>CAWUFW010011650.1:0-598518 GCA_963921515.1 Calotriton arnoldi | reverse complement strand
GCATCAGTGGTTGACACACCTGACAGTTGTGACTGTGCCTCGGGTGCGGGCCTGTACATTGTATTGTCCTAAGTCGTCACAGTCAGGGGTTGATATTGGTGTGGCACATTGTCCTGCATTATTTGGGCATTTCTATGTATTCTCTGGGGTGTGAACATGGTCTGCATTGATTGTGTTTGGTTGACAGCCAGACCTCCTTCCCACCCACCCACCCACCCAGTCAGTTATCCCACCATGGAACGTGCTTGCATTGCAGGGAGTGGAAGTTGTCTCTCAGGATGTCAGTCAGTGGTGTCCTGCTGTTTGTTGGTGCACAGTTGGCAGCAGGGCCTTGTGCTCCCCACAGCAGTAGCCAGTGTCAGCCATCTTGTGAGTCCTTCTCCACTCCCTGTGATGTGAGCATGGTTCAGGGTGGTGTTGATGGGACAGTTGTGAGGGTGAGCAATGTCTGTGACTACGACTCCCATCATGCTATTGCCTCCACCCCCTTCCCAGCATGCCCATGCTTCCTTCCTTTGACTCTGCTTCCCTGTGGGGTGGGCTGGCTGTGCTGACAGGATGGCTGGGAGTGTTGTCCTGGCAGTTGTTTGGCTAAGAGTCCCAAGAGTGTCCCTGTGCTTCACACAACATAACCCAGGGTGGTGGTGCTTTGTGGGATCTTGTGTTAGGATGGAGGGCATTGCATTCTACCAGGTGGGTACTGTGGAGTTTGTGTTGGGGGGGTGAGGGGAGGTGCTGGTGACTATAGTCAGTGCTGCAAGTCCCCCTTCCCACCCAGCCAGCCAGCCAGATATCCCACCATGGAACGTGCTTGCATTGCAGGGAGTGGAAGTTGTCTCTCAGGATGTCAGTCAGTGGTGTCCTGCTGTTTGTTGGTGCACAGTTGCCAGCAGGGCCTTGTGCTCCCCACAGCAGTAGCCAGTGTCAGCCATCTTGTGAGTCCTTCTCCACTCCCTGTGATGTGAGCATGGTTCAGGGTGGTGTTGATGGGACAGTTGTGGGGCTGAGCAATGTCTGTGACTACGACTCCCATCATGCTATTGCCTCCACCCCCTTCCCAGCATGCCCATGCTTCCTTCCTTTTGACTCTGCTTCCCTGTGGGGTGGGCTGGCTGTGCTGACAGGATGGCTGGGAGTGTTGTCCTGGCAGTTGTTTGGCTAAGAGTCCCAAGAGTGTCCCTGTGCTTCACACAACATAACCCAGGGTGGTGGTGCTTTGTGGGATCTTGTGTTAGGATGGAGGGCATTGCATTCTACCAGGTGGGTACTGTGGAGTTTGTGTTGGGGGGGTGAGGGGAGGTGCTGGTGACTATAGTCAGTGCTGCAAGTCCCCCTTCCCACCCAGCCAGCCAGCCAGATATCCCACCATGGAACGTGCTTGCATTGCAGGGAGTGGAAGTTGTCTCTCAGGATGTCAGTCAGTGGTGTCCTGCTGTTTGTTGGTGCACAGTTGCCAGCAGGGCCTTGTGCTCCCCACAGCAGTAGCCAGTGTCAGCCATCTTGTGAGTCCTTCTCCACTCCCTGTGATGTGAGCATGGTTCAGGGTGGTGTTGATGGGACAGTTGTGGGGCTGAGCAATGTCTGTGACTACGACTCCCATCATGCTATTGCCTCCACCCCCCTTCCCAGCATGCCCATGCTTCCTTCCTTTTGACTCTGCTTCCCTGTGGGGTGGGCTGGCTGTGCTGACAGGATGGCTGGGAGTGTTGTCCTGGCAGTTGTTTGGCTAAGAGTCCCAAGAGTGTCCCTGTGCTTCACACAACATAACCCAGGGTGGTGGTGCTTTGTGGGATCTTGTGTTAGGATGGAGGGCATTGCATTCTACCAGGTGGGTACTGTGGAGTTTGTGTTGGGGGTGTGAGGGGAGGTGCTGGTGACTATGGTCAGTGCTGCAAGTCCCCCTTCCCACCCAGCCAGCCAGCCAGATATCCCACCATGGAACGTGCTTGCATTGCAGGGAGTGTAAGTTGTCTCTCAGGATGTCAGTCAGTGGTGTCCTGCTGTTTGTTGGTGCACAGTTGGCAGCAGGGCCTTGTGCTCCCCACAGCAGTAGCCAGTGTCAGCCATCTTGTGAGTCCTTCTCCACTCCCTGTGATGTGAGCATGGTTCAGGGTGGTGTTGATGGGACAGTTGTGGGGGGCAATATGTGTGACTGCGACTCCCATGATGCTATTGGCTACACTGACTTGGCCAGCATACACAGAATTCCTTCCTTTGAGTGGTCTTCACTGTGTGTTGGTGTTGTTGTGGTGGCTACATGTGTGGATGTGTGTGTTAGTTCTATTTGTGCCACTGCCTAGCTGTAGTTGTGGTTGTGTTTGTACATGTGTTGGCACAGTTGGATGTGACTTTTTTGATGGCATGTGTTGTGTTTATCTGACTGACATACACATTTTGGGATGATTCTGTTCTAGTTGCTGTGTAATTGCTATGAGTGCATGGTTTGACTCTCCCCTTGACAGTGATGTGTGTGTTTTGTGGCAGTTTATTGTGTACATTTGTTGTGTACTCACCAGGCTCTGGGATGTCCTCTAGTCCATATACGCTCACTGGCGGAAGGATGGCCCGCACCTTCTCCTCCCAGGGCCTGAGGTATACTGGCTTGGCAGGAGGGCCACTGCCGGTGTATTGGCTGCTGGTGGTAGTCTTTCTTGAGCAGCTCCCGGACCCTCCTGCGCACGTCATACCACCTGTTCTGGATGTCGGTCTTTGTGCGCCGACATGGTGATTGGGCGTTCACCCTGTTGATGATCCTCTCCCACATCTTGGTTTTCTGCGACATGGGGGTCTGTTGGACCAGAGTGCCAAACAGCTGTGGCTCCACCCTGAGGATCTCGTCTACCATGACTTCCAATTCACTATCTAGGAACTTGGGATTCTTCTTGGGGGCATGGTGATGGGTGGTGATAGTGGGTGATGTGTGTGTTGGTGTGCAGGTGAGGGTGTGTGGGTGTGTGTTGTGCTGGGTGTATGTGAGGTAGGTATTTGTTGGTGTGCTGCTGGTGTGTGGCTTGTGTGAGGGATGAGCTGTGGGTGTGTGGTTGCTTTCTCTTGGGTGCTGGCAGTGGAATGGCATTTGCAAAGGCTCATGGTAGTGATTTGTGTCCTTTATATAGGTGGAGTTGTTGGTGTGTCTTTGTTCTCTGTCCCCACCCCCCAGTATTTATTGGCTTGGTAATTGCTTGTTTGGCCTTTTTTGGTTGATTTTTCCTTTGTGCTGTTTGTGTATGTTGGAAACGTTCTTGTGACCGAGTCGGACCTCTGCATTGGTCTCGTACGGTGTTTTCCGCTTCGCTCACGCTGTGTTTGTGCAGTTTTGTATGCTGCGTACGCGTCGGTCGCGGTGTATTGTGTTGCTTCGGCTCGGTTTTGTATGCGTGTCGGTCGTACGGCTTGTCCTCCGTCCGACTCGGTCGTGTTTTTCGCGCCTTGCATCGTACTCTTGCAGGTTGGAGTTGGCGGGTACGATTCGGTCGGATTTGTTCCGGGTGCGTGTCGGTCGGTTGGATTCGCGTGTTTTTCCGGCCGGATTGCTATTTTCCGAGCGGGTCGGTCGGTCGGCTTGGTTTCCTGACGTGTCGGTCGGATTTATCGCGGCTTGCATCGTACTTGGCGTGTCGGGCGCCACTGGTACGTGTCGGTCGGTATTTTTTCCGGATCCGAGTCGGTCGGTGCTTTTTCCGGCCCGAATCGGAATCGACCCCTTTGTATAATCTACAGAAGAAAATGGGAGATGGAGGAGGTGCCCCAGATAATTGGCTTAGTGGGTGGTTCTCTTTTCTAACATCCTGGATGTCGGGACTGGTGGGAGCCTTGTTGCCTGCTCTTGTGACCCTGGTCTTGATATACTGAGGTATTCAATTAATTTTAGCATGTTGTAGAAGGATCAGCACAAAGGCTGGAGGAATTTTTCCAGTAAGGACACCAACAGCAGTAGTAGATGCTCAGGGCAATATATATCACCCAGTGCCAAGTGCAGACCAAGGTTTAGAACCAATAGATGAAATATCAACTAGAGGAGGGAATGTTGGAGGGGAAATTAAATGTGAAGAAATACACTACAGAAGACAACAGTAGAAAGCGATAAAAAATTATACATGGTGAAAGAGCAGTGTAGGCCCAAATCTCATGCTGATGCAAGAAGAGGTAAAGAGTTCACTGGAAAATAGAGCGCATTACCTGCAAGGTCTTAGTTAAAGGAAAACTTGTGTTTGTAAGCTTGAAGGCATTTATGGTCTCAGCACAAGCAAGTATTTTGTTGTCTCAGTAAACTGAAAACATGATTGAAGAATAGGAGCAAGAGATTGAATTAGCCAAGAGTACACAGTCTGATGCTTGCCTGGTGTCCACATTTCACTGTCCAGCAGGTGAAGAAGGAGCTGCTCCGCCCTCAGCAAAAACGTTCCAGTGTGTGTGTGCGGGGGTAAGGGGGTTGGAGGGGCTAGCGGTATCATTGAATGACAAAGCAATGCAGTGGCAGAGGCGAGTGTATCAACAAGCATTGCCAAAACCTAATAGTCCACTAACAAAGGCGAGACTTATAGGCTTTGCCAATGTTTGTTTTTGGTCTTACAGAAACAAAATTTTACAATTCGGTATCTACACAGTTTCTCCCATTAAAGGACGCACAGGGTAAGGTGATGTATTTGGTGACTAGTGCATAATATTAAAATATGCCATAATCAAATAGTACTTGAAATTATAGCTTTAACTTCTGGATAACCCTAATTAGAAATAGGCCCCTTCACTGCAACAGTGAAGATCAAAGCATTCACAAAGATTTTCACCATTCTAAGAGGTGAAACCTGGTAACCTCTTTAATTATTTTCCCCGCCTTGCCCCTCCTCTTCGTTCTCAGTGTACACTTCTCTGCCTAGTAAGTCTCTCCTCTCTGTTCCCAGAGTTCACTTCTCTGCCTAGTAAGTCCCTCCTCTCTATTCTCAGTGTACACTTCTCCACCTAGTGTTCCTCTCTGTTCTCCCTGAGCACCCTTATCTGCCTGGTAAGTCCCTCCTCTCTGTTCCCAGTGTCCACTTCTCTGCCTAATAGGTCCCTCCACTTTGTTCTCAGTGTACACTTCTCTGCCTAGTAAGTCCCTCCTCTTCGTTCTCAGTGTGTACACTTCTCTGCCTGGTAAATCCCTCCGCTCTGTTCTCAGTGCACACTTCTCTGCCTAGTAAGTTCCTCTACTCTGTTCTAAGTGTGTACACTTCTCTGCCTGGGACGTTTCTCTTCTCTGTTCTCAGTGTACACTTCTCTGCCTGGTAAGTCCATCCTCTCTGTTCTCCCAGTGTACACGTCTCTGCCTTGTAAGTCCCTCCTCTTTATTCTCAGTGTACACTTCTTTGCCTAATAGGCCCATCCTCTCTATTCTCCCTGTGTACACTTCCCTGCCTGGGAAGTCCCACCTCTTTGTTCTCAGTGTGTACACTTCTCTACCTGGTAAGTCCCTCCTCTCTGTTCTCAGTATGTACACTTCTCTGCCATGTGAGTCCCTCCTCTCTGTTCTCAGTGTGTACACTTCTCTGTCCCTCTTCTATGTTCTCAGTGTACACATCTCTGCCTAGTAGGTCCCTCCACTCTGTTCCTCCTATGTACACTTCTCTGCCTAGTAGCTCCCTCCTCTCTGTACTCAGTGTACAGTTCTCTGCCTAGTAAGTCAAGTCCATCCTCTCTGTTGTCAGTATACACTTCTCTGCCTAGTAAGTCAAGTCCATCCTCTCTGTTCTCAGTGTGTAAATTTTTCTGCCAGTGGCGGCCGCCACAAACAAAAAGTGGTGGGGCGGGTGGAGGGAGCATGGGGGGGGGGCACAGGAGTGGGTGCGCAGGAGCGAGTTTAATATTAATTTTAAAAAGTAACACTTACCTGAAGCTGCCGGACGCCTCCCGTGTTGCACCTCTGTGTTCTTCCTGGCCGCATCACAGACTCCCTGTCCAATCCCAGCACTGCTCTCATGTTATGAGAGCAGTGCGGGGATTGAGCAGTGCGGGGATTGGCCTGAGCGGGCTGCTTTGACGCTCCGCTCAGGACAGGGAGTCTGTGCTGTTTCTCCAACAGGGCTGTTCAATACAGCCCGGTTCAAGAAACCTAAGTGTGCATGTGTGTTTGGCCAGCCTGAGACGGCCAGCCAAACACACTTGCGCACTAATAAGTGCAACAACCAGTCCCCCTGCCCCCCCCATGGCCCCGGCCCCGCCCCTCCCTGCAAAGGCTGGCTTAGAGCAGGCAAACGATGAATAAAACAAATATAGTATTCTTTTATTTTTCTGGTGTTGGCTCTGAACCAGTGGGGTGACGCCCCTCTGCCATTGCAGAGGAGTTGCCCCTGTTCTCTGCCTAGTAAGTCCCTCCTCTCTGTTCTCAGTCTGTACACTTCTCTGCATAGTAAGTCCCTCCTCTGTGTTCTCAGTGTACACTTCTCTGCCTAGCAAGTCCCTCCTCTGTTCACTGTGTACACTTCTCTGTCCCTCTTCTCTGTTCTCAGTGTACACTTCTCTGTCCCTCTTCTCTGTTCTCAGTGTACATTTCTCTGCCTAGAAAGTCCATTCTCTATGTTCTCAGTGTACACTTCTCTGCCTAGTAAGTCACTTCTCTCTGTTCTCACTGTGTAAAGTTCTCTGCCTAGTAAGTGACTTCCGACTAGACTGAGTAAGAGAAATGGAAGGTACAGAAGAGAGGTACAGAGAACAGCACAGTGAGAGCGGCGAAGTAGAGAAATATAGTAGAGAGAGAGATGAGGCGGCGAGAGTAGAATGACGAGAGCTAAAGGAAGGAGAAGGAAATGTAGAGAGAGTGTTGGGGTGGAATACATTGGGGTGAAGGAGAGACGGAGCAGAGGTAGGAAGAGAGGTGATTTAGAAATAGAGAATGAGAGAGGTAGAGGTAGACATGTAGTGTAATGAGAAACATATTAAGAAATGACAAGTACTATTGAAAAACATGTGAGGGATAGAAAGTATTGAGGCAGAGAGAAAAGTAAAGTTTTGAGAGATGTGCAGTAGGGAGAAAAGAGGTGGGTTACAAAAAGGGAGGTGAGGTTGATAAAGAATTTACGTTCCGCTTGTCATGCCTACATTGGAAAGAAGTGCACATTAAAGGGGGGGAACTCTATGTGGCCTTCGTAGACTTGCGGTCCGCCTTTGACCTAGTTCCCCGGGCTAAACTATGGAGGGTCCTCAAAGATTTAGGTATGCCACACAACCTTTTAGATATTTTAATCAGACTGCATGCATCTAACACAGCACAGGTTAGGTGGGGGAACAACCAAGTCACAAACACTTTCCCTGTGGACTGTGGTGTGAGACAGGGATGTGTCCTTGCCCCCACACTTTTTATTCTTTTTATAAACGATGTTATAAAATGGCTGGACAGGGATGGGTGCGATGCACCGAAGGTGGTAGTCGAAGAGTTCCGGCCCTCCTCTTCGCTGATGACACTCTCCTGATTGCAAAATCTCCCCAAGGTCTCCAGCAGCTTTTAAATGATTTTATTTTGTTTTGTGAGGAACGAGGTCTGGTGCTAAATGAAACCAAAACAAAATACATGATTTTTAGGAAGGGCAGGGCCAATCGAAACAAAAGACAGGTCCTTGCAGGCAGCAGCAAGTTAGAGCGTGTGGAATTCTTTTGACTATTTGGGCATTCGCTTAACTCCAACTTTGAGGTGGGACCAACATATTGACAAGGTAAAGCTGCAACTTATTTTCCAAACTGCAAACCTGGCGAACATACACAGAAATACCTTCACTAGGCAGTTGGCGCCAGCAATGGAAATCTACAACATGAAAATTTTAGGGGATGCACTATATGGAGCAGAACTCTGGGGCTCTGGTAAAATAGCACCGTTGTCATTGGTCGAAAATCGATTCCTTAGATCTCTGACTAATCTGCCAGCAAGTACCCCGTTAGTTCCACTTTGTTTTGATTTGGCACACAGACAGTTGGTCCATAAAATCCATTATAAAGTCTTGATGTTTTGGTATAGATTGTGGACCGTGGAGGAATTGTCCCCATACCGGGAGCTTCTTTGCGAGCTCATGAAATCATCTATCATCAAATCAGTTCCTTGGTTTAGAGCTCTGAGGGCAATTCTAGAGAAGCTAGGGATGTTGAGGTTCTGGTCTGACCCAGGAAGCATGATCACTGTCTCAAGAACAGCACTGAAGGAACAGTACTGGGAAGCCACATCCTTACAAATTGCACTTGACGCTCAGGGCAGTCTGACTATCAATTTCCTAGACTTCAAGTGTGTACCCTGCTTTGAAGACACAGTTGATGAAATTGTTCCTCCCTTGGCCCGGAAGCTGTTTTTCCAGTTTCGCTATAAAACGCTTCCGCTTAAAACTTTTTGCAAAAACTGGAGGTCAGGCTTTGAAAATAGCGTTCTTTGCCCCGCTTGCAATGCGAGTCCTGAGTCCATTACCCACCTCCTATTTTTCTGCCCATTCTATAAATCACTGAGGGCCAAGTGGATCATCCCGCTCTGCAAAATCATTGGCCCCGGTCACTATCTGGAGGTGCTCAGACTGTTAAGCACGGACACTAGTAGACTCGTGGTCTTTGGTCTATCTAGATTCTGGCATGCGGTATGGCTGAAAAGGTTCAAGTGCTTGAAGTGATGATCACTGCCCAGCACTGGATCAATCTCAATGCACTTTAGTCTGGACTTCATTTATGATTCTAAAACTGATTTACTTGATGCTTTGTTTTGATTTCCTCGCTCCCTCAATTACATTCATTGCCGCCTTTATTTTTGTAATTTTATTCCCTTTTAATTGTATTATATCTAATCATGTACTTTATATGTGCACTCTATATATGTCTTCTTTAATGTGCTGTGTATACTTTTATGACCCTGTGGTCGAAATAAAGTAAAGAAATGAAAAAATGATAAAGAATTTGTGAGAGAACGAGCTAGAGAGAGGTCGAGACAGAGCGGTGAGCTAGAGACATGTAGAAAGAGAGAGGTAGAAGCGAGCAGTGAGGTAGAGACACATAGAAAGAGAGAGGTAGAAAGAGAGCGGTGAGTCAGTGACACGTAGAAGGACAGAGGTAGAAAGAGAGGGGTGAGCTGGAGACATGTAGAAGGAGAGAGGTAGAAAGAGAGCGGTGAGCTAGAGACACGTAGAAAGAGAGAGGTCGAGACAGAGCAGTGAGCTTGAGACACATAGAAAGAGAGGTCGAGACAGAGCAATGAGCTAGAGAACGAGCTAGAGAGAGGTTGAGACAGAGCGGTGAGCCAGAGACACGTAGAAAGGGAGAGGTAGGAGTGAGCAGTGAGGTAGAGACACATAGAAAGAGAGAGGTAGAAAGAGAGCGGTGAGCTAGGGACATGTAGAAAGAGAGAGGTTGAAAGAGAACAGTGAGCTAGAGACACGTAGAAGGAGAGAGGTAGAAAGAGAGCGGTGAGCTAGAGACACGTAGAAAGAGAGAGGTCAAGACAGAGCAGTGAGCTAGAGACACATAGAAAGAGAGGTCGAGACAGAGCGATGAGCTAGAGACAAGTAGAAAGAGAGTGGTCGAGACAGAGCGGTGAGCTAGAGAAACATAGAGAGAGTTAGAAAGAGAGCAGTGTGATAGAGACACGTAGAAAGTGAGAGGTCAAAAGAGAGCTGTGAGCTAGAGACACATAGAAAGAGAGAGGTCGAGACAGAGTGGTGAGCTAGAGACATGTAGAAAGAGAGAGGTTGAGACAGAGCGGTGAGCTAGAGACACGTAGAAGGAGAGCGGTAGAAAGAGAGCGGTGAGCTAGAGACACGTAGAAAGAGAGAGGTAGAAGCGAGCAGTGAGGTAGAGACACGTAAAAAGAGAGAGGTTAAAAGAGAGCAGTGAGCTAGAGACACGTAGAGAGAGGTAGAAAGAGAGTGGTGAGCTAGAGACACGTAGAAATAGAGAGGTAGAAAGAGAACGATGAGCTAGAGAGACACGTAGAAAGACAGAGGTAGAAGTGAGTGGTGAGCTAGAGATATGTAGAAAGAGAGAGGTAGAATCGAGCTGTGATCTAGAGACACGTAGAAAGAGAGAGGTTGAGACAGAGTTGCAAGCTAGAGACACCTTAGGCCTGACTCACAAAAGTAATCTTAGACCAAAAGTCTAATTTTAGACCTAAAGTCTAACTTTAGTAGTAGTAAAGTTAGACTTTTGGTCTAATTTAGACTTTAGGTCTAAACTTAGACTTCAGTCTAAACTTAGTGCCCGATTCACAGAAGTAATCTGAGACGAAAGTCTAACTTTACGACTTTCGGTATTCACAGAGGGCATTTACGAGCAGTAAAGTTAGACTTTTGGTCTAAGTTAGACTTTTGGTCTAAACTTAGACTTTTGGTCTAAGCGTACTTTTGTGAATCAGGCCCCTTTGAAAGAGAGAGGTAGAAAGAGAGCGGTGAGCTAGAGACACGTAGAAAGAGAGAGGTAGAAAGAGAGCAGTGTGATAGAGACACGTAGAAAGTGTGAGGTCAAAAGAGAGCTGTGAGCTAGAGACACATAGAAAGAGAGAGGTCGAGACAGAGCGGTGAGCTAGAGATACGTAGAAAGAGAGAGGTTGAGACAGAGCGGTGAGCTAGAGACACTTAGAAGGAGAGCGGTAGAAAGAGAGCGGTGAGCTAGAGACACGTAGAAAGAGAGAGGTTGAGACAGAGTTGCAAGCTAGAGACACCTTGGGCCTGACTCACAAAAGTAATCTTAGACCTAAAGTCTAACTTTAGTAGTAGTAAAGTTAGACTTTTGGTCTAAGTTAGACTTTTGGTCTAAACTTAGTGCCCGATTCACAGAAGTAATCTGAGACGAAAGTCTAACTTTACGACTTTCGGTATTCACAAAGGGCATTTACGAGTAGTAAAGTTAGACTTTTGGTCTAAGTTAGACTTTTGGTCTAAACTTAGACTTCAGTTCTAAACTTAGACTTTTGGTTTATCGTACTTTGTGAATCAGACCCCTTTGAAAGAGAGAGGTAGAAAGAGAGCGGTGAGCTAGAGACACGTAGACAGAGAGAGGTAGAAAGAGAGCGGTGAGCTAGAGACACGTAGAGAGAGGTAGAAAGAGAGCGGTGAGAAGAGGGTGTGTTGATATAAAGAAGGAGGTGCAGAGTGAGATGAGAGAGGAAGTCATGAGAAAGGCGTAAGGTAGAGAGAGAGGTGAGGTACAGCATGGAGAGATAGGAGAGACGGGAGCTGGGGAGGTGAGACAGCGAATGAACAATAAGGTAAGTTGTTCGGTAGTCAGAGAAGTGGCCCCCCTGTAAGGTGGGTGCCCTGGGCAATTTCCCAGTTTGCCAATGCCCTAAAAGGGGTCTAGGAATGTGATGAGAAGGCTGGAAACTGTCCTACTGAATAGGCTGGGCTTGTGCCTGCCATCACTGTGTCACTTGGTACATACACATGTCCGCCATCACTGTGTCACGTGGTACATACACGTGACCGCCATCACTGTGTCTCGTGGTACAGATACATGTCCGCTATCACTGTGTCATGTGGTACATGCACATGCGTCACATGGTATACAAATGCCTGCCATCACTCTGTCACGTGGTACATACACGTGTCTGCCATCACTGTGTCACACTGTACATACACTTGTCCACCATCACTGTGTCATGTAGTACATACACGTGTCCGCCATCACTGTGTCATGTGGTACATACATGTGTCCGCCATCACTGTGTCACATGGAACATACACGTGTCTGCCATCACTGTGTCACATGGTACATACACATGTCTGCCATCACTGTGTCACACGGTACATTGTAGTATTCTGTACTTTGTACTCCATGCGTGTTGTTATATTCCATATAGGTACCCTATATAGGCGCAGGTAACATTGCAACCTTTCACCTATATTCTTCCCTACATTACATACATAACGGTTCTTAGGGACTGACCTTTTACCTAGATACGACACTGCATTCAGAACGCTGGTTTCCCCCTAGTTTGAATCTCATACATTATGCATGAGGCTTCTTGGAAGCACAGCAGGACTAACATCTCCTGTATAATATCTCTGTATAAAGTTCAGGCCCGACGTCATCCTTTAGGC
Source organism: Calotriton arnoldi (assembly GCA_963921515.1). NCBI lineage: Eukaryota > Metazoa > Chordata > Amphibia > Caudata > Salamandridae > Calotriton > Calotriton arnoldi. The sequence goes on along the minus strand of CAWUFW010011650.1, from coordinate 586,486 downwards.
CGACACAGTAACACAGCAAGGTAGGACCCCTGGGGAGACCTATGGGTATATATACATCACATCTTGCTTGAAAGAACAGAGGAGACCGAGACTTCCCGTCTGACACACTGACCAGAGACGCTGAGGTTCCTGCATGTAGACACTCCAGCTCGCAGTGGTCTAACTTCCCTCACGGGGTGTCCCAACTCGAGACCAGGACGGGGTCCCACATTCTCTCATTCTAAGGTAATGGGATTGACTAGATCCTAGATGGATTCTTGGCATAACACCTACACAGATGCTAGGTACATTTAGGTACATCTAGTTGGGGAGGCATCGTAGGAGTACGCACTTTTTATCTGGTGTTTTATGTACTTGTATATATTCATGATTTCTGCAAGATGGTAGAACTATACCATCCCTTTACTTTCGTAGTATTGCTAATCATATAACTCTGCTACTGGCTGATGGTTGTTACAGCTCATCTATTCTACACTAGAATAACAACTGTTCAATAAATAATTATTGAAAACGCCCAGACTGTTTATTCTGTGTATCTCTCTGAGACAAACCAAGTGAGCACGAGTGACTGAGCGAAAGGTAGTACATTGTTTCCACGATTCTGAGGGATCAGGGTGGTCATGTTCTGAGGTTGCCAGAATCTATTCTCTCCTTGGTAAGAGGAGATTATAGTGGCACTGTGAGCTAGCTGATACAAGACAGGCTAACGTATCCGGTGAGGGTGCACGGAATCAGTCTGCCACCAATCCCACAGTTTATGTTACCCAAACGCGCAGATCCTGTATAGGTTATATAGGAACTACACGACAGTGTGCTGTGTTTATTTTCACACTATGTTCCAGGTTCCTTTAGAGAGTTAGTGCTAGAGTTGCTTCAGTTGCATCTGGAGCTGTCTTGTCTGCGGACACTTTGCTGTGCTGCAGCAATAAAATCTTAAAACCTCTACCTGGACATCAACAACGAGCAAGTATTATCATTTGCTGGTATGTGTGAATATTATAGCAAATTTGTTGACGATGTTGCTACCAAGATGGAACCTGTTAGAAGTTGTTGAGACAAAATGTCCCTTATGTGTGGTTGGATCAGCAGCAGATGGCATATGAGAATACAGAACGTGAAATTGTAAAGGAACCCACCTTGAAACCGTTTTGCATGAAAAAAGAATGTATAATCACTGTAGATGTGAGTTTGCATGGTGCTGGGGGGGTGCTATTTCAGAGGAGCGTCAAGAAAGAGTGGAATGTCGCTTTTACATCTCGCACTCTTAATGCAGGCATGCAGTCATTGAGAGGGAATTACTCGCTGGTATGTGGACTTTTGAGCATTACAGGAATTATGTATGGGGCAGCAAATTTGTATTAAGAACAATCACAAGCCATTGGTGAACATATTGTCTCCGGGGGGGGTGGTTGGAATTCCACGGCACGTATTGCTAGACTGGCGTCAAAACGTCAAGAGTACAGTTCTAGGACTGAATACGTGCTGGGGGTGGGGGTAATGAGACTGCGAATTTCCTGTCACGTCTTCCGTGTCAGCAGAATGATTGAGTATGAAACGGTTGCCACCATTAAAGTTATAGAGTATGGACAGCTTGGAGAAATTTCAGAAGAATTTTGGAAAGAATGTGAAGGTGCAGATGACATGTGGCAAGCTACCAAGAAATATGTGTTAGAAGGGTGGCCAAAAAAGAGGGATATCAGTCTATCTATGCTCAATGTAGCAGAGGAACTTGAGATGGAAGGGAGCTTATTGTTCAAAGGAAGTAGGTGTGTTCCTCCTGAAAGAATTCAAGAAATGATCCTTAAGCTTGCACATAAAGGACATCGCGGCATGTCCACCATGAAACGCCTGGTGCGGATTTATTTTTGGTGGCCTGGTAAGGATAGGGTCATTGATCGGACAGTAAGAGAATGCGATGTGTGTGCCTCTAGTGAAAGGATGCTGAAAGTGACTACCCCTCCTTTGAAGACTGTGGAGTGGCCTGAGATGCCTTGGCAAAAAGTTGCTTTTGACGTTTCTGGACTGTTTAATTTCTCACCAATGGATGCTCGGTTTGCCTTGGTAATGGGTGATTCAACCCAGATCTAATAGTGGCTGAGTGTCTGAAAAGTTTCAGTGCTCCGTCCATCATCTCCTTGCATTTGCTTTGTGCGCCCTAAGTTGGCAGGGTATGCCCAGACGTTGGTCCCTTGCTCACTGTGCCACTGGAGTCAAGCTAGCCTGGCTGATGAGGGGTGTTACCCCGAAACCGGTCCCAGGATGCTAGTCTCCGGTCCAGGGAAGACCTGGTTTGGCAATTCATGCTGGACTGTTCCCATGAGGCACAGGGTCAAGATTGATTTGCATATAGCTGGGTCTGAAATTGGGTGGCAAAGTGAGCTAAAGAATGATGATAGATTCAACCCAGATCTGTGACTGGGGGTGAGTGTCTGAAAAGTTTCAGCGCTCCATCCATCATCTCCTTGTGTTTGCTTTGTTCGCCCTAAGTTGGCAGGGTATGCCCAGACGTGGGTCCCTTGCTCAAAATGCCACAGTATTCAAGCTATCCTGGCTGATGAGGAGTGTTACTCCGAAACTGTTCCCAGGATGCTTGTTTCCGGTCCAGGGAAGTCCTGGTTAGGCAGTTCAGGTTGGACTGTTCCCATGAGGAACAGGGTCAAGACTGATTTACATATGTCGGGGTCTGAACTGGGGTGGCGAAGTGAGGTAAAGAACGATGATGGATTCAACCCATTTCTAATAGTGACTGGGGGTGAGTGTCTGAAAAGTTTCAGCGTGCCGTCCATCGTCTCCTTGTGTTTGCTATCATTCAAAATGGCCAGTGGTGAAATTTGTCTCTCAAGCCACCACTGGCACAGTCATAGAATTCTTCAGGGAAGTGTTTACACAAGAGGGGTGTCCCTCCACGTTAGTCTCCGACAATGGTGTGCAGCTCATGTCGGTGGAAATTGAAGCTTTCCTTAGGCATTGTAGTATTAAACATGTGACTACTTCACTGTACAAACCTCATGAAAATGGACAGGTTGAGAGGTTCAACAGAGTGTCGAAGGGGAATGTAGTGGAAGCATAAAAGCATGGAGGTGACTGGAAGAGTTCCCTTAGACAAAGGTTGTAGCTGTACCATATAACTCTGCATACTATCACGAATGTTACCCTTTTAAATTGTTAAAAGGGAGGGATCCGACATCTAATTTGTGCCCCTGGTGGTTGAAGAAAAAGTGGAGAAGAGAAGGAGAAGGTTGTGGTGTCAAAGTAACTGCTTTGTGAGTGAGGAGAAAGCAAAGTAAGGTCAAAGATTGGAACGATAGCGGGTGGAAGGCAAGACCACTTGAGTTCAAAGTGGGAGACTGGGTGAGGATCTTAAGACTGTGGTTTATCAGTAAGGGGGCAGCCAAATTTGGGAAAGCCATGAAAATACAGAGGGACAGATCTACAAGCCCCTTGCGACACTTTTGCACCGCTGTTGCGTCACTTTTGTGACGCAGCGGCGGTGGTAAAAAATGCGGCCAATTTACAATGTGACGCATCTAGGGAGATGCGTCACGTTGTAAAGCCCTGCGTCACATTATACCTGCGTCAGGTATAATGTATGCAGGGTGGGCGGTACCACGCAGGAAACACTCGTAAAAGTGACGCCGTGAAATCTTGTAGATTTCACGGCGTTACTTCTAGGACTCCACTGCATCAAAACCCTACGCCTGCTTGAAGCAGGCGTAAGGAGTGACGCAGTGTAGTGGGAATAGGCCTCAAAATGGATTGCTAGAGTTGTGTTGTGCTTGCAACACGACTCCAGCAATGCTTGACTTTTGCCCCAACAGATGCGTCTGAATTTCGGACGCATCTGTCAATCCTTGCGCCATGGTGCGCCGTATTGTAAATACGGCGCATCCATGGTGGTGCAAGGGTCTCTCAGGGTGGCGCAGGGAAAGTGATGCATCTCTACAGATGCGTCACTTTCTTGACAATTTGCCCCAGAAGGTTTTCACTAATAGTGTAATTACCCAGGATGGTAAAGTTTGGAATGTCAGGAGAGTAGCCAAATGCCCTGATAGGTACCACCCAAGTGTCGGACACTGAAGGGAATTTTCTTGGAAGATTTAACAAACATGTTCAAAGGTCTGATCAAAATGGTGATTGTGAGATTGGCTCTGAATCGCCAGACAACGGCAAAGGTACGGTGGCCTCCAGAGTTAAAGGTGCAAGTCGTTTCAGACAACTTCCTGGAAAATTACTCGACTTCATTAGATAATTTGCATAATGTGAGTGCTACAGCTTTTGCTCTACTTGTGCTTGTTTTGCTTTTGTACATAAGTTTCTTTTATTCTACTTCCCTGTTTTTTGTTTAATGAGTAGTATTCTTTACTTTGTATTCCATGCATGCGCTGTGTTTATTTTCACACTATGGGGCATATGTACAAGCCCCTATCGCCACCACAAAGTCCCTTTTACCGACGTTGTGGTGGCGATAGGGGCTGCGCCTTATGTACAAGGCAGCGTGAAGCCAGTTAACGTGGCTTAACGCTGCGTCGTACATAAGGCCCCCTTTCATGCTATGGTTAGCGTGAAAGGGGTGGGCATGGGTGTTGTGGTGGACGTTCCACCGCAACACCCATTGATTTTGTCACTGACCCCTATGTACAAGGGTGACATACATAGGAGGCAGCGCCAAAATTAAGACCTGGTCTTAAGTTGGCGAAACGAGGAGAAATGCATTATTTCTCCTTGTTTTTGCTTTTTCCATGTGTGCTGCCTTGTGCAGCACACATGGAAAAGTAAAATGCCATGGTTTGTTTATGTACAGGAAGGTGTCCCTTCCTGTACATAAACAAACCTTTAAAAAAATGCCATTTTGTCACTTTCTTGTGTGCTGCATGAAGCAGCACACATGAAAGTGACAGAATGGCATTTTAGGATTGTTTATGTGCAGGAAGGGACACCTTCCTACACATAAACAATCCTCCCCTGCACGCAGACACCCTTTCACTATGGTGCAAGGGTGCCTGCGTTGGCACTAAGCTGCTAAACTTAGCGCCATCGCAGGGGGAAACGCAAGGCTGCACCACATTCTTGTAAATATGGTGCAGCCCTGCGTTTCAGAAGTGGGGAGGGAGGCGTTAAGGCATGACAGCTAACGCCACGCTCCGCCACTTCCTTGTACATATGGCCCTATGTTCCAGGTTCCTTTAGTGTGATGGTGTAGAATGCTAGAGTTGCTTCAGTTGCATCTGGAGCTGTCCTGACTGTGGACGCTTTGCTGTGCTGCTGGAATAAAATCTTAAAACCTGTATGTGGACTGGAATACATACATACACTTGTCCGCCATCACTGTGTCGCGTGGTACGTGCACGTTGCGGCGCGCGGCCCACGCAGTGACCCTGAGCCGCTCTTGGCAAGTGGTGCGGGATGGGACAAGGGTGAGGGTGATAAGCAACAGGATGCGAGAGCGCCACCGTGACGGGGGCAGAGTCCGGGACAATGTGCAACAGTAAAGCAATAAAAAGAATGGAGTCAGCGCTTTCCATCTTCCTGCGGCCAAAGCTGCTGTTTGCGTCACCTGGAGACGGAAGTCATTAAGAGAGAGGTTAAAGGTCACAGAGGGAGAGTGTGTTCAAAGTTAAATACTGTGGAGGTGCCTGTCAAGGGTTTTATGTCAGAATATTGACTACAACATTATTGTGCTAGAAGAATATCACAGCAAAAATATTGACAACCACAATACTGCAAAGGTTTGTATGTATTGGCAAGTATAGATTTACTATCCTTTACTCCACATCCGCACACCTTGAGGGCGCGCGTGTGTCGTCAAGGTACTTGCAGTTAATGTAATAAGGCTACACTCACCTATATTTACCGATCTTGCCTATATTTTGGTTGCTGATACTTTTGAAGCACTATTTTAAAATTAATATTTTGAGTAGCAGGCTTATGTTCCTACTTGGCTACAAGTTGGCATATAAGATTATGAACACATTCAGTATGCCTTTTCCCTCACAGACTTTGGAGGGATTATCAGATCTCAGTGTCCCAGACTGTCGGGTATGAGCTGGTGGAGCAGGTCAGCCAGAGCATTGCAGGAGCCGGCCGTGTGTGCCACCTCCATGGTGTAAAGGCCCACCGGAAGCCGGCTTAGTTACAGAGTCAAAATGTGTGCTCTTGCCATGTTGAATACAGCTCTTGCCGAGGGATGGCATAGGGCAGAGAGGTTTGCTGCTGTTGTTCCTACCAGTAAAACATCACCATAACGAGGCTATGCCCCACTTGTGACCCTTGCCACCGTTCCCTTATCACTGCTCCCACCATCTGCTTCTAGGTCTTGCCACCATCGACTCTGTCACCATCTGCAAATCGTTCTTGCCGCCCCCACTTTTTGCTCTTGCCCCCTCCACTTATGGCTGTTGCAATGGTCTGCGCTGGGCTTTTGCCACGGTCCACTTATGACTCTTGCCACCGTCCACTTATGGTTTTTGAGACCATCCCGTTGTGACTGTTGCCACAGTCCACTTATCTTTCTTGAGGCCTTCCTGTTACGGCTCTTGCCACCGTCCACTTATGGTTCTTGAAGCCTTCCCATTAAGGCTCTTGAAACCGTCCACTCATGGGTCTTGAGGCCGTCCCATTAAGGCTCTTGCCATGTCCACTTATGGCTCTTGAGGCCTTCCCATTATGGATCTTGCTACCGTCAACTTATGGTTCTTGAGGCCTTCCTGTTATGGCTCTTGCCACCGTCCACTTGTGGTTCTTGAGGCCTTCCCGTTATGGCTTTTTCCACCGTCCACTTATGGTTCTTGAGGCCGTCCCGTTACGTCTCTTGCCACCGTCCGCTTATGGTTCTTTAGGCTTTCCCGTTATGGAGCTTGCCACCATCCGCTTACGGCTCTTGAGGCCTTACTTTTATGGCTCTTGCCACCATCTGCTTATGGCTTTCATGTTATGGCTCTTGCCACCGTCCAATTACGGTTCTTGAGGCCTTCCCGTTATGGCTCTTTCCACCATCCGCTTATGGTTCTTGAGGCCTTTCCGTTATGTCTTTCGCCACCGTCCACTTATGGTTCTTGAAGCTGTCCCGTTACGTCTCATGCCACCGTCCGCTTATGGTTCTTGAGGCTTTCCCCTTATGGAGCTTGCCACCATCCGCTTACGGTTCTTGAGGCCTTACTGTTATGGCTCTTGCCACCATCCGCATATGGCTCTTGAGGCTTTCACGTTATGGCTCTTGCCACCGTCCGATTACGGTTCTTGAGGCCTTCCCGTTATGGCTCTTTCCACCATCCGCTTATGGTTCTTAAGGGCTTCCTGTTATGGCTTTTTCCACCGTCCGCTTATGGTTCTTTAGTCGTTTCTGCTATGGCTCTTGCCACCGTTCACTTATGGTTCTTGAGGCCTTCCCATTATGGCTCTTGCCACCGTCCGCTTATGGTTCTTGAGGCTGTCCCTTTACGGCTCCAGCCACCGTCCGCTTATGGTTCTTTAGGCCTTCCCGTTATGGAGCTTGCCACCGTCCGCTTACGGTTCTTGAGGCCTTACTGAAATGGCTCTTGCCACCGTCCACTTATGGCTCTTGAGGCTTTCCCGTTATGGATTTTGCCACCGTCCGCTTACAGTTCTTGAGGCCTTCCCATTATGGCTCTTTCCACCGTCCGCTTATGGTTCTTGAGGCCGTCCTGTTATGGCTCTTGCCACCGTCCGCTTATGGTTCTTGAGACCTTCCCGTTATGGCTCTTTCCACCATCCGCTTATGGTTCTTGAGGCCTTCCAGTTATGGCTCTTGCCACCGTCCGCTTATGGTTCTTGAGGCCTTCTCATTGCAGCTCTTGCCACCGTCCGCTTATGGGTCTTGAGGCCATCCTGTTATGGCTCTTGCCACCGTCTGCTTATGGTTCTTGAGGCCTTCCCGTTATGGCTCTTTCCACCATCCGCTTATGGTTCTTGAGGCCTTCCAGTTATGGCTCTTGCCACCGTCCGCTTATGGTTCTTGAGGCCTTCTCATTACGGCTCTTGCCACCGTCCGCTTATGGTTCTTGAGGCCTTCCCGTTATGGCTCTCACCACCGTCCGCTTATGGTTCTTGAGGCCTTCCCGTTATGGCTTTTGCCACCGCTCACTTATGGTTCTTGATGCCTTCCCGTTATGGCTCTTGCCACTGTCTGCTTATGGTTTTTGAGGCCGTCCTGTTACGGCTCTTGCCACCATCCACGTATGGTTCTTGAGGTTGTCCCTTTACAGCTCTTGCCACCGTCCGCTTATGGTTCTTGAGGCCTTCCTGTTATGGCTCTTACCACCGTCCGCTTATGGTTCTTGTGGCCTTCCTGTTATGGCTCTTGCCACCGTCCGCTTATGGTTCTTGAGGGCTTCCTGTTATGGCTCCTTCCACCGTTCACTTATGTTTCTTGAGCCCTTCCAGTTATGGCTCTTGCCACCGTCCGCTTATGTTTCTTGAGGCCTTCTCGTTATGGCTCTTGCCACCGTCCACTTATGGTTCTTGAGGACTTCCCGTTACGGCTCTTGCCACCGTCCGCTTATGGTTCTTGAGGACTTACTGTTATGACTCTTGCCACCGTCCGCTTATGGTTATTGAGGCCTTCCTATAATGGCTCTTGCCACCATCCGCTTATGGTTCCTGAGGCCTTCCCGTTATGGCTCTTGCCACCGTCCGCTATGGTTCTTTAGGCCTTCCAGTTATGGAGCTTGCCACCGTCCGCTTATAGTTCTTGTGGCCTTCCTGTTATGGCTCTTGCCACCGTCCGCTTATGGTGCCTGAGGGCTTCCTGTTATGGCTCCTTCCACCGTTCACTTATGGTTCTTGAGGCCTTCCAGTTATGACTCTATCCACCGTCCGCTTATGTTTCTTGAGGCCTTCCAGTTATGGATCTTGCCACCATCCGCTTATGGTTCTTGAGGACTTCCCATTATGGCTCCTGCCACCATACAGTTATGGTTCTAGAGGCCTTACCGTTACGGCTCTTGCTACTGTCCGCTTATGGTTCGTGGAGGCCTTACTGTTATGACTCTTGCAACCGTCCGCTTATGGTTCATGAGGCCTTCCCCGTTCGGGCTCTAGCCACCGTCCGCTTATGGTTCTTGAGGCCTTCCAATTATGACTCTTGCCACCATCCGCTTACGGTTCTAGAGGCCTTACTGTTATGACTCTTGCAACCGTCCGCTTATGGTTCATGAGGCCTTCCCGTTCGGGCTCTTGCCACCGTCCGCTTATGGATCTTGAGGGCTTCCTGTTATGGCTCTCGCCACCGTCAACTTATCGTTCTTGAGGCCTTCCCATTATGGCTCTTGCCACCGTCCGCTTATGGTTCTTGAGGCCTTCCAGTTATGGCTCTTGCCACCGTCCACTTACGACTCTTGAGGCCTTCCCGTTATGGCTCTTGCCACCGTCCGCTTATGGTTCTTGAGGCCTTACTGTTATAACTCTTGCCACCGTCCGCTTATGGTTCTTGAGGCCTTCCTATAATGGCTCTTGCCACCATCCGCTTATGGTTCTTGAGGCCTTACTCTTATGACTCCTTCCACCATTTGCTTATGGTTCTTGAGGCCTTCCCGTTATGGAGCTTGCCACCGTTCGCTTATGGTTCTTGAGGCCTTCCCGTTTTGGCTCTTGCCACTGTCCACTTATGGTTCTTGAGGCCGTCCCATTAAGGCTCTTGCCACCATCCCCTTATGGTTTTTGAGGTCTTCCCGTTATGGCTCTTGCCACCATCCACTTATGGTTCTTGAGGCCTTCCAGTTATGGCTCTTGCCACCGTCCGCTTATGGTTCTTGAGGCCTTCCAGTTGTGGAGCTTGCCACCGTCCGCTTATGGTTCTTGAGGCCCTCCCGTTATTGTTCTTGCACCGTCTGCTTATGGTTCTTGAGCGCTTCCTGTTATGGCTCCTTCCACCATCCGCTTCTGGTTCTTTAGTCCTTTCAGCTATGGCTCTTGCCACTGTCCGCTTATAGTTCTTGAGGCCTTCCAGTTTTGACTCTTGCCACCATCCGCTTATGGTTCTTGAGGCCTTCCACTTATGGAGCTTGCCACTGTCCGCTCATGGTACTTGTGGCTTTCCTTTTATGACTCTTTCCACCGTCCGCTTATGGTTCTTGAGGGCTTCCTGTTACGGCTCCTTCCGCCGATCACTTATGGTTCTTGAGGCCTTCCAGTTTTGACTCTTGCTACCGTCCGCTTATGGTTCTTGAAGCCTTCCCTTTACGGCTCTTGCCACCGTTCGCTTATGGTTTTTGAGGCTGTCCCGTTACGGCTCTTGCCACCATCCACCTATGGTTCTTGAGGCTGTCCCTTCACGGCTCTTGCAACCGTCCGCTTATGGTTCTTGAGGCCTTTCCGTTATGGATCTTGGCACCATCTTCTTATGGTTCTTGAGGCCTTACTGTTATGACTCTTGCCACCGTCCACTTAATGTTCTTGAGGCTTTCCCGTTATGGCTCTTGCCACCGTCCACTTATGGTTCTTGAGGCCTTCCAATTATGACTATTGCCACCGTCCCCTTATGGTTCTTGAGGCCTTCCCGTAATGACTCTTGCCACCATCTGCTTATGGTTCTTGAGGCCTGCCCGTTAAGGCTCTTGCCACCGTCCGCTTATGGTTCTTGAGGCCTTCCAGCTATGGAGCTTGCCACCGTCCGCTTATGGTTCTTGTGGCTTTCCTGTTATGACTCTTTCCACCGTCCACTTATGGTTCTTTAGGGCTTCCTGTTATGGCTCCTTCCACCGTTCACTTATGGTTCTTGAGGCCTTCCAGTTTTGACTCTTGCCACCGTCCGCTTATGGTTCTTGAGGCCTTCCCGTTATGGATCTTGCCACCGTCCGCTTATGGTTCTGGAGGCCTTCCGAATATTATGGCTCATGCCACCATACACTTATGTTTTTTAGGCCGTCCCATTGCGGCTCTTGCCACTGTCCCCTTATGGTTTTTGAGGCCTTCCCGTTAAGGCTCTTGCCACCGTCCGCTTATGGTTCTTGAGGCCTTCCCGTTATGGATCTTGCCACCGTCCACTTACGACTCTGAGGCCTTCCCATTATGGCTCTTGCCACCGTCCGCTTATGGTTCTTGAGGCCTTACTGTTATGACTCTTGCCACCGTCCGCTTATGGTTCTTGAGGCCTTACTGTTATGACTCTTGCCACCGTCCGCTTATGGTTCTTGAGGCCTTCCTATAATGGCTCTTGCCACCATCCGCTTATGGTTCTTGAGGCCTTACTCTTATGACTCCTTCCACCATTCGCTTATGGTTCTTGAGGCCTTCCCGTTATGGAGCTTGCCACCGTTCGCTTATGGTTCTTGAGGCCTTCCCGTTTTGGCTCTTGCCACCGTCCACTTATGGTTCTTGAGGCCGTCCCATTAAGGCTCTTGCCACCATCCCCTTATGGTTTTTGAGGTCTTCCCGTTATGGCTCTTGCCACCATCCACTTATGGTTCTTGAGGCCTTCTAATTAAGGCTCTTGCCACCGTCCGCTTATGGTTCTTGAGGCCTTCCAGTTGTGGAGCATGCCACCGTCCGCTTATGGTTCTTGAGGCCCTCCCGTTATTGATCTTGCACCGTCTGCTTATGGTTCTTGAGCGCTTCCTGTTATGGCTCCTTCCACCATCCGCTTCTGGTTCTTTAGTCCTTTCAGCTATGGCTCTTGCCACTGTCCGCTTATTGTTCTTGAGGCCTTCCAGTTTTGACTCTTGCCACCATCCGCTTATGGTTCTTGAGGCCTTCCACTTATGGAGCTTGCCACCGTCCGCTTATGGTTCTTGTGGCTTTCCTGTTATGACTCTTTCCACCGTCCGCTTATGGTTCTTGAGGGCTTCCTGTTACGGCTCCTTCCGCCGTTCACTTATGGTTCTTGAGACCTTCCAGTTTTGACTCTTGCCACCGTCCGCTTATGGTTCTTGAAGCCTTCCCTTTATGGCTCTTGCCACCGTCCGCTTATGGTTTTTGAGGCTGTCCTGCTACTTCTCTTGCCACCATCCACCTATGGTTCTTGAGGCTGTCCCTTCACGGCTCTTGCAACCGTCCGCTTATGGTTCTTGAGGCCTTTCCGTTATGGATCTTGGCACCATCTTCTTATGGTTCTTGAGGCCTTACTGTTATGACTCTTGCCACCGTCCACTTAATGTTCTTGAGGCTTTCCCGTTATGGCTCTTGCCACCGTCCACTTATGGTTCTTGAGGCCTTCCCGTTATGACTCTTGCCACCGTCCCCTTATGGATCTTGAGGGATTCCCGTAATGACTCTTGACACCATCTGCTTATGGTTCTTGAGGCCTTCCCGTTAAGGCTCTTGCCACCGTCCGCTTATGGTTCTTGAGGCCTTCCAGCTATGGAGCTTGCCACCGTCCGCTTATGGTTCTTGTGGCTTTCCTGTTATGACTCTTTCCACCGTCCACTTATGGTTCTTGAGGCCTTCCAGTTATGGCTCTTGCCACCGTCCGCTTATGGTTCTTGAGGCCTTCTCATTACGGCTCTTGCCACCGTCCGCTTATGGTTCTTGAGGCCTTCCCGTTATGGCTCTCACCACCGTCCGCTTATGGTTCTTGAGGCCTTCCCGTTATGGCTTTTGCCACCGCTCACTTATGGTTCTTGATGCCTTCCCGTTATGGCTCTTGCCACTGTCTGCTTATGGTTTTTGAGGCCGTCCTGTTACTGCTCTTGCCACCATCCACGTATGGTTCTTGAGGTTGTCCCTTTACAGCTCTTGCCACCATCCCCTTATGGTTCTTGAGGCCTTCCCGTTATGGAGCTTGTCACTATCTTCTTATGGTTCTTGAGGCCTTACTGTTATCACTCTTGCCACCGACCGCTTATGGTTCTTGAGGCCTTCCTGTTATGGCTCTTACCACCATCCGCTTATGGTTCTTGTGGCCTTCCTGTTATGGCTCTTGCCACCGTCCGCTTATGGTTCTTGAGGGCTTCCTGTTATGGCTCCTTCCACCGTTCACTTATGTTTCTTGAGCCCTTCCAGTTATGACTCTTGCCACCGTCCGCTTATGTTTCTTGAGGCCTTCTCGTTATGGCTCCTGCCACCGTCCACTTATGGTTCTTGAGGACTTCCCGTTACGGCTCTTGCCACCGTCCGCTTATGGTTCTTGAGGACTTACTGTTATGACTCTTGCCACCGTCCGCTTATGGTTATTGAGGCCTTCCTATAATGGCTCTTGCCACCATCCGCTTATGGTTCCTGAGGCCTTCCCGTTATGGCTCTTGCCACCGTCCGCTTATGGTTCTTTAGGCCTTCCAGTTATGGAGCTTGCCACCGTCCGCTTATAGTTCTTGTGGCCTTCCTGTTATGGCTCTTGCCACCGTCCGCTTATGGTGCCTGAGGGCTTCCTGTTACGGCTCCTTCCACCGTTCACTTATGGTTCTTGAGGCCTTCCAGTTATGACTCTTTCCACCGTCCGCTTATGTTTCTTGAGGCCTTCCAGTTATGGATCTTGCCACCATCCGCTTATGGTTCTTGAGGACTTCCCATTATGGCTCCTGCCACCATACAGTTATGGTTCTAGAGGCCTTACCGTTACGGCTCTTGCTACTGTCCGCTTATGGTTCTTGAGGCCTTACTGTTATGACTCTTGCAACCGTCCGCTTATGGTTCATGAGGCCTTCCCGTTCGGGCTCTAGCCACCGTCCGGTTATGGTTCTTGAGGCCTTCCAATTATGACTCTTGCCACCATCCGCTTACGGTTCTAGAGGCCTTACTGTTATGACTCTTGCAACCGTCCGCTTATGGTTCATGAGGCCTTCCCGTTCGGGCTCTTGCCACCGTCCGCTTATGGTTCTTGAGGGCTTCCTGTTATGGCTCTCGCCACCGTCAACTTATCGTTCTTGAGGCCTTCCCGTTATGGCTCTTGCCACCGTCCGCTAATGGTTCTTGAGGCCTTCCCGTTATGGCTCTTGCCACCGTCCACTTACGACTCTTGAGGCCTTCCCGTTATGGCTCTTGCCACCGTCCGCTTATGGTTCTTGAGGCCTTACTGTTATGACTCTTGCCACCGTCCGCTTATGGTTCTTGAGGCCTTACTGTTATGACTCTTGCCACCGTCCGCTTATGGTTCTTGAGGCCTTCCTATAATGGCTCTTGCCACCATCCGCTTATGGTTCTTGAGGCCTTACTCTTATGACTCCTTCCACCATTTGCTTATGGTTCTTGAGGCCTTACCGTTATGGAGCTTGCCACCGTTCGCTTATGGTTCTTGAGGCCTTCCCGTTTTGGCTCTTGCCACTGTCCACTTATGGTTCTTGAGGCCGTCCCATTAAGGCTCTTGCCACCATCCCCTTATGGTTTTTGAGGTCTTCCCGTTATGGCTCTTGCCACCATCCACTTATGGTTCTTGAGGCCTTCCAGTTATGGCTCTTGCCACCGTCCGCTTATGGTTCTTGAGGCCTTCCAGTTGTGGAGCTTGCCACCGTCCGCTTATGGTTCTTGAGGCCCTCCCGTTATTGATCTTGCACCGTCTGCTTATGGTTCTTGAGCGCTTCCTGTTATGGCTCCTTCCACCATCCGCTCCTGGTTCTTTAGTCCTTTCAGCTATGGCTCTTGCCACTGTCCGCTTATGGTTCTTGAGGCCTTCCAGTTTTGACTCTTGCCACCATTCGCTTATGGTTCTTGAGGCCTTCCACTTATGGAGCTTGCCACTGTCCGCTTATGGTACTTGTGGCTTTCCTGTTATGACTCTTTCCACCGTCCGCTTATGGTTCTTGAGGGCTTCCTGTTACGGCTCCTTCCGCCGTTCACTTATGGTTCTTGAGGCCTTCCAGTTTTGACTCTTGCCACCGTCCGCTTATGGTTCTTGAAGCCTTCCCTTTACGGCTCTTGCCACCGTTCGCTTATGGTTTTTGAGGCTGTCCCGTTACGGCTCTTGCCACCATCCACCTATGGTTCTTGAGGCTGTCCCTTCATGGCTCTTGCAACCGTCCGCTTATGGTTCTTGAGGCCTTTCCGTTATGGATCTTGGCACCATCTTCTTATGGTTCTTGAGGCCTTACTGTTATGACTCTTGCCACCGTCCACTTAATGTTCTTGAGGCTTTCCCGTTATGGCTCTTGCCACCGTCCACTTATGGTTCTTGAGGCCTTCCAATTATGACTCTTGCCACCATCTGCTTATGGTTCTTGAGGCCTGCCCGTTAAGGCTCTTGCCACCGTCCGCTTATGGTTCTTGAGGCCTTCCAGCTATGGAGCTTGCCACCGTCCGCTTATGGTTCTTGTGGCTTTCCTGTTATGACTCTTTCCACCGTCCACTTATGGTTCTTTAGGGCTTCCTGTTATGGCTCCTTCCACCGTTCACTTATGGTTCTTGAGGCCTTCCAGTTTTGACTCTTGCCACCGTCCGCTTATGGTTCTTGAGGCCTTCCCGTTATGGATCTTGCCACCGTCCGCTTATGGTTCTGGAGGCCTTCCGAATATTATGGCTCATGCCACCATACACTTATGTTTTTTAGGCCGTCCCATTGCGGCTCTTGCCACTGTCCCCTTATGGTTTTTGAGACCTTCCCGTTAAGGCTCTTGCCACCGTCCGCTTATGGTTCTTGAGGCCTTCCCGTTATGGCTCTTGCCACCATCCACTTACGACTCTTGAGGCCTTCCCATTATGGCTCTTGCCACCGTCCGCTTATGGTTCTTGAGGCCTTACTGTTATGACTTTTGCCACCGTCCGCTTATGGTTCTTGAGGCCTTACTGTTATGACTCTTGCCACCGTCCGCTTATGGTTCTTGAGGCCTTCCTATAATGGCTCTTGCCACCATCCGCTTATGGTTCTTGAGGCCTTACTCTTATGACTCCTTCCACCATTCGCTTATGGTTCTTGAGGCCTTCCCGTTATGGAGCTTGCCACCGTTCGCTTATGGTTCTTGAGGCCTTCCCGTTTTGGCTCTTGCCACCGTCCACTTATGGTTCTTGAGGCCGTCCCATTAAGGCTCTTGCCACCATCCCCTTATGGTTTTTGAGGTCTTCCCGTTATGGCTCTTGCCACCATCCACTTATGGTTCTTGAGGCCTTCTAGTTAAGGCTCTTGCCGCCGTCCGCTTATGGTTCTTGAGGCCTTCCAGTTGTGGAGCATGCCACCGTCCGCTTATGGTTCTTGAGGCCCTCCCGTTATTGATCTTGCACCGTCTGCTTATGGTTCTTGAGCGCTTCCTGTTATGGCTCCTTCCACCATCCGCTTCTGGTTCTTTAGTCCTTTCAGCTATGGCTCTTGCCACTGTCTGCTTATTGTTCTTGAGGCCTTCCAGTTTTGACTCTTGCCACCATCCGCTTATGGTTCTTGAGGCCTTCCACTTATGGAGCTTGCCACCGTCCGCTTATGGTTCTTGTGGCTTTCCTGTTATGACTCTTTCCACCGTCCGCTTATGGTTCTTGAGGGCTTCCTGTTACGGCTCCTTCCGCCGTTCACTTATGGTTCTTGAGACCTTCCAGTTTTGACTCTTGCCACCGTCCGCTTATGGTTCTTGAAGCCTTCCCTTTATGGCTCTTGCCACCGTCCGCTTATGGTTTTTGAGGCTGTCCCGTTACTTCTCTTGCCACCATCCACCTATGGTTCTTGAGGCTGTCCCTTCACGGCTCTTGCAACCGTCCGCTTATGGTTCTTGAGGCCTTTCCGTTATGGATCTTGGCACCATCTTCTTATGGTTCTTGAGGCCTTACTGTTATGACTCTTGCCACCGTCCACTTAATGTTCTTGAGGCTTTCCCGTTATGGCTCTTGCCACCGTCCACTTATGGTTCTTGAGGTCTTCCCGTTATGACTCTTGCCACCGTCCCCTTATGGATCTTGAGGCCTTCCCGTAATGACTCTTGACACCATCTGCTTATGGTTCTTGAGGCCTTCCCGTTAAGGCTCTTGCCACCATCCGCTTATGGTTCTTGAGGCCTTCCAGCTATGGAGCTTGCCACCGTCTGCTTATGGTTCTTGTGGCTTTCCTGTTATGACTCTTTCCACCGTCCACTTATGGTTCTTTAGGGCTTCCTGTTATGGCTCCTTCCACCGTTCACTTATGGTTCTTGAGGCCTTCCAGTTTTGACTCTTGCCACCGTCCGCTTATGGTTCTTGAGGCCTTCCCGTTATGGATCTTGCCACCGTCCGCTTATGGTTCTGGAGGCCTTCCGAATATTATGGCTCATGCCACCATACACTTATGGTTCTTGAGGCCTTCCAGTTATGGCTCTTGCCACCGTCCGCTTATGGTTCTTTAGGCCTTACCGTTATGGCTCTGGCCACCTTCTGCTTATGGTTCGTGAGGCCATCCAGTTGGGAGCTTGCCACCGTCCGCTTATGGTTCTTGAGGCCTTCCCGTTATGGCTCTTGCTACCGTCCGCTTATGGTTTTTGAGGGCTTCCTGTTATGGCTCCTTCCACCGTCCGCTTATGGTTCTTTAGTCCTTTCTGCTATGGCTCTTGCCACCATCCACTTACTGTTCTTGAGGCAGTCCCTTTACAGCTCTTGCCATCGTCCGCTTATGGTTCTTGAGGCTGTCCCTTTACAGCTCTTGCCACCGTCCACTTATGGTTCTTGAGGCTGTCGCTTTACAGCTCTTGCCACCTTCCGCTTATGGTTCTTGAGGCCTTCCGGTTATGGAGCTTGCCACCTTCTTCTTATGGTTCTTGAGGCCTTACTGTCATGACTCTTGCCACCGTCCACTTATGGTTCTTGAGGCCTTCCCGTTATGGCTCTTGCCACTCTCCGCTTATGGTTCTTGAGGCCTTCCCGTTATGACTCTTGCCACCATCCGCTTATGGTTCTTGAGGCCTTCTTGTTCTGGCTCTTCCCACAGTCCGCTTATGGTTCTTGAGGCCTTCCCGTTATGGCTCGTGCCACCATCAGATTATGGTTCTTGAGGCCTTCCCGTTATGGCACTTGCCACCGTCTTCTTATAGTTCTTGAGGCCTTACTGTTATGACTCTTGCCACCATCCACTTATGGTTCTTGAGGCCTTCCCGTTATGGCACTTGCCATGGTCTGCTTATGGTTCTTAAGGCCTTCCAGTTATGGAGCTCGCCACCGTCCGCTTATGGTTCTTCAGGCCTTCCCGGTAAGGCTCGTGCCACCGTCCGATTATGGTTCTTGAGGCCTTCCCGTTATGGCTCTTGCCACCGTCCGCTTATGGTTCTCGAAGCCTTCCAGTTATGACTCTTGCTACCGTCCGCTTATGGTTCTTGAGGCCTTACTGTCATGACTCTTGCCACCGTTCGCTTATGGTTCTTGAGGCCTTCCAGTTATGACTCTTGCTACCGTCCGCTTATGGTTCTTGAGGCCTTACTGTCATGACTCTTGCCACCGTTCGCTTATGGTTCTTGAGGCCTTCCCATTTTGGCTCTTGCCACCGTCCACTTATGGTTCTTGAGGCCTTCCCGTTATGGCACTTGCCATGGTCTGCTTATGGTTCTTAAGGCCTTCCAGTTATGGAGCTCGCCACCGTCCGCTTATGGTTCTTCAGGCCTTCCCGTTAAAGCTCGTGCCACCATCTGATTATGGTTCTTGAGGCCTTCCCGTTATGGCTCTTGCCACCGTCCGCTTATGGTTCTCGAGGCCTTCCCGTTATGGAGCTTGCCACCGTCTTCTTATGGTTCTTGAGGCCTTACTGTTATGACTCTTGCCACCATCCACTTATGGTTTTTGAGGCCTTCCCGTTATGGCTCTTGCCACCATCCACTTATGGTTTTTGAGGCCTTCCAGTTGTGGAGCTTGCCACCTTCTTCTTATGGTTCTTGAGGCCTTACTGTCATGACTTTTGCCACCGTCCACTTATGGTTCTTGAGGCCTTCCCGTTATGGCTCTTGCCACTCTCCGCTAATGGTTCTTGAGGCCTTCTCGTTATGACTCTTGCCACTGTCCGCTTATGGTTCTTGAGGCCTTCTTGTTCTGGCTCTTGCCATAGTCCGCTTATGGTTCTTGAGGCCTTCCCGTTATGGCTCGTGCCACCGTCCGATTATGGTTCTTGAGGCCTTCCCATTATGGTGCTTGCCACGGTCTGCTTATGGTTCTTAAGGCCTTCCAGTTATGGAACTTGCCACCGTCCGCTTATGGTTCTTGAGGCCTTCCCGTTATGGCTCTTGCCACCGTCCGCTTATGGTTCTCGAGGCCTTCCAGTTGTGGAGCTTGCCACCGTCCGCTTCTGGTTCTTGAGGCCCTTCCGTTATGGATCTTGCCACCATCCACTTATGGTTTTTGAGGCCTTCCCGTTATGGCTCCTTCCACCATTCACTTATGGTTCTTGAGGCCTTCCAGTTATGACTCTTGCTACCGTCCGCTTATGGTTCTTGAGGCCTTTCCGTTATGGATCTTGCCACCGTTCGCTTATGGTTCTTGAGGCATTCCCGTTATGGCTCTTGCCACCTTCGGCTTATGGTTCGTTAGGCCTTCCAGTTGGGAACTTGCCACCGTCCGCTTATGGTTCTTGAGGCCTTCCCATTATGGCTCCTGCTACCGTCCGCTTATGGTTCTTGAGGGCTTCCTGTTATGGCTCCTTCCACCGTCGGCTTATGGTTCTTTAGTCCTTTCTGCTATGGCTCTTGCCAGCGTCTGGTTATGGTTCTTGAGGACGTCCCGTTACGGCTCTTACCACCATCTACTTACGGTTCTTGAGGCTTTCCCTTTACAGCTCTTGCCATCGTCCGCTTATGGTTCTTGAGGCTGTCCCTTTACAGCTCTTGCCACCGTCCACTTATGGTTCTTGAGGCTGTCCCTCTACAGCTCTTGCCACCTTCCGCTTATGGTTCTTGAGGCCTTCTGGTTATGGAGCTTGCCACCTTCTTCTTATGGTTCTTTAGACCTTACTGTCATGACTCTTGCCACCGTCCACTTATGGTTCTTGAGGCCTTCCCGTTATGGCTCTTGCCACTTTCCGCTTATGGTTCTTGACGCCTTCCCGTTATGACTCTTGCCACCGTCCACTTATGGTTCTTGAGGCCTTCTTGTTCTGGCTCTTGCCACAGTCTGCTTATGGTTCTTGAGGCCTTCCCGTTATGGCTCGTGCCACCGTCCGATTATGTTTCTTGAGGCCTTCCCATTATGGCTCTTGTCACCGTCCGCTTATGGTTCTTTAGGCCTTCCCGTTATGGAGCTTGCCACCGTCCGCTTACGGTTCCTGAGGCCTTACTGTTATGGCTCTTGCCACCGTCCACTTATGGCTCTTGAGGCTTTCCCGCTATGGATTTTGCCACCGTCCGCTTACGGTTCTTGAGGCCTTCCCGTTATGGCTCTTTCCACCGTCCACTTATGGTTCTTGAGGCCGTCCTGTTATGGCTCTTGCCACCGTCCGCTTATGGTTCTTGAGACCTTTCCGTTATGGCTCTTTCCACCATCCGCTTATGGTTCTAGAGGCCTTCCAGTTATGGCTCTTGCCACCGTCCGCTTATGGTTCTTGAGGCCTTCTCATTGCAGCTCTTGCCACCGTTCGCTTATGGTTCTTGAGGCCGTCCTGTTATGGCTCTTGCCACCGTCTGCTTATGGTTCTTGAGGCCTTCCCGTTAAAGCTCTTGCCACCATCAGCTTATGGTTCTTGAGGGCTTCCTGCTATGGCTCTTGCCACCGTCCGCTTATGGTTCTTGAGGCCTACCCGTTATGGCTTTTGCCACCGCTCACTTATGGTTCTTGATGCCTTCCCGTTATGGCTGTTGCCACTGTCCGCTTATGGTTTTTGAGGCCGTCCCGTTATGGCTCTTGCCACCATCCACGTATGGTTCTTGAGGTTGTCCCTTTACAGCTCTTGCCACCATCCCCTTATGGTTCTTGAGGCCTTCCCATTATGGAGCTTGTCACTATCTTCTTATGGTGCTTGAGGCCTTACTGTTATCACTCTTGCCACCGTCCGCTTATGGTTCTTGAGGCCTTCCTATAATGGCTCTTCCCACCATCTGCTTATGGTTCTTTGAGGCCTTCCTGTTATGGCTCTTACCACCGTCCGCTTATGGTTCTTGTGGCCTTCCAGTTATGGCTCTTGCCACCGTCCGCTTATGGTTCTTGTGGCCTTCCTGTTATGGCTCTTGCCACCGTCCGCTTATGGTTCCTGAGGGCTTCCTGTTATGGCTCCTTCCACCGTTCACTTATGTTTCTTGAGCCCTTCCAGTTATGACTCTTGCCAGCGTCCGCTTATGTTTCTTGAGGCCTTCTCGTTATGGCTCCTGCCACCGTCCACTTATGGTTCTTGAGGACTTCCCGTTACGGCTCTTGCCACCGTCCGCTTATGGTTCTTGAGGACTTACTGTTATGACTCTTTCCACCGTCCGCTTATGGTTATTGAGGCCTTCCTATAATGGCTCTTGCCACCATCCGCTTATGGCTCTTGAGGCCTTCCCATTATGGCTCTTGCCACCGTCCGCTTATGGTTCTTTAGGCCTTCCAGTTATGGAGCTTGCCACCGTCCGCTTATAGTTCTTGTGGCCTTCCTGTTATGGTTCTTGCCACCGTCCGCTTATGGTGCCTGAGGGCTTCCTGTTATGGCTCCTTCCACCGTTCACTTATGGTTCTTGAGGCCTTCCAGTTATGACTCTTTCCACCGTCCGCTTATGTTTCTTGAGGCCTTCCAGTTATGGATCTTGCCACCATCCGCTTATGGTTCTTGAGGACTTCCCATTATGGCTCCTGCCACCATACACTTATGGTTCTAGAGGCCTTACCGTTACGGCTCTTGCTACTGTCCGCTTATGGTTCTTGAGGCCTTACTGTTATGACTCTTGCAACCGTCCGCTTATGGTTCATGAGGCCTTCCCGTTCGGGCTCTAGCCACCGTCCGCTTATGGTTCTTGAGGCCTTCCAATTATGACTCTTGCCACCATCCGCTTATGGTTCTAGAGGCCTTACTGTTATGACTCTTGCAACCGTCCGCTTATGGTTCATGAGGCCTTCCCGTTCGGGCTCTTGCCACCGTCCGCTTATGGTTCTTGAGGCCTTCCCGTTATGGCTCTTGCCACCGTCCGCTTATGGTTCTTGAGGCCCTCCCGTTATTGATCTTGCACCGTCTGTTTATGGTTCTTGAGCGCTTCCTGTTATGGCTCCTTCCACCATCCGCTTCTGGTTCTTTAGTCCTTTCAGCTATGGCGCTTGCCACTGTCCGCTTATGGTTCTTGAGGCCTTCCAGTTTTGACTCTTGCCACCATCCGCTTATGGTTCTTGAGGCCTTCCACTTATGGAGCTTGCCACCGTCCGCTTATGGTTCTTGTGGCTTTCCTGTTATGACTCTTTCCACCGTCCGCTTATGGTTCTTGAGGGCTTCCTGTTACGGCTCCTTCCGCCGTTCACTTATGGTTCTTGAGGCCTTCCAGTTTTGACTCTTGCCACTGTCCGCTTATGGTTCTCGAAGCCTTCCCTTTACGGCTCTTGCAACCGTCCGCTTATGGTTCTTGAGGCCTTTCCGTTATGGATCTTGGCACCATCTTCTTATGGTTCTTGAGGCCTTACTGTTATGACTCTTGCCACCGTCCACTTAATGTTCTTGAGGCTTTCCCGTTATGGCTCTTGCCACCGTCCACTTATGGTTCTTGAGGCCTTCCCGTTATGACTCTTGCCACCGTCCCCTTATGGTTCTTGAGGCCTTCCCATAATGACTCTTGCCACCATCTGCTTATGGTTCTTGAGGCCTTCCGGTTAAGGCTCTTGCCACCGTCCGCTTATGGTTCTTGAGGCCTTCCAGCTATGGAGCTTGCCACCGTCCGCTTATGGTTCTTGTGGCTTTCCTGTTATCACTCTTTCCACCGTCCGCTTATGTTTCTTTAGGGCTTCCTGTTATGGCTCCTTCCACCATTCACTTATGGTTCTTGAGGCCTTCCAGTTTTGACTCTTGCCACCGTCCGCTTATGGTTCTTGAGGCCTTCCCGTTATGGATCTTGCCACTGTCCGCTTATGGTTCTGGAGGCCTTCCGAATATTATGGCTCATGCCACCATACACTTATGGTTTTTGAGGCCTTCCCGTTATGGCTCTTGCCAACATCCACTTATGGTTCTTGAGGCCTTCCAGTTATGGCTCTTGCCACCGTCCGCTTATGGTTCTTTAGGCCTTACCGTTATGGCTCTTGCTACCGTCCGCTTATGGTTTTTGAGGGCTTCCTGTTATGACTCCTTCCACCGTCCGCTTATGGTTCTGTAGTCCTTTCTGCTATGGCTCTTGCCACCATCCGCTTATGGTTCTTGAGGACGTCCCGTTACGGCTCTTGCCATCGTCCGCTTATGGTTCTTGAGGCTGTCCCTTTACAGCTCTTGCCACCTTCCGCTTATGGTTCTTGAGGCTGTCCCTTTACAGCTCTTGCCACCTTCTTCTTATGGTTCTTGAGGCCTTACTGTCATGACTCTTGCCACTCTCCGCTTATGGTTCTTGAGGCCTTCTTGTTCTGGCTCTTCCCACAGTCCGCTTATGGTTCTTGAGGCCTTCCCGTTATGGCTCGTGCCACCATCAGATTATGGTTCTTGAGGCCTTCCCGTTATGGCACTTGACATGGTCTGCTTATGGTTCTTAAGGCCTTCCAGTTATGGAGCTCACCACCGTCCGCTTATGGTTCTTCAGGCCTTCCCGGTGAGGCTCGTGCCACCGTCCGATTATGGTTCTTGAGGCCTTCCCGTTATGGCTCTTGCCACCGTCCGCTTATGGTTCTCGAGGCCTTCCCGTTATGGAGCTTGCCACCATCTTCTTATGGTTCTTGAGGCCTTACTGTTATGACTCTTGCCACCATCCACTTATGGTTTTTGAGGCCTTCCCATTATGGCTCTTGCCACCATCCACTTATGGTTTTTGAGGCCTTCCCGTTATAGCTCTTGCCACCATCCACTTACTGTTCTTGAGGCTGTCCCTTTACAGCTCTTGCCATCGTCTGCTTATGGTTCTTGAGGCTGTCCCTTTACAGCTCTTGCCACCGTCCACTTATGGTTCTTGAGGCTGTCCCTTTACAGCTCTTGCCACCTTCCGCTTATGGTTCTTGAGGCCTTCTGGTTATGGACCTTGCCACCGTCTTCTTATGGTTCTTGAGGCCTTACTGTCATGACTCTTGCCACCGTCCACTTATGGTTCTTGAGGCCTTCCCATTATGGCTCTTGCCACTCTCCGCTTATGGTTCTTGAGGCCTTCTTGTTCTGGCTCTTCCCACAGTCCGCTTATGGTTCTTGAGGCCTTCCCGTTATGGCTCGTGCCACCATCAGATTATGGTTCTTGAGGCCTTCCCGTTATGGCACTTGCCATGGTCTGCTTATGGTTCTTAAGGCCTTCCAGTTATGGAGCTCGCCACCGTCCGCTTATGGTTCTTCAGGCCTTCCCGGTGAGGCTCGTGCCACCGTCCGATTATGGTTCTTGAGGCCTTCCCGTTATGGCTCTTGCCACCGTCCGCTTATGGTTCTCGAGGCCTTCCCGTTATGGAGCTTGACACCATCTTCTTATGGTTCTTGAGGCCTTACTGTTATGACTCTTGCCACCATCCACTTATGGTTTTTGAGGCCTTCCCGTTATGGCTCTTGCCACCATCCACTTATAGTTTTTGATGCCTTCCAGTTGTGGAGCTTGCCACCGTCCGCTTCTGGTTCTTGAGGCCCTCCCGTTATGGATCTTGCACAGTCTGCTTATGGTTCTTGAGCGCTTCCTGTTACGGCTCCTTCCACCATTCACTTATGGTTCTTGAGGCCTTCCAGTTATGACTCTTGCTACCGTCCGCTTATGGTTCTTGAGGCCTTTCCGTTATGGATCTTGCCACCGTTCGCTTATGGTTCTTGAGGCCTTCCCATTTTGGCTCTTGCCACCGTCCACTTAAAGTTCTTGAGGCCGTCCCATTAACGCTCTTGCCACCATCCCCTTATGGTTTTTGAGGCCTTCCTGTTATGGCTCTTGCCACCATCCACTTATGGTTCTTGAGGCCTTCCAGTTGTGGAGCTTGCCACCATCCGCTTATGGTTCTTGAGGCCTTCCCGTTATGGATCTTGCACCGTCTGCTTATGGTTCTTGAGCGCTTCCTGTTATGGCTCCTTCCACCGTCCGCTTCTGGTTCTTTAGTTCTTTAAGCTATGGCTCTTGCCATCGTCCGCTTATGGTTCTTGAGGTCTTCCCGTTATGGCTCTAGCCACCGTTCACTTATGGTTCTTGAGGCCTTCCCTTTACGGCTCTTGCCTCAGTCTGCTTATGGCTTTTTGAGGCTGTCCCGTTACGGCTCTTGCCACCATCCACCTATGGTTCTTGAGGCTGTCCCTTTACGGCTCTTGCAACCGTCCGCTTATGGTTCTTGAGGCCTTTCCGTTATGGAGCATGGCATTACTGTTATGACTCTTGCCACCGTCCGCTTATGGTTCTTGAGGCCTTCCCATATTGGCTCTTGCCACCGTCCGCTTATGGTTCTTGAGGCCTTTCCGTTATGGATCTTGCCACCGTTCGCTTATGGTTCGTGAGGCCTTCCCATTTTGACTCTTGCCACCGCCAACTTATGGTTCTTGAGGCCGTCCCATTAAGGCTCTTGCCACCATCCCCTTATGGTTTTTGAGGCCTTCCCGTTATGGCTCTTGCCACCATCCACTTATGGTTCTTGAGGCCTTCCAGTTGTGGAGCTTGCCACCGTCCGCTAATGGTTCTTGAGGCCCTCCAGTTATGGATCTTGCACCGTCTGCTTATGGTTCTTGAGCGCTTCCTGTTATGGCTCCTTCCACCGTCCGCTTCTGGTTCTTTAGTCCTTTCAGCTATGGCTCTTGCCACCATCTGCTTATGGTTCTTGAGGTCTTCCCGTTATGGCTCTAGCCACCGTTCACTTATGGTTCTTGAGGCCTTCCCTTTATGGCTCTTGCCACAGTCCGCTTATGGTTCTTGAGGCTGTCCCTTCACGGCTCTTGCAACCGTCCGCTTATGGTTCTTTAGGCCTTTCCGTTATGGATCTTGGCACCATCTTCTTATGGTTCTTGAGGCCTTACTGTTATGACTCTTGCCACCATCCACTTAATGTTCTTGAGGCTTTCCCGTTATGGCTCTTGCCACCGGTCACTTTTGGTTCTTGAGGCCTTCCCGTTATGACTCTTGCCACCGTCCCCTTATGGTTCTTGAGCCTTACCGTAAGGACCCTTGCCACCATCTGCTTATGGTTCTTGAGGCCTTTCCGTTATGACTCTTGCCACCGTCCGCTTATGGTTCTTGAGGCCTTCTTGTTCTGGCTCTTCCCACAGTCCGCTTATGGTTCTTGAGGCCTTCCCGTTATGGCTCGTGCCACCATCAGATTATGGTTCTTGAGGCCTTCCCATTATGGCACTTGCCATTGTCTGCTTATGGTTCTTAAGGCCTTCCAGTTATGGAGCTCGCCACCGTCCGCTTATGGTTCTTCAGGCCTTCCCGTTATGGCTCTTGCCACCGTCCGCTTATGGTTCTAGAGGCCTCCCGTTATGGAGCTTGCCACCGTCTTCTTATGGTTCTTGAGGCCTTACTGTTTTGACTCTTGCCACCATCCACTTATGGTTTTTGAGGCCTTCCCGTTATGGCTCTTGCCACCATCCACTTATGGTTTTTGAGGCCTTCCAGTTGTGGAGCTTGCCACTGTCCGCTTTTTTTTCTTGAGGCCCTCCCGTTATGGATCTCGCACAGTCTGCTTATGGTTCTTGAGCGCTTCCTGTTATGGCTCCTTCCACCATTCACTTATGGGTCTTGAGGCCTTTCCGTTATGGATCTTGCCACCGTTCGCTTATGGTTCTTGAGGCCTTCCCATTTTGGCTCTTGCCACCGTCCACTTATGGTTCTTGAGGCCGTCCCATTAAGGCTCTTGCCACCATCCCCTTATGGTTTTTGAGGCCTTCCTGTTATGGCTCTTGCCACCATCCTCTTATGGTTCTTGAGGCCTTCCAGTTGTGGAGCTTGCCACCGTCCGCTTATGGTTCTTGAGGCCTTCCCGTTATGGATCTTGCACCGTCTGCTTATGGTTCTTGAGCGCTTCCTGTTATGGCTCCTTCCACCGTCCGCTTCTGGTTCTTTAGTTCTTTAAGCTATGGCTCTTGCCACCGTCCACTTATGGTTCTTGAGGTCTTCCCGTTATGGCTCTAGCCACCGTTCACTTATGGTTCTTGAGGCCTTCCCTTTACGGCTCTTGCCTCAGTCCGCTTATGGCTTTTTGAGGCTGTCCCATTACGGCTCTTGCCACCATCCACCTATGGTTCTTTAGGCTGTCCCTTTACGGCTCTTGCAACCGTCCGCTTATGGTTCTTGAGGCCTTTCCGTTATGGAGCTTGGCACCATCTACTTATGGTTCTTGAGGCATTACTGTTATGACTCTTGCCACCGTCCACTTAATGTTCTTGAGGCTTTCCCGTTATGGCTCTTGCCACCGTCCGCTTATGGTTCTTGAGGCGTTCCCGTTATGACTCCTGCCACCGTCCGCTTATGGTTCTTGAGGCCTTCCCATATTGGCTCTTGCCACCGTCCGCTTATGGTTCTTGAGGCCTTTCCGTTATGGATCTTGCCACCGTTCGCTTATGGTTCTTGAGGCCTTCCCATTTTGGCTCTTGCCACCTTCCGCTTATCGTTCTTGAGGCCCTCCAGTTATGGATCTTGCACCGTCTGCTTATGGTTCTTGAGCGCTTCCTGTTATGGCTCCTTCCACCGTCCGCTTCTGGTTCTTTAGTTCTTTCAGCTATGGCTCTTGCCACCGTCCGCTTATGGTTCTTGAGGTCTTCCCGTTATCGCTCTAGCCACCGTTCACTTATGGTTCTTGAGGCCTTCCCTTTACGGCTCTTGCCACAGTCCGCTTATGGTTTTTTGAGGCTGTCCCGTTACGGCTCTTGCCACCATCCACCTATGGTTCTTGAGGCTGTCCTTCACGGCTCTTGCAACCGTCCACTTATGGTTCTTGAGGCCTTTCGGTTACGGATCTTGGCACCATCTTCTTATGGTTCTTGAGGCCTTACTGTTATGACTCTTGCCACCGTCCACTTAATGTTCTTGAGGCTTTCCCGTTATGGCTCTTGCCACCGTCCACTAATGGTTCTTGAGGCCTTCCCGTTATGACTCTTGCCACCGTCCCCTTATGGTTCTTGAGGCCTTCCCGTAATGACTCTTGCCACCATCTGCTTATGGTTCTTGAGGCCTTCCCGTTAAGGCTCTTGCCAACGTCCGCTTATGGTTCTTGAGGCCTTCCAGCTATGGAGCTTGCCAGCGTCCGCTTATGGTTCTTGTGGCTTTCCTGTTATGACTCTTTCCACCGTCCGCTTATGGTTCTTGTGGCTTTCCTGTTATGACTCTTTCCACCGTCCACTTATGGTTCTTTAGGGCTTCCTGTTATGGCTCCTTCCACCGTTCACCTATGGTTCTTGAGGCCTTCCAGTTTTGACTCTTGCCACCGTCCGCTTATGGTTCTTGAGGCCTTCCCGTTATGGATCTTGCCACCGTCCGCTTATGGTTCTGGAGGTCTTCCGAATATTATGGCTCATGCCACCATACACTTATGGTTTTTTAGGCGATCCCATTGCGGCTCTTGCCACCGTCCCCTTATGGTTTTTGAGGCCTTCTCGTTATGGCTCTTGCCACCATCCACTTATGGTTCTTGAGGCCTTCCCGTTATGGCTCTTACCACCTTCCGCTTATGGTTCTTGAGGCCTTCCGGTTATGGAGCTTGCCACCTTCTTCTTATGGTTCTTGAGGCCTTACTGTCATGACTCTTGCCACCGTCCACTTATGGTTCTTGAGGCCTTTTTGTTCTGGCTCTTCCCACAGTCCGCTTATGGTTCTTGAGGCCTTCCCGTTATGGCTCGTGCCACCATCAGATTATGGTTCTTGAGGCCTTCCCGTTATGGCACTTGCCATGGTCTGCTTATGGTTCTTAAGGCCTTTTAGTTATGGAGCTCGCCACCGTCCGCTTATGGTTCTTCAGGCCTTCCCGGTAAGGCTTGTGCCACCGTCCGATTATGGTTCTTGAGGCCTTCCCGTTATGGCTCTTGCCACCGTCCGCTTATGGTTCTTGAGGCCTTTCCGTTATGACTCTTGCCACCGTCCGCTTATGGTTCTTGAGGCCTTTTTGTTCTGGCTCTTCCCACAGTCCGCTTATGGTTCTTGAGGCCTTCCCGTTATGGCTCGTGCCACCATCAGATTATGGTTCTTGAGGCCTTCCCGTTATGGCACTTGCCATGGTCTGCTTATGGTTCTTAAGGCCTTCCAGTTATGGAGCTCGCCACCGTCCGCTTATGGTTCTTCAGGCCTTCCCGGTAAGGCTTGTGCCACCGTCCGATTATGGTTCTTGAGGCCTTCCCGTTATGGCTCTTGCCACCGTCCGCTTATGGTTCTCGAGGCCTTCCCGTTATGGAGCTTGCCACAGTCTTCTTATGGTTCTTGAGGCCTTACTGTTATGACTCTTGCCACCATCCACTTATGGTTTTTGAGGCCTTCCCGTTATGGCTCTTGCCACCATCCACTTATGGTTTTTGAGGCCTTCCAGTTGTGGAGCTTGCCACCGTCCGCTTATGGTTCTTGAGGCCCTCCCGTTATGGATCTTGCACCGTCTGCTTATGGTTCTTGAGCGCTTCCTGTAATGGCTCCTTCCACCATTCACTTATGGTTCTTGAGGCCTTCCAGTTATGACTCTTGCTACCATCTGCTTATAGTTCTTGAGGCCTTTCCGTTATGGATCTTGCCACCGTTCGCTTATGGTTCTTGAGGCCTTCCCATTAAGGCTCTTGCCACCATCCACTTATGGTTCTTGAGGCCTTCCAGTTGTGGAGCTTGCCACCATCCGCTTATGGTTCTTGAGTCCTTCTCGTTATGGATCTTGCATCGTCTGCTTATGGTTCTTGAGCGCTTCCTGTTATGGCTCCTTCCACAGTCCGCTTCTGGTTCTTTAGTTCTTTAAGCTATGGCTCTTGCCACCGTCCGCTTATGGTTCTTGAGGTCTTCCCGTTATGGCTCTAGCCACCGTTCACTTATGGTTCTTGAGGCCTTCCCTTTACGGCTCTTGCCTCAGTCCGCTTATGGCTTTTTGAGGCTGTCCCGTTACGGCTCTTGCCACCATCCACCTATGGTTCTTGAGGCTGTCCCTTTACGGCTCTTGCAACCGTCCGCTTATGGTTCTTGAGGCCTTTCCGTTATGGAGCTTGGCACCATCTACTTATGGTTCTTGAGGCATTACTGTTATGACTCTTGCCACCGTCCACTTAATGTTCTTGAGGCTTTCCCGTTATGGCTCTTTCCACCGTCCACTTATGGTTCTTGAGGCCTTCCCGTTATGACTCCTGCCACCGTCCGCTTATGGTTCTTGAGGCCTTCCCATATTGGCTCTTGCCACCGTCCGCTTATGGTTCATGAGGCCTTTCCGTTATGGATCTTGCCACCGTTCGCTTATGGTTCTTGAGGCCTTTCCATTTTGGCTCTTGCCACCGTCCACTTATAGTTCTTGAGGCCGTCCCATTAAGGCTCTTGCCAACATCCCCTTATGGTTTTTGAGGCCTTCCGGTTATGGCTCTTGCCACAATCCACTTATGGTTCTTGAGGCCCTCCAGTTATGGATCTTGCACCGTCTGGTTATGGTTCTTGAGCGCTTCCTGTTATGGCTCCTTCCACCGTCCGCTTCTTGTTCTTTAGTCCTTTCAGCTATGGCTCTTGCCACCGTCCGCTTATGGTTCTTGAGGTCTTCCCGTTATGGCTCTAGCCACCGTTCATTTATGGTTCTTGAGGCCTTCCCTTTACGGCTCTTGCCACAGTCCGCTTATGGTTTTTTGAGGCTGTCCCGTTACGGCTCTTGCCACCATCCACCTATGGTTCTTGAGGCTGTCCCTTTACGGCTCATGCAACCGTCCGCCTATGGTTCTTGAGGCCTTTCCGTTATGGAGCTTGGCACCATCTTCTTATGGTTCTTGAGGCATTACTGTTATGACTCTTGCCACCGTCCACTTAATATTCTTGAGGCTTTCCCGTTATGGCTCTTGCCACCCTCTGCTTATGGTTCTTGAGGCTGTCCCTTTACGGCTCATGCAACCGTCCGCCTATGGTTCTTGAGGCCTTTCCGTTATGGAGCTTGGCACCATCTTCTTATGGGTCTTGAGGCATTACTGTTATGACTCTTGCCACCGTCCACTTAATATTCTTGAGGCTTTCCCGTTATGGCTCTTGCCACCCTCTGCTTATGGTTCTTGAGGCCTTCCCGTAATGACTCTTGCCACCATCTGCTTATGGTTCTTGAGGGCTTCCCGTTATGGCTCTTGCCACCGTCCGCTTATGGTTCTTGAGGCCTTCCAGTTAAGGAGCTTGCCACCGTCCGCTTATGGTTCTTGTGGCCTTCCTGTTATGACTCTTTCCACCGTCCGCTTATGGTTCTTGAGGACTTCCTGTTATGGCTCCTTCCACCGTTCACTTATGGTACTTGAGGCCTTCCAGTTTTGACTCTTGCCATCGTCCGCTTATGGTTCTTGAGGCCTTCCCGTTATGGATCTTGCCACCGTCCGCTTATGGTTCTGGAGGCCTTCCGAATATTATGGCTCATGCCACTATACACTTATGGTTTTTGAGGCCGTCCCATTGCGGCTCTTGCCACCGTCCCCTTATGGTTTTTGAGGCCTTCCTGTTATGGCTCTTGCCACCATCCACTTATGGTTCTTGAGGCCTTCCCTTTATGGCTCTTGCCACCGTCCGCTTATGGTTCTTGAGGCCTTCCTGTTATGGCTCTTGCCACCATCCACTTATGGTTCTTGAGGCCTTCCCTTTATGGCTCTTGCCACCGTCCGCTTATGGTTCTTTAGGCCTTATCGGTATGGCTCTGGCCACCGTCAACTTATCGTTCTTGAGGCCTTCCAGTTATGGCTCTTGCCACCGTCCACTTACGGCTCTTGAGCCCTTCCCATTATGGCTCTTGCCACCTTCTGCTTATGGTTCGTGAGGCCTTCCCATTATGGCTCTTGCTACCGTCCGCTTATGGTTCTTGAGGGCTTCCTGTTATGGCTCTTGCCACCATCCGCTTATGGTTCTTGAGGACGTCCCATTACGGTTCTTGCCACCATTCACTTACGGTTCTTGAGGCTGTCCCTTTACAGCTCTTGTCATCGTCCGCTTATGGTTCTTGAGGCTGTCCCTTTATAGCTCTTGCCACCGTCCACTTATGATTCTTAAGGCTGTCCCTTTACAGCTCTTGCCACAGTCAACTTATGTTTTTTTTAGGCTGTCCCGTTACGGCTCTTGCCACCATCCACTTACTGTTCTTGAGGCTGTCCCTTAACAGCTCTTGCCATCGTCCGCTTATGGTTCTTGAGGCTGTCCCTTTACAGCTCTTGCCACCGTCCACTTATGGTTCTTGAGGCTGTCCCTTTACAGCTCTTGCCACCTTCCGCTTATGGTTCTTGAGGCCTTCCGGTTATGGAGCTTGCCACCGTTCGCTTATGGTTCTTGAGGCCTTACTGTCATGACTCTTGCCACCGTCCACTTATGGTTCTTGAGGCCTTCCCGTTATGGCTCTTGCCACTCTCCGCTTATGGTTCTTGAGGCGTTCCCGTTATGACTCTTTCCACCGTCCGCTTATGGTTCTTGAGGCCTTCTTGTTCTGGCTCTTCCCACAGTCCGCTTATGGTTCTTGAGGCCTTCCCGTTATGGCTCGTGCCACCATCAGATTATGGTTCTTGAGGCCTTCCCGTTATGGCACTTGCCATGGTCTGCTTATGGTTCTTAAGGCCTTCCAGTTATGGAGCTCGCCACCGTCCGCTTATGGTTCTTCAGGCCTTCCCGGTAAGGCTCGTGCCACCGTCCGATTATGGTACTTGAGGCCTTCCCGTTATGGCTCTTGCCACCGTCCGCTTATGGTTCTCGAGGCCTTCCCGTTATGGAGCTTGCCACAGTCTTCTTATGGTTCTTGAGGCCTTACTGTTATGACTCTTGCCACCATCCACTTATGGTTTTTGAGGCCTTCCCGTTATGGCTCTTGCCACCATCTACTTATGGTTTTTGAGGCCTTCCAGTTGTGGAGCTTGCCACCGTCCGCTTATGGTTCTTGAGGCCCTCCCGTTATGGAGCTTGCAACGTCTGCTTATGGTTCTTGAGCGCTTCCTGTTATGGCTCCTTCCACCATTCACTTATGGTTCTTGAGGCCTTGCAGTTATGACTCTTGCTACCGTCTGCTTATGGTTCTTGAGGCCTTTCCGTTATGGATCTTGCCACCGTTCGCTTATGGTTCTTGAGGCCTTCCCATTTTGGCTCTTGCCACCGTCCACTTATGGTTCTTGAGGCCGTCCCATTAAGGCTCTTGCCACCATCCCCTTATGGTTTTTGAGGCCTTCCT
Organism: Calotriton arnoldi; assembly: GCA_963921515.1. Classification (NCBI taxonomy): domain Eukaryota; kingdom Metazoa; phylum Chordata; class Amphibia; order Caudata; family Salamandridae; genus Calotriton; species Calotriton arnoldi. The sequence goes on along the minus strand of CAWUFW010011650.1, from coordinate 553,315 downwards.
GTTATGGCTCTTGCCACCATGCACTTATGGTTCTTGAGGCCTTCCAGTTGTGGAGCTTGCCACCGTCCGCTTATGGTTCTTGAGACCTTCCCGTTATGGATCTTGCACCGTCTGCTTATGGTTCTTGAGCGCTTCCTGTTATGGCTCCTTCCACCATCCGCTTCTGGTTCTTTAGTTCTTTAAGCTATGGCTCTTGCCACCGTCCGCTTATGGTTCTTGAGGTCTTCCCGTTATGGCTCTAGCCACCGTTCACTTATGGTTCTTGAGGCCTTCCCTTTACGGCTCTTGCCTCAGTCCGCTTATGGCTTTTTGAGTCTGTCCCGTTACGGCTCTTGCCACCATCCACCTATGGTTCTTGAGGCTGTCCCTTTACGGCTCTTGCAACCGTCCGCTTATGGTTCTTGAGGCCTTTCCGTTATGGAGCTTGGCACCATCTACTTATGGTTCTTGAGGCATTACTGTTATGACTCTTGCCACCGTCCACTTAATGTTCTTGAGGCTTTCCCGTTATGGCTCTTGCCACCGTCCGCTTATGGTTCTTGAGGCCTTCCCGTTATGACTCCTGCCACCGTCCGCTTATGGTTCTTGAGGCCTTCCCATATTGGCTCTTGCCACCGTCCGCTTATGGTTCTTGAGGCCTTTCCGTTATGGATCTTGCCACCGTTTGCTTATGGTTCTTGAGGCCTTCCCGTTTTGGCTCTTGCCACCGTCCACTTATGGTTCTTGAGGCCGTACCATTAAGGCTCTTGCCACCATCCCCTTATGGTTTTTGAGGCCTTCCGGTTATGGCTCTTGCCACCATCCACTTATGGTTCTTGAGGCCTTCCAGTTGTGGAGCTTTCCACCGTCCGCTTATGGTTCTTGAGGCCCTCCAGTTATGGATCTTGCACCGTCTGCTTATGGTTCTTGAGCGCTTCCTGTTATGGCTCCTTCCACCGTCCGCTTCTTGTTCTTTAGTCCTTTCAGCTATGGCTCTTGCCACCGTCCGCTTATGGTTCTTGAGGTCTTCCCGTTATGGCTCTAGCCACCGTTCACTTATGGTTCTTGAGGCCTTCCCTTTACGGCTCTTGCCACAGTCCGCTTATGGTTTTTTGAGGCTGTCCCGTTACGGCTCTTGCCACCATCCACCTATGGTTCTTGAGGCTGTCCCTTCACGGCTCTTGCAACCGTCCACTTATGGTTCTTGAGGCCTTTACGTTATGGATCTTGGCACCATCTTCTTATGGTTCTTGAGGCCTTACTGTTATGACTCTTGCCACCGTCCACTTAATGTTCTTGAGGCTTTCCCGTTATGGCTCTTGCCACCGTCCACTTATGGTTCTTGAGGCCTTCCCGTTATGACTCTTGCCACCGTCCCCTTATGGTTCTTGAGGCCTTCCCGTAATGACTCTTGCCACCATCTGCTTATGGTTCTTGAGGCCTTCCCGTTAAGGCTCTTGCCACCGTCCGCTTATGGTTCTTGAGGCCTTCCAGCTATGGAGCTTGCCAGCGTCCGCTTATGGTTCTTGTGGCTTTCCTGTTATGACTCTTTCCACCGTCCGCTTATGGTTCTTTAGGGCTTCCTGTTATGGCTCCTTCCACCGTTCACCTATGGTTCTTGAGACCTTCCAGTTTTGACTCTTGCCACCGTCCGCTTATGGTTCTTGAGGCCTTCCCGTTATGGATCTTGCCACCGTCCGCTTATGGTTCTGGAGGCCTTCCGAATTTTATGGCTCATGCCACCATACACTTATGGTTTTTTAGGCCGTCCCATTGCGGCTCTTGCCACCGTCCCCTTATGGTTTTTGAGGCCTTCCCGTTATGGCTCTTGCCACCAATCACTTATGGTTCTTGAGGCCTTCCCGTTATGGCTCTTACCACCTTACGCTTATGGTTACTTGAGGCCTTCCGGTTATGGAGCTTGCCACCTTCTTCTTATGGTTCTTGAGGCCTTACTGTCATGACTCTTGCCACCGTCCACTTATGGTTCTTGAGGCCTTCCCGTTATGGCTCTTGCCACTCTCCGCTTATGGTTCTTGAGGCCTTCCCGTTATGACTCTTGCCACCGTCCGCTTATGGTTCTTGAGGCCTTCTTGTTCTGGCTCTTCCCACAGTCCGCTTATGGTTCTTGAGGCCTTCCCGTTATGGCTCGTGCCACCATCAGATTATGGTTCTTGAGGCCTTCCCGTTATGGCACTTGCCATGGTCTGCTTATGGTTCTTAAGGCCTTCCAGTTATGGAGCTCGCCACCGTCCGCTTATGGTTCTTCAGGCCTTCCCGGTAAGGCTCGTGCCACCGTCCGATTATGGTTCTTGAGGCCTTCCCGTTATGGCTCTTGCCACCGTCCGCTTATGGTTTTTGAGGCCTTCCAGTTGTGGAGCTTGCCACCGTCCGCTTATGGTTCTTGAGGCCCTCCCATTATGGATCTTGCACCGTCTGCTTATGGTTCTTGAGCGCTTCCTGTAATGGCTCCTTCCACCATTCACTTATGGTTCTTGAGGCCTTCCAGTTATGACTCTTGCTACCGTCTGCTTATGGTTCTTGAGGCCTTTCCGTTATGGATCTTGCCACCGTTCGCTTATGGTTATTGAGGCCTTCCCATTTTGGCTCTTGCCACCATCCACTTATGGTTCTTGAGGCCGTCCCATTAAGGCTCTTGCCACCATCCACTTATGGTTCTTGAGGCCTTCCATTTGTGGAGCTTGCCACCGTCCGCTCATGGTTCGTGAGTCCTTCTCGTTATGGATCTTGCACCGTCTGCTTATGGTTCTTGAGCGCTTCCTGTTATGGCTCCTTCCACCGTCTGCTTCTGGTTCTTTAGTTCTTTAAGCTATGGCTCTTGCCACCGTCCGCTTATGGTTCTTGAGGTCTTCCCGTTATGGCTCTAGCCACCGTTCACTTATGGTTCTTGAGGCCTTCCCTTTACGGCTCTTGCCTCAGTCCGCTTATGGCTTTTTGAGGCTGTCCCGTTACGGCTCTTGCCACCATCCACCTATGGTTCTTGAGGCTGTCCCTTTACGGCTCTTGCAACCGTCCGCTTATGGTTCTTGAGGCCTTTCCGTTATGGAGCTTGGCACCATCTACTTATGGTTCTTGAGGCATTACTGTTATGACTCTTGCCACCGTCCACTTAATGTTCTTGAGACATTCGCGTTATGGCTCTTTCCACCGTCCGCTTATGGTTCTTGAGGCCTTCCCGTTATGACTCCTGCCACCGTCCGCTTATGGTTCTTGAGGCCTTCCCATATTGGCTCTTGCCACCGTCCGCTTATGGTTCTTGAGGCCTTTCCGTTATGGATCTTGCCACCGTTCGCTTATGGTTCTTGAGGTCTTCCCGTTATGGCTCTAGCCACCGTTCATTTATGGTTCTTGAGGCCTTCCCTTTACGGCTCTTGCCACAGTCCGCTTATGGTTTTTTGAGGCTGTCCCGTTACGGCTCTTGCCACCATCCACCTATGGTTCTTGAGGCCTTTCCATTTTGGCTCTTGCCACCGTCCACTTATGGTTCTTGAGGCCGTCCCATTAAGGCTCTTGCCACCATCCCCTTATGGTTTTTGATGCCTTCCGGATATGGCTCTTGCCACAATCCACTTATGGTTCTTGAGGCCTTCCAGTTGTGGAGCTTGCCACCGTCCGCTTATGGTTCTTGAGGCCCTCCAGTTATGGATCTTGCACCGTCTGGTTATGGTTCTTGAGCGCTTCCTGTTATGGCTCCTTCCACCGTCCGCTTCTGGTTCTTTAGTCCTTTCAGCTATGGCTCTTGCCACCATCCGCTTATGGTTCTTGAGGTCTTCCCGTTATGGCTCTAGCCACCTTTCATTTATGGTTCTTGAGGCCTTCCCTTTACAGCTCTTGCCACAGTCCGCTTATGGTTTTTTGAGGCTGTCCCGTTACGGCTCTTGCCACCATCCACCTATGGTTCTTGAGGCTGTCACTTTACGGCTCATGCAACCGTCCGCTTATGGTTCTTGAGGACTTCCTGTTATGGCTCCTTCCACCGTTCACTTATGGTACTTGAGGCCTTCCAGTTTTGACTCTTGCCATCGTCCGCTTATGGTTCTTGAGGCCTTCCCGTTATGGATCTTGCCACCGTCCGCTTATGGTTCTGGAGGCCTTCCGAATATTATGGCTCATGCCACTATACACTTATGGTTTTTGAGGCCGTCCCATTGCGGCTCTTGCCACCATCCCCTTATGGTTTTTGAGGCCTTCCTGTTATGGCTCTTGCCACCATCCACTTATGGTTCTTGAGACCTTCCAGTTATGGCTCTTGCCACCGTCCGCTTATGGTTCTTTAGGCCTTATCGGTATGGCTCTGGCCACCGTCAACTTATCGTTCTTGAGGCCTTCCAGTTATGGCTCTTGCCACCGTCCACTTACGGCTCTTGAGCCCTTCCCATTATGGCTCTTGCCACCTTCTGCTTATGGTTCGTGAGGCCTTCCCATTATGGCTCTTGCTACCGTCCGCTTATGGTTCTTGAGGGCTTCCTGTTATGGCTCCTTCCACTGTCCGCTTATGGTTCTTTAGTCCTTTCTGCTATGGCTCTTGCCACCATCCGCTTATGGTTCTTGAGGACGTCCCGTTACGGTTCTTGCCACCATTCACTTACGGTTCTTGAGGCTGTCCCTTTACAGCTCTTGTCATCGTCCGCTTATGGTTCTTGAGGCTGTCCCTTTATAGCTCTTGCCACCGTCCACTTATGATTCTTAAGGCTGTCCCTTTACAGCTCTTGCCACAGTCCGCTTATGGTTCTTGAGGCTGTCCCTTCACAGCCCTTGCCACCTTCCGCTTATGGTTCTTGAGGCCTTCCGGTTATGGAGCTTGCCACCTTCTTCTTATGGTTCTTGAGGCCTTACTGTCATGACTCTTGCCACCGTCCACTTATGGTTCTTGAGGCCTTCCCGTTATGGCTCTTGCCACTCTCCGCTTATGGTTCTTGAGGGCTTCCCGTTATGACTCTTTCCACCGTCCGCTTATGGTTCTTGAGGCCTTCTTGTTCTGGCTCTTCCCACAGTCCGCTTATGGTTCTTGAGGCCTTCCCGTTTTGGCTCGTGCCACCATCAGATTATGGTTCTTGAGGCCTTCCCGTTATGGCACTTGCCATGGTCTGCTTATGGTTCTTAAGGCCTTCCAGTTATGGAGCTCGCCACCGTCCGCTTATGGTTCTTGAGGCCTTCCCGTTATGGCACTTGCCATGGTCTGCTTATGGTTCTTAAGGCCTTCCAGTTATGGAGCTCGCCACCGTCCGCTTATGGTTCTTCAGGCCTTCCCGGTAAGGCTCGTGCCACCGTCCGATTATGGTTCTTGAGGCCTTCCCGTTATGGCACTTGCCATGGTCTGCTTATGGTTCTTAAGGCCTTCCAGTTATGGAGCTCGCCACCGTCTGCTTATGGTTCTTCAGGCCTACCCGGTAAGGCTCGTGCCACCGGCCGATTATGGTTCTTGAGGCCTTCCCGTTATGGCTCTTGCCACCGTCCGCTTATGGTTCTCGAGGCCTTCCCGTTATGGAGCTTGCCACAGTCTTCTTATGGTTCTTGAGGCCTTACTGTTATGACTCTTGCCACCATCCACTTATGGTTCTTGAGGCCTTGCAGTTATGACTCTTGCTACCGTCTGCTTATGGTTCTTGAGGCCTTTCCGTTATGGATCTTGCCACCGTTCGCTTATGGTTCTTGAGGCCTTCCCATTTTGGCTCTTGCCACCGTCCACTTATGGTTCTTGAGGCCGTCCCATTAAGGCTCTTGCCACCATCCCCTTATGGTTTTTGAGGCCTTCCTGTTATGGCTCTTGCCACCATCCACTTATGGTTCTTGATGCCTTCCAGTTGTGGAGCTTGCCACCGTCCGCTTATGGTTCTTGAGGCCTTCCCGTTATGGATCTTGCACCGTCTGCTTATGGTTCTTGAGCGCTTCCTGTTATGGCTCCTTCCACCGTCCGCTTCTGGTTCTTTAGTTCTTTAAGCTATGGCTCTTGCCACCGTCCGCTTATGGTTCTTGAGGTCTTCCCGTTATGGCTCTAGCCACCGTTCACTTATGGTTCTTGAGGCCTTCCCTTTACGGCTCTTGCCTCAGTCCGCTTATGGCTTTTGAGTCTGTCCCGTTACGGCTCTTGCCACCATCCACCTATGGTTCTTGAGGCTGTCCCTTTACGGCTCTTGCAACCGTCCGCTTATGGTTCTTGAGGCCTTTCCGTTATGGAGCTTGGCACCATCTACTTATGGTTCTTGAGGCATTACTGTTATGACTCTTGCCACCGTCCACTTAATGTTCTTGAGGCTTTCCCGTTATGGCTCTTGCCACCGTCCGCTTATGGTTCTTGAGGCCTTCCCGTTCTGACTCCTGCCACCGTCCGCTTATGGTTCTTGAGGCCTTCCCATATTGGCTCTTGCCACCGTCCGCTTATGGTTCTTGAGGCCTTTCCGTTATGGATCTTGCCACCGTTCGCTTATGGTTCTTGAGGCCTTCCCATTTTGGCTCTTGCCACCGTCCACTTATGGTTCTTGAGGCCGTACCATTAAGGCTCTTGCCACCATCCCCTTATGGTTTTTGAGGCCTTCCGGTTATGGCTCTTGCCACCATCCACTTATGGTTCTTGAGGCCTTCCAGTTGTGGAGCTTGCCACCGTCCGCTTATGGTTCTTGAGGCCCTCCAGTTATGGATCTTGCACCGTCTGCTTATGGTTCTTGAGCGCTTCCTGTTATGGCTCCTTCCACCGTCCGCTTCTGGTTCTTTAGTCCTTTCAGCTATGGCTCTTGCCACCGTCCGCTTATGGTTCTTGAGGTCTTCCCGTTATGGCTCTAGCCACCGTTCACTTATGGTTCTTGAGGCCTTCCCTTTACGGCTCTTGCCACAGTCCGCTTATGGTTTTTTGAGGCTGTCCCGTTACGGCTCTTGCCACCATCCACCTATGGTTCTTGAGGCTGTCCCTTCACGGCTCTTGTAACCGTCCACTTATGGTTCTTGAGGCCTTTCCGTTATGGATCTTGGCACCATCTTCTTATGGTTCTTGAGGCCTTACTGTTATGACTCTTGCCACCGTCCACTTAATGTTCTTGAGGCTTTCTTGTTAGTTATGGCTCATGCCACCGTCCACTTATGGTTCTTGAGGCCTTCCCGTTATGACTCTTGCCACCGTCCCCTTATGGTTCTTGAGGCCTTCCCGTAATGACTCTTGCCACCATCTGCTTATGGTTCTTGAGGCCTTCCCGTTAAGGCTCTTGCCACCGTCCGCTTATGGTTCTTGAGGCCTTCCAGCTATGGAGCTTGCCAGCGTCCGCTTATGGTTCTTTAGGGCTTCCTGTTATGGCTCCTTCCACCGTTCACTTATGGTTCTTGAGGCCTTCCCGTTATGGATCTTGCCACCGTCCGCTTGTGGTTCTGTAGGCCTTCCGAATATTATGGCTCATGCCACCATACACTTATGGTTTTTTAGGCCGTCCCATTGCGGCTCTTGCCACCGTCCCTTTATGGTTTTTGAGGCCTTCCCGTTATGGCTCTTGCCACCATCCACTAATGGTTCTTGAGGCCTTCCAGTTATGGCTCTTGCCACCGTCCGCTTATGCTTCTTTAGGCCTTATCGGTATGGCTCTGGCCACCTTCTGCTTATGGTCCGTGAGGCCATCCAGTTGGGAGCTTGCCACCGTCCGCTTATGGTTCTTGAGGCCTTCCCGTTATGGCTCTTGCTACCGTCCGCTTATGGTTTTTGAGGGCTTCCTGTTATGGCTCCTTCCATCGTCCGCTTATGGTTCTTTAGTCCTTTCTGTTATGGCTCTTGCCACCGTCCGCTTATGGTTCTTGAGGACGTCCCGTTACGGCTCTTGCCACCATCCACTTACTGTTCTTGAGGCTGTCCCTTTACAGCTCTTGCCATCGTCCGCTTATGGTTCTTGAGGCCTTCCGGTTATGGAGCTTGCCACCTTCTTCTTATGGTTCTTGAGGCCTTACTGTCCTGACTCTTGCCACCGTCCACTTATGGTTCTTGAGGCCTTCCCGTTATGGCTCTTGCCACCGTCCACTTATGGTTCTTGAGGCCTTCCCGTTATGACTCTTGCCACCGTCCGCTTATGGTTCTTGAGGCCTTCTTGTTCTGCCTCTTCCAACAGTCCGCTTATGGTTCTTGAGGCCTTCCCGTTATGGCTCGTGCCACCATCAGATTATGGTTCTTGAGGCCTTCCCGTTATGGCACTTGCCATGGTCTGCTTATGGTTCTTAAGGCCTTCCAGTTATGGAGCTCGCCACCGTCCGCTTATGGTTCTTCAGGCCGTCCCGGTAAGGCTCGTGCCACCGTCCGATTATGGTTCTTGAGGCCTTCCCGTTATGGCTCTTGCCACCGTCCGCTTATGGTTCTCGAGGCCTTCCCGTTATGGAGCTTGCCACAGTCTTCTTATGGTTCTTGAGGCCTTACTGTTATGACTCTTGCCACCATCCACTTATGGTTTTTGAGGCCTTCCCGTTATGGCTCTTGCCACCATCCACTTATGGTTTTTGAGGCCTTCCAGTTGTGGAGCTTGCCACCGTCCGCTTATGGTTCTTGAGGCCCTCCCGTTATGTATCTTGCACCGTCTGCTTATGGTTCTTGAGCGCTTCCTGTTATGGCTCCTTCCACCATTCACTTATGGTTCTTGAGGCCTTCCAGTTATGACTCTTGCTACCGTCTGCTTATGGTTCTTGAGGCCTTTCCGTTATGGATCTTGCCACCGTTCGCTTATGGTTCTTGAGGCCTTCCCATTTTGGCTCTTGCCACCGTCCACTTATGGTTCTTGAGGCCGTCCCATTAAGGCTCTTGCCACCATCCCCTTATGGTTTTTGAGGCCTTCCTGTTATGGCTCTTGCCACCATCCACTTATGGTTCTTGAGGCCTTCCAGTTGTGGAGCTTGCCACCGTCCGCTTATGGTTCTTGAGGCCTTCTCGTTATGGATCTTGCACCGTCTGCTTATGGTTCTTGAGCACTTCCTGTTATGGCTCCTTCCACCGTCCGCTTCTAGTTCTTTAGTTCTTTAAGCTATGGCTCTTGCCACCGTCCGCTTATGGTTCTTGAGGTCTTCCCGTTATGGCTCTAGACACCGTTCACTTATGGTTCTTGAGGCATTCCCTTTACGGCTCTTGCCTCAGTCCGCTTATGGCTTTTTGAGGCTGTCCCGTTACGGCTCTTGCAACCGTCCGCTTATGGTTCTTGAGGCCTTTCCGTTATTGAGCTTGGCACCATCTACTTATGGTTCTTGAGGCATTACTGTTATGACTCTTGCCACCGTCCACTTAATGTTCTTGAGGCTTTCCCGTTATGGCTCTTGCCACCGTCCGCTTATGGTTCTTGAGGCCTTCCCGTTCTGACTCCTGCCACCGTCCGCTTATGGTTCTTGAGGCCTTCCCATATTGGCTCTTGCCACCGTCCGCTTATGGTTCTTGAGGCCTTTCCGTTATGGATCTTGCCACCGTTCGCTTATGGTTCTTGAGGCCTTCCCATTTTGGCTCTTGCCACCGTCCACTTATGGTTCTTTAGGCCGTCCCATTAAGGCTCTTGCCACCATCCCCTTATGGTTTTTGAGGCCTTCCGGTTATGGCTCTTGCCACCATCCACTTATGGTTCTTGAGGCCTTCCAGTTGTGGAGCTTGCCACCGTCCGCTTATGGTTCTTGAGGCCCTCCAGTTATGGATCTTGCACCGTCTGCTTATGGTTCTTGAGCGCTTCCTGTTATGGCTCCTTCCACCGTCCGCTTCTGGTTCTTTAGTCCTTTCAGCTATGGCTCTTGCCACCGTCCGCTTATGGTTCTTGAGGTCTTCCCGTTATGGCTCTAGCCACTGTTCATTTATGGTTCTTGAGGCCTTCCCTTTACGGCTCTTGCCACAGTCCGCTTATGGTTTTTTGAGGCTGTCCCGTTACGGCTCTTGCCACCATCCACCTATGGTTCTTGAGGCTGTCCCTTTACGGCTCATGCAACCGTCCGCCTATGGTTCTTGAGGCCTTTCCGTTATGGAGCTTGGCACCATCTTCTTATGGTTCTTGAGGCATTACTGTTATGTCTCTTGCCACCGTCCACTTAATATTCTTGAGGCCTTCCTGTTATGACTCTTTCCACCGTCCGCTTATGGTTCTTGAGGACTTCCTGTTATGGCTCCTTCCACCGTTCACTTATGGTACTTGATGTAGGAAGGTGGAATCTGACTATATGGTTGCCCCCACTTTTTTCCTGGTGTTTTGCTGGTTTATGACTTAGTTGGACTGGGATCCTGCTATTCAGGGCCCCAGTCTATCTGCTTCCTCTATAAAATGGTTTCCATGTGCCCTAGGCACATCTCTGATTGGAATCTGAGTGCCCTTATAAGTCCCTAGTATATGGTATACTATGTACCCAGGGCATAGGTACCTCAGAGGCCTACCAGGGGCTGCAGCATGTATTGTGCCACCCCTGGAAGGCCATCCAAAATGACACCACAGGTCTGCTACTGCAGCCTTGGTAAGGTGGTGCATGCACCCCTTACAGTGGTATAGGCTACCTATATCACTACCATTGCACACACATATAAACCTATAAGTCACTCCTATGGCAGGCCTTACCAATCCTGAAGGCAGAGTGCTTGGTTCTTATGTGAGAGGGTGCCCCTGCATGAGCAGAGCCCTCTACAGCGTTCTGGAGTCCCTCCTCTGATGCTGTTTGTGGTACAGCCTGACCATATACTCTTAAGTGCATTATATCCTCGGGGTACAATGCTAACTTTGGACTGGCTGCACCAAAACATGTCGTTTTTGGTGTCAAACATCTTGGAATACTACCCCCACCACCAGTCCTGGCGGCGGGGGTAGCATTCCACCCTTCTAGAGGGAGAGACATGTACACACCGGGCTACCCTGTAACTTCTTTCCAGAGCCCTGGCATCACAAAATGGATGCCGCTGCCACAGACACGGGTCTGGCCTCCTGCTGCTGACTGAAACTCCAGCAGGGGAGGCCTGGACAATAGGTTTCCTGTCACAGGGCGGTGTAACCACCTCCCCAGACAGGATAATGTGTATTGGGGCTGGGCGGAAGCACTCTCTGGTGCTCAGAAGTCCTGCACTGGGGGCACACTTGGTGTCCCTGTGCATATGCCAGTTCAAACCGGTTGCAGGGGCTACCTGCCCCTGCTCTGGTGCGAAACTGGACAAAGGGAATGGGTGTAACCACCCCTCTTCCCTGACCCTCCCATAGGTGGGTCCCCAGAGTATGTCCAACCCCCTAACTTAGTATAAGTATGGGACCCCAGTCCTTAGGACTTTAGATTTACCTGGATGAAACTCTGATACAGAACCCTGGACCTTCGACGCTCTACTTTAAGATTAGAGGACTGAAGAATCTCCCTTGGGGTCAAGGAGTGACTCCCCTGCTTGGCAGGCACCTAAGAAGCAATTGTCCGGTCTGCATCGCCGAAGCACCCGCCGGACGCCGAAGTCTTTGCATCACCAGAGGTGGATATCCAGACTTCCCCGAGGCTGCCCTGAGTCTCCAGCAAAGCTGAGGCCCGTAGCTGTCGTGGGTAACGTGGAACCGTGACCCCTGGACACCGAGCACATTTGCACGTGCATCCTCTTCCTGGTCGCCCACGATGTTGTGCTTTGGGCTCCGAGTAGCCCCCGCCTCCAGCACCGACTGCACTGAAGATCACTGGCCTCCACTCCACGAGTATCCTGTGAGCCAGCTCTAAGTGCGTCCACTCGAGGCTCCTTTGCGGTTGCTAGTCAGTTGGCTAGTGGGCCCTCCCGAAGGCAACTGTTCTTCTGCTTGGGCTTCCCTGGTTGCTTCAGACGTGCCCTGACTTACCCTCGCTGGGTGAGTCCCTCAGACCTTGCTGGTCTGTACCACCGTCCTTCTTGTATTTCCATGTGACTTGCCGTTGCCAATGCTTGTTGGGTCCAATCCGGTCGCTGACACCCCTGCAATCGACAGATGTTATGGGACAGCTAGAATCCAGCTCCTGGTTGTCGTCGACGCCTCCTGGATCTCGTGGCTGAAGTGTCAAGACAACCGTCAACCTACCTGAAGCACCCGACATCGGTGGGCATCTGCTCATCGCCTTCCTGGTCACTGGCTAGTGACCCAGACTCTGTCCCCTCTGCTTTCAGGTTCTTAAGATCTTCGATCCACATTTGGATCCACCCGAACACTTTCGACTTGGTCGCCAGCAGCACTTTGCAGCAGATCGCCATTGAAAACGACGACGAAACCCGACCCCGAAAGACACCTATGCACCCGGCTTCCTGGGTGAGGTAACTCGAGTACTCCGGTGCTCCCGTGGGTATAGACTCTAGAACAACCTAGTTCTAAAGGGGTTTGCTCCAAGTCCTCCTCTAAGTGTCCTTTTTCTTTAAAACTCCAACCGCGACATTCCCCATAGAAGTCAACGGCGGCTCGCGGCTGTGTTCTCACACTGCACGCGTCCCCCGTGGGTCCCCTGTGTCACTACCTTGGGTGGTTCCTTGAGGGCCAAGCACTTCTACAGGCTCTAGGCCTTGTGTCTAGCTCAGTCGTGGTTCTTATACCACTTTATTGGTATATGGTTTGGTACGCCCCTAGGGCTCAAACGTGTATTTGTGCTATTACTGTTGATAACTAACTTATAACTTATGTATTTCGAACTCTAGCCTCATAAAGAGACTAGAGTGGTGTGTTTAGCAATAAATACATATATTTTGAATATATACCTGGTGTGGTCCTCTTTCATTTGGTCACTCAAGAGATTATAGACTGGTAAAACAAGCTGCTTTACATTCCTTCAAGACTTAGCCTGAAGGCTGCTCTCCATAGCTACCACTAGGATAGCTTTCAATAAAGGTTGTCTTTAACCTATCTCCAATAAGGGGTTGTTTGGACTGGTGCAAGGTGCCCACTATAATTAGTGGACAGCATATACCAGGCCAACTTCTCACATTGGTGTGCAGCGTGTGGGATTCCAGCTTGCTATTGTTTTACCAGATAATCTCAATTGAATTGATCAACTGAAAACCACTAAGGGTACCTTAGGTACATATAAATCAAGCTTAGGATACAGTAGTTAAGGGATAGCACACCCTTTCTACAACTCAAGAGAGTTTAGTAGGTCACACTAGAGTAGGTAGTGCATACACCACACCACACTAGTAATGTCTTCACTGCCAGGAACCAGTGAGCTCCTGCCATCCAGATATGACACCCTCACATTCTTGGAATTGAGGGAGTTGTGCAAAGTTAGGAAGTTGAAGACAGGCAAAAGTGCCAACACCCAACGTCTCCTGGAGATGCTTCTGCTAGATGACTTTAGAAGACCCATAAGGTCTGAAAGGGTAGGCAGAGAGGGTGGGGCAGAAGAAGAGGGAGAGTCCAGGGATGAAAATACCCAGGACCCAACCTCTGAAACTGGCCAGGGGGATGACAATGATCCTGACCTGGAAAGTGCAGCTACTCCTGAGGAAGAGGAGGAGGCCCAGAATGACCTCCCCCTGTCCCCCCAGGAAGAGTTGAGAGTGTGCCCAGAAGGACTAGATCTCCTTCTCAGGAATCTAACCACTCTGACACCTCAGTAGGGACCTCTGTCTCCTCTCATGGAAGGGAATCCTCTCATGAGAGGAGAAAGAGACTGATTCAGTATGAGCAAGCCCAGCTTGAACTCAGAAAACAGCAATTGGCTATAGACAGGGAGTCCCTAGATCTCTATAGACAGAGAAAAAAGATGGGACTAGAGTCCCATGGTGGCAGCAATTTTCCCAGAGATAGGGAAAGGTCTTATGACCATAGAAACCTGAGCAAGATTGTCCCTCCCTACCAGAGTGTGGATGACATCCACAAATGGATAACTGCACTGGAGAGGGCCTGTAAAGTACAGAGGGTCCCTCAGGAGCAGTGGGCAGCAATCTTGTGGCTCTCCTTTGCAGATAAAGGTAGAGACAAGCTCCTCACTGTTAGAGAAGAGGATGCTGACAATTACAAAGTCTTGAAGAGTGCTCTGATTGAGGGGTTTGGCCTAACAACTGAACAATACAGGTTAAAGTTCAGAGATACCCAAAAAGCACAGACTCAAGCCTGGGTGGACTATGTGGATTGTTCTGCTAAGGCTCTGGAAGGTTGGTTGATGGGCAGTAAGGTATGTGACTTCACAGGATGGTACAATATTATCATGAGGGAGCAGATTCTTAATAACTGTCAAAATCATCTGTTGCATCAGTACCTGGTGGACTCTGATCTGACCTCTCCCCAAGAATTGGGAAAGAAGGCAGACAAATGGGTCAGAACCAGGGTGAGGCAGAAGGTACAGAACCAAGGTGGTGACCCTAAGAAGCAAGATTCTAAAAACTCTGATAAGGGTGGGGAGAAGGGTAAAGACCAGAAGTCTTCACAAGGCCCCCAAAAATCTTCTTCAGGTGGGGATTCACAGTCTAACAAGGAAAAGGCCAAAAGAAACCATGGTGCAAAGTCTGTAAGCAAAAGACACACTGGACCAGTGATTGCACCAAGTCCAAAGACACTATTCCAGCCCCCACCAATGCCCCTAAGGCACCTGTTCCCCCTAGTGCAGTTACAGTTGGTGGTGGGAGTACACAGGCCAAGGGTTTAGTAGGGTTGACCCTGGGTAAGGAGATGAGCTCTGACCTAGTCAGAGAACTCACTCAGGCTGTCCTAGTCTGTGATGGAGGCATGGATGTGACCTCCTCTGTGAGTCCCACTAATCTGGGCAAGTACAGGCAACAGCCCTTAATCAATGGAAAAGAGGCTTTGGCATTTAGGGACACAGGGGCAAGTGTCACCATGGTGACACAAGACCTTGTGGATCCTGGGCAGATTATACTTGGTGAAATGTACCAAGTGACCAATGCTAGCAATGTCAGAACAGACCATACTCTGGCAGTTGTTAACTTCTCCTGGGGAGGGGTAACTGGCCTTAAGAAGGTTGTGGTGAGTGCAAACCTACCAGTGGAATGCTTGCTTGGCAATGATCTTGAAACTTCAGCTTGGGCAGAAGTGGAGCTCAGGACCCATGCAGAAATGCTGGGGATCCCTGCAGATGTGTTTGCTGTGACCAGGTCACAGAGCAAAATGTCTAACACTGAACAGGCCTTGGATCCTGAAACCATGGACCAAGTGCCATCAAAGAGGAGGAGTGGTAGGGTTAAGGCAGTGCCTTCCCCCTTGGCTCAGAAGGAAGATCAGTCTCTTGAGGGGGATGATCTCAGTCCTGAGGAAGGAACTGTCCCAGAGGAGCTTGAACCTGACCAGGTTGAGTTCTTGGGGACAGGGGCCCTTCCAGGGCAGATCTGAGCCAGGAGCAGCAGAGCTGCCCCTCTCTTGAACCCCTCAGACAGCAAGCTGCTGCTGAGGCTGCTGGAAATGCTAGTGGTCCCCATAAAGTGTATTGGGATGATGGACTCTTGTACTCAGAGTGTAGAGACCCCAAGCCTGGTGCCACCAGGAGGTTGGTTATACCTCTGAAGTTCAGGGGCTTCCTATTGACCCTAGCCCATGATATTCCTCTAGCAGGTCACCTGGACCAGAACAAGACTTGGGACAGACTTGACCCTCACTTTCACTGGCCCCACATGTCTGAAGACACCAAGGAGTTTTGTCGCTCCTGTGTAACCTGCCAGGCCAGTGGCAAGGCAGGTGGCACTACAAAGGCCCCCCTGATACCACTACCTGTGGTGGGGGTGCCCTTTGAAAGGGTGGGGATTGACATAGTTGGTCCCATGGATCCCCAAACAGCATCTGGGCACAGGTTTATCCTGGTGGTAGTGGATCATGCCACCAGGTACCCAGAGGCTATTCCCCTTAGGACCACTACAGCACCTGTGGTGGCAAGGGCCCTCCTGGGAATTTTCTCAAGAGTGGGCTTCCCTAAGGAGGTTGTATCAGACAGGGGTGCAAACTTTATGTCTGGATACTTGAAGGCAATGTGGAAGGAGTGTGGAGTGACTTACAAGTTCACCACACCCTATCATCCACAATGCAATGGTTTAGTTGAGAGATTCAACAAAACCTTAAAGGGCATGATTAAAGGGCTCCCAGAAAAGCTTAGGCGAAGATGGGACATACTCTTGCCCTGCCTTTTATTTGCATACAGGGAGGTGCCTCAAAAGGGGTTGGCTACAGCCCTTTTGAACTTTTGTTTGGTCACCCTGTCAGGGGTCCATTGTGCTTGGTAAAGGAAGGATGGGAGTTACCTCTCAAGCTCCCCAAAGCGTGACATAGTGGACTATGTACTTGGTCTCCGCTCCAGGATGGCTGAATACATGAAAAATGGAACTAAAAACCTTGAGGCTAGCCAGGAACTGCAAAAAGCCTGGCATGACCAAAAGGCTGTGCTGACCGTTTAGCAGCCAGGACAGAAGGTGTGGGTGCTGGAGCCAGTGGCCCCAGCAGCTCTCCAAGACAAGTGGAGTGGACCCCATACCATTGTTGAACAGAAGGGTGAGGTCACCTATTTAGTAGACCTAGGAACACCCAGGAGTCCCCACAGGGTTCTCCATGTCAACAGATTGAAACTATATGTGGACAGGGCAGACATGGGCTTGCTCATGGCTACTGATGAGGGACAGGAGGAAGAGAGTGACCCACTCCCTGACCTGCTCTCACAGAACCCTGATGATGGGTCAGTGGATGGTGTAGCCTTGGCAGGCAGCCTCACTGCTCAGCAGCAAACTGATTGTAGACAAGTGCTCAATCAGTACAGACATATGTTCTCTCTGACTCCAAGTCAGACCACCTGGTGCACTCATGAAGTGGACACTGGGGACAGTCTGCCTATTAAAAATAAGATTTATAGGCAACCTGACCATGTCAGGGACTGTATCAGGACAGAAGTCCAGAAAATGTTGGATTTGGGAGTTATTGAACCCTCAGATAGCCCTTGGGCTAGTCCAGTGGTCCTTGTGCCAAAACCTCACACCAGTGGTGGGAAAAGAGAGATGAGGTTTTGTGTGGACTACAGGGGTCTCAATGCAGTCACTAGGACTGATGCCCATCCAATACCTAGGGCAGATGAGCTAATAGACACTTTGGCCTCAGCCAAGTATCTAAGCACATTTGACCTGACAGCTGGCTACTGGCAGATCAGACTAGCTGATGATGCAAAGCCAAAAACAGCATTCTCAACCCCTAGTGGACATTATCAATTTGTGGTAATGCCCTTTGGTCTGAAGAATGCACCTGCCACTTTTCAGAGGTTGGTGAATACAGTCCTTACAGGTCTGGAAGCCTATAGTGCAGCATATCTAGATGATATTGCTGTCTTTAGCTCCACCTGGGAGGATCACCTGGTCCACCTCAGAAATGTTTTGCAGGCCCTGCAGAAAGCAGGCCTAACTATCAAGGCCACAAAGTGCCAGATAGGGCAGAGTCAGGTTGTGTACCTGGGCCACCTTGTGGGTGGCGGCCAGGTTCAACCATTGCAGAGCAAGATCCAGACCATCATGGACTGGAATGCTCCAACTACCCAGACTCAGGTGAGAGCCTTCTTAGGCCTGACTGGGTACTATAGGAGATTTGTCAAGGGGTATGGATCAATAGTGACACCCCTGAATGACTTAACTTCCAAGAAAATGCCCAAAAAGGTTCAGTGGACAGCTAGCTGTCAAAAGGCATTTGATGACCTAAAGCAAGCCATGTGCACTGCTCCCATTCTACAGAGTCCTGATTACTCCAAGAAGTTCATTGTCCAAACAGATGCATCTGAATTGGGGGTAGGGGCTGTACTGTCACAATTGAATGATGAAGGTCAGTATCAGCCAGTAGCTTTTATTAGCAGAAGACTGACCCCTAGAGAGAAACGTTGGTCAGCCATAGAGAGGGAGGCCTTTGCTGTGGTTTGGGCTCTGAAGAAGTTGAGGCCATACTTGTTTGGTACTCACTTCCTTGTTCAAACAGACCACAAGCCCCTCCTATGGCTAAAACAAATGAAGGGTGAAAACCCCAAACTGCTTAGGTGGTCCATTTCCCTACAGGGGATGGACTTTACAGTGGAACATAGACCTGGGAGTAACCATGCCAATGCAGATGGACTCTCTAGGTACTTCCACTTAGAACATGAAGACTCAACTGGTCAAGGTTAGTTTAATGTCCCTACGTTTGGGGGGTTGTGTAGGAGAGTAGGATCTGCTTCACATGGGTACCCCCACTTTTTGCTGATGCTTCACTGTTTTTCGACTTTAGTCTGGCTGGGGCCCTGCTAATCAGAACCCCAGCCTAGCTGCTTCCTCTCTAAAATGGTCTCCATGTGCCTTAGGCACATCTCTGATTGGAATCTGGAGTGCCCTTATAAGTCCCTAGTATATGGTATACTATGCACCCAGGGCATAGGTACCTCAGAGACCTACCAGGGGCTGCAGCATGTATTGTGCCACCCCTAGAAGGCCATCCAAAATGACACCACAGGTCTGCAACTGCAGCCTGGGTAAGGTGGTGCATGCACCCCTTACTGTGATATAGGTTACCTATCTCACTACATATGTACACACATATAAACCTATAAGTCACTCCTATGGCAGACCTTACCAATCCTGAAGGCAGAGTGCTGGTTTTTATGTGAGAGGGTGCCCCTGCATGAGCAGAGCCCCTCTACAGCGTTCGGAGTCCCTCCTCTGATGCTGTTTGTGGTACAGCCTGACCATATACTCTTAAGTGCATTATATCCTCGCGGTACAATGCTAACTTTGGACTGGCTGCACCAAAACATGTCGTGTTTGGTGTCAAACATCTTGGAATACTACCCCCTGCCAGTCCTGGCGGCGGGGGTAGCATTCCACCCTTCTAGAGGGAGAGACATGTACACACCGGGCTACCCGGTAACTTCTTTCCAGAGCCCTGGCATCACAAAATGGATGCCGCTGCCACAGACACGGGTCTGGCCTCCTGCTGCTGACTGAAACTCCGGCAGGGGAGGCCTGGACACAGGTTTCCTGTCGAAGGGAGGTGTAACCACCTCCCCAGACAGGATAGTGTGTATTGGGGCTGGGCGGGAGCACCCTCTGGTGCTTTGAAGTCCTGCACTGGGGGCACATTTGGTGTCCCTGTGCATATGCCAGTTCAAACCGGTTGCAGGGGCTACCCGCCCCTGCTCTGGCGCGAAACTGGACAAAGGGAATGGGTGTAACCACCCCTCTTCCCTGACACTCCCATAGTTGGGTCCCCAGAGTATGTCCAACCCCCTAACTTAGTATAAGTATGGGACCCCAGTCCTTAGGACTTTAGATTTACCTGGACGAAACTCTGATACAGAATACTGGACCTTCGACGCTCTGCTTTAAGATTAGAGGACTGAAGAATCTCCCTTGGGGTCAAGGAGTGACTCCCCTGCTTGGCAGGCACCTAAGAAGCAATTGTCCGGTCTGCATCGCCGAAGCTCCCGCCGGACGCCGAAGTCTTTGCATCACCAGAGGTGGATTTCCAGACTTCCCCGAGGCTGGCCTGAGTCCCCAGCAAAGCTGAGGCCCGTAGCTGTCGTGGGTAACGTGGAACCGTGACCCCTGGACACCAAGCACATTTGCAAGTGCATCCTTTTCCTGGTCTCCCACGAAGTTGTGCTTTGGGCTCCGAGTAGCCCCCACCTCCAGCACCGACTGCACCGAAGATCACTGGCCTCCACTCCACGAGTGTCCTGTGAGCCAGCTCTAAGTGCGTCCACTCGAGGCTCCTTCGCGGTCGCTAGTCCGTTGGCTAGTGGGCCCTCCCGAAGGCAACTCTTCTTCTGCTTGGGCTTCCCTGGTTGCTCCAGACGTGCCCTGACTTACCCTTGCTGGGTGAGTCCTTCAGACCTTGCTGGTCTGTACCACCGTCCTTCTTCTATTTCCACGTGACTTGCCGTTGCCAAGGCTTGTTGGGTCCAATCCGGTCGCCAACACCCCTGCAATCGACAGACGTCATGGGACAGCTCGAATCCAGCTCCTGGTTGTCGTCGACGCCTCCTGGACGTCGTGGCTGAAGAGTCAAGACGACCGTCACCCTACCTGAAGCACCCGACATCGGTGGGCATCTGCTCATCACCTTCCTGGTCACTGGCTAGTGACCCAGACTCTGTCCCCTCTGCTTTCAGGTTCTTCAGATCTTCGATCCACCTTTGGATCCACTCGAACACTTTCGACTTGGTCGCCAGCAGCACTTTGCAGCAGATCGCCATTGAAAACGACGACGAAACCCGACCCCGAAAGACACCTATGCACCCGGCTTCCCTGGGTGAGGTAACTCGAGTACTCCGGTGCTCCCGTGGTATAGACTCTAGAACAACCTAGTTCTAAAGGGGTTTGCTCCAAGTCCTCCTCTAAGTGTCCTTTTTCTTTAAAACTCCAACCGCGACATTCCCCATAGAAGTCAACGGCGGCTCGTGGCTGTGTTTTCACACTGCACGCGTCCCCCGTGGGTCCCCTGTGTCACTACCTTGGGTGGTTCCTTGAGGGCCAAGCACTTCTACAGGCTTTAGGCCTTGTGTCTAGCTAAGTCGTGGTTCTTATACCACTTTATTGGTATATGGTTTGGTATGCTCCCAGGGCTCAAACGTGTATTTGTGCTATTACTGTTGATAACTAACTTATAACTTATGTACTTCAAACTCTAGCCTCATAAAGAGACTAGAGGGGTGTGTTTAGCAATAAATACATATATTTTGAATATATACCTGGTGTGGTCCTCTTTCATTTGGTCACTCAAGAGATTATAGACTGGTAAAACTAGCTGCTTTACATTCCTTCAAGACTTAGCCTGAAGGCTGCTCTCCATAGCTACCACTAGGATAGCTTTCAATAAAGGTTGTCTTTAACCTATCTCCAATAAGGCGTTGTTTGGACTGGTGCAAGGTGCCCACTATAATTAGTGGACAGCATATACCAGGCCAACTTCTCACATTGCCCTTTACTGGTGTTGAATTGTGTGCTGGGGGTCATGTGTGGGTGTTGCATGGTGTGTCAGGCCCTGTGTTGTGTTGCATGGATGTCAGTTCCCTGTATTGGTGTTGCGTGGTGTCTCGGATCCCTATGTTGGTGTTGCGTGGGTTCTCGGGTCCCTGTAGTGTGTACCATGCCCTGTGTTGTGTAGTGTGTTGTTTCCCTGTGTTAGTTTTGTGTGGTGTGTTGGGGCCCCGTGTTGGTACTGTGTGGTGTGTTGAGGCCCTCTGTTTTGTGGTGTGACTGCTCCCTGTGTTGGTGTTGCCTTCTATTGGTGTTGCGTGGTCAGCCGCGGTCCGTGCAGGTAACAGCAGTGGGGCGGTGGGACCGTGTAAGGGGGGATTCTGAGGGGCGATGCTGTGGGAAAATTAATTATTTATTTAATTTTCCCTCAGCATCGTCCCTCGGAATCCCCCTTACACGGCCCCATCGCCCCACCGCTGCTACCTGCACGGACCGCGGCTGTGCGTGGTGGACTGGGGGTCCTGTGCTTGTGTTGCGTGGTGTGCCGGGCCCTGTCTTGTGTTGCATGGGTATCAGTCCCCTGTGTTGCATTGGGTAGCAGTTCCTTGTATTGCTGTTTCATCGTGTGGGGGCTCCCTGTGTTGGTGCTGCGTGGTGTGTTGAGGCCCTCTGTTTTGTGGTGTGACTGGTCCCTGTGTTAGTATTGCCTTGTATTAGTGTTGCTTGGTGTGCTGGGGTCCCGTGTTGCTATTGCATGTTGTGTCGGGTCGTGTGTGTGTTGCATGCGTGTCAATTCCGTGTTGGTGTTGCATGGTGTAGTAGTTCTCTGTATTGCAGTTGCATGGTGTGGGGGGTCCCTGTGTCTGTGCTGCGTGGAGTGTTGAGGCCCTGTGTTTTGTGGTGTGAACAGTCACTGTGCTGGTGTTGCCTTGTATTGATGTTGTGTGGTGTGCTGGGGTTCCTGTGTTGCTATTCCATGGTGTGTCGGTCCTATGTTGTGTTGCATGGTGTAGTGGTTCTCTGTATTGCAGTTGCATGGTGTGGGGGGGTCCCTGTGTTAGTGTTGTGTGGTGTGCTGAGGCCCTGTGTTTTGTGGTGTGAATGGTCACTGTGTTGGTGTTGCCTTGTATTACTGTTGCGTGGTGTGTTGGGGGTCCAGTGTTGGTGTTGCATGGTGTGTTGGGCCCTGTGTTGGTGTGCATGGGTGCCAGCTCTGTGTTGGTGCTGCATGGTGTAGCGGTTCTTTATATTGCAGTTGCATGGTGTGGGGGGTCCCTATGTTGGTGCTGCGTGATGTGTTGAGGCCCTCTGTTTTGTGGTGTGACTGGTCCCTGTGTTGGTGTTGCCTTGTATTTGTGTTGCGTGGTGTGCTGGGGGTCTTGTGCTTGTGTTGCGTGATGTGTCGGGTCCTGGGTTGTGTTGCATGGGTGTCAGTTCCCTGTGTTGGTGTTATATTGTGTATCGGTTTCCTGTATTGCTGTTGCATCATGTGGGGGGTCCCTTTGTTGGTGCTGTGTGGTGTGTTGAGGCCCTCTGTTTTGTGGTGTGACTGGTCCCTGTGTTGGTGTTGCCTTGTATTGGTGTTGCGTGCTGTGCTGGGGGTCCCATGTTGCTATTGCATGGTGTGTCGGGTCCTGTGTTGTGTTGCATGGGTGTCTGTTCCATGTTGATGATGCATGGTGTAGTGGTTCTCTGTATTGCAGTTGCATGGTGTGGGGGGTGCCTGTGTTGGTGCTGCATGGTGTGTTGAGGCCCTGTATTTTGTGGTGTGAACAGTCACTGTGTTGGTGTTGCCTTGTATTGGTGTTGCGTGGTGTGCTGGGGGTCTGTGTTGGTGTTGCATGGTGTGTCGGGTCCTGTGTTGTGTTGCATGGGTGTCAGTTCCGTGTTGGTGGTGCATGGTGTAGCGGTTCTCTGTATTGCAGTTGCATGGCGTGGGGGGGTCCCTGTGATGGTGCTGAGTGGTGTGTTGAGGCCCAGTGTTTTGTGGTGTGAACGGTCACTGCGTTGGTGTTGCCTTGTATTGGTGTTGCGTGGTGTGCTGGGGGTCCTGTGTTGGTGTTGTGTGGTGTGTCGGGCCCTGTGTTGTGTTGCATGGTGTAGCGGTTCTCTGTATTGCTGTTGGATGGTGTGGGGGGGTCCCTGTGTTGGTGCTGCGTGGTGTGTTGAGGCCCTGTGTTTTGTGGTGTGAACGGTCACTGTGTTGGTGTTGCATGGTGTGTCGGGCCCTGAGTTGTGTTGTATGGGTGTCAGTTCTCTGTGTTGGTGTTGCATTGTGTAGCGGTTCTCTGTATTGCTGTTGCATGGTGTGGGGGGGTCCCTGTGTTGGTGCTCCGTGGTGTGTTGAGGCCCTCTGTTTTGTGGTGTGAGTGGTCCCTGTGTTGGTGCTTCCTTGTATTGGTGTTGCGTGGTGTGCTGGGGGTCCCTGTTTTGGTGTTGCATGGTGTGTTGGGCCCTGAGTTGTGTCGCATGGGTGTCAGTTCCCTGTGTTGGTGTTGCGTGGTGTGTCAGGCCCTGAGTTGTGTTGTATGGATGTCAGTTCCCTGTATTGGTGATGCACGGTGCGGGGTGTCCCTGTACTGGTGTTGCATGGAGTGGGGTGTCCCTGTATTGGTGTTGCATGGTGTGGGGGATCCTGTGTTGTGTTGCATGGGTGTCAGTTCCCTGTGTTGGTGTTGCGTGTTGTGGGGGGTCCCTGTACTGGTGTTGCATGGAGTGGGGGGTCCCTGTATTGGTGTTGCATGGAGTGGGGTGTCCCTGTATTGGTGTTGCACGGTGTGGAGGGTCCCTGTATTGGTGTTGCATGGAGTGGAGTGTCCCTGTATTGGTGTTGCACGGTGTGGGGGTCCCTGTGTTGGTGCTGTGGCCTCTCTGATCTCATATGTCTCCAGCCAGGACATATATGTTTAGTGAAGGGACCCAGATACCCTGTATCACCGAAGGCTGGGCTTTAAATGGAAATACAGAAGTGCTGCCAGCATTATTTCTAAAACCTGTTTGCCCTGAGAGTGCCAGCACTCTCTCATTAGACGTCCTGCAGCAGTGTTGAGAAGTGCCAGTACCTTCCCTTTCAAATTAAAGAAGTGTAGGTACTGGGTACCGGACAGCACCTGCCCATTTAAAGCTCTGCCCACAGGCCATTGATGGATGCATCGATGGGCCAGCGAAGTGCGGTCCAGGAGAGCCTTCTCTGGGCTCCGTTTAAGAAGGGGGGATTTGTATTGGAAACCCACCCTCCTCTCGGGTTGGTCTCTCGGCACATGTCCTGGGGGGCTCTCCAAGTGGTGCGTGAGAAGGTGTATGACCGGGGGGGCGGGGGCGCACGTGAAGGAGGAAGAGGGCAATATGCCAAGCCCACGCAGTGCGTGTGGTCCTGGGGGGTAGGGGGAGCAGAGGTGTTATCTGGTGCATGACCAGCATACGTCTCCTTGTGCCAGGCTCCTTCACTACTGTGCCATGTGGCCCAAGCCAGGCAGATCTGTCTTCCTGCCGCATGCACAGATGACCTCTCTGGTATCGTGTAAGGTGCTGGCCTGGGCATGTGGGAACGCGTGATGCTCCTGCGGAGACCCAGAGCAGGCTACCTGTGCGGACAGGCTCCCTCGTGCACAGTGCACCATTGTGCACTGTGCACCATCATTCACCGTGTGCAGTGCACTCTCATTCACCGTGCACCCTCGTGCACTGTCCGCCGTCACTCACTGTGTGCTGTGCACCCTCATTCACTGTGCACCCTCGTGCGCAGTGCACCCTCCCTAATTCACTGTACACCCTCGTGCACAGTGCACCCTCATGCACTGTCATTCACCGTGTGCAGTGCACCCTCATTCACCATACACCCTCATGCACAGTGCACCCTCCCTGAATTACCATGCACCCTTGTGCGCAGTGCACCCTCCCTCATTCACCGTGCACCCTCGTGCACTGTGCGTTGTCATTCACTGTGTGCAGTGCACCCTCATTCACCGTACACCCTCATGCACAGTGCACCCTCCCTCATTCACTGTGCACCCTCACGCACAGTGCACCCTCATTCACTGTGCACCCTCGTGCACAGTGCACCCTCCTTCATGAACCGTGCACCCTCGAGCACAGTGCTCCCTCATTCACCGTGCACCCTCGTGCACAGTGCACCCTCATTCACCGTGCACCCTCGTGCGCAGTGCACTCTCCCTCGTTCACCGTGCACCCTCGTGCTCCATGTACGCTCGTGCACAGCACATCCTCATCCACCGTGCACTCTGGACACATGGAGGTTTCTCGTGAGTAGCCGGCAGGATATCGCTGTCTGCTGTTCACGCTGTGTGATCGTGTGCACCACCTCAACACTAATCCTTTGTGGGTTCCGGAGTAGCGTGCTACTCGCCAATAAAGCGCTTCAACACCCCATCAGGGGTGTTAAAGCGCTTCAACTCCCCATCAGGGGTAACAAGCGCTATATAAATGCAAACCATTTTACCCTTTTCTATCCCTTCTCAATCCAAATAACTGACTAACATATCCACCACTCAAATTACTTTCATATTTCACTATAGTAATTCAACACTAATCCTTATGGGTTCCGAAGTTGCGTGCTACTCGCCAAAAAAGCGCTTCAAAACCCGACCAGGGGTAGCAAGCGCGATATAAATGCAAACCTCTTTTTCCCTCTTCTATCCCGCCGCTACCCTTCTCTATCCAAATAACTGAATAACATATCCACCACTCAAATTACTTTCATTTTTCACTATATTAATTTTCAACACTAATCCTTTATGGGTTCCGGAGTAGCGTGCTACTCGCCAAAAAAAGCGCTTCAACACCCCATCAGGGGTATCAAGTGCCATATAAATGCAAAACCTTTTTTCCCTCTTCTATCCCTCCGCTATCCTTCTCACTCCAAATAACTGACTAATATCCAGGAGTTGGCCTAACGGCTAGGGCGGTCGACCTCGAATCTGGGGAACTGGGTTCGAGTCTCTGCAATGACGCTGAACATCCTGTGATTCTGGGCAAATCACTTAATCTCCCCTTGCCTAACAAAAATGAACGTGTCCTCATGTAACGCAACAGGTGCTATGTAAAGCGCTCTGATTCCCAGTTCGGGTCAGGTTCGTGCTATATAAAACTCCGTAAAAAAAAAAATGTACTTTCATATTTCACTATATTAATTCAACACTAATTTATTTATTTATTTATGCGTTTTTATATAGCGCGGACTTTACCCGAGGGTGTCAGAGCGCTTCACAACAGGATCAGCAACATTACATAAGGAGGAGGATACAAATGAGCATAATACAAAGGCAAGCGTTACATTGCATGAGGAAAAAGTGACAATTGTGCAAAAACAAACAAACCAAATACAAAAGAGGAATGAGTTCCAATAGGAAAAAGTGACAGATGTGCATGAAACATGGGATACCAAATACAAATGGAGGTATAATACTGCAATAAATGGCAGTCACACATGACACACTGGGAAGGCGCTTCTATAGGCTTGGAGTACAGAATTTCCTATAGTGGAAGAACTTCCTTGAGGTAGTAGAGAGGGCGTGGATTCAACAGGGGGTACATGGGGTACAAAATATATGATACATGGGGTACAAAATACACTAAAGGCAAAATACTGTAATAAGTGGCAGTAACTCGAAGCACACTGAGAAGGCCCTTCTATAGGCTTGGAATACAGAATTCCTATCATGGAAGAGCTTCCTTGAGGTAGTAGAGAGGGCGTGACTTCACAGGGGACTTATAATGGGGGGAACACGCACATAAAAACCAACACAACACATAAAATAAGGAATGAACAGACACAATGGGTTCCGGAGTAGCGTGCTACTCGCCGAAAAAGCGCTTTGACGCCTCGTCAGAGGTAGTAAAAGCTATATAAATGCAATTACAATACAGGGCGGGGCTAGAAGCCTGGCAGGGTGGCACGGACTCGGTGCTTTACATGCTGATGCCTTCCTGGCCTCAGCCGCCGCCACAGGCACTGCATGCCCCGGCCTGTGTGGCAGGGGTGCTGCTGAGGCATGCTGCTGCCCCCGCCCCTGGCAGGAGGGGGGTATAGCGCACGGAGCCGGCCCATCTGAAGGGACGCACGCGCAGAACATTCCCATAAATTCGGGCTGAAAATAGCTGTCCTGGTTTCCACTGGGTAAGAAATCAGCGTGACTCACGCTTCCTGGCAGGAGCCCCCTCCTGGGGAACAGCCAGGCCTCGGCATGTGCACAGCTCCGAGCTGCCAGGGTGTGGGCTGCCTGTCTGGGGTGATGTAAGAACACCCCCCCAGCGTCCGATTGGTAACGGGGCACTCGGGCAATGGCCTTTCTGGAGGCAGATGGGCGGAGGTATCACTCCCTTTCTCTGGCTGGGCCGGCCCATTAACGTATGCTGATTGAGCGGGGGCAGAAGTGGTCTCACTTGCATTCATGTGTGGTTCAGCAGTGTGAACTAATCCGCGCATTTTTTTTTTTTTTTTTAATGTAAGTGAAATTACGAAAACATCCGCAAATGTGGGCCGCTTTTTTGCCTGCCTGGGCCTATTTTTGATCCCAATCCAACCCTGACCCTCCCCCCCCCCATCCTGAGCAGCCAGGTCTCAGCAGCACAGACCCACAGCTCCGAGCTGCCAGGGAAGTGTGCTGCTGGTCTGGGGTGATGTAGCACCCCAAGAGCAGACAGAACCCCCCGCCCCCATCCTGAGCAGCCAGGCCTCAGCAGCACAGACCCACAGCTCCGAGCTGCCAGGGCGTGTGCTGCCTGTCTGGGGTGATGTAAGAAGAACACCCTCCACACCCCCATCCTGAGCAGCCAGTCCTCAGCAGCACAGACCCACAGCTCCGAGCTGCCAGGGAAGTGTGCCTGAATGGGGTGATGTATGCACCCCAAGAGCAAGCAGAACCCCCCCCCCCTCATCCTGAGCAGCCAGGCCTCAGCAGCACAGACCCACAGCTCCGAGCTGCCAGGGCGTGTGCTGCCTGTCTGGGGTGATGTAAGAACACCCTCCACACCCCCCATCCTGAGCAGCCAGGCCTCAGCAGCACAGACCCACAGCTCCGAGCTGCCAGGGAAGTGTGCCTGTATGGGGTGATGTATGCACCCCAAGAGCAAGCAGAACCCCCCCCCCATCCTGAGCAGCCAGGCCTCAGCAGCACAGACCCACAGCTCCGCCGAGCTGCCAGGTAAGTGTGCTGCCTGTCTGGGGTGATGTATGCACTCCCAGTGCATGCATACCCCCACCCCCTCATCCTGAGCAGCCAGGCCTCGGCCTGTGCACAGACCCACAGCTCCGAGCTGGCTTCACAGCGCTGTGTGCTGCCTGTCTGGGGTGACGTACGCACCCCCAGTGTAGGCTGTGTGCAGCCAAGAACGGCGTCTCAGGGGAACCCTCAGCACACGTGCAGTCCAGACCTCCACCCCCCCCCCACCATCCTGACCTCAAATACTTCTCATGCTTGTTAGGAATGGAAAAAGCCCTGAGTGCTGCGGCGGCTTCAGCTGCCAACGAGAAACATGGTTTTAATGAATCCCTTCTGTGCGCCCGGGGAGGGGGCAGGGCCAGGCCCCAAGCTGCAGGAAGAGGTGGTCACACTGTACAGACGAACAACAGCTACAATACTTCGGAGCCCTGTCCAGAGAGCCGTGATTATCTTATACACAAGTTTCACGCCGCCTTCACGGCAGGCGGCAGCGAATGGAAACAGCCGTCGTTCCCTTCCCAAAGTACCCAAGACAGTGAGAGCTGCAGACGAGAAGACCGCCCATCCTTGAAGATCCCCATCCTGGAAGACCCCCATCCTGGAAGACCCCCCATCCTGGAAGACCCCCCCATCCTGGAAGACCCCCATCCTGGAAGACCCCCCCATCCTGGAAGACCCCCCATCCTGGAAGAACCCCCATCCTAGAAGACCCCCATCCTGGAAGACCCCCCATCCTGGAAGACCCCCCCCATCCTGGAAGAACCCCCATCCTAGAAGACCCCCATCCTGGAAGAACCATCCTGGAAGACCCCCCAACCTGGAAGAGCCCCCATCCTGGAAGACCCCCATCCTGGAAGACCCCCATCCTGGAAGACACCCCCATCCTGGAAGACCCCCATTCTGGAAGACCCCCATCATGGAAGTTCCCCCATCCTGGAAGACCCCCATCCTGGAAGACCCCGCATCCTGGAAGACCCCCCATCCTGGAAGAACCCCCAACCTAGAAGACCCTCCATCCTGGAAGAACCCATCCTGGAAGACCCCCCCCATCCTGGAAGAGCCCCCATCCTGGAAGACTCCCCCATCCTGGAAGACCGCCCATCCTGGAAGATCCCCATCTTGGAAGACCCCCCATCCTGGAAGACCCCCCCATCCTGGAAGACCCCCCATCCTGGAAGAACCCCCATCCTAGAAGACCCCCCATCCTGGAAGAACGCATCCTGGAAGACCCCCCCCATCCTGGAAGAGCCCCCATCCTGGAAGACTCCCCCATCCTGGAAGACCACCCATCCTGGAAGATCCCCATCCTGGAAGACCCCCATCCTGGAAGACCCCCCTAAACTGGAAGAACCCCCATCCTAGAAGACCCCCATCCTGGAAGAACCCATCCCAGAAGACCCCCCATCCTGGAAGAGCCCCCATCCTGGAAGACCCCCATCCTGGAAGACTCCCCATCCTGGAAGACCCCCCCATCATGGAAGTTCCCCCATCATGGAAGACCCCCCATCCTGGAAGACCCCACCCATCCTGAAAGACCTCCCATCATGGAAGACCCACCCCATCCTGGAAGACACCTCATCCTGGAAGATCCCGATCCTGGAATACCCCCTTCCTGGAAGATCTCCATCCTGTAAGACCCCTCATCCTGGAAGACCCCTCCCCATCCTGGAAGACCCCCCATCCTGGAACACTCCCAATCCTGGAAGACCCCCCCCATCCTGGAAGATTCCCCCCATCCTGGAAGACCCCCATCCTAGAAGACCCCCCCATCCTGGAAGACCCCACCCCATCCTGGAACACCCCCCATCCTGGAAGATCCCCCATCCTGGAAGACCCCCCCCATCCTGGAAGACACCCCATCCTGGAAGAGACCCCATCCTAGATGACCCCATATCCTGGAAGACCCCCATCCTGGAAGACCCCATCCTAGAAGACCCCCATCCTGGAAGACCCCCCCATCCTGGAAGATCCCCCCCCATCCTGGAAGACGCCCCCTTCCTGGAAGACCCTCCATGAACCCCCATCCTGTAAGACTCCCCCCCCCCCATCCTAGAAGACCCCCATCCTTCTGCGAAATTTTTTCTTTCTTTGACACTTGGAAGTGTGGCCTCTGTGGTGGCTGGCGCCTCCTAGCCACACACAGCCACGTGTGCGAGGAGAGGAGTTTCCACAGTGTCACAATAACTGTCTGTGCACAGGACCTGGGGCAGCTTCCCAAACTACAGTAACAGGAGGCAGCGGTGAGGGATGTTTGTGTTCACACCCTTACAACACAATATATACCACAGAGGACTGTATGTGACCCACACCCTTACAACACAATAACATACCACAGTGGACTGTATGTGCCCCACATCCTTACAGCACAATAACATACCACGGAGGACTGTATGTGTCCCACACCCTTACAAGACAATAACATACCACACAGGACTGTATGTGCCCCACACCTTTACAGCACAAAACCATACCACAGAGGACTGTATGTGTCCCACACCCTTACAACACAATATACACCACAGAGGACTGTATGTGTCCCACACCCTTACAAGACAATCATATACCACAGAGGACTGTATGTGCCCCACACCCTTACAACACACTTACATACCACACAGGACTGTATGTGCCCCACACCCTTACAACACAATATAGACCACAGAGGACTGTATGTGTCCCCCACACCCTTACAAAACAATCATAAACCACAGAGGACTGTATGTGCCCCACACCCTTACAGCACAATAACATACCACGGATGACTGTATGTTTCCCACACCCTTACAACACAATAAACACCACAGAGGACTGTATGTGTCCCACACCCTTACAACACACTAACATACCATGGTGGACTGTATGTGTCCCACACCCTTACAACACAATATACCCCACAGAGGACTGTATGTGTCCCTTACCCTTACAAGACAATAACATACCACAGTGGACTGTATGTGCCCCACACCCTTACAGCACAATAACATACCACGGAGGACTGTATGTGTCCCACACCCTTACAAGACAATGATATACCATAGAGGACTGTATGTGCCCCACACCCTTACAGCACAATAACAAACCACGGAGGACTGTATGAGTCCCACACCCTTACAACACAATATACACCAAAGAGTACTGTATGTGTCCCACACCCTTACAAGACAATCATATACCATAGAGGACTGTATTTACCCACACCATTACAGCCCAATAACATACCACGGAGGACTGTATGTGTCCCACACCCTTACAAAACAATATACACCACAGAGGACTGTATGTGTCCCACACCCTTACAACACACTAACATACCACAAAGGACTGTATATGCCCCACACCCTTACAGCCCAATAACATACCACAGAGGACTGTGTGTGTCCCACACCCTTACAAGACAATCATATACCACAGAGGACTGTATGTGCCCCACACCCTTACAACACACTAACATACAACACAGGACTGTATGTGCCCCACACCCTTACAACACAATACACACCACAGAGGACTGTATGTGTCCCACACCGTTATAAGACAATCGTATACCACAGAGGACTGTATTTGCCCCACACCCTCAAAACACACTAACATACCACACAGGACTGTATGTGTCCCACACCCTTACAAGACATTATTATACCACAGAGGACTGTATGTGTCCTACACCTTTACAACACAATATACACCACAGAGGACTGTATGTGTCTCACACCCTTACAACACAATCATATACCACAGAGGACTGTATGTGCCCCACACCCTTACAACACTATATACACCACACAGACTGTATGTGTCCCACACCCTTACAACACAATCATATACCACAGAGGACTATATGTGCCCAACACCCTTACAACACAATATACACCACACAGACTGTATGTGCCCCACACCCTTACAGCACAATAACATACCACAGAGGATTGTATGTGTCCCACACTATTACAACACAATATAGACCACAGAGGACTGTATGTGTCCCACACCCTTACAAAACAATCATAAACCACAGAGGACTGTATGTGCCCCACACCCTACAGCACAATAACATACCACGGATGACTGTATGTTTCCCACACCCTTACAACACAATATACACCACAGAGGACTGTATGTGTCCCACACCCTTACAACACACTAACATACCATGGTGGACTGTATGTGTACCACACCCTTACAACACAATATACCCCACAGAGGACTGTATGTGTCCCTTACCCTCACAAGACAATAACATACCACAGTGGACTGTATGTGCCCCACACCCTTACAGCACAATATAGACCACAGAGGACTGTATGTGTCCCACACCCTAACAAAACAATCATAAACCACAGAGGACTGTATGTGCCCCACACCCTTACAGCACAATAACATACCACGGATGACTGTATGTTTCCCACACCCTTACAACACAATATACACCACAGAGGACTGTATGTGTCCCACACCCTTACAACACACTAACATACCATGGTGGACTGTATGTGTCCCACACCCTTACAACACAATATACCCCACAGAGGACTGTATGTGTCCCTTACCCTTACAAGACAATAACATACCACAGTGGACTGTATGTGCCCCACACCCTTACAGCACAATAACATACCACGGAGGACTGTATGTGTCCCACACCCTTACAACACAATATACACCACAGAGGACTGTATGTGTCCAACACCCTTACAAGACAATGATATACCATAGAGGACTGTATGTGCCCCACACCCTTACAGCACAATAACAAACCACGGAGGACTGTATGAGTCCCACACCCTTACAACACAATATACACCAAAGAGTACTGTATGTGTCCCACACCCTTACAAGACAATCATATACCATAGAGGACTGTATTTACCCACACCCTTACAGCCCAATAACATACCACGGAGGACTGTATGTGTCCCACACCCTTACAACACAATATACACCACAGAGGACTGTATGTGTCCCACACCCTTACAGCACACTAACATACCACAAAGGACTGTATATGCCCCACACCCTTACAGCACAATAACATACCACAGAGGACTGTGTGTGTCCCACACCCTTACAAGACAATCATATACCACAGAGGACTGTATGTGCCCCACACCCTTACAACACACTAACATACAACACAGGACTGTATGTGCCCCACACCCTTACAACACAATACACACCACAGAGGACTGTATGTGTCCCACACCGTTATAAGACAATCGTATACCACAGAGGACTGTATTTGCCCCACACCCTCAAAACACACTAACATACCACACAGGACTGTATGTGTCCCACACCCTTACAAGACATTATTATACCACAGAGGACTGTATGTGTCCTACACCTTTACAACACAATATACACCACAGAGGACTGTATGTGTCTCACACCCTTACAACACAATCATATACCACAGAGGACTGTATGTGCCCCACACCCTTACAACACTATATACACCACACAGACTGTATGTGTCCCACACCCTTACAACACAATCATATACCACAGAGGACTATATGTGCCCCACACCCTTACAACACAATATACACCACACAGACTGTATGTGCCCCACACCCTTACAGCACAATAACATACCACAGAGGACTGTATGTGTCCCACACTATTACAACACAATATAGACCACAGAGGACTGTATGTGTCCCACACCCTTACAACACAATATACCCCACAGAGGACTGTATGTGTCCCTTACACTTACAAGACAATAGCATACCACAGAGGACTATATGTGCCCCACACCCTTACAACACAATATACACCACACAGACTGTATGTGCCCCACACCCTTACAGCACAATAACATACCACAGAGGACTGTATGTGTCCCACACTCTTACAACACAATGTACACCACAGAGGACTGTATGTGTCCCACACCCTTACAAGACAATCATTTCCACAGAGGACTGTATGTGCCCCACACCCTGACAACACACTAACATACCACACAGGACTGTATGTGCCCCACACCCTTACAACACAATATACACCACAGAGGACTGTATGTGTCCCACACCCTTACAAGACAATCATATACCACAGAGGACTGTATGTGCCCCACACCCTTACAGCACAATAACATACCACAGATTATTGTATATGTCCCACACCCTTACAACACAATATACACCACAGAGGACTGTATGTGTCCCACACCCTTACAACACACTAACATACCATGGTGGATTGTATGTGTCCAACACCCTTACAACACAATATACACCACACAGACTGTATGTGTCCCACACCATTACAACACAATCATATACCACAGAGGACTATATGTGCCCCACATCCTTACAACACAATATACACCACATGGACTGTATGTGTCCCACACCCTTACAACACAATAACATACCACACAGGACTGTATGTGCCCCACACCTTTACAGCACAAAACCATACCACAGAGGACTGTATGTGTCCCACACCTCTACAACACAATATACACCACAGAGGACGGTGTGTGTCCCACACCCTTACAAGACAATCATATACCACAGAGGACTGTATGTGCCCCACACCCTTACAACACACTAACATACCACACAGGACTGTATGTGCCCCACTCCCTTACAACACAATATAGACCACAGAGGACTGTATGTGTCCCACACCCTTACAAGACAATCATAAACCACAGAGGACTGTATGTGCCCCACACCCTTACAGCACAATAACATACCACGGATGACTGTATGTTTCCCACACCCTTACAACACAATATACACCACAGAGGACTGTATGTGTTCCACGCCCTTACAACACACTAACATACCATGGTGGACTGTATGTGTCCCACACCCTTACAACACAATATATACCACAGAGGACTGTATGTGTCCCTTACCCTTACAAGACAATAACATACCACAGTGGACTGGATGTGGCCCACACCCTTACAGCACAATAACATACCACGGAGGACAGTATGTGTCCCACACCCTTTCAACACAATATACACCACAGAGGATTGTATGTGTCCAACACCCTTACAAGACAATCATATACCATAGAGGACTGTATGTGCCCCACACCCTTACAGCACAATAACATACCATGGAGAACTGTATGAGTCCCACACCCTTACAACACAATATACACCACAGAGGACTGTATCTGCCCCACACCCTTATAGCATATTAACATACCACGGAGGACTGTATGTGTCCACACCCTTACAACACAATATACACCACAGAGGACTGTATGTGTCCCACACCCTTACAACAGACTAACATACCACAAAGGACTGTATATGCCCCACACCCTTACAGCACAATAACATACCACGGAGGACTGTATGTGTCCCACACCCTTACAAGACAATAACATACCACACAGGACTGTATGTGCCCCACACCTTTACAGCACAAAACCATACCACAGAGGACTGTATGTGTCCCACACCCTTACAACACAATATACACCACAGAGGACTGTATGTGTTCCACGCCCTTACAACACACTAACATACCATGGTGGACTGTATGTGTCCCACACCCTTACAACACAATATATACCACAGAGGACTGTATGTGTCCCTTACCCTTACAAGACAATAACATACCACAGTGGACTGGATGTGGCCCACACCCTTACAGCACAATAACATACCACGGAGGACAGTATGTGTCCCACACCCTTTCAACACAATATACACCACAGAGGATTGTATGTGTCCAACACCCTTACAAGACAATCATATACCATAGAGGACTGTATGTGCCCCACACCCTTACAGCACAATAACATACCATGGAGAACTGTATGAGTCCCACACCCTTACAACACAATATACACCACAGAGGACTGTATCTGCCCCACACCCTTATAGCATATTAACATACCACGGAGGACTGTATGTGTCCACACCCTTACAACACAATATACACCACAGAGGACTGTATGTGACCCACACCCTTACAACACAATAACATACCACAGTGGACTGTATGTGCCCCACATCCTTACAGCACAATAACATACCACGGAGGACTGTATGTGTCCCACACCCTTACAAGACAATAACATACCACACAGGACTGTATGTGCCCCACACCTTTACAGCACAAAACCATACCACAGAGGACTGTATGTGTCCCACACCCTTACAACACAATATACACCACAGAGGACTGTATGTGTCCCACACCCTTACAAGACAATCATATACCACAGAGGACTGTATGTGCCCCACACCCTTACAACACACTTACATACCACACAGGACTGTATGTGCCCCACACCCTTACAACACAATATAGACCACAGAGGACTGTATGTGTCCCCCACACCCTTACAAAACAATCATAAACCACAGAGGACTGTATGTGCCCCACACCCTTACAGCACAATAACATACCACGGATGACTGTATGTTTCCCACACCCTTACAACACAATAAACACCACAGAGGACTGTATGTGTCCCACACCCTTACAACACACTAACATACCATGGTGGACTGTATGTGTCCCACACCCTTACAACACAATATACCCCACAGAGGACTGTATGTGTCCCTTACCCTTACAAGACAATAACATACCACAGTGGACTGTATGTGCCCCACACCCTTACAGCACAATAACATACCACGGAGGACTGTATGTGTCCCACACCCTTACAAGACAATGATATACCATAGAGGACTGTATGTGCCCCACACCCTTACAGCACAATAACAAACCACGGAGGACTGTATGAGTCCCACACCCTTACAACACAATATACACCAAAGAGTACTGTATGTGTCCCACACCCTTACAAGACAATCATATACCATAGAGGACTGTATTTACCCACACCATTACAGCCCAATAACATACCACGGAGGACTGTATGTGTCCCACACCCTTACAAAACAATATACACCACAGAGGACTGTATGTGTCCCACACCCTTACAACACACTAACATACCACAAAGGACTGTATATGCCCCACACCCTTACAGCCCAATAACATACCACAGAGGACTGTGTGTGTCCCACACCCTTACAAGACAATCATATACCACAGAGGACTGTATGTGCCCCACACCCTTACAACACACTAACATACAACACAGGACTGTATGTGCCCCACACCCTTACAACACAATACACACCACAGAGGACTGTATGTGTCCCACACCGTTATAAGACAATCGTATACCACAGAGGACTGTATTTGCCCCACACCCTCAAAACACACTAACATACCACACAGGACTGTATGTGTCCCACACCCTTACAAGACATTATTATACCACAGAGGACTGTATGTGTCCTACACCTTTACAACACAATATACACCACAGAGGACTGTATGTGTCTCACACCCTTACAACACAATCATATACCACAGAGGACTGTATGTGCCCCACACCCTTACAACACTATATACACCACACAGACTGTATGTGTCCCACACCCTTACAACACAATCATATACCACAGAGGACTATATGTGCCCAACACCCTTACAACACAATATACACCACACAGACTGTATGTGCCCCACACCCTTACAGCACAATAACATACCACAGAGGATTGTATGTGTCCCACACTATTACAACACAATATAGACCACAGAGGACTGTATGTGTCCCACACCCTTACAAAACAATCATAAACCACAGAGGACTGTATGTGCCCCACACCCTACAGCACAATAACATACCACGGATGACTGTATGTTTCCCACACCCTTACAACACAATATACACCACAGAGGACTGTATGTGTCCCACACCCTTACAACACACTAACATACCATGGTGGACTGTATGTGTACCACACCCTTACAACACAATATACCCCACAGAGGACTGTATGTGTCCCTTACCCTCACAAGACAATAACATACCACAGTGGACTGTATGTGCCCCACACCCTTACAGCACAATATAGACCACAGAGGACTGTATGTGTCCCACACCCTAACAAAACAATCATAAACCACAGAGGACTGTATGTGCCCCACACCCTTACAGCACAATAACATACCACGGATGACTGTATGTTTCCCACACCCTTACAACACAATATACACCACAGAGGACTGTATGTGTCCCACACCCTTACAACACACTAACATACCATGGTGGACTGTATGTGTCCCACACCCTTACAACACAATATACCCCACAGAGGACTGTATGTGTCCCTTACCCTTACAAGACAATAACATACCACAGTGGACTGTATGTGCCCCACACCCTTACAGCACAATAACATACCACGGAGGACTGTATGTGTCCCACACCCTTACAACACAATATACACCACAGAGGACTGTATGTGTCCAACACCCTTACAAGACAATGATATACCATAGAGGACTGTATGTGCCCCACACCCTTACAGCACAATAACAAACCACGGAGGACTGTATGAGTCCCACACCCTTACAACACAATATACACCAAAGAGTACTGTATGTGTCCCACACCCTTACAAGACAATCATATACCATAGAGGACTGTATTTACCCACACCCTTACAGCCCAATAACATACCACGGAGGACTGTATGTGTCCCACACCCTTACAACACAATATACACCACAGAGGACTGTATGTGTCCCACACCCTTACAGCACACTAACATACCACAAAGGACTGTATATGCCCCACACCCTTACAGCACAATAACATACCACAGAGGACTGTGTGTGTCCCACACCCTTACAAGACAATCATATACCACAGAGGACTGTATGTGCCCCACACCCTTACAACACACTAACATACAACACAGGACTGTATGTGCCCCACACCCTTACAACACAATACACACCACAGAGGACTGTATGTGTCCCACACCGTTATAAGACAATCGTATACCACAGAGGACTGTATTTGCCCCACACCCTCAAAACACACTAACATACCACACAGGACTGTATGTGTCCCACACCCTTACAAGACATTATTATACCACAGAGGACTGTATGTGTCCTACACCTTTACAACACAATATACACCACAGAGGACTGTATGTGTCTCACACCCTTACAACACAATCATATACCACAGAGGACTGTATGTGCCCCACACCCTTACAACACTATATACACCACACAGACTGTATGTGTCCCACACCCTTACAACACAATCATATACCACAGAGGACTATATGTGCCCCACACCCTTACAACACAATATACACCACACAGACTGTATGTGCCCCACACCCTTACAGCACAATAACATACCACAGAGGACTGTATGTGTCCCACACTATTACAACACAATATAGACCACAGAGGACTGTATGTGTCCCACACCCTTACAACACAATATACCCCACAGAGGACTGTATGTGTCCCTTACACTTACAAGACAATAGCATACCACAGAGGACTATATGTGCCCCACACCCTTACAACACAATATACACCACACAGACTGTATGTGCCCCACACCCTTACAGCACAATAACATACCACAGAGGACTGTATGTGTCCCACACTCTTACAACACAATGTACACCACAGAGGACTGTATGTGTCCCACACCCTTACAAGACAATCATTTCCACAGAGGACTGTATGTGCCCCACACCCTGACAACACACTAACATACCACACAGGACTGTATGTGCCCCACACCCTTACAACACAATATACACCACAGAGGACTGTATGTGTCCCACACCCTTACAAGACAATCATATACCACAGAGGACTGTATGTGCCCCACACCCTTACAGCACAATAACATACCACAGATTATTGTATATGTCCCACACCCTTACAACACAATATACACCACAGAGGACTGTATGTGTCCCACACCCTTACAACACACTAACATACCATGGTGGATTGTATGTGTCCAACACCCTTACAACACAATATACACCACACAGACTGTATGTGTCCCACACCATTACAACACAATCATATACCACAGAGGACTATATGTGCCCCACATCCTTACAACACAATATACACCACATGGACTGTATGTGTCCCACACCCTTACAACACAATAACATACCAAACAGGACTGTATGTGCCCCACACCTTTACAGCACAAAACCATACCACAGAGGACTGTATGTGTCCCACACCTCTACAACACAATATACACCACAGAGGACGGTGTGTGTCCCACACCCTTACAAGACAATCATATACCACAGAGGACTGTATGTGCCCCACACCCTTACAACACACTAACATACCACACAGGACTGTATGTGCCCCACTCCCTTACAACACAATATAGACCACAGAGGACTGTATGTGTCCCACACCCTTACAAGACAATCATAAACCACAGAGGACTGTATGTGCCCCACACCCTTACAGCACAATAACATACCACGGATGACTGTATGTTTCCCACACCCTTACAACACAATATACACCACAGAGGACTGTATGTGTTCCACGCCCTTACAACACACTAACATACCATGGTGGACTGTATGTGTCCCACACCCTTACAACACAATATATACCACAGAGGACTGTATGTGTCCCTTACCCTTACAAGACAATAACATACCACAGTGGACTGGATGTGGCCCACACCCTTACAGCACAATAACATACCACGGAGGACAGTATGTGTCCCACACCCTTTCAACACAATATACACCACAGAGGATTGTATGTGTCCAACACCCTTACAAGACAATCATATACCATAGAGGACTGTATGTGCCCCACACCCTTACAGCACAATAACATACCATGGAGAACTGTATGAGTCCCACACCCTTACAACACAATATACACCACAGAGGACTGTATCTGCCCCACACCCTTATAGCATATTAACATACCACGGAGGACTGTATGTGTCCACACCCTTACAACACAATATACACCACAGAGGACTGTATGTGTCCCACACCCTTACAACAGACTAACATACCACAAAGGACTGTATATGCCCCACACCCTTACAGCACAATAACATACCACAGAGGACTGTATGTGTCCCACACCCTTACAAGACAATCATATACCACAGAGGACTGTATGTGCCCCACACCCTTACAACACACTAACATACCACACAGGACTGTATGTGCCCCACACCCTTACAACACAATATACACCACAGAGGACTGTATGTGTCCCACACCATTACAGGACAATCATAAACCACAGAGGACTGTATTTGCCCCACACCCTCAAAACACACTAACATACCACACAGGACTGTATGTGTCCCACACCCTTACAAGACAATAATATACCACAGAGGACTGTATGTGTCCCACACCCTTACAACACAATATACACCACAGAGGACTGTATGTGTCCCACACCCTTACAAGACAATCATATACCACAGAGGACTGTATTTGCCCCACACCCTCAAAACACACTAACATACCACACAGGACTGTATGTGTCCCACACCCTTACAAGACAATCATATACCATAGAGGACTGTATGTGCCCCACACCCTTACAACACAATATACTCCACACAGACTGTATGAGTCCCACACCCTTACAACACAATATACACCACAGAGGACTGTATCTGCCCCACACCCTTATAGCATATTAACATACCACAGAGGACTTTATGTGTCCCACACCCTTACAACACAATATACACCACAGAGGACTGTATGTGTCCCACACCCTTACAACACACTAACATACCACAAATGACTTTATATGCCCCACACCCTTACAGCACAATAACATACCACAGAGGACTGTATGTGTCCCACACCCTCACAAGACAATCATATACCACAGAGGACTGTATGTGCCCCACACCCTTACAACACACTAACATACCACACAGGACTGTATGTGCCCCACACCCTTACAACACAATATACACCACAGAGGACTGTATGTGTCCCACACCATTACAAGACAATCATATACCACAGAGGACTGTATTTGCCCCACAACCTCAAAACACACTAACATACCACACAGGACTGTATGTGTCCCACACCCCTACAAGACAATAATATACCACAGAGGACTGTATGTGTCCCACACCCTTACAACACAATAACATACCACAGTGGACTGTATGTGCCCCACATCCTTACAGCACAATAACATACCACGGAGGACTGTATGTGTCCCACACCCTTACAAGACAATAACATACCACACAGGACTGTATGTGCCCCACACCTTTACAGCACAAAACCATACCACAGAGGACTGTATGTGTCCCACACCCTTACAACACAATATACACCACAGAGGACTGTATGTGTCCCACACCCTTACAAGACAATCATATACCACAGAGGACTGTATGTGCCCCACACCCTTACAACACACTTACATACCACACAGGACTGTATGTGCCCCACACCCTTACAACACAATATAGACCACAGAGGACTGTATGTGTCCCCCACACCCTTACAAAACAATCATAAACCACAGAGGACTGTATGTGCCCCACACCCTTACAGCACAATAACATACCACGGATGACTGTATGTTTCCCACACCCTTACAACACAATAAACACCACAGAGGACTGTATGTGTCCCACACCCTTACAACACACTAACATACCATGGTGGACTGTATGTGTCCCACACCCTTACAACACAATATACCCCACAGAGGACTGTATGTGTCCCTTACCCTTACAAGACAATAACATACCACAGTGGACTGTATGTGCCCCACACCCTTACAGCACAATAACATACCACGGAGGACTGTATGTGTCCCACACCCTTACAAGACAATGATATACCATAGAGGACTGTATGTGCCCCACACCCTTACAGCACAATAACAAACCACGGAGGACTGTATGAGTCCCACACCCTTACAACACAATATACACCAAAGAGTACTGTATGTGTCCCACACCCTTACAAGACAATCATATACCATAGAGGACTGTATTTACCCACACCATTACAGCCCAATAACATACCACGGAGGACTGTATGTGTCCCACACCCTTACAAAACAATATACACCACAGAGGACTGTATGTGTCCCACACCCTTACAACACACTAACATACCACAAAGGACTGTATATGCCCCACACCCTTACAGCCCAATAACATACCACAGAGGACTGTGTGTGTCCCACACCCTTACAAGACAATCATATACCACAGAGGACTGTATGTGCCCCACACCCTTACAACACACTAACATACAACACAGGACTGTATGTGCCCCACACCCTTACAACACAATACACACCACAGAGGACTGTATGTGTCCCACACCGTTATAAGACAATCGTATACCACAGAGGACTGTATTTGCCCCACACCCTCAAAACACACTAACATACCACACAGGACTGTATGTGTCCCACACCCTTACAAGACATTATTATACCACAGAGGACTGTATGTGTCCTACACCTTTACAACACAATATACACCACAGAGGACTGTATGTGTCTCACACCCTTACAACACAATCATATACCACAGAGGACTGTATGTGCCCCACACCCTTACAACACTATATACACCACACAGACTGTATGTGTCCCACACCCTTACAACACAATCATATACCACAGAGGACTATATGTGCCCAACACCCTTACAACACAATATACACCACACAGACTGTATGTGCCCCACACCCTTACAGCACAATAACATACCACAGAGGATTGTATGTGTCCCACACTATTACAACACAATATAGACCACAGAGGACTGTATGTGTCCCACACCCTTACAAAACAATCATAAACCACAGAGGACTGTATGTGCCCCACACCCTACAGCACAATAACATACCACGGATGACTGTATGTTTCCCACACCCTTACAACACAATATACACCACAGAGGACTGTATGTGTCCCACACCCTTACAACACACTAACATACCATGGTGGACTGTATGTGTACCACACCCTTACAACACAATATACCCCACAGAGGACTGTATGTGTCCCTTACCCTCACAAGACAATAACATACCACAGTGGACTGTATGTGCCCCACACCCTTACAGCACAATATAGACCACAGAGGACTGTATGTGTCCCACACCCTAACAAAACAATCATAAACCACAGAGGACTGTATGTGCCCCACACCCTTACAGCACAATAACATACCACGGATGACTGTATGTTTCCCACACCCTTACAACACAATATACACCACAGAGGACTGTATGTGTCCCACACCCTTACAACACACTAACATACCATGGTGGACTGTATGTGTCCCACACCCTTACAACACAATATACCCCACAGAGGACTGTATGTGTCCCTTACCCTTACAAGACAATAACATACCACAGTG
The DNA here is from genome assembly GCA_963921515.1 of Calotriton arnoldi. Lineage (NCBI taxonomy): Eukaryota > Metazoa > Chordata > Amphibia > Caudata > Salamandridae > Calotriton > Calotriton arnoldi. The sequence continues at coordinate 509,056 of CAWUFW010011650.1, read as the reverse complement.
GACTGTATGTGCCCCACACCCTTACAGCACAATAACATACCACGGAGGACTGTATGTGTCCCACACCCTTACAACACAATATACACCACAGAGGACTGTATGTGTCCAACACCCTTACAAGACAATGATATACCATAGAGGACTGTATGTGCCCCACACCCTTACAGCACAATAACAAACCACGGAGGACTGTATGAGTCCCACACCCTTACAACACAATATACACCAAAGAGTACTGTATGTGTCCCACACCCTTACAAGACAATCATATACCATAGAGGACTGTATTTACCCACACCCTTACAGCCCAATAACATACCACGGAGGACTGTATGTGTCCCACACCCTTACAACACAATATACACCACAGAGGACTGTATGTGTCCCACACCCTTACAGCACACTAACATACCACAAAGGACTGTATATGCCCCACACCCTTACAGCACAATAACATACCACAGAGGACTGTGTGTGTCCCACACCCTTACAAGACAATCATATACCACAGAGGACTGTCTGTGCCCCACACCCTTACAACACACTAACATACAACACAGGACTGTATGTGCCCCACACCCTTACAACACAATACACACCACAGAGGACTGTATGTGTCCCACACCGTTATAAGACAATCGTATACCACAGAGGACTGTATTTGCCCCACACCCTCAAAACACACTAACATACCACACAGGACTGTATGTGTCCCACACCCTTACAAGACATTATTATACCACAGAGGACTGTATGTGTCCTACACCTTTACAACACAATATACACCACAGAGGACTGTATGTGTCTCACACCCTTACAACACAATCATATACCACAGAGGACTGTATGTGCCCCACACCCTTACAACACTATATACACCACACAGACTGTATGTGTCCCACACCCTTACAACACAATCATATACCACAGAGGACTAAATGTGCCCCACACCCTTACAACACAATATACACCACACAGACTGTATGTGCCCCACACCCTTACAGCACAATAACATACCACAGAGGACTGTATGTGTCCCACACTATTACAACACAATATAGACCACAGAGGACTGTATGTGTCCCACACCCTTACAACACAATATACCCCACAGAGGACTGTATGTGTCCCTTACACTTACAAGACAATAGCATACCACAGAGGACTATATGTGCCCCACACCCTTACAACACAATATACACCACACAGACTGTATGTGCCCCACACCCTTACAGCACAATAACATACCACAGAGGACTGTATGTGTCCCACACTCTTACAACACAATGTACACCACAGAGGACTGTATGTGTCCCACACCCTTACAAGACAATCATTTCCACAGAGGACTGTATGTGCCCCACACCCTGACAACACACTAACATACCACACAGGACTGTATGTGCCCCACACCCTTACAACACAATATACACCACAGAGGACTGTATGTGTCCCACACCCTTACAAGACAATCATATACCACAGAGGACTGTATGTGCCCCACACCCTTACAGCACAATAACATACCACAGATTATTGTATATGTCCCACACCCTTACAACACAATATACACCACAGAGGACTGTATGTGTCCCACACCCTTACAACACACTAACATACCATGGTGGATTGTATGTGTCCAACACCCTTACAACACAATATACACCACACAGACTGTATGTGTCCCACACCATTACAACACAATCATATACCACAGAGGACTATATGTGCCCCACATCCTTACAACACAATATACACCACATGGACTGTATGTGTCCCACACCCTTACAACACAATAACATACCACACAGGACTGTATGTGCCCCACACCTTTACAGCACAAAACCATACCACAGAGGACTGTATGTGTCCCACACCTCTACAACACAATATACACCACAGAGGACGGTGTGTGTCCCACACCCTTACAAGACAATCATATACCACAGAGGACTGTATGTGCCCCACACCCTTACAACACACTAACATACCACACAGGACTGTATGTGCCCCACTCCCTTACAACACAATATAGACCACAGAGGACTGTATGTGTCCCACACCCTTACAAGACAATCATAAACCACAGAGGACTGTATGTGCCCCACACCCTTACAGCACAATAACATACCACGGATGACTGTATGTTTCCCACACCCTTACAACACAATATACACCACAGAGGACTGTATGTGTTCCACGCCCTTACAACACACTAACATACCATGGTGGACTGTATGTGTCCCACACCCTTACAACACAATATATACCACAGAGGACTGTATGTGTCCCTTACCCTTACAAGACAATAACATACCACAGTGGACTGGATGTGGCCCACACCCTTACAGCACAATAACATACCACGGAGGACAGTATGTGTCCCACACCCTTTCAACACAATATACACCACAGAGGATTGTATGTGTCCAACACCCTTACAAGACAATCATATACCATAGAGGACTGTATGTGCCCCACACCCTTACAGCACAATAACATACCATGGAGAACTGTATGAGTCCCACACCCTTACAACACAATATACACCACAGAGGACTGTATCTGCCCCACACCCTTATAGCATATTAACATACCACGGAGGACTGTATGTGTCCACACCCTTACAACACAATATACACCACAGAGGACTGTATGTGTCCCACACCCTTACAACAGACTAACATACCACAAAGGACTGTATATGCCCCACACCCTTACAGCACAATAACATACCACAGAGGACTGTATGTGTCCCACACCCTTACAAGACAATCATATACCACAGAGGACTGTATGTGCCCCACACCCTTACAACACACTAACATACCACACAGGACTGTATGTGCCCCACACCCTTACAACACAATATACACCACAGAGGACTGTATGTGTCCCACACCATTACAAGACAATCATATACCACAGAGGACTGTATTTGCCCCACACCCTCAAAACACACTAACATACCACACAGGACTGTATGTGTCCCACACCCTTACAAGACAATAATATACCACAGAGGACTGTATGTGTCCCACACCCTTACAACACAATATACACCACAGAGGACTGTATGTGTCCCACACCCTTACAAGACAATCATATACCACAGAGGACTGTATTTGCCCCACACCCTCAAAACACACTAACATACCACACAGGACTGTATGTGTCCCACACCCTTACAAGACAATCATATACCATAGAGGACTGTATGTGCCCCACACCCTTACAACACAATATACTCCACACAGACTGTATGAGTCCCACACCCTTACAACACAATATACACCACAGAGGACTGTATCTGCCCCACACCCTTATAGCATATTAACATACCACAGAGGACTTTATGTGTCCCACACCCTTACAACACAATATACACCACAGAGGACTGTATGTGTCCCACACCCTTACAACACACTAACATACCACAAATGACTTTATATGCCCCACACCCTTACAGCACAATAACATACCACAGAGGACTGTATGTGTCCCACACCCTCACAAGACAATCATATACCACAGAGGACTGTATGTGCCCCACACCCTTACAACACACTAACATACCACACAGGACTGTATGTGCCCCACACCCTTACAACACAATATACACCACAGAGGACTGTATGTGTCCCACACCATTACAAGACAATCATATACCACAGAGGACTGTATTTGCCCCACAACCTCAAAACACACTAACATACCACACAGGACTGTATGTGTCCCACACCCCTACAAGACAATAATATACCACAGAGGACTGTATGTGTCCCACACCCTTACAACACAATATACACCACAGAGGACTGTATGTGTCCCACACCCTTACAACACAATCATATACCACAGTGGACTGTATTTGCCCCACACCCTTACAACACAATATACACCACACGGAATGTATGTGTCCCACACCCTTACAACACAATATACACCACAGAGGACTGTATGTGTCCCACACCCTTACAAGACAATCATATACCACAGAGGACTATATGTGCCCCACACCCTTACAACACAATAACATACCACAGATGATTTAATGTGTCCCACACCCTTACAACACAATATACACCACAGAGGACTGTATGTGTCCCACACCCTTACAACACACTAACATACCATGGTGGATTGTATGTGTCCAACACCCTTACATCACAATATACACCACACGGACTGTATGTGTCCCACACCCTTGCAACACAATATACACCACACAGACTGTATGTGCCCCACACCTTTACAGCACAATATACACCACTGAGGACTGTATGTGTCCCACACCCTTACAAGACAATCATATACCACATAGGACTGTATGTGCCCCACACCCTTACAACACACTAACATATCACACAGGACTGTATGTGCCCCATGTGAGAAGTTGGCCTGGTATATGCTGTCCACTAATTATAGTGGGCACCTTGCACCAGTCCAAACAACCCCTTATTGGAGATAGGTTAAAGACAACCTTTATTGAAAGCTATCCTAGTGGTAGCTATGGAGAGCAGCCTTCAGGCTAAGTCTTGAAGGAATGTAAAGCAGCTTGTTTTACCAGTCTATAATCTCTTGAGTGACCAAATGAAAGAGCACCACACCAGGTATATATTAAAAATATATGTATTTATTACTAAACACACCCCTCTAGTCTCTTTATGAGGCTAGAGTTCGAAGTACATAAGTTATAAGTTATTTAAACACAGTAATAGCACAAATACACGTTTGGGCCCTAGGGGCGTACCAAACCATATACCAATAAAGTGGTATAAGAACCACGACTGAGCTAGACACTAGGCCTAGAGCCTCTAGAAGTGCTTGGACCACAAGGAACCACCCAAGGTAGTGACACAGGGGACCCACGGGGACGCGTGCAGTGTAGTAACACAGCCGCGAATCGCCGTTAACTTCTAAGGAGAAAGTCGCGGTTTGGAATTTAAAGAAAAGGGACACTTAAAGAAGAACTTGGAGCAAACCCTTTGAGAACTAGGTCGTTCTAGAGTCTCTACCCACGGGAGCACCGGAGTACTCTTGTTACCTCACCCAGGGAAGCCGGGTGCATAGGTGTCTTTCGGGTCTGGTTAAGTCGTCGTTTTCAATGGCGATCTGCTGCAAAGTGCTGCTGGCGACCAAGTCGAAAGTGTTCGGGTGGATCCAAGGGTGGATCGAAGATCTGAAGAACCTGAAAGCAGAGGGGACAGAGTCTGGGTCACTAGCCAGTGACCAGGAAGGCGATGAGCAGATGCCCACCGATGTCGGGTGCTTCAAGTAGGTTGACGGTCGTCTTGACTCTTCAGCCACGAGGTCCAGGAGGTGTCGACGATGACGAGGAGCTGGATTCGAGCTGTCCCACGAAGTCTGTCGATTGCAGTGGTATCGGCGACCACATTGGACCCAACAAGCCTTGGCAACGGCAAGTCTCGTAGAAACAAAGAAAGGACGTTGATGCAGACCAGCAAGGTCTGGGGGACTCACCCAGCGAGGGTAAGTCAGGGCACGTCTGGAGCAACCATGAAAGCCCAAGCAGAAGAAGAGTTGCCTTCGGGAGGGCCCACTAGCCAACGGACTAGCGACCGTGAAGGAGCCTTGAGTGGACGCACTTGGAGCTGGCTCACAGGACACTCGTGGAGTGGAGGCCAGTGATCTTCGGTGGAGTCAGTGCTGGATGCGGGGGCTACTCGGAGCCCAAAGCACAACTTTGTGGGAGACCCAGAATAGGATGCACTTGCAAAAGTACTCGGTTCCAGGGGTCATGGTTCCACATTACCCACGACAGCTACGGGCCTCAGCTTTGCTGGGGACTCAGGGCAGCCTCGGGGAAGTCTGGAAATCCACCTCTGGCGATGCAAAGACTTCGGCGTCCGGCGGGAGCTTCAGCGATGCAGACCGGACGATTGCTTCTTAGGTGCCTGCCAAGCAGGGGAGTCACTCCTTGACCCCAAGGGAGATTCTTCAGTCCTCTAATCTTAAAGTAGAGCGTCGAAGGTCCAGGATTCTGTATCAGAGTTTCGTCCAGGTAAATCTAAAGTCCTAAGGACTGGGGTCCCATACTTATACTAAGTTAGGGGGTTGGACATACTCTGGGGACCCACCTATGGGAGGGTCAGGGAAGAGGGGTGGTTACACCCATTCCCTTTGTCCAGTTTCGCACCAGAGCAGGGGCAGGTAGCCCCTGCAACCGGTTTGAACTGGCATATGCCCAGGGACACCAAGTGTGCCCCCAGTGCAGGACTTCTGAGCACCAGAGAGTGCTCCTGCCCAGCCCCAATACACATTATCCTGTCTGGGGAGGTGGTTACACCTCCCTGCGACAGGAAACCTATTGTCCAGGCCTCCCCTGCCGGAGTTTCAGTCAGCAGCAGGAGGCCAGACCCGTGTCTGTGGCAGCGGCATCCATTTTGTGATGCCAGGGCTCTGGAAAGAAGTTACCGGGTAGCCCGGTGGGTACATGTGTAGGAGGGTAGGATCTGCTTCACATGGGTACCCCCACTTTTTGCTGATGCTTCACTGTTTTTCGACTTTAGTCTGGCTGGGGCCCTGCTAATCAGAACCCCAGCCTAGCTGCTTCCTCTCTGAAATGGTTTCCATGTGCCTTAGGAAGCAGCTAGGCTGGGGTTCTGATTAGCAGGGCCCCAGCCAGACTAAAGTCGAAAAACAGTGAAGCATCAGCAAAAAGTGGGGGTACCCATGTGAAGCAGATCCTACTCTCCTACACCCCACACTCTTACAACACAATATAGACCACAGAGGACTGTATGTGTCCCACACCCTTACAAGACAATCATAAACCACAGAGGACTGTATGTGCCCCACACCCTTACAGCACAATAACATACCACGGATGACTGTATGTTTCCCACACCCTTACAACACAATATACACCACAGAGGACTGTATGTGTCCCACACCCTTACAACACACTAACATACCATGGTGGACTGTATGTGTCCCACACCCTTACAACACAATATACACCACAGAGGACTGTATGTGTCCCTTACCCTTACAAGACAATAACATACCACAGTGGACTGTATGTGCCCCACACAATTACAGCACAATAACATACCACGGAGGACTGTATGTGTCCCACACCCTTACAACACAATATACACCACAGAGGACTGGATGTGTCTAACACCCTTACAAGACAATCATATACCATAGAGGACTGTATGTGCCCCACACCCTTACAGCACAATAACATACCACAGAGGACTGTATGTGTCCCACACCCTTACAACACAATATAAACCACAGAGGACTGTATGTGTCCCTTACCCTTTCAAGACAATAACATACCACAGTGGACTGTATGTGCCCCACACCCTTACAGCACAATAACATATCACGGAGGACTGTATGTGTCCCACACCCTTACAACACAATATACACCACAGAGGACAGTATGTGTCCCACACCCTTACAACACACTAACATACCACAAAGGACTCTATATGCCCCACACCCATACAGCACAATAACATACCACAGAGGACTGTATGTGTCCCACACCCTTACAAGACAATCATATACCACAGAGGACTGTATGTGCCCCACACCCTTACAACACACAAACATACCACACAGGACTGTATGTGCCCCACACCCTTACAACACAATATACACCACAGAGGACTGTATGTGTCCTACACTGTTACAAGACAATCATATACCACAGAGGACTGTATTTGCCCCACACCCTCAAAACACACTAACATACCACACAGGACTGTATGTGTCCCACACCCTTACAAGAGAATAATATAGCACAGAGGACTGTATGTGTCCCACACCCTTACAACACAATAAACACCACAGAGGACTGTATGTGTCCCACACCCTTACAACAAACATATACCACAGAGGACTGTATGTGACCCACACCCTTACAACACAATATACACCACATGGACTGTATGTGTCCCACACCCTTACAACACAATCATATACCACAGAGGACTATATGTGCCCCACTCCCTTACAACACAATATACACCACACGGACTGTATGTGCCCCACACCCTTACAGCACAATAACATACCACGGAGGTCTGTATTTGACCCACACCCTTACAACACAATATACACCACAGAGGACTGTATGTTTCCCACACCATGTAACACACTAACATACCATGGTGGACTGTATGTGTCTCACACCCTTACAACACAATATACACCACAGAGGACTGTATGTGTCCCAAACCCTTACAAGACAATAACATCCCACAGTGGACTGTATGTGCCCCACACCCTTACAGCACAATGACATACCACGGAGGACTGTATGTGTCCCACACCCTTACAAGACAATGACATACACCAGTGGACTGTATGTGCCCCACACCCTTACAGCACAATAACATATCACGGAGGACTGTATATGTCCCACACCCTTACAAAACAATATACACCACAGAGGACTGTATGTGTCCCACACCCTTACAAGACAAGCATATACCACAGAGGACTGTATGTGCCCCACACCCTTACAGCACAATAACATACCACGGAGGACTGTATGTGTCCCACACCCTTACAACACAATATACACCAAAGAGGACTGTATGTGTCCCACACCCTTACAACACACTAACATACCACACAGGACTGTATGTGCCCCACACACTTACAGCACAATAACATACCACAGAGTACTGTATGTGTCCCACACCCTTACAACACAATATACACCACCGAGGACTGTATGTGTCCCACACCCTTACAAGACAATCATATACCACAGAGGACTGTATGTGTCCCACACCCTTACAACACAATATACACCACAGAGGACTGTATGTGTCCCACACTCTTACAAGACAATAACCTACCACAGTGGACTGTATGTGCCCCACACCCTTACAGCACAATAACATACCATGGAGGACTGTATGTGTCCCAAACCCTTACAACACATTCATATACCACAAAGGACTGTATGTGCCCCACACCCTTACAACACAATATACACCACACGGACTGTATGTGCCCCACAGCCTTACAGCACAATAACATACCACGGAGGACTGTATGTGTCGCACACCCTTACAACACAATATACACCACAGAGGACTGTATGTGCACCACACCCTTACAAGACAATAACATACCACAGTGGACTGTATGTGCCCCACACATTACAGAACAGTAACATACCACGGAGGACTGTATGTGTCCCACACCCTTACAAGACAGTAACATACCACAGTGCCCCATCTATGTGCCCCACACCATTACAGCACAATAACATATCACCCAGACTGTATGTGCCCCACACCCTTACAAGACAATAACATACCACAGAGGACTGTATGTGTCCCACACTCTTACAACACAATATACACCACAGAGGACTGTATGTGTCCCACACCCTTACAAGACAATCATATACCACAGAGGACTGTATGTGTCCCACACCCTTACAACACAATATACACCACAGAGGACTGTATGTGTCCAACACCCTTACAAGACAATCATACACCATAGAGGACTGTATGTGCCCCACACCCTTAGAGCACAATAACATACCATGGAGGACTGTATGAGTCCCACACCCTTACAACACAATATACACCACAGAGGACTGTATCTGCCCCACACCCTTACAGCATAATAACATACCACGGAGGACTGTATGTGTCCCAAACCCTTACAACGCAATATACACCACAGAGGACTGTATGTGTTCCACACCCTTACAAGACAATCATATACCATAGAGGACTGTATTTGCCCCACACCCTTACAGAACAATAATATACCACGGAGGACTGTATGTGTCCCACACCGTTACAACACAATATACACCACAGAGGACTACATGTGTCCAACACCCTTACAACACACTAACATACCACAAACGACTGTATATGCCCCACACCCTTACAGCACAATAACATACCACAGAGGACTGTATGTGTCCCACACCCTTATAAGACAATCATATGCCACAGAGGACTGTATGTGCCCCACACCCTTACAACACACTAACATACCACACAGGACTGTATGTGCCCCACACCCTTACAACACAATATACACCACAGAGGACTGTATGTGTCCTACATTGTTACAAGACAATCATATACCACAGAGAACTGTATTTGCCCCACACCCTCAAAACACACTAACATACCACACAGGACTGTATGTGTCCCACACCCTTACAAGACAATAATATACCACAGAGGATTGTATGTGTCCCACACCCTTACAACACAATATACACCACAGAGGACTGTATGTGTCCCACACCCTTACAACACAATCATATACCACAGAGGACTGTATGTGCCCCACACCCTTACAACACATTATACACCACAGAGGACTATATGTGCCCCACTCCCTTACAACACAATATACACCACACGGACTGTATGTGCCCCACACCCTTACAGCACAATAACATACCACGGAGGTCTGTATGTGTCCCACACCCTTACTACACAATATACACCACAGAGGACTGTATGTGTCCCACACCCTATAACACACTAACATACCATGGTGGACTGTATGTGTCCCACACCCTTACAACACAATATACACCACAGAGGACTGTATGTGTCCCACACCCTTACAAGACAATAACATACCACAGAGGACTGTATGTGCCCCACACCCTTACAGCACAATAACATACCACGGAGGACTGTATGTGTCCCACACCCTTACAACACAATATACACCAAAGAGGACTGTATGTGTCCCACACCCTTACAACACACTAACATACCACACAGGACTGTATGTGCCCCACACCCTGGGGCGTGAAAGCAAAAGACACACAATTGATGGACGGAATGCAGAACAAGTCAAAACATTCACCCCCAGTCAAGAGATCTGGGTTAAATCCATCATTCTTTTGCTCACCATGCCACCCCAGTTTAGACCTGGCCATATGCAAATCAGTCTTGACCCTGTGCCTCATGGGAACAGTCCAGCCCGAACTGCCAAGCCAGGTCCTCCCTGGACCGGAAACAAGCATCCTAGGACCGGTTTCGGGGTTTCACCCTCTTCAGCCAGGATAGCTTGATTCCAGTGGCACAGTGAGCCCAGGACCCACGTCTGGGCATACCTGGCGCACTTAGGGCGAGAAAGCAAAAGACACACAATTGATGGACGGAATGCAGAACAAATCAAAACATTCACCCCCAGTCAAGAGATCTGGGTTAAATCCATCATTCTTTTGCTCACCATGCCACCCCAGTTTAGTCCTGGCCATATGCAAATCAGTCTTGACCCTGTGCCTCATGGGAACAGTCCAGCCCGAACTGCCTAGCCAGGTCCTCCCTGGACCGGAAACAAGCATCCTAGGACCGGTTTCGGGGTTTCACCCCTCTTCAGCCAGGATAGCTTGATTCCAGTGGCACAGTGAGCCCAGGACCCACGTCTGGGCATACCTGGCGCACTTAGGGCGAGAAAGCAAAAGACACACAATTGATGGACGGAATGCAGAACAAATCAAAACATTCACCCCCAGTCGAGAGATCTGGGTTAAATCCATCATTCTTTTGCTCACCATGCCACCCCAGTTTAGACCTGGCCATATGCAAATCAATCTTGACCCTGTGCCTCATGGGAACAGTCCAGCCCGAACTGCCAAGCCAGGTCCTCCCTGGACCGGAAACAAGCATCCTAGGACCGGTTTCGGGGTTTCACCCCTCTTCAGCCAGGATAGCTTGATTCCAGTGGCACAGTGAGCCCAGGACCCACGTCTGGGCATACCTGGCGCACTTAGGGCGAAAGCAAAAGACACACAATTGATGGACGGAATGCAGAACAAATCAAAACATTCACCCCCAGTCAAGAGATCTGGGTTAAATCCATCATTCTTTTGCTCACCATGCCACCCCAGTTTAGACCTGGCCATATGCAAATCAGTCTTGACCCTGTGCCTCATGGGAACAGTCCAGCCCGAACTGCCAAGCCAGGTCTTCCCTGGACCGGAAACAAGCATCCTAGGACCGGTTTCGGGGTTTCACCCCTCTTCAGCCAGAATAGCTTGATTCCAGTGGCACAGTGAGCCCAGGACCCACGTCTGGGCATACCTGGCGCACTTAGGGCGAGAAAGCAAAAGACACACAATTGATGGACGGAATGCAGAACAAATCAAAACATTCACCCCCAGTCAAGAGATCTGGGTTAAATTCATCATTCTTTTGCTCACCATGCCACCCCAGTTTAGATCTGGCCATATGCAAATCAGTCTTGACCCTGTGCCTCATGGGAACAGTCCAGCCCGAACTACCAAGCCAGGTCCTCCCTGGACCGGAAACAAGCATCCTAGGACCGGTTTCGGGGTTTCACCCTCTTCAGCCAGGATAGCTTGATTCCAGTGGCACAGTGAGCCCAGGACCCACGTCTGGGCATACCTGGCGCACTTAGGGCGAGAAAGCAAAAGACACACAATTGATGGACGGAATGCAGAACAAATCAAAACATTCACCCCCAGTCAAGAGATCTGGGTTAAATCCATCATTCTTTTGCTCACCATGCCACCCCAGTTTAGACCTGGCCATATGCAAATCAGTCTTGACCCTGTGCCTCATGGGAACAGTCCAGCCCGAACTGCCAAGCCAGGTCCTCCCTGGACCGGAAACAAGCATCCTAGGACCAGTTTTGGGGTTTCACCCCTCTTCAGCCAGGATAGCTTGATTCCAGTGGCACAGTGAGCCCAGGACCCACGTCTGGGCATACCTGGCGCACTTAGGGCGAGAAAGCAAAAGACACACAATTGATGGACGGAATGCAGAACAAATCAAAACATTCACCCCCAGTCAAGAGATCTGGGTTAAATCCATCATTCTTTTGCTCACCATGCCACCCCAGTTTAGACCTGGCCATATGCAAATCAGTCTTGACCCTGTGCCTCATGGGAACAGTCCAGCCCGAACTGCCAAGCCAGGTCCTCCCTGGACCGGAAACAAGCATCCTAGGACCGGTTTCGGGGTTTCACCCCTCTTCAGCCAGAATAGCTTGATTCCAGTGGCACAGTGAGCCCAGGACCCACGTCTGGGCATACCTGGCGCACTTAGGGCGAGAAAGCAAAAGACACAATTGGTGGACGGAATGCAGAACAGAACAAATCAAAACATTCACCCCCAGTCAAGAGATCTGGGTTAAATCCATCATTCTTTTGCTCACCATGCCACCCCCAGTTTAGACCTGGCCATATGCAAATCAGTCTTGACCCTGTGCCTCATGGGAACAGTCCAGCCCGAACTGCCAAGCCAGGTCCTCCCTGGACCGGAAACAAGCATCCTAGGACCGGTTTCGGGGTTTCACCCTCTTCAGCCAGGATAGCTTGATTCCAGTGGCACAGTGAGCCCATGACCCACGTCTGGGCATACCTGGCGCACTTAGGGCGAGAAAGCAAAAGACACACAATTGATGGACGGAATGCAGAACAAATCAAAACATTCACCCCCAGTCAAGAGATCTGTGTTAAATCCATCATTCTTTTGCTCACCATGCCACCCCAGTTTAGACCTGGCCATATGCAAATCAGTCTTGACCCTGTGCCTCATGGGAACAGTCCAGCCCGAACTGCTAAGCCAGGTCCTCCCTGGACCGGAAACAAGCATCCTAGGACCGGTTTCAGGGTTTCACCCCTCTTTAGCCAGGAAAGCTTGATTCCAGTGGCACAGTGAGCCCAGGACCTACGTCTGGGCATACCTGGCGCACTTAGGGCGAGAAAGCAAAAGACACACAATTGATGGACGGAATGCAGAACAAATCAAAACATTCACCCCCAGTCAAGAGATCTGGGTTAAATCCATCATTCTTTTGCTCACCATGCCACCCCAGTTTAGACCTGGCCATATGCAAATCAGTCTTGACCCTGTGCCTCATGGGAAACCCCGAAACCGGTCCTAGGATGCTTGTTTCCGGTCCAGGGAGGACCTGGCTTAACAGTTCGGGCTGGACTGTTCCCATGAGGCACAGGGTCAAGACTGATTTGCATATGGCCAGGTCTAAACTGGGGTGGCATGGTGAGCAAAAGTATGATGGATTTAACCCAGATCTCTTGACTGGGGGTGAATGTTTTGATTTGTTCTGCATTCCGTCCATCAATTGTGTATCTTTTGCTTCCTCGCCCTAAGTGCGCCGGGTATGCCCAGACGTGGGTCCCGGGCTCACTGTGCCATTGGATTCAAGCTATCCTGGCTGAAGAGGGGTGAAACCCCGAAACTGGTCCTAGGATGCTTGTTTCCGGTCCAGGGAGGACCTGGCTTAACAGTTCGGGCTGGACTGTTCCCATGAGGCACAGGGTCAAGACTGATTTGCATATGGCCAGGTCTAAACTGGGGTGGCATGGTGAGCAAAAGAATGATGGATTTAACCCAGATCTCTTGACTGGGGGTGAATGTTTTGATTTGTTCTGCATTCCGTCCATCAATTGTGTGTCTTTTGCTTCCTCGCTCTAAGTGCGCCGGGCATAGGCAATGGAGCTAGGAGCACATGTGTGGCCTTCCTCATGCCAGCTACCATGGGCTACAGAGCTAGGAGCACACGTGTGAACTGCCTCATGCCAGGTATCATTGGCTCTGGAGCTAGGAGCGCATGTGTTATCTGCCTCATGCCAGGTGTCATGGGCTCAGAAGCTAGGAGCACATGTGTGATCTGCCTCAAAACAGGTATTGAGGGCTCTGGAGCTAGAAGCACACGTGTGATCTGCCTCATGCCACGTGTCATTGGCTTTGGAGCTAGGAGCACACGTGTGATCTGCCTCATGCCAGGTATCATGGGCTCAGGAGCTACAAGCACAAGTGTGATCTGCCTCATGCCAGGTGTCGTGGGCTCGGGAGCTATGAGCACATGTGTGATCTGCCTCATGCCAGGTGTCGTGGGCTCTGGAGCTAGGAGCACATGTGTGCTCTGCCTCATGCCAGGTGTCATGAGCTCTGGAGCTAGGAGCACACGTGCTATCTGCCTCATTCCAGGTATCAAGAGCTCTGGAGCTAGGAGCACACGTGTTATCTACCTCATGCCAGGTGTCATTGACTCTGGAGCATACCTCATTGACTGATGCCAAGCGCATGCATGTGAGCTGCCCCCGGAGACAGGGGTCCTACTGTGAGTGCAGTCACGTGTGAGTCGCCTCCCAAGGGGACTCACTCACACTCTGGTCTTTTCATGGGTACATTTCACGCAGCAGCTCCTGTAAATTAATCACCAGACTTTGTGCAAACTCCCCCAGAACAACCAATCCCCTGGAGGGGATCTGCATGTTGTGCTCCGCCCTCGCATTAATCACCGATAAAAATAGGAGGTGTCAAGTTTTCTGGGAATTTTGTGTTGTTGTTTAACTTCCACTTCATTTCACCCCGGATGTGTGCTCTCGCATCACTTGACTCCACGTTCATCACCAAATTATACATTTCCAAAGCAGCAGATATACATTTGTTAATGTTTATACATTAGTCAAGCACAGTTTAATCTACTATTAACAATATTTTACTTGTATTTGCTTCGGTGTTTTGTAAAGTTCTACTCACTGCCTTGTTGGCCTCAGAGCTCTTTGGGGCATTGGTACATATAACAGGGAGTGGTGAGTTAAACTTTGTGGTTTATTTGACAGAACTGGGGAGCAGGAGCAGGAGCAGTCCATCACCCTGCAGCGAAGGAAGACAACTAGTCATTTCATGTGTCCTCAGGGGCACCACAGGGGCTTGAAAGAGCAGAGTCCTAAGAGCCCTGATGGAGAGGGAAGCTGGTCTCAGCCTCTATCTGGGCAGCACAGACAGCAGCCCAGGAGGGGATGCCAGGGTGACGAGGGGTCTGGAAGGATCTTGTGAATTCGAGGTAGTCATGTGCTAGCCTCAGTTGAAGAGGTGGTGGGCTTCAGAGAGAGGAGCCCTGTAGAGATGGACCCATGTGTGTCCTGTACCTGAAGGAACAGCTCGACTCCATGCCACAGTCACCAGAGCTGTGGCTACTTGTTGGCTACTTGTTGGCTACTTGTTGGTCTGCAAGGGGCTAAGAAGTCTTGGTTGCAGCGAGAAAGAGTTGAGTGTGTGAGGCAATGTTTTACATGTTGCTTATTCTTTTCCTGGGAGCCCATGGAGGGGGTTCAGGGCTGGTGAGATGTGGTCTTGTGGGTAGATCCATAGAGCTGACCTCTCTGGAGCGTCGAGAGAGATGCGCCGGTGACCACCAGTCGGGCTGTGGTAATAACCCCCGCAGGACATGACCAGGGCAATGGGTGAGTAGACTTATCTGGGAGGGGAGGAGTCGCAGCAGAAACGCCTCTTGCAGACATGGTGTCTGGGGTGTAGTTTGGAGACTTCCTTTATGTTGGGGTGCATGAGAAATCACTGTCAAGATCACACACAAAGACTGAGTCCGGTTGCAGTTGCTTCACTGTTTTGTCTCCAGCATCCACTGAGGAACCAGAGTGAAACAAAGGAAAACAGCGAGGAGGCTGAATTAGTTGAAAGATTTGTCGTCAAATCTCAGGTGGAACTTTGTTTCATCTGCATACCCCTGAAACCCTTTCTTGTAGGAGTCTGAGATGTCTTCCACGGGGCCACTTGTGACTGGAGGGACAGGCCTGAGAATTGCCACACTTCATGCCTTCTGTTCTAGAGAGAAAGAAGCCTAACTTGACTACAAGAGTTGGCAAGAACAAGACCAGAACAGAGCTCTGCTGCTGCAGCCGCCAGCCAAAAGGGAGAGTTTTTTATATGGTTTGTTAGATGAAAAGCAGCTGAAATATCAAGAAGGATCGCTGCAGAGGGAAGGCTGTTGTCCCAGGAATTGAGTTAGCTTCTTTCCTGATCCATCACAGAGTGGTCTCTGTACTCCTGTGTGGTCTGGAGCTCGTCTAGCAGTCACGTTGCTGGCCCTGGATCACAGATGTGAAAAGAGTCTGGCTCTTTATCGATGTAAACTTTTATTAGGCTTCGGTGGGACCAGGATTGGTGTTGGATCTCAGGGAGCTGGAGCCGCTGTACCCGGGAGGACTGTAGAGCTAGACTATGAGATGGTGACCATGGGATAGGAAGACTCAGGGGTACAAGTGAGGTCAGAGATGGCCAAAAAACCACCCAGAGGATGAGACGGTTCAGCCTGTATCATCCGTGGTCAGAAGACGTTCTGCAAGAAGAAGCAGATCAGACTGGAGTGTAGGAAGACCTCTCTGAGGTGGCTGGTAGATGACCACCCAGAGGATGAGATGGTTCAGCTTGTATCATCCGTGGTCAGAAGACATTGAGCAAGAAGCAGATCAGACTGGAGTGGAGGACTGCCTCTCTGAGATGGATGGTACATGACCACCCAGAGGATGAGATAGTTCAGCTTGTATCATCCGTAGTCAGAAGACATTGAGCAAGAAGCAGATCAAACTAGAGTGGAGGACGGCCTCTCTGAGATGGATGGTACATGACCACCCAGAGGATGAGATGGTTCAGCCTGTATCATCCGTGATCAGAAGACGTTCTGCAAGAAGAAGTAGATAAGACTGGAGTGTAGGAAGGCCTATCTGAGGTGGATGGTAGAGGACCACCCAGAGGATGAGATGGATCAGATAGGTATCATCCGTGGTCAGAAGACATTGAGCAAGAACCAGATCAGACTGGAATGAAGGACGTTCTCTCTGAGATGGATGGTACATGACCACCCAGAGGATGGGATGGTTCAACCTGTATCATCCGTGGTCAGAAGACGTTCTGCAAGAAGAAGCAGATCAGACTGGAGTGTCCGAAGGCCTCTCTGAGATGGATGGTAGAGGACCACCCAGAGGATGAGACGGTTCAGCCTGTATCATCCGTGGTCAGAAGACGTTCTGCAAGAAGAAGCAGATCAGACTGGAGTGGAGGAAGGCCTATCTGAGGTGGATGGTAGATGACTACCCAGAGGATGAGATGGCTCAGGGTGTAACATCCAAGGTCAAAAGACATTGAGCAGGAAGCCAATGAGACTGGAGTGGAGGATGGCCTCTCTGAGATGGATGGTACATGACCACCCAGAGGATGAGATGGTTCAGCGTGTAACATCCGTGATCAGAAGACGTTGAGCAGGAAGCCAATCAGACTGGAGTGGAGGATGGCCTCTCTGAGATGGATGGTAGAGGAGCACCCAGAGGATGAGATGGTTCAGATATTTATCATCCGTGATTAGAAGACATTGAGCAAGAAGCAGATCAGACTGGAGTGAAGGACGGCCTCTCTGAGATGGATGGTACATGACCACCCAGAGGATGAGATGGTTCAGCTTGTATCATCCGTGGTCAGGAGACGCTCAGCAAGAAGAAGCAGATCAGACTGGAGTGGAGGAAGGTTACCCTGAGATGGATGGTAGATGACCATCCAGAGGGTGAGATGGTTCAGCTTGTATCATCCGTGATCAGGAGACGCTCTGCAAGAAGAAGCAGATCAAACTGGAGTGGAGGAAGGCATCTCTGAGGTGGATGGTAGATGACCACCCAGAGGATGAGATGGTTCAGCTTGTATCATCAGTGGTCAGAAGACATTGAGCAGTAAGCCGATCAGACTGGAGTGTAGGACGGCCGCCCTGATATGGATGGTCGATGATCATCCAGAGGATGAAAGGGTTCAACCTGTATCATCATTGGTCAGATGACATTCTGCAAGAAGAAGCAGATCAGACTGGAGTGTAGGAAAGCGTCTCTGAGGTGGATGGTAGATGACCATCCAGAGGATGAGATGGTTCAGCCTGTATCATCATTGGTCATAAGAAGTTCTGCTAGAAGAAGCAGATAAGACTGGAGTGTAGGAAGGCCTCTCTGAGGTGGATGGTAGATGACCACCCAGAGGATGGGATGGTTCAGCTTGTATCATCCGTGATCAGCAGACATTGAGCAGGAAGCAGATCAGACTGGAGTGGAGGACGACCTCTCTGAGACGGATGGTACATGACCACCCAGAGGATGAGATGGTTCAGTGTGTAACATCCGTGGTCAGAAGATACTTGCACAAGTTATAACAGCAGCCTTTTTTTTTTTTTTTAAATGTGTTTATTAGTTTTGTGAAAAACAGGTACAATCAATAAATGCACATTCGATGCAGAGTAATAAAATCAAACAAACCCTCATTTACCCCCCCACCCCTTACCCCCAGGCAGAATGTGGTCAGGGTCGAGAACATTCGGACAATGCATGCTCAATAAGAAACTATCATATAGAAACCAATAACAGTGATTGGAAATGAATTGGCATATTCATGTGGCCCACTACTCCAGGTATGGGGAGCATTATAACAGGCGCAAAATTACATGCAGGGACTGCACACGCCAGTGCGTGGGGCAGGCACCCCCAAGCAATGCAGTAGTCTGCAGAGATAATAAGTAAAAAATAATTAGAGACCCACAACAGGTCCGGGTTGGACATTAAATATGCTGTAAGCGGGGCCCAGAAATCCTTGGGGCGAGATGCAACTGGCAGCTCCTCCTCGTAGATCAGGAGCTGGTCCCTGCAGTAGGTCAGATCACGTAGCCATTTTTTTACCGTAGGAGTAGTTTAAGCACCCCAACATTGCGCAACAGCACGTTTCGCTAATAAAAGGGAGACTGCAACTATTCGTCTATTGCAGGGTTTAAGACGCTTGACATACCCAGATTTCAGGAGTACATGTCACGGGCTCCAGCACTACATCAGTAAGCAGTCTTGCCACAGCCGTCCAAAAAGCAAATATACCCGCACACAGCCAGGCCACATGGAGGAAATCAGCATCCGCCATTCCACAACGCACACAATTGGCAGTCTCCCGTAGACCATACCGATAAAGTTGTAAAGGGGTGTAATAAAGCTGGTGGAGGAATTTAAAATGAATAATACGGAGATTACAGTTGGCCGTCAGTCGACCAGTGAGTTGACAGCACGCCGTCCAGACCTCCGGCGCAAGAGGAGAACCCAACGATACCTGCCAGCGCAAACAAGAGGGGTGATCAACCTGCTCCCGTTCACGTAGGGAAGCATTATATAGTTTCGTGATTAACCCCTTGCGCCCCTCTCCCGACAGCATCGCCTGCAATGCCCGTAGAGTAGTGGGTTCCGTAGGGTAATCTGGATAAACCGCCCGAATCGCCTGTCGAACTCTAACAATTGTAAAGTTAAACATAAAGCCCCGGTCAATACCATTTCTAGCCTCCTGTAATGTTTTGAATTGACCATCCCTGTACAGATCACCCAACCGAGAGATACCAGCCTTAGCCAACTCCCGTAGGGCCAATGGTTCCCGTGCCGCAGAGATCTCGGGGTGAGATGCTAGGGGCAGCAGCGGTGCGTAAAGATAGGGTAACTGAGCTCGTTTTGCAAGCATTCGCCAAGCCCACGCAGTGCACTGTACAGGGCTTATTTCTTTGCGCGGGCCTCCTGAGCCCCCCGAGAGAGTTGCCGCCTGCAGTGGCATGGGGAGAACAGCATCCGATTCAATAGCCACATGAGGCTGAAAACGCTGAGGAAAATGCCAATAATGCGCGAATTGCGCCTGTGCGCACAAATAGTATAAGCGAAGGTCAGGGGCCTCAAAACCACCACGATCAAAGGACTGCACCAGGAGGTCCCATTTACAGCGAGGTTTCTTACCACCCCAGACAAACGTCAGCAGGGAAGACTGAAGGGTACGAAACATTGCCACGTTTAATTTAATGGGGATATTAACAAAAAAGTATAGCAATTTAGGGAGAAAGGCCATTTTCCCAACCGCTTTCCTGTCTGCCAAAGAGAGGGGCAAGTGTGCCCATCTTTCGGCCAATTCCGTGATGCGCGTGACCGTGCGGCCGTAGTTCTCAGAGATAACCACTTCTGGATCCCGGTGGAGCCAGACCCCAAGGTATTTCACAGGATCAGATGTCCAGGTTAGCGGAAACTCCATCTCCACTTCCCTCGTGTTCGCTGTAAGGGGAAACACCACTGATTTCGACCAGTTGATCCCCAGTCCCGAGAACCCCTCGAATTTAACATACTCCCGGAGAAGCGCAGGTAGATGCACCACTGGGTCGCGGACATAAAGCAGCATGTCGTCTGCATAAAGAGAGACCACAAGCGGCTTCTGTCGAAACCGCAAGGCCGCTGCCGCGTGCTTTTGATTCAATTTGCATGCTAGGGGCTCCAGGGCGAGCGAGAACAACATAGGAGACAGGGGGCACCCCTGCCGTGTACCTCTCTGAATGGGGAACAACGAAGACACCCAGCCATTGACCCGAACTCGTGCCACGGGGGAGTCATACAAAACCCTAAGCCATTGTAAAAAGAACGGCGGAAAGCCCATCCTAGTCAATACCGTGAACATATAAGGCCATTGTAGGGAATCGAAAGCCTTTGCTGCATCAAGTAGCACAGCAACTGCTTCAAAATCAGGGTCAAAGTAGTGTAGGGTTGAAAAAACAGTGCGCAAATTATGAGCTGTGGATCTCGCTGTGATGAACCCAGACTGATCTGGTAGAACCAAAAGAGGGACCAATGGTGTTCTAGTGGCGATAATTTTTGCCAGAATCTTTGCGTCAATATTAATAATTGATAGGGGCCGATATGACTCGCATAGATTGGGGGCCTTGTCTTGTTTCAGCAATGTGACGAGCAAAGCTTCACGAAGGGAAGGAGGTAATTTCCCCGTCTCATAAGCTTCCGCATAGACTTCCAAAAGTCTGGGGGCAAGTACCAACGCATAAGCTTTATAAAATTCACTAGGCAAACCATCTATGCCTGCAGCCTTACATGTCGGAAGGGGCATTATGGCCTCCTTAACCTCTTCTTCAGTGAACGGCTGTGTGAGATATTCACGATGCGAAGTAGATAGCCAACCCAGCGCGACATCCTCCAGATATGCGTCGTTCTCGATAGTTGACGGAGAAGCCCTGGTGGCATATAGTCGAGTGTAGAATTGCAATACTATATTGCAAATCTCAGTATTCGAGTTGTGAGCTACCCCGTCTTCTCCTATCAATTCTGTAATATGCTCCTGGCTGCGCGGCTCAGTTAGTTTTTGGGCCAGAGACCGGCCCGGACGACCTCCCTCTCCATAGTAGCGGGCAACTCTTCGGCGGGAGCAATGAAGGAGCTCCTGATCCGCTGTAGCATTATACTCCGAAACAAGGTCGCGCACTGAAGCCAACGTAGTTGTGGAAGGATCAGATTCATACTCACGTTCTAGTTTAGAAATATCCGAAGCTAAGCGTTGGAGTCTCCGCCGAATATCTCGTAACACGCCGGATTGTGCCCCTATGCACGTCCCACGAATAGTCACCTTAAAGGCCTCCCACATCAGTCCCACACTATCCACTGATCCCTCGTTTTCCCTAAAAAAGTTTGTAATCGCCTCAGCAATAGTCAGGCGAAAGACAGGATCCATAAGTTCCGACGGCTGTCGTCGCCACGCAAAGGGCGGGCGTTCACAGGCAGGAATACGCAACTGGAGGAGCACGGGAGAGTGGTCAGACAAAGTGCGGGCTTCATGCGACACCCCCACCACCCAAGGACAGACCTGCTCCGAGACCAGCCACATGTCTATCCGGGACCAGGACCCATGCACTGAGGACACGAAGGTACCCTCCCGGTCAGTGGGATGGCAGCTGCGCCAAACATCGCACAAGGTGCCTGCGTCCATCAAGCCCCGCAGAGCCTCAGCAGCTTGTTTAGGTCGCACCTCGCTACTACCCATTCTATCCATTGAAGCATCCAGACTAAGGTTGAAATCTCCCCCCCAAATAATAGCAACAGAAGGAAATGCAGAGATTCTACGCCATACATCGGAATAGAAGGAGGGGTCATCAATATTAGGGCCATACACATTCACCAGCAGCACATTTTCACTACCAAGTCGTCCATGTATAATCACTACTCGTCCACATTCATCCACGTCAGAGCGAATCGTCGGAAAGGGAACTCCTTTTTTCACCAGGGTTAACACGCCCCTAGAGTAGGTAGAATAAGAGGACGCAGCTTTGGCGCCCGCCCAGCGCATCCCTACTTTCTTAGCGGAAGCCTTGGTTAAGTGAGTCTCCTGTAGTAGAGCTATTTGCACTCCCATGTGATCCAAATGAGCAAATACTGCTCTTATTTTTTTTTGAGAATTAAGGCCACGTACGTTCCAGGAAAGAAGCTTAACTGTATTAATCATGGTTCTAGGCCTTCCATAACAGAGCACCTAAATAATAAGGCATTCAAAGCATGTCCGAAGTACCATGTTGCACCACATCGGTAGAGAACCAACCCAGCTACATTACCATTCTGCCTGCCCTGTAACCACCCCCCCAACCCCCTCCCACTTCAGCTTCCCCAACACGCCAAAGCCATCCCCAAAATATCCCACCCCTCCCCCAACATACCCAACAGCCACACAGTGCATTTGGGGTACTCCCAATTTCAGGGGCGCTGAGTGCTACTAGCCTCCCACGTAGTGGGAGGTGGCTGAGCAGGTCTAATATTGCGCCAGTAATGGGCTACCTCAATAGCATGTAGCAGAATGAAGCAGCGTATAGTATCCATCAGGTCTTCTAGACGCCTCATCCTAGAGTCCCATTATATGGCTCCACAGAACCAGTGCAAGCACCTATTCAGAGTCTCGGGCAATTGTCATAGAGAAACACACATTTTGACAGAGCAGTAGCTGCATAGAGTTTAGTGCTCACATATTAACCAATCTAATAACCAGTGCCAGCTGTCTACAAGAAGCAGAGGGTTCCATAGCATGAATTTAGAAATTATTCCACATGACACACATCATTGCAGAACACCCCCAGAGAGGGTTCTAAGAAGTAGACATAGATATAGTTTGCAACAATGTGTAGTATTTTGCAGCTTGCAATCACTCCATCTCGTTAGTGGCACTACTGGCCTCATTCCTTCTCCGCTTTAACTGTTTAGCGTGCTCCAGGGCTGCTTTTGGAGAAGAGAAAATTTTACAATCCCCATCTGGGCCAATGCGCAAATGAGCCGGATAAAGCATCGCATATGGGACCTCTTCCGTCTGCAGGAATTTTTTTACGGCACCAAATTCACGCCTGGCCGCCTGGACAGCCACCGTGAAATCCGGGAAGAATGCCAGCGAGTTTCCCTGATGTACCACATTTCCCTTCTCTCTAGCCAGCCTCAAAATGGTATCACGGTCCCTATAGTTCAAAAGCCTGGCTATCACAGGGCGAGGAGGAGCTCCGGGAGCCGGTCTGGCAGCAAGTGATCTATGGGCGCGCTCCACAACAAACAGGTTGGAGAAGTGCTCTGCGCCAAAAATTTCAGTTATGAGGCGTTCCATAAAGGTCTCCATTTTCCCTACATTTGTGGATTCGGGCAGTCCTGTGAGTCTGATGTTGTTGCGCCTGGACCGCGCTTCTAAATCCTCATTTTTGGCCTGGATGAGGGCTAATACCTTCTCCATATTAAGTGCCTTTTCTGAAACTTCGCCCAGGCCTTCCGTAGCAGACACTCTTTGCTCCACCTCCCCCATGCGCGCATTATGCTTTTCTAGTTGGGAAGACATGTGGTCCAGTCTATGATTAACTGCAGACATCGTGCCCTCTATTGATTGTAAGCTGTGCTGCATAGCCAGCAATGTAGCCTCCAGAGTGGGGGGGGCGTCTGCCTGGGCATCTGCCTCCGAGTCTGACGCTGCCTTCTGCATAGTTCTAGATGTCTTGCGTGCCTCGAAGGTGAGACGAGGCTGTGATTTGTCCGTACGTCCCATGGCCTCCCACGCTGGGTGCGCTGCGAAAGGAAAGAGGTTTTAAAGGAGAATAGCGTGAAGTTAGTAAGATGGTAGAGACCCAATCAAGGCCCCAATCTCCAGCCTACTGTCCCGACAACCAGACAGTGTTCACCACAATTCACAATGTGCCAGCATTCAGCCAGCGGGTAACCACTCAACGCAGATATGTGACATGGAAGCAGCGCCCACCCAGACCAGCCCCTGAGCCACCAGTCTACCAGTATCCAGCTCCAGCGATCCCCCAGCTGCCAGCGCAGAGAGCACGGCTGTGTTGCCCCAGATCCGCAGAGGGGCAGCTAGCACAGGACTCCACTATTGGTCAAATCAGAGCACAGTTCAAAACCACAGCCCAGCTCTATTGAGGATATGCACGTGGTTCCCAGAAGCTCCTCGTGGATCAATGTCAATGTCCGGCAGCTACTCCGCAATACAGTCAGCAAAATCTCAAGTTATCAGCAGCGTTGTAGTGCTCCCCAGTAAGAATCCAGTAGAAACCAAAGCCACCAGTAGCAGCGCTTACAATGCCGGCTCCGACGGCCTCCACACTCCAGACTCCACAGCCTCGCCGCAGACAGCTACACACTCACTGCCAGGAGCCTCTCGCTGTCCAGTGCACTCTATATAGCAGCCAGCTCCGATATCAGGCACCTCCTCGTGTGGCCTCGCTCTCAAGACTCCTCAATGTGAGCGCTATCTCTCCTGCTACTGCGCACCCCAGGAGCTAGCCACACCAGCCTGCCACTCGCCCACAGGCACCCGCTCCAGCTCGCAGAGCACAGCCCAGCAGGGGCCAGCCCCCGCCTCCGCAGTTACGGGCCCCAGCCAGGCCGCGCCGCACTTACCGGGCCAGCACCGTGAACAGCGCCGATACCTGGGGGCACGTAGCGCCTCAGCGCCAGGGGAGCCATCCACCGCGGGGCCGCCACTCCGCACCGACTCCAGAGATGGGCAGGAATCCGCTCAATGGCGCAGAAGGTCCCCGCACTGGAAATCTCCGATTCTGGAGCCTTGAAGCGTCCGCGGTTTGCAGACAGACGCGATGTGTTGCTCTGATCCAGCGCTCCGGTGCTGCGTCAGTTAGCTGGGCCCGTCAGTCGATCATCTCGGCGGCCGCCATCTTGTTCTTCCGCATCCGGGCCTACTCCGTCCACAAACCAGTCTCCTCAGCGCTCCCTGCCGCGCCGAAGCTGTGCCAAATCATGCAGCGGTAACTCACAAATAGGCAAGTATAATTTGGGAGATTTTACGCAGTTATTTCAGGCAGATAATGGGTGGATGGTAGCTCAGCCGGGCAGAGCTACACTAGAGTGCGGCCATCTTGCCGTGCGCCCTCTAGCGCCCCCTATAACAGCAGCCTTGACTAGATGTGCTGGAGACATCCCACAAACTGGGATATGTACAGGCGTGTGAGGGATCGATGGTGCTTCATCCCAGTCAATAGTCCTTATTTTATCAACCTCTCAAGATGACATGGCTGCCTTCCATTTGTACATCTTCAATTCTATCGTACACACAAGACACACAGGCACTCATTTACACAAACACACACATATGAGCTGTTTCCTGTTTTTTGTGTCAGTGGTCATCTACTCTGGTCTGCACGTTATAAACAGACACACACACACAGACACACAACACACACACACACACACACCCATATACGTATAGACATACACCCACACACACATACACACACACAAGCACACACACACCCATATACGCTTACACACACCCAAACACACATATATCTGCAGACAGCTTAAACTCAATGAGCTATTTTATTGGTGTGTGTGATCTTTTCTAACCTGCAATTCTCTCAAACACACACTCATACACACACATACATTCATACACACACAGACACACACACATATGCATACACACACACATGTTAATTATTTACCCCCCACGAGGTGAGTGCGATACATTTTAGCTTTTCATTCTTGTGCAGTCAACATGGGGAAGTGTGGGGGGTTACCCCAACAGCGACCTGTCACATCTAGTATTGACAGTATGTTGGAAAGAGCTGTCAGCATCGTGTCCAACGAGATTGAATTAACTGAGAGGCGCCTTTCTCTTGGTATTGGGGCTCCTCTGACTGGCCCAATGATTGGGGCTGCTTGTGTTACTCTCTCCCCCTCGCAATTTGACGGGCATTAATCCAAATGTCCCCTCGTCTAATGGTCCCAACACTAATACTGAGGCCTCTACTGTTGAGTTAAGTGACGGTGTAAATACGGTAGCGCCTTCATTAAACCCGGCCCCCTCTACAATCCTTGTAGGCCCTGAGGCAGCTCCTGGAGCGAAACGAAAGAGAAAGCCCACAAAATCTATCAGCGCTAAGAGGAAACAACCTACTCGCCCAAGCTCCACTCGCACTGCATTGAGCTCATGGATACATGCCTCTTCCTCGCCTAAGACTCTTGAAGCTGCTGTCCACATCTTAAATAAGGAACTTAGGGGCACATGCATCAAAGGTTTTTGCGATCGCAAACGGTGCGAATCGCAAAAATCGGCCGTTTGCGATCGCAAATTGGCCTTTGGAGATGCATGAAAGTGTTTCCTATGCGCAATTTAAGAATTCGCAATTAATTGCGAATTCCTAAATTGACGATTGCATTTAAGGAATCGCAATTTGCGATTCCTTAAATGCAATGCTAGAAGCACTTTCAAATAGCGATTTCGCTATTTGGGACCGCAAATTACAGACAAATCAAACTTGTCTGTAATTTGCAAAACCTTCGAAAAATGCTCTAAAATGCATTTTTTAAGTTTTAGGTTACACACACACATGCCCTTGGGGCATGTGTGTGCGCAACATGGGTGCACATCACAATTTCAGGGTGCAACAGGGTGTCATTTTGACACCCTGGCACCCTTGAAATTGCATTCTCAATTTGCGATTCTCTAATTGCGAATCGCTAATTGAGAATGTCTTCCCATTCATTCCTATGGGCCTCTAGGCCCATAGGAATTAATGGGGAGGTATTCCTTAATTGCGACTCGCAATTAGCGAGTCGCAATTAAGGAATGTTTAGGAATCGCTATTTTTATAGCGATTCCTACATGCATAGGCTTTTGCGATTCCTTAATTGCGATTCCTTAATAATCGCAATTAAGGAATCGCAAAAGCCTACCTTGATGCATGTGCCCCTAAGTCGCTCTATTGGCACCCAGACTGATATATGTTCTCCCTCTTCAGAGTGCTGTAATCAAGGGGACTCTTTTATCAATCTTGTAGCGGACACTGTGTATGGACGTGTAAAAGACTTACTGGACAATAATTTTGCTACTCTGAGGAAACGATTGGAGCATTTAGACAAACTTGGTGCTAATTTAAGTTCCCAGATCAAACCCAAGGAGCCTGTTAAGCCTGGGAGGGCAGACTTGAATGTCCGAAAGAATGATGCCCATACCCCTAACACAGATATTCTGAATAGCGCTCCATTATTCACCCCATCGACTGGTTCTTGTGGTATCTGTAATAAAGTTAAAGAATGTTTTGTATTAGAGTCCTGTAGGGCGCAAAATAATACTTCTGATATTGGTGGCGTTGATTGTTTGCCAGCTAAAAACTCGCATCTGCCTTGTAATTTTCCTAGCACTTGTATTAGTGCTCGGGCCAGTGCTATTTCTGGGGGCGGCAAACTATTTGAGGGTGGTTCAGACTCCGTGGGCACCCTAAACCCAAAGTGTAGTAGGGAGGCACTGAATTTGTCCCTACGTTGTGGTTTTGGCAGCCGTACCTCCCCTTAAAGCAAACCAAGTTGAAACCTGGGACCAATTACGCAATAAAAGTGTTGATTGGCTGTCTAAACACAAGGGGTTTAGGGCATCATTTATCAACAACATCATTATGACCCGTAGAGTTGGTTGGGTCGGACAGTCCCCAAAGAATATCGAAGGAGACTGTATAGTCATCAATTTTCGTAATCTATCTTTGGTTAAATCTATAGTAATGGCTCAGGAGATCAACTCCAACATCCCAACACACATCTGGGCTTTGCCCTTGGGCTATTTCTATAAACCACTCTTGAGGGCTCAAAATCTTGGTGCTCCTCCCCTTCCTATGAATAACAGGTTCCTGCCATTGTCTGATCTGGATAGTCAGGATTGACTACCCCCCTCAGTAGTATTATCTGAGTCCATCTCTTTACCAACCGAGCCTCTATCTTGTGGACCGTGTATCTCAATTGAGTCCGCTGTTGATCCCAACTTAAAAATATTAAGCTGGAATGTGGCTGGCCTGGCATCCAAACTAAATTTACCAGACTGGTTAGAACTAGTCCAAAAACAGGACATTTTAATGTTTCAGGAGACATGGGCTACACGTGATCTGTTTTTAGAGGGATGTGTGTGCTTTAACATTGTTGTCCCTATTCCAAGCTTAGGCCGCCCTTCGGGTGGCCTCTCAATCTGGGTAAACATTTCTGCAGGTGGCAGTGTAAGGGTCCTTGACACTAACAATGATACATTTCAGGCCATTATTTATAAAAGAGGGGCTTCTATTTGTTTAATTAACTTTTATAACAATGATTTTCAAAATACTCCAAACATGAATTTTATTAATTTGTTTAAATTCATTTCTACCATACAAAATCCAAAGAGTTTTGCTAGTTTTGCAGGGATCTGTTTAGGGGAGATGTTAATGCAAAGATATCTAGTGGAAGTCATATAGCTATCCACTCTACCAGTAAGGCACCATTATGCAATAGGGGGGTTGAATTGATAGACCATTTATGCTCTAACAACCTCTTAGATGTAATGGAGATCGCCTCAGTATCTAAATTGGATAATCATATTATACCAACATATAGAGGCAGGGGCAGTGCCTCGATAATTGATTATGTCTTTATATCTCCCTCACTAGAAGATTGTCTGCTAAAAGCTGTGGTTATCCCCATGGTCATAACCCTATTAACTTAACTTTGAGACTCGCCCCCAGGCCGACATACGGTAAAGAGTGTGGCGCAAGAGATCTGTCTCCCTCTACCGACAATCTTAGATTGGTCTGGCGTGGCGTTGACAACACAGTCTTATTTGGCAAGATGGTAAGAGAACATTCGGCCCTAATTGATACTTGTTTGTCGTTTAAAGAACATAATCCTGCTGTAGTCGGCCCCTTCACGCAATTATGTGAGGGCATTAAACACATGTTATCTAGGCCCATTAAGGAAACACATTTCGGCCCTAGATGGTTTAATAGCGACTGCTCCGCAGCAAACAGGGATCTTCGTAGGGCACTTGCAAAACACCCCAGAGATCAGGCTGCCATTAAATTGTTAAGACAACGCTATAAGGCAGTCATCATGTTAAGAAAGGAGGAAATAGTTAAAGAACGCTGGGACAATCTTGTATGCGCCGTTACGCTAAACAACGGGAACGGCTTGTGGTTGGCTGTTAAAGATATGAGGTCCTTAGGACATCCCATGTCTTCGATTAGCTGTAATATCTCCAGTGAGACATGGGAGGCCCACTTTTCTAAGATCTATTCAGCTCCAGTTCATCTAGCTGCTACCAGCGTTCAGATAACTCTGTCCGAAGTGGAGGACGCAATCCTACAGAGCCTGGGCAATAAAGCCCCAGGCCCGGATGGCTTGCCCATCGATCTTATTAAAAACCAGCCTGAATTCTGGGCGCCTCTTTTATTGAATATTTTAAAAAATGTAACAGTTTCACCAATACCAAATACATGGTCAACTAGCATTATCGTGCCAATTTTTAAAAAGGGCGACCGTTCTAATCCAAGTTGTTATAGGCCGATCTCCTTGATTGACAATACATTGAAAAAAAAATGTGTGTAATATTTCCGAAATTTCATGCAATTACATGAAAGCAAATGACTTGAATTTCACACACCCCTTACATGAACCTTTTTATTTTTACAGAGTTTAATATAGCGCAAACTTACGCGTAATTGCCGAGATCCGTCATTTCGCCCTATATTTTAGTATAAAAAGCGCAAGTGGCGCGAGCATCAGCTCCTCGTGTTCTGGCCCTTCCTGTTATTCCCACGCGCTCCAGGTACCATTTTGCTGTGAACGCGTAATAACGCACTGTGGCGTGATTCAGGTAATTTTGCATAACAAGGTTAGCACAAAGTCCTCCTGTTACACAAGGGACGCTAGTGTGATTTAAATGTAGTCACCAGAAGCTGCAGATGTGTGGGTGTTTCTGTGGGGCAAGTGCTGGGAGCCGCAACGGCCTTTTATATGAGAGTTCCTGTCTGCATTGGGCGCATTATCGCACTTCCCTGTCATTTTCGAGTTGTTTGGCTCTTGTGGGCGAGGTTGTGGTAAGATTAGAGGAGCCGACCTTCGCGCTGAGAAAACCGGTTCGAGCCTCACGGCTCAACATCCTGTGATTAAAAAATGAATATACCCGGCCTTGTGTAATGTAACTGGTGCTCATGTAAAGCGCTCTAAGTTTGCGCTATATAAAACTGAAAAATGAGTCTCTTTGAAGTTATATCAAAGGCAGTGACGGGTTGTATTATTGCAGAGTTGAGGTTTTTTTGTTTTCACCCCGAGTGTAACAAGCATTTGCAATACAATAGGTCTCGCATTTGCGAAATTTTAAGCTATTGGCATTGTAAATGACAATGCCTTTTATTTATCTGTTTTTAAAACCAACACATAGATAAAAGGTTTGTCATTTACAATGCCAGTAGCTCCATGTCTCGCAAATGCGAGACCTATTGCATTGCCAATGCTCTTTTTGTTTTGTAAGTGTGTGACTTCTTCGTTTTTCGTGGTGCTTGTATTTTACCGCATCTCGCCGAGTAGCTTTTTGGTGGTGGCGTGTTACATCTTCATGCTGCTTACACTTTGCCAAGTCACGGGGCTTCATTTTGGGTTTGTGGTATTAGATCTTACAGCGCTTTCGCTTTACCAACATCAGGCATTGTATCAGTCGACTCATGCTACCGTTATAGCTGGTGTAGTACTGTGTGTGGCTTCTTTCATTTCCATGGCGCGTACATTTTTACACATCATGGCGATTAACTGTTTGGTAGCATCTCTTAGTTCTTCTTGCCGCTTTCATTTTCCCAAACCGCAGCGCTTCATTTTGGGGCTGTAGTTTCTTGTCTCTTTATGGCGCATTTACTTTACCAGCACCAGGCACTGTATCCAGGCAACTCATGCTACAGCTATGGCTGGTGTTCTCCCTCACCTACCTATATACAGGGCTTTATAAATTATCATTGAAATTAGCACTATAGCATACATAAATACGACGCGCCATACACAACTTCAAGTAAGTTACATCATCCAAATTACTACTACTTTAGCAAAACAAAGAAACAATTTACTAAATTTAACATTTAACTCATTACTTTACTCCATAGGTCATTGAACCACCACAAGAAAACATAACTATAACTATATATGGACTGGAAAAAACTAACCAGGAACTAAGTACAATTACAGCACAAGTCCAAAGCACAGAACATTTTCAATCAATGGACATCAATAATACTCCCTGATGGACTTTTTAAACATAAGTACTGACGTTAACGACTTTGGTGATGCTTTAATGCCACATTTACCCATGACCTTAAATGTACTATTTTCTAATGGATGTATTACTGGAATTATTGAGCAGATTTAACCTATCACAAATGCAGTAAAAACTGTATCTAAACATAATTCACCAACTTTTTACTACAAATTGTTTGTTGACTACATACGAAAAATGTATAATAAAAAAATATTAAAATACGAAACAATTGTACTGCACCTGTTACTATAAACACAACTCATGCCTAGAACACTCAAAAGACATATACTGCACTTACACTACTATACTCAAAACACATTACTACTTCTTGCGCCTCTACACAGTACTACAACTGCTTCTCTAACACAACTATCATTCCACATTATTGCTACAAACACGTCAACTATTCATTACAATACTCAAACACTGCACACTACTGCTACCTACTCCTCTTGCCACCATCGCTAACTCTAACATTACAGTTATAAATCCACATACTTACTCCACAAATACATGCAGCTCTTTATCTATAAAATACATTCACTACACTACAAGCAAAAACATATCGACGATATTGTAATTACAATGCCAATAACTCTAACTCATGCGAGACCTGTTGCATTGCAAATGCTTGTTTTTGTTAGGCACAGGGAGTTTAAGTGTTTTGCCCAGAATCACAGGATGTTGCGCGTCCTTGCCAAGACTCGAACCCGGTTCCTCCCGATTTGAGGTCGACCGCCCTAGCCGTTAGGCCAGCTCCTCTCCCCAAACATCCCTTACATCCCAAATCACAGCCCTGGTCACGCTAACCAGTCTCTAGCCATGTCCTGCTTATGGCCTCCCAAAAATACATCTGGTCCCATCGACAGCCACAGAGCAAGTGGAGGTCAGATCTCAGGCTCCCGCCTCTTCGACGACATTATTCCGGTCTTCGCCATGTTACATGCGTCCCAACAAAATACGGTTACATGTTCCGGGGGCTTGACTGACCGAAGAGGGCTTCTACCTGTGAAAACATAATCATGTGTTCCTCAAGTGTTAGGCTCAACTATTCCTATGAATTACAGCATTGTTGTTTTTTAACATATATAACCAAAAATGCATCAGCATTTTACAATCAAATATGGATGTCATTTCCCTTTGATTTGAAACATCAGCTTTGAGCATGCTTGCTATTGTTCATGGTTCAAGTCGGCCCGGCAGCCATGTTATTCAAGGTTGTACATTTGCACATGTCCAAGCAGCGCAGCCTCACTCCCCTGGAGGCGGGATTTCAGGAGAATAATGAGCCCAGTATTGCATTTATGAAAGATATATTCCTCTCTAGGACGTCATGCGCTTCCTCGGGGGGAATATCCTGCCACCTGCTCCTTAGATAGGTTTTTACTGAAGTAACCAGTTTCTGTCACGTGATTAGGGGCCAGATGAGGCAAGCGAAATAGCGATCGCAAACGCCGAAATTCGCAGAATATCAGCGTTTGCGATCGCAATTTAGCTGTGTGCTATGTAGGTAGGCAAATACCTACTTGCAAAATGAGGAATTGCAAAAATTGCGATTCCTTATTTTGCACAAGCATTTAGGGAATCGCAATTTGCGATTCCCTAAATGCTATGCTAGTAGGCATCGCAAATTGCGATATTGCCTTAAGGAATCGCAAATTACCACCAACTCGAAGTTGGTGGTAAGTTGCGATTTCCTTTAAAAAGCACTTTTTTGCTTATTTCAAAGTGCCATGTGGCACACATACATGCCCTTAGGGCATGTATGTGCGCCACAAGTGCACACATGCACAATTCAGGGGTGAAACAGGGTGTCCTTTGGAACCCTTGCACCCTTGAAATTGACACATGCATTCCCATTCATTCCTATGGGCCTCTTGGCCCATAGGAATGAATGGGAAGCCATTCCTTATTTGCGACTCGCAATTTGCGAGTCGCAAATAAGGAATGTGTAGGAATCGCTAAAATTTTTGGGATTCCTACCTACATAGCATTTTGCGAATCCTTAATAGCGATTCCCTAAACTCGCTATTAAGGACTCGCTAAACTGATTTTACCTACATCTGGCCCTAGGTTCCATAGACGTACACTGAGAGACAATCTATATACACTGTCCTACATTTTATGTATTTCATTATTACGGTCCAGCCGTCCTTTTTCTAGTGAGAGCTCTTGTCAGTTGAAATGATAATTGTCTGTTAATAATTTTGATGTGCTGCTTGCTATTTACATCAAATGCTAGTCCTAGTTTAGGCTTCCAGACTTGTTTTTTTTATTTTTAACATACCTGAACCCTCCAGACTACTTGGGCTGAAACCTAGCAATCACCACACTCACAGATTAGCAAATGTTTGAAGTACAATACGAAAAGCAGGGCTTGGTTCAGAAACAAGTTACATCTTTTCTCTGCCACGTCTAAGGGGCCCAGCTTACGAGTGGCATTTTATTAGGGTTTCTGCTTAAATCTGCATTATGTGGCTTGTCTTAACACTGAGCGCGTCATTGCTCTGGGCAAATCCTTCAGGCCAAACCTGAAGGAAATTATCAGAACAAAAAAGGCTGGAATTATGGAATGCCATGGGGACAGCTGCATTTTGAGACCAGTTTTGCATGTTATTCCCCATTCCATAACGGGTCTGTTGGGATAGAAAGGTCCTCTGCATGGTAAGAGACGTGTACCCCTGCCCTGAGTGCCCAACCGTACTGTTGTCTGGATCCTTAAAGCTGTTTTTTTTTGTCCTAGGCAAACACGGATCATGCGTGTGCTCCATGACATAGGCCTGTCTCAGGGATTGTGGTCTTGTTGGACCGAAAGGGACGCCCAAAGCACTACCCTCATAGTAGTGGAAGGCTACTGCCTTCACCAGGAGTTTAGCAGCACGAGTGCGGTGGTGGCAGTGTACCGTGTAGTGATCAATAGTAGTGAGCAGGACCTTTTTACCTGTGTCACTGGAGCGAGGCCTACAGGCTCTCTTGATTTTTTAGAGATCTGGTGCTGTGTGCTTAAATCACTCTTGGCCTACATCAGTTAGCTGTAGAGTGCTGCGCAGCACAGCAGTGGTGACTCTGCGCTGGATGCATGTGTGCATGGGAAGGGTAAAGTACAAGTGTAAAGCAGTGCTGCACAGCAGTGGTGACTCTGTGCTGGATGTATGTGTGCCTGGGAAGGGTGCAGTACGGGGGTAGAGCAGTGCTGCGCAGGGCAGGAGTGGTGACTCTGCGCTGGATGTATGTGTGCCTATGAAGGGTACAGCACAGGGCTAGAGAAGTGCTGCGCAGCGCAGGAGTGGTGACGCTGTGCTGGATGTATGTGTGTCTATGAAGTGTACAGCACAGGGGTAGAGCAGTGCTGCACAGCAGTGGTGACTCTGCGCTGGATGTATGTGTGCATGAGAAGGGTAAAGTACAAGTGTAAAGCAGTGCTGCACAGCAGTGGTGACTCTGTGCTGGATGTATGTGTGCCTATGAAGTGTACAGTACAGGGCTAGAGCAGTGCAGCGCAGCACAAGAGTGGTGACTCTGCGCTGGATATATGTGTGCTATGAAGGGTACAGCACAGGGGTAGAGCAGTGCTGTGTAGCGCTGGAGTGGTGACTCTGTGCTGGATGTATGTGTGCCTATGAAGGGTACAGCACAGGGCTAGAGCAGTGCTGCACAGCGCCAGAGTGGTGACACTGCGCTGGACGTATGTGTGCCTGGGAAGGGTATGGTTCAGGGCTAGAGCAGTGCTGCGCATCGCAGGAGTGGTGACTCTGCGCTGGATGTATGTGTGCCTGGGAAGGGTGCAGTACGGGGGTAGAGCAGAGCTGCACAGCACAGGAGTGGTGACTCTGCTAGATGTATGTGTGCCTATGAAGTGTACAGTATAGGGGTAGAGAAGTGCTGTGCAGCGCAGGAGGGGTGACTCTGCGCTGGATATATGTGTGCCTATGAAGGGTACATCACAGGGCTAGAGCAGTGCTGCACAGCGCAGGAGTGGTGACTCTGCACTGGATGTATGTGTGCCTATGAAGGGTACAGCACAGGGCTAGAGTAGTTCTGTGCAGCGCAGGAGTGGTGACTCTGCGCTGGATGTATGTGTGCCTGGGAAGGGTACAGTTCAGGGCTAGAGCAGTGCTGCGCATCGCAGGAGTGGTGACTCTGCGCTGGATGTGTGTGTGTGCCTATGAAGTGTACAGCACAGGGCTAGAGCAGTGGTGCGCATGGATGTGCACTGGATGTGTGTGTGCCTATGAAGTGTACAGTATAGGGGTAGAGCAGTGCTGCGCAGTGCAGGAGTGGTGACTCTGCGCTGGATGTATGTGTGCCTATGAAGGGTACAGCACAGGGCTAGAGCAGTGGTGTGCAGCGCAGGAGTGGTGACTCTGCGCTGGATGTATGTGTGCCTGGGAAGGGTGCAGTACGGGGCTAGAGCAGTGCTGTGCAGCACAGGAGTGGTGACTCTGCGCTGGATGTATGTGTGCCTATGAAGGGTACAGCACAGTGGTAGAGCAGTGCTGTGCAGCGCAGGAGTGGTGACTCTGCGCTGGATGTATGTGTGCCTACGAAGGGTCAGCACAGGGCTAGAGCAGTGCTGCGCAGCGCAGGAGTGGTGACTCTGCGCTGGATGTATGTGTGCCTAAGAAGGGTACGGTTCAGGGCTAGAGCAGTGTTGCGCAGCGCAGGAGTGGTGACTCTGCGCTGGATGTATGTGTGCCTATGAAGGGTACAGCACAGGGCTAGAGCAGTGCTGCGCAGCGCAGGAGTGGTGACTCTGCGCTGGATGTATGTGTGCCTATGAAGGGTACGGTTCAGGGCTAGAGCAGTGCTGCACAGCGCAGGAGTGGTGACTCTGCGCTGGATGGATGTATGCCTATGAAGTGTACAGTATAGGGGAAGAGCAGTGCTGCGCAGCGCAGGAGTGGTGACTCTGCACTGGATGTGTGTGTGCCTATGAAGGGTGCAGCACAGGGCTGGAGCAGTGCTGCGCAGCGCAGGAGTGATGATTCTGCACTGGATATATGTGTGCCTATGAAGGGTACAGCACAGGGCTAGACAGTGCTGTGCAGCGCAGGAGTGGTGACTCTGCGCTGGATGTATGTGTGCCTATGAAGGGTACAGTATAGGGGTAGAGCAGTGCTGCGCAGCGCAGGAGTGGTGACTCTGAACTGGATGTGGGTGTGCCTATGAAGGGTACAGCACAGGGCTAGAGCAGTGCTGCGCAGCGCAGGAGTGGTGACTCTGCGCTGGATGTATGTGTGCCTGGGAAGTGTACAGCACAGGGCTAGAGCAGTGCTGCGCAGCGCAGGAGTGGTGACTCTGCACTGGATATATGTGTGCCTATGAAGGGTACAGCACAGGGCTGGAGCAGTGCTGCACAGCGTAGGAGCGGTGACTCTGTGCTGGATGTATGTATGCCTATGAAGGGTACAGCACAGGGCTAGAGCAGTGCTGCGCAGCGCAGGAGTGGTGACTCTGCACTGGATGTATGTGTGCCTGGGAAGGGTTCAGTATGGGATTGAGCAGTGCTACGCAGTGCAGGAGTGGTGACTCTGCGCTGGATGTATGTGTGCCTGGGAAGGGTTCAGTATGGGGTTGAGCAGAGCTGCGCAGTGCAGGAGTGGTGACTCTGCGCTGGATGTATGTGTGCCTGGGAAGGGTTCAGTATGGGGTTGAGCAGTGCTGCGCAGTGCAGGAGTGGTGACTCTGCGCTGGATGTATGTGTGCCTATGAAGGGTACAGTATGGGGTTGAGCAGTGCTGTGCAGTGCAGGAGTGGTGACTCTGCGCTGGATGTATGTGTGCTTACGAAGGGTCAGCACAGGGCTAGAGCAGTGCTGCGCAGCGCAGGAGTGGTGACTCTGCGCTGGATGTATGTGTGCCTAAGAAGGGTACGGTTCAGGGCTAGAGCAGTGTTGCGCAGCGCAGGAGTGGTCACTCTGCGCTGGATGTATGTGTGCCTATGAAGGGTACAGCACAGGGCTAGAGCAGTGCTGCGCAGCGCAGGAGTGGTGACTCTGCGCTGGATGTATGTGTGCCTATGAAGGGTACAGCACAGGGCTAGAGCAGTGCTGTTCAGTGCAGGTGTGGTGACTCTGCGCTGGATGTATGTGTACCTGGGAAGGGTACGGTTCAGGGCTAGAGCAGTCCTGCAAAGCGCAGGAGCGGTGACTCTGCGCTCGATGTATGTATGCCAATGAAGTGTACAGTATAGGGGAAGAGCAGTGCTGCGCAGCGCAGGAGTGGTGACTCTGCACTGGATGTGTGTGTGCCTATGAAGGGTGCAGCACAGGGCTGGAGCAGTGCTGCGCAGCGCAGGAGTGGTGACTCTGCGCTGGATATATGTGCACCTATGAAGGGTACAGCACAGGGCTAGACAGTGCTGTGCAGCGCAGGAGTGGTGACTCTGCGCTGGATTTATGTGTGCCTATGAAGGGTACAGTATAGGGGTAGAGCAGTGCTGCGCAGCGCAGGAGTGGTGACTCTGCACTGGATGTGTGTGTGTGCCTATGAAGGGTACAGCACAGGGCTGGAGCAGTGCTGCGTAGCGTAGGAGTGGTGACTGTGTGCTGGATGTATGTGTGCCTATGAAGGGTACAGCACAGGGCTAGAGCAGTGCTGCGCAGCGCAGGAGTGGTGACTCTGCACTGGATGTGTGTGTGTGCCTATGAAGGGTACAGCACAGGGCTGGAACAGTGCTGCGTAGCGCAGGAGTGGTGACTCTGCACTGGATGTATGTGTGCCTATG
Organism: Calotriton arnoldi; assembly: GCA_963921515.1. Lineage (NCBI taxonomy): Eukaryota > Metazoa > Chordata > Amphibia > Caudata > Salamandridae > Calotriton > Calotriton arnoldi. Next base: position 470,144 of record CAWUFW010011650.1, on the reverse strand, counting down.
AAGGGTTCAGTATGGGGTTGAGCAGTGCTGCGCAGCGCAGGAGTGGTGACTCTGCACTGGATGTATGTGTGCCTATGAAGGGTTCAGTATGGGGTTGAGCAGTGCTGCGCAGCGCAGGAGTGGTGACTCTGCACTGGATGTATGTGTGCCTATGAAGGGTTCAGTATGGGGTTGAGCAGTGCTGCGCAGCGCAGGAGTGGTGACTGCACTGGATGTATGTGTGCCTATGAAGGGTTCAGTATGGGGTTGAGCAGTGCTGCGCAGCGCAGGAGTGGTGACTCTGCACTGGATGTATGTGTGCCTATGAAGGGTTCAGTATGGGGTTGAGCAGTGCTGCGCAGCGCAGGAGTGGTGACTCTGCACTGGATGTATGTGTGCCTATGAAGGGTTCAGTATGGGGTTGAGCCGTGCTGCGCAGCATATGTGTGGTTAGTGCATGTACTGAGTGTATGTATTCCTGCTGGGAACAAAATACATGAGAGATGTAGTGCTGTGCAGTGCGTGCACAATGGAAGCATGCACTGGGTGTTTGTGTTGTGCTTGCGAGAAGTACAGTACATGAAGGGTTAAGTGCTGTGCAGTGCACACATGGGGAATGTGTGTTGGAAAGTAGCAGGCTTGTGCAGGTACAACACAGAAAGACTTATTATTTACTAGTATTATTTGTATGACGCACGAATCATCCCCAAGGGGATCTCTCGGCGCTCGGGTAGCAGGCAACCTAGTGTGAGAAATGCTCATTAAAATAGTCAGGTTTAAGAAGTTTCTTGAAGAGAACCAGACTGGGACATGCCCGCAGGTCCTCTGGCAGATTGTTCCAGTACTTGGGGGCTAGGTAGGAAAAGGCACGGCCTCCCATTTTAACTTTCTTGATTCTCCGAGTGCGGAGGAGCTTATGGCCACTAGGGGCCATATGTATCAAAGTTTGTGTTTGCGATTCTCAAATAGCGAATTTTTAAGAATCGCTATTAGAGAATCTCAAACGAGATGTATGTAGGATTCGCAAGAAAAATTGCGAATCCTACATATTCCTTAATTGCGATTCGCAAATTGCGAATCGCAGTTAAGGAAACCCTCCCCATTCATTCCTATGGGCCTAGAGGCCCATAGGAATGAATGGGAGGACATTCTCAATTTGCGATTAGCAATTAGAGAATCGCAAATTGAGAATGCAATTTCAAGGTTGCAAGGGTGTCCAAAGGACACCCTGTTGCACCCCTGAAATGAGCATGGGTGCACATGTGGCGCACATACATGCCCTAAGGGCATGTATGTGTGCCACATGCCACTTTAAAAAATGCAAAAAAATGCATTTCTCAAAGAAATCGCAAGTTACCACCAACCTGTAGTTGGTGGTAATTTGCGATTCCTTAAGCCATAATCGCACAACTTAGGTGCTTCATACATTTCATTTAAGGAATCGCAATTTGCAATTCCTTAATGCATTCGCAAAATAGAGAATTGCAATTTTTGCGATTCTCTATTTTGCGAATGCCTTTTGGGATGATACATACCAAAAGGCTTGTTCCCGTTCGCAAACGGGCCGATTCTGAGAATCGGCCCGTTTGCGAACGGGAAATGGGCTTGATACATATGGCCCTAGATCTTAACTGGCGGGCCGGAATATACCATTCTAGTTTCTTAGTTAGGTATATTGGCCCTAGCCCATGGAGAGATTTAAACACCAGGCATAGGAGTTTGAAAAATGCTCTTTTCCTGATGGGGAGCCAGTGTAACTCTCTCAGCAGCGGTAGAGATGGAGTTCGTGCTGGCTTATTCAGTGCTAAACGTGCAGCAGTGTTTTGGACGACTTGCAGCCTTGAAAGCAAATCTTCTCTAATCCCTACCAGTAGAGCGTTTCCGTAATCTAGTCTACTGACTAGAAGCGCCTGTATCAGGACCCTTCTGGTGGAAAGAGGGATCCAAGGGAAGATCTTTCTTAGCATGCGCATCAATCCAAAGCACTTGCCTGATAAGGCCTTAACATGCTCCTCCATAGAGAGGTTGTTATCAATTGCAATGCCCAGGGTCTTCGCCCATTTAGCTTCTCCTAATTCCGCTGGCCACCACTCCTCAGTCCATAAATCCTCAGCTTTCCCAAACAATAAGATCTCGGTTTTGTTGGAGTTAAGCTGTAGGAAGTTCTTTCTCATCCATGTGGCTATTTTTAGCATGCAGATCTTAAATCTTTCTCTGGTCACCCCGGGGTCCTTCTCTATGGGGACTATCACCTGAGTGTCGTCCGCATAAGAGATGGTTTGGAACCCGCAAGATCTAATAATGGTGGCCAGGGAGGACACATAGATATTGAACAGAGTGGGGCTTAGGATGTAGCCCTGTGGTACCCCCTTGTCCACAATTGTAGTCTGGGACACAAAAGTGTCCAATTGTACACATTGAGATCTGTCTGATAGAAAACTATGCAACCACTCTAGTGCCATCCCTCTGACACCAATCTCTCGCCGCTTATCCAAAAGGATTCTGTGAGAGATGGTGTCAAAGGCTGCCGACAGATCTAAGAGGACTAGCATTGTAGGCGTTCCCTCGTCTAACAGTAGCCTAATCGAGTCTGTTACCTCCGTTAAGGCAGACTCGGTGCTATAACCAGCACGGAAGCCTGACTGCGAGGGGTCGAGTAGATTGTGATGTTCCAAGTAGTCTCAAAGTTGTCGGTTGGCCAAAGTTTCCATTATTTTTGAGCAACAAGGGAGAAGAGAGATGGGTCTATAGTTTTGTAAGTCAGCGGGATCCGCTGATGCTTTCTTGGGCAGTGGTTTAATATAGGCCTCCTTCCATTTCAATGGAAAGGAGGAGGTCTCTAATGACAGATTGCAAATTTCCCTGATTGGATTTACCAACTCCGCAGCCAGATCAGAGATGATGTGGGGGGGGCCACATCTAACGGGGATCCTGACTTAGTATGTACCACTTCAATACTGAGCAGTGCACACAAAAAAAGTGTGTGGCTAAGTGTGTGTATGTCTATAATGACAAAATGCAGGGAAGTAACAGTACTGAATAGTGTATATGCTATGTCAATTCAATGAGTGCAAGTGTGTCTGCAATGGTACATTACATGCACGGTCACCAGCCGTGGCAACTCTGCTCTACCTGCGCCATGGGGGGGTGCCACTGAGAACCTCCGGTCCCCTTTGCTAGTGTCAAGCACTGCTGCCGCTTTTGTTACAGGGAGACGATATTGCAGCAGTGCAGCCCTCAGTAATAAAACCAGCCCCCACGGGCCAAAACCCGGCCCCCACCCTTCCGGCCCATCGGAAAAACGCCTGGTGCCCGCTACGGCCAGTCCAGCCCCGATTACATGTATTACCCAGGGTTCCATTTTGGGAAGCTCAGGCCTGCATGGTGAAGACAAGAGGAGGAGAGGAATCCCCCCCCCCCGACAGATTTGTGCATTGCTGCATTCCTGTGAGCTGAGTGTGACCCACTGGAGAAGGGAGAGAGAGGCTCCCCCTGTACACTTCAAAGGGTGCTCTTTGATTCAGTGATAGATCACAAGCAAGGGGCCTGGACACATTTCAGGAAGGAGATGGGGCTGATAAGGGAATCAAAAAGAGAAGGGCTGGTAGATCGGGATTAACCTTTTAATATACAGATCACTGTGGCTAACATCCAGGTGTGAACTCTGGTCACTCCCATGACCTGTGTTGTGCGACTATCAGCTTTGGAATCTTGCCTGCTGTGACAGACAGCCTTTCTACAGAAAGAAAACTGTACACTCCAAAAGGAAGAGCACCGGAGCACTTCCGATGGCTGCTGGAGCAGGCTGCGCATGCATAGGAGAGAGCCCAATGCTGCTGACTGTGAACTGCAAACAGGACTGTAGCAGTGCGAGTGCCCGCAGTCGGGGCACTCACTGGGACGTTGAAAGCTGCTTCGCTGCCGGAGATGGTAAGACTGGCTATGGGCCTATCGGGCCCCAGGGACTCGCTGCTGAGGGTGCTGCAGCGCCAAAACACGTTTGACTATTTTAGAAAGAGTTGGAGTGTACTCTTGAGTTAAGGCCTACTAGTGAGCATGCTATGGATGCGGCCACCAGTGAATGGGGAATAACCCCTACTACATTACAAAGAGTGGGTGGGACAGGGATTTGCTAGCGAAACACACAAGCCCAGACCTCAAGGGGGAAATGTGTAAATGAATATATATATATATATATATATATATAGGAACAAGGGTGTTACAGCCGAAACGCGTAGACATTTGTCTGTCTACACGCCACCATTTGGATTTTCAATAAAAGATTTTCTCAGTCCCACAAGAGTGCCGTCTCTTCAAAGCAGTTTTACTTTTGAGAGCCGTATTATTTATATATATATATATATACTGGCACCAGCAAAGAAGTTGTCCGTTCCCGTTCTGTGCGTGCACAGCACATTGGAGTGTAACTGGATATATATATATATATATATATATATATATATATATATATGTATATACATATATATATATATATATATATATATATATATATATATCGCTAACTCCGCAGCTGAGCAGCAGTAACTCCTCCTCGTCACCTCCACAACCAGCACGGACACGGACCAGCAAATAAGTGCAAAATGTATTTGTTAATTATATGCCGCCATAACGTTTCGGCTCGTCCGAGCCTTGTTCACATGACAATGTGATAATGGCAGATCACAGCTTTTAAAGTGACAGTGCATTATTCAAAACCCACCACGTGACCATAGTTACAATGAAAATGGTAAAAACACTGCGGCCATATATACTCTTTCAACATAGATAATTTCACAATCTTGTACTACATATCTCAATATTTACTAAATAAAGTGCAAATAGTGCTGATATGTGCAAAACTGCATTCATGTAAAATACATTTTTTAAAATACCACAATTTTGAATGATAAAAATTGGTGGCTGGGAATGTCCTTATCGAGGGCCTACGACAAATTAAAACTCATAATGCTCAATATCATTACTCATAGGATAAATCCCTGAAGATAATAGTCAACCCACTAATCCCAAATGGCCTGTGTATGCAAACCACGCTATATTTGTAATACAAAATTAATGGGATGAATCCCTATTACATTTTGTTTGGTGGTATGTCATTCATAAATTATCTTTATCATATTCCTATTAACTATGTGCAAACTAGTGCTGTGCTAAGTGTTTAGTGATGATTAAAAACAGTGATCCATCTAATATATTTATTCTTCACTCCTGTTAATTCCCCTTGTTTCTTTGAATATCATCCACACTTTTTATAGATATCTCTAGCCTTTCATGTTCCTATTTTGCCAATCTTAATCTCCTCATCTTCATTTTAGTTTCACCTCCTACCTGTTACAAAGTAATTTTATAGCATTTATGTTTTTAAATCAAACTTGATGGCTTATATGACTAGTTCTAAAGGGTTATTTAGAAAGCTGATATAGATGGTATCTATGGAGTATACTTTCACTATGGTCCAGCATGGGTAAAACAGACTACAAAAATGTTAAAAAGATGTTAAAATTCATATAGTCATCGATAGAGGAAGGGGGGAGGGGGCGGGGAAGGGGGCTGGAGGGGAAAAGCCAATAAGATGAACAATTATTCCTTGTATAAAAAATATTATCTAAAATTCATTATACCCTTCCCTATCTTTTTAAAAAAGACAGTATCCGTTTTCCTCCTTTAAATGTACCTATCTATCTATCAATTTTTACGCCAAACATGTATGTAAATCCTCCGTAACATTGAGCCCGCCAGGATTTTTGGTATCGAGCTGGAGAATATATCTAGTTTCCATCTTGCGAAGCTTGGACTCCCTATCACCGCCTCTTCTACTTGCAGCTACTGCATCAATAACAAAGTACTTTAAACCTTGGTTATCACTATGATGTAACTCCTTAAAATGCCTAGCCACCGGATAAGTATTAACTTGGTTGGCTATTGCCCGTAGATGCTGTAATATACGCTTATGTACTGCAAGTTTGGTACTACCAACATATTTGAGTCCACAGGGGCATATAACGCCACCATTTGGATTTTCAATAAAAGATTTTCTCAGTCCCACGGGAGTGCCGTCTCTTCAAAGCAGTTTTACTTTTGAGAGCCGTATTATTTATATATATATATATACTGGCACCAGCAAAGAAGTTGTCCGTTCCGTTCTGTGCGTGCACAGCACATTGGAGTGTAACTGGATATATATATATATATATATATATATATATATATATATATTCACTGAAAAAACCATAGGTTTCAGACACGTTATAGTTAGAAATTAGCATTTAAAAAACCTTTGAAATTCACTGAAAAAAACATAGGTTTTAGGGACAGTTATAGTTAGTTGGACATTGCACTCATACAAAACCCGTGAAATTCCCCTGTTATAGTTAGTTCAGCTAACTATAACTCGCGCCCCGCAATGCACTGCTGATGACGTCACATATTACATCACTCATGACATGGTCAGTGACATCACTGATGACATCATCCAGTGACTGTGTGTTTCTGTAAAGTTTAAATATGTTTAATATATATAGGGAAAGGCGTATTGAAGAATGAGTGGGTGTATAAGTGTCTGAATGGATGATTTAGTACGTGAGTGACTGACTCTACAAGTGAGTGATTAAACGTATCTTACTGAATGCATGGGTTAGTGACTAAACTGTGTGAATGTCTGTATCCGTCTGTTTGTTGGTGTGTAAGTGGATGCATGGATTTGCAAATAGCTACATGAGTGTCTATATGGGTTATTGATTGGTTCTCTGAGTATCTGTATGGCTGCCTGAGTGTTTGTGTGGGTGGGGTGTGTGTGACTCTATACATAGATGTGTGAGTGGGTGATTCACTGGGTGCATGATTTCAAGAGTGCATCTGTGATGGACTGCTTGGGTGGGTGAGTGTGTGTATGGGTGTGTTAGTGAGTGAATGTATATCTCAGTGGTACATGTGCGAGTAACTACATATGTAAAAGGCAGTATATATGTGTGTTAGAGTATTTAAATGCCTATAAGTGAGAGTGTGTTATTGTGAGAGTGGCTGTATGGATGCGTGTGTGCTTGTATCAGTTATTGTATAAGAGCGTAAGAATGTGCTAGTATTTGTATGAGTAAGTGAGCTGGTGTGTGTATAACTGTATAGGTGAGTAAATGGGTGTGTGATTAATTTTTGCATGACTGACTAGGTGTGTGAGTACCTCTATGGATGAGTGGCGGTGTGTGAGTGTTTATATAGGTGTATGAGTGCATATGATAGTCCTGTACTGAGTGACTGTAAGTATGAGTGACTGTACAGGTGAGTGAGTGGATGTGTGTGTAGACCTAAGAATCAGTGAGTGGGTATGTAGTTTTTGGTGTTGGAGTGTCTATGGTTTTGAGAATGGCAGTCTGTAATTTAGAGTGGGTGTATCAAAAGTTATATTAGGGTGTGAGAAGATGCATGAAATTATCACATGGATGATGTCATCAGTGATGTCATTTGAGATGTCATCAGTGATGTCATCAGTGATGTCACTGACCATGTCATGAGTGATGTAATATGTGACGTCATCAGCAGTGCATTGCGGGCGCGAGTTATAGTTAGCTGAACTAACTATAACAGGGGAATTTCACGGGTTTTGTACGAGTGCAATGTCCAACTAACTATAACTGTCCCTAAAACCTATGGTTTTTTCAGTGAATTTCAAAGGTTTTTTAAATGCTAATTTCTAACTATAACGTGTCTGAAACCTATGGTTTTTTCAGTGAATTTCAAAGGTTTTTTAAATGCTAATTTCTAACTATAACGTGCCTGAAACCTATGGTTTTTTCAGTGAATTTCAAAGGTTTTTTAAATGCTAATTTCTAACTATAACGTGCCTGAAACCTATTGTTTTTTCAGTGAATTTCAAAGGTTTTTTAAATGCTAATTTATAACTATAACGTGCCTGAAAACTATGATTTTTTAACTGAATTTCAAAGGTTTTTTAAATGCTAGTTTCTAACTGTGCCTACAGAGGTAGGACATGTGCAGAAAGAGGAAGAAAAGCGCAGAAAGAAGCAACAGATGTGCAGAAAGAACCAACAGAGGAGCAGAAAGAGGCCTTGTTGCAAAATCATCCTGTGCCCACAACTTTTTCAGATGGGTACTGGTGGTAACTGACTCTGACTAACCAGAGCCAGTGCGCGTTTGCACAGTGGTGAAGCGAGGGGGGGCCTGAGGTGACATGTGTGCAAATGCGCCCCGTGGCGCGTTTTAAGTTGCGGGATTAAGTCCCCTTGAATCCTGAGGGTCCCTGGGGCCCAACTAGCCCCCAGGTACCTACAGTTAGGACCACAGAGCTGAGTTGCAGAGAGGCGTTCCGAGGCCACGCACCTTTTTCACCTCTCTGCAACGCACCTCTGTTGTGCTTACTGAAGGTACCTGGTGGGCTAGTTGGCCCCCAGGATTCAAAGGGAATTAACTCCCCAACTTAAAACGCACCACAGGGCGTGTTTGCGCACATGTAACCTGAGGCCCCGCCCCCTCCCTTCACCACTGTGCAAACGCGCCCCGTGGCGCGTTTTACGTTGTGGGATTAGGTCACCTTGAATCCTGAGAGTCCCTGGGGCCCAACCAGCCCACCAGGTACTTCCAGTAAGCACCACAGGCCTGCGTTGCAACGCCTGTAACAAATTGTGCAGTTGTGTTTAGGTAGTGAAGAGGGTCGTGCTGGGGGTAGTGTTTTAGGGTTTAGGGTAGTGCAGTGGTGTTTGTGTAGTAAAGGGGGTCATGCTGGGGGTAGATTTAGGGTTTAGGGTAGTGCAGTGGTGTTTGGGTAGTGTAGGGGATACTGCTGGAGGTAGTGTTTTAGGGTTTAGGGTAGTGCAATGGTGTTTGGGTAGTGTAGGGGGTACTGCTGGGGGTAGTGTTTTAGGGTTTAGGGTAGTGCAGTGGTGTTTGGGTAGCGTAGGGGGTACTGCTGGGGGTAGTGTTTTATGGTTTAGGGTAGTGCAGTGGTGTTCGGGCAGTGTAGGGGGCGGTGCAGGGGGTGGTGTTTCAGGGTTTAGGGCAGTGCAGTGGTGTTCGGGCAGTGTAGGGGGTTGTGCAGGGGGTGGTGTTTCAGGGTTTAGGGCAGTGCAGTGGTGTTCGGGCAGTGTAGGGGTGGTGCAGGGGTGGTGTTTCAGGGTTTAGGGCAGTGCAGTGGTGTTCGGGCAGTGTAGGGGGCGGTGCAGGGGGTGGTGTTTCAGGGTTTAGGGCAGTACAGTGGTGTTCGGGCATTGTAGGGGGTGGTGCTGGGGCTGGTGTTTCAGGGTTTAGGGCAGTGCAGTGGTATTCGGGCAGTGTAGGGGGTCGTGCTGGGGCTGGTGTTTCAGGGTTTAGGGCAGTGCAGTGGTGTTCGGGCAGTGTAGGGGGTCTTGCTGGGGCTGGTGTTTCAGGGTTTAGGGCAGTGCAGTGGTGTTCGGGCAGTGTAGGGGTCTTGCTGGGGCTGGTGTTTCAGAGTCTAGGGCAATGCAGTGGTGTTCGGGCAGTATAGGGGGTCGTGCTGGGGCTAGTGTTTCAGGGTTTAGGGCAGTGCAGTGGTGTTCGGGCAGTGTAGGGGGTCGTGCTGGGGCTAGTGTTTCAGGGTTTAGGCAGAGCAATGGTGCTCAGGCAGTGTAGGGGGTTGTGCTGGGGGTGATGTTTCAGGGTTTAGGGCAGTGCAGTGGTGTTCGGGCAGTGTAGGGGGTCGTGCTGGGGTGGTGTTTCAGGGTTTAGGGCAGTGCAGTGGTGTTCGGGCAGTGTAGGGTGTCGTGCTGAGGGGTGGTGTTTCAGGGTTTAGGGCAGTGCAGTAGTGTTTGGGCAGTGTAGGTGGTCGTGCAGGGGGTGGTGTTTCAGGGTTTAGGGCAGTGCAGTGGTGTTCGGCCAGTGTAGGTAGTCTTGCTGGGGGTGGTGTTTCAGGGTTTAGGGCAGTGCAGTGGTGTTCGGGCAGTGTAGGGGTCGTGCTGGGGCTGGTGTTTCAGGGTTTAGGGCAGTGCAGTGGTGTTCGGGCAGTGTAGGGGGTCGTGCTGGGGCTGGTGTTTCAGGGTTTTGGGCAGAGCAGTGGTGTTCGGGCAGTGTAGGGGGTCGTGCTGGGGGTGGTGTTTCAGGGTTTAGGGCTGTGCAGTGGTGTTCGGGCAGTGTAGGGGGTCTTGCTGGGGGTGGTGTTTCAGGGTTTAGGGCAGTGCAGTGGTGTTCGGGCAGTGTAGGGGGTCTTGCTGGGGGTGGTGTTTCAGGGTTTAGGGCAGTGGTGTTCGGGCAGTGTAAGGGGTCTTGCTGGGGGTGATGTGTCAGGGTTTAGGGCAGTGCAGTGGTGTTCGGGCAGTGTAGGGGGTCTTGCTGGGGGTAGTGTTTCAGGGTTTAGGGCGTTGCAGTGGTGTTCGTGCAGTGTAGGGGGTCGTGCTGGGGGTGGTGTTTCAGGGTTTAGGGCAGTGCAGTAGTGTTCGGGAAGTGTAGGGGGTCATGCAGGGGGTGGTGTTTCAGGGTTTAGGGCAGTGCAGTGGTGTTCTGGCAGTGTAGGGGGTCATGCTGGGGGTGGGGTTTCAGGGTTTAGGGCAGTACAGTGGTGTTCGGGCAGTGTAGGGGGTCGTGCAGGGGGTGGTGTTTCAGGGTTTAGGGCAGTGCAGTGTTGTTCGGGCAGTGTAGGGGGTCGTGCTGGGGCTGGTGTTTCAGGGTTTAGGGCAGTGCAGTGGTGTTCTGGCAGTGTAGGGGTCATGCTGGGGGTGGGGTTTCAGGGTTTAGGGCAGTACAGTGGTGTTCGGGCAGTGTAGGGGGTCGTGCAGGGGTGGTGTTTCAGGGTTTAGGGCAGTGCAGTGGTGTTCGGGCAGTGTAGGGGGTCGTGCTGGGGCTGGTGTTTCAGGGTTTAGGGCAGTGCAGTGGTGTTCGGGCAGTGTAGGGGGTCTTGCTGGGGGTGGTGTTTCAGGGTTTAGGGCAGTGGTGTTTGGGCAGTGTAGGGGGTGTTGCTGGGGGTGATGTTTCAGGGTTTAGGGCAGTGCAGTGGTGTTTGGGCAGTGTAGGGGGTCTTGCTGGGGGTAGTGTTTCAGGGTTTAGGGCAGTGCAGTGGTGTTTGTGCAGTATAGGGGGTCGTGCTGGGGATGGTGTTTCTGGGTTTAGGGCAGTGCAGTAGTGTTCGAGCAGTGTAGGGGGTTTTGCAGGGGGTGGTGTTTCAGGGTTTAGTGCAGTGGTGTTCGGGCAGTGTAGGGGGTCACGCTGGGGGTGGTGTTTCAGGGTTTAGGGCAGTGCAGTGGTGTTCGGGCAGTGTAGGGGGTCATGCACGGGGTGGTGTTTCAGGGTTTAGGGCAGTGCAGTGGTGTTCGGGCAGTGTAGGGGGTCGTGCTGATGCTGGTGTTTTACGGTTTAGGGCAGTGCAGTGGTGTTCGGGCAGTGTAGGGGGTCGTGCTGGGGCTGGTGTTTCAGGGTTTAGGGCAGTGCAGTGGTGTTCAGGCAGTGTAGGCGGTCGTGCTGGGGCTGGTGTTTCAGGGTTTAGGGCAGTGCAGTGGTGTTCGGGCAGTGTAGGGGGTCATGCTGGGGCTGGTGTTTCAGGGTTTAGGGCAGTGCAGTGGTGCTCGGGCAGTGTAGGGGGTCGTGCTGGGGGTGATGTTTCAGGGTTTAGGGTAGTGCAGTGGTGTTCGGGCAGTGTAGGGGGTCGTGCAGGGGCTGGTGTTTCAAGGTTTAGGGCAGTGCAGTGGTGTTCGGGCAGTGTAGGGGGTCGTGCTGGGGCTGGTGTTTCAAGGTTTTGGGCAGAGCAGTGGTGTTCGGGCAGTGTAGGGGGTCATGCTGGGGGTAGTGTTTCAGGGTTTAGGGCAGTGCAGTGGTGTTCGGGCAGTGTAGGGGGTCGTGCTGGGGGTGGTGTTTCAGGGTTTAGGTCAGTGGTGTTTGGGCAGTGTAGGGGGTCTTGCTGGGGGTGATGTTTCAGGGTTTAGGGCAGTGCAGTGGTGTTCGGGCAGTGTAGGGGGTCTTGCTGGGGGTAGTGTTTCAGGGTTTAGGGCAGTGCAGTGGTGTTCGGGCAGTGTAGGGTGTCATGCTGGGGGTGGTGTTTCAGGGTTTAGGGCAGTGCAGTGGTGTTCGGGCAGTGTAGGGATCGTGAAGGGGGTGGTGTTTCAGGGTTTAGGGCAGTGCAGTGGTGTTCGGGCAGTGTAGGGGGTCGTGCTAGGGGTGGTGTTTCAGGGTTTAGGGCAGTGCAGTGGTGTTCGGGCAGTGTAGGGGGTCATGCAGGGGCTGGTGTTTCAGGGTTTAGGGCAGTGCAGTGGTGTTCGGGCAGTGTAGGGGGTCGTGCTGGGGGTAGTGTTTTAGGGTTTAAGGTAGTGCAGTGGTGTTTGTGTAGTGTAGGGGGTCGTGCTGGGGGTAGTGTTTTAGGGTTTAGGGTAGTGTAGGGGGTCGTGCTGGGGGTAGTGTTTTAGGGTTTAGGGTAGTGCAGTGGTGTTTGTGTAGTGTAGGGGGTCGTGCTGGGGGTAGTGTTTTAGGGTTTAGGGTAGTGCAGTGGTGTTTGTGTAGTGTAGGGGGTCACGTTTTAGGGTAGTGCAGTGGTGTTTGGGTAGTGTAGGGGGTCGTGCTGGTGGTAGTGTTTTAGGATTTAGGTTCGTGCAGTGGTGTTTGGGTAGTGTAGGGGGTCGTGCTGGGGGGAGTGTTTTAGGGTTTAGGATTTAGGGTAGTGCAGTGGTGTTTGTGTAGTGTAGGGGGTCGTGCTGGGGGTAGTGTTTTAGGGTTTAGGGTAGTGCAGTCGTGCTGGGGGTAGTGTTTTAGGGTTTAGGGTAGTGCAGTGGTGTTTGTGTAGTGTAGGGGGTCATGTTTTAGGGTAGTGCAGTGGTGTTTGGGTAGTGTAGGGGGTCGTGCTGGTGGTAGTGTTTTAGGATTTAGGTTAGTGCAGTGGTGTTTGGGTAGTGTAGGGGGTCGTGCTGGGGGTAGTGTTTTAGGGTTTAGGATAGTGCAGTGGTGTTTGTGTAGTGTAGGGGGTCGTGCTGGGGGTAGTGTTTTAGGGTTTAAGGTAGTGCAGTGGTGTTTTTGTAGTGTAGGGGGTCATGTTTTAAGATGCAATGCTCCAATACCTGACCAGTCTGCACTACATAAAACTGCAAAAAAACTAAAAATAAAAAGTGTTTTGCACACTGTTGTCATTGGGCTATATGTGGGCTACATCTGGGTAATATTTGTGCTACATTTGGGCTCTTTTTTCACTGGTGGCCATCTTGGAAGACTTCTTTGTTATGAAGTTTCCTAATTTCTTCATTTACTGCAGTCTCCTCAGTAGGAAATGCTTTCAGTTTTTTACTTTGATTCCATCAAGAAGGCATTCAGATGTGTCTCACATCTGCCATAAATTCAGAATGTTAGCACTCTAGTTGCTCATTAGATCACTGGAGTAAAGCTACTGCTCACCAGGGAGTTAACTGGTAGTCTGCTGCTGGTATTGAAAGTGATTGTTTCAGTCTGCATGTCAGAATTTTCTAATGAAATAGAAGAGGATTTGAGATCTCACTTAAAACATGCCCTAATTTTTCTTTCTGCAGCACTAACCATAATTTCTATTTCAAAAAGAACCCCTCATTTTGTTCCTTTTTAAATTAAATGTTTTAAGTGTTACTGGTTTATTCCAATCAAGATGGCTTCAGGTGTGCCATACTTTTGTCATAAGTAAGGCTGTTAGCGCTCTAGTTGTTCTTTAGAACACTCTGGGAAGCTGCAGTAGAACACAAAGGCATCAACTGGCAGGCTGCTCCTGTTGAAATATAACAGGAAGATATTTGAGATGACACTTGAAACATGTCCTAATTTTCTTTCTACAGCACTAACCATAATTTCTATGACAAAATGAACCCCATCATTTTGTTCCTTTTTAAATTAAATTGTTTAAGTGTTACCAGTTTATTCCAATCAAGATGGCTTCAGGTGTGCCATACTTTTGTCATAAGTAAGGCTGTTAGCACTCTAGTTGTTCTTTAGAACACTCTGGGAAGCTGCAGTAGAACACAAAGGCATCAACTGACAGTCTCTGCCCTTGTTGGATGTACATGTTTTACTGAGAATGTCAGACTTCATTCTCACATGAGTGAGAAAGATAATGTGAATTTACAGAAAATATGCTCTCATTTTAGCTTCTGGAGCACCTTCCAAACCTCCATGGGACAAGCATGAGAAAATAGTGTTCTCTCAAACATGATTCATGATATCCCAGCAGAAGGTTTTTCACATGGTAAAATCACCTTAGAATACACCACAATTCCTAAAATTAGTATGGTACCATCAACAAATAAATTCTAATGTAACTAAAGCCTGTTATCACCCTTTATAGTTCTCCTTTTGGTGACCCTCAAAATCTTCTATTCACTACAATGCATTTCAATGAGGTACTATCATTTATATTGGTCCCAAGATGGCTGCCAGCAATTCCAGGATGAAGTGCTGACAGCCAATCAGATCTCACGATGACATGTGTGGTTAGGCTCCGCCCAGATATATATGTGACTTTACTTTTGATTTTCTCAGGAACTACTGAACGGATTTACACCATTTAAGCAAAAGGCACGACACTGAACCAAGGGCTACCTCTTTGCCAAATTTGGTGTAATTCCGTTCAGCAGTTCGGGCTGTAGCTGCGACTAAAGGTTCCTATGGAAAAATGAATGGGGAAAACGCGTTTTGGGACCCCCTTTTTCTCGGCCTCCGCTTGACGTATCACCCCGAGACTTTCAGGATAGGAGCGGACCGGAGCGCCCCAACAAGTTGGAAACTTTCGCGAAGATTCGTCAACCGGCGCCAACGTTATTTCAAATAGAATGTCGCGGATTTCCTATGGATAATAGGTTTTAACTATAACTATCTACTGGCGACCGCCAGTAGATAATATATTTATATATATATATATATATACATATATATATATATATATATATATATATATATATTCACTGAAAAAACCATAGGTTTCAGACACGTTATAGTTACAAATTAGCATTTAAAAAACCTTTGAAATTCACTGAAAAAACCATAGGTTTCAGACACGTTATAGTTACAAATTAGCATTTAAAAACCTTTGAAATTCACTGAAAAAACCATAGGTTTTAGGGACAGTTATAGTTACTTGGACATTGCACTCGTACAAAACCCGTGAAATTCCCCCGTTATAGTTAGTTCAGCTAACTATAACTCGCGCCCCGCAATGCACTGCTGATGACGTCACATATTACATCACTCATGACATGGTCAGTGACATCACTGATGACATCACTGATGACATCTCAAATGACATCACTGATGACATCATCCAGTGACTGTGTGTTTCTGTAAAGTTTAAATATTTTTAATATATATAGGAAAAGACGTATTGAAGAATGAGTGGGTGTGTAAGTGTCTGTATGGATGATTTAGTAGGTGCGTGACTGACTCTATAAGTGAGTGATTTAACGTATCTTACTGAATGCATGGGTTAGTGACTAATCTGGGTGAATGTCTGTATCCGTCTGTCTGTTGCTGTGTAAGTGGCTGCATGTGTTTGTGAATAGCTAAATGAGTGTCTATATGAGTTATTGAATGCTTGTCTGAGTATCTGTATGGGTGCCTGAGTGTTTGTGTGGGAGGGGTGTGTGCAACTCTGTGCATAGATGTGTGAGTGGGTAATTCACTGGGTGGATGGTTTCAAGAGTGCATCTGTGATAGACTGTATGGGTGGGTAAGTGTGTGTAAGAGTGTGTTAGTGAGTGAATGTATGTCCCAGTGGTACATGTGTCAGTAACTACATATGTGAAAGGCAGTATATATGTGTGTTGGAGTATATAAATAGCTATAAGCAAGAGTGAGTGATTGTGATAGTGGCTGTATGGATGAGTGTGTGCTTGTATCAGTGATTGTATAAGAGCGTAAGAATGTGCTACTATTTGTATGAGTAAGTGAGCTGGTGTGTGTATAACTGTATAGGTGAGTAAATGGCAGTGTGATTAATTATTTGCATGACTGACTAGGTGTGTGAGTACCTCTATGGATGAGTGGCGGTGTGTGAGTGTCTATATAGGAGTAAGAGTGCATATGATAGTCCTGTACTGAGTGACCGTAAGTATGAGTGACTGTACGGGTGAGTGAGTGGATGTGTGTGTAGACCTAAGAATCAGTGAGTGGGTATGTAGTTATTGGTGTTGGAGTGTCTATGGTTTTGCGAATGGCAGTCTGTAATTTAGAGTGGGTGTATCAAAGATTATATTAGGGTGTGAGGAGGTGCATCAGATTATCACGTGGATGATGTCATCAGTGATGTCATTTGAGATGTCATCAGTGATGTCATCAGTGATGTCACTGACCATGTCATGAGTGATGTAATATGTGACGTCATCAGCAGTGCATTGTGGGGCGCGAGTTATAGTTAGCTGAACTAACTATAACGGGGGAATTTCACGGGTTTTGTACGAGTGCAATGTCCAAGTAACTATAACTGTCCCTAAAACCTATGGTTTTTTCAGTGAATTTCAAAGGTTTTTTAAATGCTAATTTGTAACTATAACGTGTCTGAAACCTATGGTTTTTTCAGTGAATTTCAAAGGTTTTTTAAATGCTAATTTGTAACTATAACGTGTCTGAAACCTATGGTTTTTTCAGTGAATTTCAAAGGTTTTTTAAATGCTAATTTCTAACTATAATGTGCCTGATACCTACGGTTTTTTCAGTGAATTTCAAAGGTTTTGTAAATGACAATTTTTAAATGTATTAATTGTTATATTAATTTTTTTCATACTGATTTACTACATTTTTAGAAACATTTTTTTTTTACATATTTTATTTTTTAAATTACATTGTAATTACATTATACATTACATTACAAAAAATACTTTCTCAGCATGAATTACTTTAGTTTAAATACTTTGCACATAGGCAATAGACTTTTAAGTACAGTAGTTACAGTTGTTGCAATGGGCAACACATTTTCAAACACAATGCAACATTCAGCTCAATGTGAATTTCTAGTTAAATGCAATTAGTTACTTTATGGATTACTTTTCTAACCACAGGACTGGATCCTAGATTCAGTCCTGGTACATCTCCTGTAAACAGTTGAGTAAAAGCGTTTTGGTTACAGTGGTGATTTTTAAGGAATATTATTGTATTTTAAAAGTTGACAGAAACTTTTTCTCATAGAATCACCAATGTTATCCTATGGAAGGAAATTCACTTAGCAGGTAAAAACTGTTATCGTTACTTTTTCTTACTCAGTGTTGGATCCTGGATCCAGCACTGGTGCATCTCCTGTAAACAGTTGAAAGAATGCGTTTAAGTCATATAGGTGATTTTTAAGGAATATTTGTAGTTTGTAAAAATCAACACTTTGAAACTTTTTGATGAAAACCAGACAATGGATTCCTATGGAAGAAAATATAAGTTACTGGTAAGTACGGTTAAAATTACTTTTCAGGGTCAGTGCTGGGCTAAAAGATGCAGCACTGGGTTCTCTCCTGATAACAGGTGAGTAAATTGGTATTCGTACTTTGGTTGATTTTAGAGGAATATTATAAAGTTCAAAAACTCCACACTTAGAAGAATTTCCAAGTGAAACCAGTCAATGTTAGCCTATGAAGGTAATTCAAGTTACCGGTAAGTACGGTTAAAATTACTTTTCAGGACCAGTACTGGGCTGAAAGATGCAGCACTGAGGTCTCTCCTGATAACAGGTGAGTAAATCAGAATTCGTATTTCGGCTGATTTTAGAGGAATATTTGTATGTTTCAAAAATCAACACTTAGAAACTTTTTCAGCAAAAAGCAGGCAATGATATCCTTTGGAAGGAAATTCAAGTTACTGGTAAGTACGGTTAAAATTACTTTTGAGGATCAGTACTGGGCTGAAAGATGCAGCACTGAGGTCTCTCCTGATAACAGGTGAGTAAATCGGAATTCGTATTTCGGCTGATTTTAGAGGAATATTTTAAAGTTCCAAAACTCCACACATAGAAGAATTTCCAAGTGAAACCAGTCAATGTTAGCCTATGGAAGGAAATTCAAGTTACTGGTAAGTACGGTTAAAATTACTTTTCCGGATTAGTACTGGGCTGAAAGATGCAGCACTGAGGTCTCTCCTGATAACAGGTGAGTAAATCGGAATTCGTATTTCGGCTGATTTTAGAGGAATATTTTAAAGTTCCAAAACTCCACACTTAGAAGAATTTCCAAGTGAAACCAGTCAATGTTAGCCTATGGAAGGAAATTCAAGTTACTGGTAAGTACGATTAAAATTACTTTTCAGGACCAGTACTGGGCTGAAAGATACAGCACTGAGGTCTCTCCTTATAACAGGTGAGTAAATCTGAATTCGTATTTCGGCTGATTTTAGAGGAATATTTGTATGTTTCAAAAATCAACACTTAGAAACTTTTTCAGCAAAAAGCAGGCAATGATATCCTATGGAAGGAAATTCAAGTTACTGGTAAGTACGGTTAAAATTACTTTTGAGGATCAGTACTGGGCTGAAAGATGCAGCACTGAGGTCTCTCCTGATAACAGGTGAGTAAATCGGAATTCGTATTTCGGCTGATTTTAGAGGAATATTTTAAAGTTCCAAAACTCCACACTTAGAAGAATTTCCAAGTGAAACCAGTCAATGTTAGCCTATGGAAGGAAATTCAAGTTACTGGTAAGTACGGTTAAAATTACTTTTCAGGACCAGTACTGGGCTGAAAGATACAGCACTGAGGTCTCTCCTGATAACAGGTGAGTAAATCGGAATTCGTATTTCGGATGATTTTAGAAGAATATTTGCACAATGGTGAAGGGAGGGGGCGGGGCCTGAGGTGACATCTGTGCAAACGCGCCCCGTGGTGCGTTTTAAGTTGGGGGATTAAGTCCCCTTGAATCCTGAGGGTCCCTAGGGGCCAACTAGCCCACCAGGAACCTCCAATATGCGCTAGGGGCTGCGTTGCAGAGACGTGTAGAGAGGCCACACCCCTTTATACACCTCTCTGCAACGCAGCTCTGTGGCGCTTTCTGGATGTACCTGTTGGGCTAGTTGGCCCCCAGGGACCCTCAGGATTGAAGGGGATTTAATTCCCCATCTTAAAACGCGCCACGGGGCCTGTTTGCACACATGTCACCTGAAGCCCCGCCCCTCCCTTCACCACTGTGCAAACGCGCCCCGTGGCGCGTTTTAAGTTGGGGATTAAGTCCCCTTGAATCCTGAGGGTCCCCGGAGTTCAACTAGCCCACCATATACCTCCAAAAAGCGCCACAGAGCTGCGTTGCAGAGAGGTGTAAAAAGGGGTGTGGCCTCTCTACACGTCTCTGCAACGCAGCCCCCTGGCGCATATTGGAGGTTTCTGGTGGGCTAGTTGGCCCCCAGGGACCCCCAGTATTCAAGGGGAATTCGTTCTCTCTGCAAACGCGCCAGGGGGCGCGTTTGCAGAGTGGTGAAGGAAGGGGCGGGGCCTGCGGGCCCGATCGTTTAAAAAAAAAAAATAATAATTTTGTCCCCTGAAGGGGGCTGTGTGGCCCCCTTCCTTTTTCCTGTTTTTGGGCCCTGGGACCCCATCCCCCAGGGCCTTACCCCTTTTTTTAAATTTTATTTTAATTAAAAAAAACGGGAAGGGGCCCGCGTGGCACCCCTTGCCTGGGCCTGTATTGGCCCCGGGGACCCCATCCCCGGGGCATGGCCTTTTTTATTTTCTTGGGAGGGGGCTGCGAGGCCCCCTCCTCAGGCCATTTAAGGCCCCGGGGACCCCATCCCCGGGGCCGGCCTTTCCATTTTTTTTTTTTTTTTTTTTCTTTTTTGGGGAGGGGGCCGCGTGGCCCCCTCCTGGGCCACTACTTGCCCCGGGGACCCCATCCCCCGGGGCTGGCCCTTCTCCGTTGGGGACTGTGGGGGTCCCCAATCCCCCCACAGTCCCGCCGGCTCCCCACGTCCCTTGGGAGCCGGCATTGCTGTTCCACATGGGGAGCAGCTGACATGCTGCTCCCCATGTGGAAAGCAATCGCTTTGGATATTGGAAGAGAGAGCAGGTTTCCTTCTCTCTCTTCCAATATCCAAGCAGTTTGCAATGACAGGACGGGAGCCGCGAGGCTCCCGTCCTGTCATTGCAAACAGCAGTGTCCCGGGGTAGGCACCCCGGGACACTGCAGGAGCCGGCCCTGGGGGTGGCGGTCCCCAGGGCCATCAAGGGCTCCAGGAGGGGGCCGCGCGGCCCCCTCCCTACATCAGCACAGCCCCGGGGAGGTGGTGGTCCCCGGGCTTCGGGGTCCAAAACGGACCCCCATTTTAATTTGTTAGTGCCCCGGGGAGGTGGCGGTCCCCGGGGCGTGTGGGGGGCTGGAGCCCCCACACAGGTTGTTTAATTTTTTTTTAAAAAGCCCCAGGGAGGTGGTGGTCCTCGGGGCTGCGGGAGGGCTCAGAGCCCTCCCGCACCATTTTTAAAAAAGCCCCGGGGGTGGCGGTCCTCGGGCTTGGGGGCCCTTTGAGGCCCCCACACATAAAATTAAACCCCCACCATGCCCCCGGGACTTGGGCCACCCGGGGGCAAATACAATCGAAGCGCGGGAGACCGCGCTTCGATTTTTTTCTTCGGCAGGATTCGCGCACCCTGAGCGCATCCTGCCGATTTTTAAAAATTATTATTTTTTTTTTTTGCCCAGGGGTCCTTGTGGGACCCCCTGAGCAAACCTAGGGGGTCAGGGTGTTTCTACCCTGCCCCCTTTGTGCGCTTTGCGCACTTGTTTCTGTCCCTCGGTTCTACCGAGGGACAAAATGGCTGCCAACATTTCCTGAATCGGAATGTTGACAGCCAGCTGACAGCCAATTAACATGCAGCTCGTGATCGGGACGGTGCGCGCAGGGTGCGCTGAGGGTACGCGGACCCTACTCGGCCATAGATATCACTAACTTTTTACTTTTCATTTTCTCAGCAACTACTGAACGGATTTACACCATTTAACAAAAGGGTTCTTTCTGAACCAAGAACTACCTCTTTGCCAAATTTGGTGTAATTCCGTTCAGCAGTTCGGGCTGTAGCCGTGTCTAAAGTTTCCTATGGAAAATGCATGGGGAAAACGCGTTTTGGGACCCCCTTTTTCTCGGCCCCCGCTTGACGAATCCCCCGAGACTTTCAGGGTAGGAGCATACCGAAGCGGGCCACAAAGTTTGAAAATTTTGCGAAGATACGTCAACCGGCAAGAGAGTTATTTCAAATAGAATGTCGCGGATTTCCTATGGATAATAGGTTGTAACTATAACTATCTACTGGCGACCGCCAGTAGATAATATATACATATATATATATATATATATATATATATATATATATATATATATATATCGTAACATTGCTTTGAAAACACAGAGTTAGAAATAAAATACTATTTTTTCTTATAAAAGTAGGCATTGGACTGGACATTGATTTATTGTTCGTACTGTGTGCACTTTGAGATATGAGTTGTGCTCACATAACTGTATTTACTCCTCCCCCCCGAGGGACGCTTGACTGCTCGACCACAGCTACCACTGAGAGTCAAGTGCAGAAGGCGTCCTTGGCCCAGTTGCCCCGGATCCGTAGTAGGTCGGACCCCGGGACATCAGGAGTAAAAGGCCTGAACCTCAACGGTGGGGTCCAGTAGCCCTGAAGCCCCCTGGCCCTCTGAAAGGGGTTCTGACAGGGTCTACATGGCATAACTAACAGTCCTTTGGTGATTCCACATCATGGTATGACCAGTGCCTGTGGTATCAATCATGCTGGTTTTGTATTACCTGCACCATAATTAGGGGTCTCATAATGGAAGCCTTAACATTGTTACTACTGGGTGCATTAACCTGCAGTTTATAACTCCGGTCCCTGCACAAACAAGGGTTGATTCAGTGCGGGTGTAGATGGGGCCGAAAAATATTCCTCGTGGGGAAAACAAGCATTTGCAATGCAATCGGTCTCGCCTTTGGGACCTTATAAGTATTTACTTATGCTGGATATTTTCGCACATTACTGTGTATTCTGTGTCGTGTGCAGCGACCACTGATAAGAGGTCTTAGTCCTCTAGGAGAGTTCACATTGCAGCATCTCACACAGGGGGTTCACTGTCGGTCTGTTGTTCCTTCGGGAAACTTCCAGATAACTCAAGCAAGACCCGCAGGTTGTAGACTGGCTACAGAGTAAACTGCAGCATCCAGGCTGATTGCAGTAGGGACATGGTCGCTTCTTGGCTTTACGGA
Organism: Calotriton arnoldi; assembly: GCA_963921515.1. Lineage (NCBI taxonomy): Eukaryota > Metazoa > Chordata > Amphibia > Caudata > Salamandridae > Calotriton > Calotriton arnoldi. The sequence goes on along the minus strand of CAWUFW010011650.1, from coordinate 448,031 downwards.
GCCTTTATGCTGCCACCCTGCCACAAGAGCTGCAGTTTTTAAGCCCTCCACAACACCGGACCAGCATACCTGAACAGCTGACTCAAATTCCACGCACCCCAAAGGACCCTACAATCAGCCCAGCTCTCCTACGCCGTGGTCCCCTGCACCAGAAAGACCAGATCGGGTGGCCGCTCCTTCTTCTTCCTCACGGCCAGAGCCTGGAACGCCCTTCCGCTCCACCTCAGACAGACAACGTCGCTCCCCATCTTCGCAAGAAACCTCAAAACCTGGCTCTTCGACAGACCCCCTCCTTGATGGACTGGAACCTGCAGCCCCCCACCCCCAGCGCCTTGAGACCCTTACGGGTGAGTAGTCACGCTCAACAAACGCCTGATTGATAAGCCCCCCCTGCAGCCGGAGCTGCAATTTTAAGCTCCCCTGCAGCAGGAGCTGCAGTTTTTAACCCCCCCGCAGCAGGAGCTGCAGTTTTTAAGCCCCCACAGCAGGAGCTGCAGTTTTAAGCTCTCCTGCAGCAGAAGCTGCAGTTTTTGCTCCCCTGCAGCAGAAGCTGCAGTTTTTAAGTCCCCCGCAGCAGGAGCTGCAGTTTTTAGCTTCCCCTGCAGCAGAAGCTGCAGTTTTTAAGCCCCCGCAGCAGGAGCTGCAGTTTCTAAGCCCCCCGCAGCAGGAGCTGCAGTTTTTAAGCCCCCCGCAGCAGAAGCTGCAGTTTTTAAGCCCCCCGCAGCAGCCGCTGCAGCCATTACACTGCATGCAGCCGTTAGGTGAAGCAAGAAGTGCAGCGTCTGCCCTAAGTGCTGCGTGGGCTGCTGCCACCGACTGTTCTAGACTGCTTCTAGGACACGCTCTAGAGCGGCTGTGACAGACACTCATATTCGAGCCCAGCTATAGCAGATCTTTAATGCAGGCGCGAGGCTGCTGCGGAATGCCCCTGCACACCGCAATACCTGGAGGTTTTCTGCTGCCTTCAGGTTCTCGACTAACTGCATGTATTCTGCAGTTGTGGATGCAGACTCGGTAATAATTTTTCAGCAGGGGGCGCACGTTCTGGACTAAAGGTACCTAGGTCTGCCCCTGACTGTTAAAGGCCTTTGCAGTTAGCTGTCTCTGCACTTCACACCATCTGAAAGGGACTAGCAGCTTTGCAAAAATGCAATTTCTCCCTCACATACCATCCCGCTCCACTTACCGCCCACGCCACCTTTCAGGCTTGGCAGAGTGGCCACTCCCTCCCATCCGTTCGCACGGTCGCGGCCGTGACAGGAATGGCGGGCTCTCAATGTTGCTAGGATGAATTATTTTCACAAATGCTTAAATCTGCTGCAACGTCTTGTGGGATGCCATGTGCACTATACAGCGTACCTACCACTACCCGTGCACAAAGTGTTTTACCCTTTCTCCCCAGTGTACACAGTGCGCTGTAACAGAAAAGGCAATGGGGCAGATTTACAAGCCCCTTGCCAGTTTTGCGTCACTTTCCCCATGTTAAAAGTGACGCAAAAGTGGCGCAAGGGGCTTGTAAATCTGCCCCAATATATTGACTGCACCAGCAATGTGTGCGTGAATGGCGTCTTCTTGTAGTAAAGTCCTGTCCTGCCCTCCATGCAGTTCCATGCAGTTCCACCAGGTTCTCTGCGGGTTTCCTCTACACGCCATGCTGGTGATAGGTTGCAGTTAATGTGACGCAGCTCCGGAGTCCTTGCTGCTAGACCAGTGTGAACGGGTACTGCCCTGCCCCCTTCCCCCTGCCCCCTGCAGCGTGTTGTAGTTGTTCAGCACACCCCTTCCCAGCTGCAGGTCGCTCAGCTCACACACTCTGCGTGACCCTTGCACAGCAGCTCTATGCGCTTCACACCTTGTGCACTTGGCCTGCCAGACCCCCGGGTTTGATGTGATTTTATGTGGTTCTTGTACTTACTTCCCATTTCTTGCACACTCTACTCAGATGGCAGCCGGTCCAGATGGCGATGCGGTGCTCAAGAGCACGTCTTGGCCACACACAAGGTAGGTGTCCCGGGGAGCCCGTGTTCAAGGACCTTGCCTTCATGTCTTCCTTGTTTCCCGATGAAGAGAACGCTCATTTTATAGAATTATTTCTACGACGTTTCACGGCAGCAATTATTCCGTCCCTAGGCGTCCGTCCGTCCGTCCGTCGTCCCTAGGCGTCCGTCCGTCCGTCCCTAGGCGTCCGTCCGTCCCTAGGCGTCCGTCCGTCCTAAATGGGACGGTTTAAGGTGAATGAGGCTCACGAAGAGGATGTCATTTGCCCAGGATCACACGAGCTGCCACTTAGGGAATCCAGGAACATAGCGCAGTTCTTCAGAATTCGGAGGTGGCCAGGCACGTACTAGGACACATCTCCATGCCACGTGCACATTAACTTTCATCCTGCAAAAATAAACAAGCATTGGCATAGCCAATAGGTCTCGCCTTTGGGACCTTATAAGCCTTCTAGCCGCACAGACATGCGATCAAAAATTATATGAGAGGTGAAAGAACTGGATGCCTTCATTCCACTGAGGTCTGGGCAATCAGGGAGAATATGGGCAGTACAATGTGTGAAAACAAAAGCGCATGCAGGCCTTCTTTTACCCCTACACACAGCAGCAGCAACATGAATCTATGAAAACCCATCACACGAGTCTGCATGCCCCCCTTGCCCCTACACGTAATGTAGCATGAACATATGAACACCCAACATCACAGTAGCCTGTAGCAACGCCCTATATAGACTTCTTGTGTATGTGAATTCCAAGATCACAAGAGCTTCCAGTTTGACATGCACATATGTAATGACCTGATCTGAAGGCTAAACACACAAGATGATGGACGGAATGCTGCACATTGGCAAACATTCACCCCCAGTCACAGATCTGGGTTTAATCCATCGTTATTTTGCTTCACCACGCCACCCCAGTTCAGACATAGCCATATGCAAATCAGTCTTGACCCTGTGCCTCATGGGAACAGTCCAGACCGAACTGCCAAGCCATGTCTTCCCTGGACCGGAATCAAGCATCCTAGGACCGGTTTCAGGCTATCAGCCTTCATCAGCCAGGATAGCTTGACTCCAGTGGCATAGTGAGCACGGGACCCACGTCTGGGCATACCCTTCCCACTTAGGGCGAAATGCAAACACACAAGATGATGGACGGAATGCTGCACATTGGCAAACATTCACCCCCAGTCACAGATCTGGGTTTAATCCATCGTTATTTTGCTTCACCACGCCACCCCAGTTCAGACATAGCCATATGCAAATCAGTCTTGACCCTGTGCCTCATGGGAACAGTCCAGACCGAACTGCCAAGCCATGTCTTCCCTGGACCGGAATCAAGCATCCTACGACCGGTTTCAGGCTATCAGCCTTCACCAGCCAGGATAGCTTGACTCCAGTGGATTAAACTGTGTGACTGGGGGTGAATGTTTGCCAATGTGCAGCATTCCGTCCATCATCTTGTGTGTTTTGCTTATCTGAAGGCTAACATTACTGGAGCCTTGGCGAAACGCTGAGCAGGGTAGATCGACATCTGAAGACAATCACAGGAGCAGCACACAGACAGACACACAGATGTAGCGGCGCAGAATTAGCGAAGGCACGTGGCAGTCTGTGCTATTTAGTTTTTGTTTTTTTTACATTTTAATACACGCAGACCAGGAAGAGAGGTCTGCATTTGGCATAGTTCTGTGTTTAATGTGCAAGGCTGTGAAAGTCCAGCCTTGGAAGCTGCACAAACGCACAGCTTCAACGTTTCTGTCAATCGACGAGGAACACGCCAGATAAAAAACAGACCTGCAGTTCTGATCCCTGGTCTGCAACGTTTAACGTAAATTAGCATAACGGCCCAAAATTCGGCGACAAAAATAAAACTGCAGGGCATATTAGCAAGAACCTCGTTAAAATTATCGCCGTTTTAGCGGCAGGAAACTGCGATAATGGGCTTGATAATATGCGTTATAGAATTCCAATAGAAGCCCAGGTTAGATGTGCAGGACATCTAACCTGGGTTTCTATTGGAATTCTATAACGCATATTAGCAAGCCCATTATCGACGTTTTAGCGGCAGTTTCCTGCCGCTAAAACGGCGATAATTTTAACGAGGTTCTTGCTAATATGCCCCTGCTTTACTGCAAAACATTAAGAACTCTGTTGAACTTAAATGTATCACACTGCGCTATAAACAGAAAACGCCTCGCTTTCCCCGAAGTGAAGCAGTCTATCTATTCTAAGCTAACACCAAAGAGAGTGCGAAAGCTTACCCCAAACAAATGTAGCGGGGGACATTTGACAGCAGGCAAGAAACGCATGGATATCGGCCCCTCGAGTACAAGTTACCTAAGAAGGTTCGACACATGGGTAGAACTGAATGTGTTTGCTCCATGTGTACTGCTGACATCGGTCGCCACTCCATCCAGGGAGTCATAGTGAGGTAAGTGCTAGGGGGAGGTCCTTACAGGCAATTTAAATGTTACGAAACACACAAAGATCATGACGTGCCGGAGGCCAGAACTTATGACAGATCTCCTGGGTAAAAGGCTTTCCGAACATATATTGCTAAATCGTTACTGAATGGAGTCACTTCCAAGAAGGCAAATCCGCTAATAGCAACCAAGACCCACAGCAAGCCGTGTCAGATATTCGAGTTTAGCCCTGTACAACTATCGAGATACAGTGTGAGTAGATCCGCTCTGGCTTGATGCACAACGGAAGTGTAGAGACAGCAGCCACGTCGCACACTGCAAGTGTTCAGACACAGCAGCCATCTCACGCTTGAGTGAGCAAAGCATGAGTCACAGGAAAAGTCACGAAAAGTGCTCTATTGCCACCGCCCTCCTACTCACACTCTTAGGGGAAACCTGTTGCATATGACTAACAAATGCATTATGCATCATTGCCACACAAATATACTGAGTCAGGAACTATGAATCAGATGGTCCACACACAGAATTATATATTCAGCCGTTTTTATGGTCTTTCTCTATCTTTGCTTTGCCATGAGCGTCAATTACGATGGCACCTCGGCAGCAGTGATTGTGCACAGCGATGTTGTAATGCAGCAGGGAGTGCATTCTGCGACGGCACCTCCATTGTTCAGCTTGTCTGAGGCACGGACGCGCTTCAGTGTAAAGCAGCAGGGAGTGTGCGCCGTGATGTTGCCTCCGTTGTCAAGCTGCACAGGAGTCAGAAGGTGATCAACATGACCAAGGGGAGTGGGAGCGGGGCATTTACTACTTGAACAGCATGAGGAGGGGAGGGAGGGGCTAAAGGCAACATCACATGGCTTGAATACGTTAAAAGTTTTTTATCTCAATTAGGCCATCAAGAATATTATAACAATCCCCATACCCTGTCAAATGTGTCAAGAAAGGATCTAAAGAGTGTATGTTTGCAGTTTTTGAGTGACATCAGAAATATGGCTGAAATGAAAAAACGACAGTCCAAACGCATTATCAAACTCTGGCCACCACAACTGCGCAACCATATCTCCTGCTAGTAACTGGTGATTACGATCGATTTTTGCTAACCCGGTTTAGATGAAATATCTTACATAGGTCTTTGAGTTTCCCCGAACAAAATGATTGGTCTAAAATTCTCTGTAAGTGTCCGTGTGACGACATTTCTGTGCAATCGACGATTCATATTTTGTTTTTCTGTACTTTTTACTCTGCTGCTAGAAAAAGATGGATTAAACCAGTTTTGATGAAGCTGGGATTGAGGCAGTGCCGCCCCGCATTCTTGGCCTTACAATTTTTAGATAATGAATTTATTATTGCCTCAGTCAATGCTTTTTTAAGAAATGTTTTTAAATCACGCAAATCAATTGTAATATAATATTTCTTTCTAGTGGTCTCCTGTATAAATTGTCCCAGTGTTTTTAAAATTGTTCTTATATTATTCTATGTGTTTGATATGAAATGTGCTTTTATGGTTTACATTGTCTGTAACCGAATAAAGTTCTTTTGAATTGAATTGAACATCACACGGACACAGGTTGAATAACAAGCCCGCGAGTGGTGCGCGCGCGCTGCAAGGAATTTAAGGAATGCAGCTGGCACACTGCGCGCCGCTGCTCGCTCCCGAGACCGAAAGGCCATGGGAGTGAACGTTTAGAGGAAAGGCGGGACATGCCCCATCTTTGGCCATTTGCGTGCTTTCATTATTGAAAGCCACACGCAAAGGCCAATGGAATGTGTGGGAGGAGTCCGACCCACACGGAGAAGTCTCTGGGAAGTCTGGAGTGATTCCAAGAGGCCCTCTCCTAGGGCAGCGCATGCGCGCTGCACTAGGCTCGACCTAAAATCGTAGATGGCTTTAAGAGTGCATGGTGCGGGCCGTTCCCTTCACTTGACACCTTAATGGGAGGAAGTGTGCCGTAGGTTGCTGTCCCTTTGCACCCCTGATGCGTTTCCCTGTCTTTGAACTACTTATCACATCTCTGTGTCGGATGGCTAAGCCTCTATGTATTTTCAGGGCAGCTTTACAGCTATCGTAATGCAATATAAAACATACATTTGCGGGTTTAGATGATTGCCCGTGGGCGCTGTTTCCTTTTCACCACTGCTCGTGTCTTTGCGCAAGGGAGGGGCTCTCAAAATCTGTCACAGCGCTGAGCTATGAGTATTATTCTGCACGTCGTGGTCACAGGTGGCCTGTATTCTTCTTAACTAAAACGCACACCAAGGACTCTTACACGCGCGCAGGCACGTACGATAAAACTACTCGCCTCCTAACATGCATTTATGCGTCTGGCAGTGCCTGTATATTTTTTTGCAGTTGATATAGCGCAAACTCGGCCCAAGGTATCACAGCGTGCTTGTTGTCCTTACTAATTTTATGGGTAGAATTGTTCGAGGAGTAGAGTAAAGGCAAAAGTAATTGCGTTTCAAAGAAGCAGCCGCGTTTGTCCCGGCTGCTTTAAAAGAGAAAGCGGGCATGGCGTGCTGAATGTAAGCAGAGCCGGTCGTGCCTGCAGTAAGAGAAGCTCAATAAAGACAATAATGCAGTGCTTACAAGACTGAATAACACTAATAATTCAACTCTCATTAGGTCAACTTTGTAAATATGTATTTTACTGCTGCTTTTAACCTAACACTGACACCTTTTATTTTTTACATTATAAATATGCAAATAGTTAGATTTGGAACTGCATATATGTAACTTGTTAGCGTGCTCAGTCTTTCTTGTGTACCTTTGTAACTGTATATATGTAACTTGTTAGCGTGCTTAGTGTATCTTGTGTTCCTATGTAATTTACCTGGTTCTTTTGTAAAGCGCTCTGACACCTTTGGGTAAAGTTTGCACTATATAAAACTGCAATAAATAAATAAATAAAAAAACACTACTGAGGAACAACCGAAGTAAAGGGGCCAGTAGCCATGGGAGATTACAAAGGAAGACAAGGCAGGAGTAAGGAGGGACTAACAAGCCTCTTTACGAATCAGACGCCAGCATTTAGGAAGGACACTGACACAAGCCAATGACACACATGGGCGGAGAGTGGGTGGAGCTTCTCCTCCGTACTCCACTACAGCAGTCTCGCTGAGCAGCACATGCGCGCTGACTCAGGCGCGACCTAAAAAGGTGCGTTAGTGGCTTTTTTTTATGATTTACTCATGTAGAATTGTGGAAAATCCATGTGAGCAAATATTGGAGTGTGTTGTGGCGCAGGTACGGATCAGGGTTAACGTCTGGTAAACCACAGTAAACGGACACAAACACTCACTACTGCTCGTGTGGACACCGAACCCAGAGGTACGGGTTCCGGTGCCTTTTATTCACGTCATCACCAGGGATGGCCACTTCCAGTTCTGGCCAGTACCACCAAACATAATAGAGTGCTCGAGGGGTCCGACTCTCTGAGTTAGTTGTGCACCGAAGGAAAGCTTAGGGGTGCAAATTACCGTATTTATAATGCTGACTCCTGTTCCTGACTTACACAGTCAGGGATGCTGGATTTACTCAATCTTGAAGGAATGACATTGTCTGTGTGAGTAAATCTCCTCGCAGCTGTTTATGTCCCAGAGCACGGACACGTACATCCTGGAAACCTGCAAATGTCTGGGATATCCTGGCAAGTTTCCCAATCTGAAACCTGTCACAGTTTTACTCCTGTCATGCTCAGGAGTACATTTGTTTCCAGGGTACAAGAGCGTAGGGACTATCTGCGGCTGCCCACAGCGCACGCCGTGGGCCCCTTAAGAGGGCAGCCCCCTATTGCCACTTCAGGCACCTCACCGCACCCTTGTCGCCGGGACCCCTTCCTCAGGGAATCCCCCCCTCGTGTCTGGCACCTCTACGGCGTCATTTCCGGTGCAGGGTGGGCTGTGGACAGGTATTAAGACCTGCCCCAACCCACTGGCCACCCTCTTTGTACCCCGCTGGACACGCTGTCCAGTTGCATCGTGGTCACCATCGTGGTGGTGGTAAGTCTGCCCTTACCCACCCCAGCCCCCCCTTCACATATTGCCGGTCGGCAACACTGCCCATGGCCCGCTTGCGGGTCGGGCACGGAGGGTTTGCATTGCTGCTCACGGCCGTTGTAGGGGCACTAGGGTGGGGTTGCCCCCTTTCCCTTGGGTGGCTCCTGGTCAGGGGGGGTGCTCGCCTTGCCCCCAGTGGTGGGGGCGGGCATCGGCAGCCGCTGGGTTTTGCTGCAACGGTATAGCAAAGGGGGCCTGACTGCGGTGCTGAGAAGACCATGACTCACCGGGCGGTCGGGCACTGGGATGCTTGGTTTCAGCATTCGGAGATGGTTCCACGCAGGCGCAGCTTGGGGCTGGCCAGCCCCTGACGCCTCCCCCACTGGGCAGGTTATTGCGGCCTCCAGTCTAGCGTTTCTTTCTGTGATTCAGCGCGCGGGGGACAAACAAGCAGCGTGGTGGATGAGTCTGGGCCCTGCAGTACTGGCGGGTAATTTAGGGCTGACTGTTCCCTCATCCCGACAGCAAGGGTCACGCTTGGCCAGGCGCATTGGAGGGGGAACAATCCAAGCCGCATTCTTATTGCCCGGGAGCGGAGCTCCCATGACAACTATCGATTGTTGCACGGACCCAACCCCCCAACCTCTATGGTCTCCTTTTGGAAAGAGTTCAATACTGCTAATGAACAGCATGGCGGTGGCCCGCGGCCCACCTGGGGGCAGGGGTCCTACCACGGGTGTCAGGCATCCGTGCTTGTGTGAGCGTAGGCGCGGTGGGGCCCGTTGCTCACAGTGCTGTTTGCGGGGGCTTGGGGCTGCCTCACTGTGCCCGGGCCCCAGAATGGGGTGCATTGTGGGTCCGCAGGTCTGCCCGTGGTCAGCTTGCGGGTCGGGCACTGATGGTTAGCACTGTGCTCACGGCTGGTGGAGGGGCACTGGGGCTGGGCTGCCCCCCCTTTTCCTTGGGTGGCCCTGTTTTAGGGCGGGGGCAGCCATTGCTGGTCCTGTATCGCTGGCCTCGCCCTTAGCGGTGGGGTGGGCACCGGATGCCGCCGGGTCTCGCCGCAGCTTCATTGGGGCCGGTCGTCCCGCCCCCGCAGTCTCGTGGTTGGTGGGGTGCTTCGGGGCGTTGGGGACAACCAGGGTAACTGAGCCGAGTGGGCCGACCGTCTTCCTTGCAGCCACTGGATGGTTGGGCCTGAAGTGTTTCCGATGTTTTGCGTGCACTCACCCTTTCTAGCCGTCCCTGTTGCTGATACAGTCAGTTGTCCTTTTCATCCAAACATGCTCATTATTTGCCATTCTTTGATAAAGTGCGGCAAGTGCCCAGCAGTGGTTAATGTCCCCACATGAATTCGCGTTTGTAGCAAGGCAGCTTAGTCTATGAATGTGGTCTCCGGTGCATCAGGGTGTCTAGCTGAGGAGCCAAAACCCAGCCGAGTTCCTGAGGATGAATGAGATACACATCTTTGGTTGAACTTAACGATCCAATATGTGATGGAGGTGCTACGAGGTATCGCTGTTGTGGGATGCTTGCCCAGTGATTGGTACGCTATTTTGCGAAGATCGGTCTGAAATGCCAAATAAGTTCAGCACTTTGTCCAAGTTTCCCTTCTATTAGCAGAGATGTACTTATGCGAAAGCCTGCCTTAGCGTCACGCAGAACTTACAGGCATGAATGTCTGCAGGATGATGACTTACAGGGGTGGGAGCCGGAGGGGCACCCATGTCATCTTTGTGCTATTCTAACTGCCAGAGGTACAGTAGGCAACAACTAAATAAATAAGGGGGTCCTTCTGGCTACCCCAAACGTGATGCGGGCTCTTCTGACATACCAGGGGTGTCCGTGCACTGTTATGTTTTTCAGAGCCTTAATAGGGGTCCAACCATGGTATGTGTGGGACTTCTGTAAAGTATAATTGGGGCCATTCATGGCATTATGTTAACACACCGTGCCATTCAATGGGAGGGCTAATAGGGACATCATTATGAAATATTATTCCTGCTGATGTGTGGTGTAAACTTTGTGTACATTGCAAAATTGTAGTAGAGAAACTTGTGAGATGTGTTTAGGGAGGTGGCATTGTGTCCAAGGTTGGGTCCTTACATTGGTGCCTTTGCGAGTGACCTGCCCCGTGGGGTGTTTGTTTGTGGGAGTTGGGATGCTCAGTTTCAAACCTCGGCCTGTCCTGTCTGGCGCCTGGGGTGGCGCTGTTGGTGGTGTACGCGTTGAACTGTTTGTTGCGGTGGGTGCAGGTGTTGACTTGGTTGGGCGCGAGCGGTTCATTTTACAGTACTGATGATACTACAAAGCTACGTCACAAGGACGCCCACCTTTCACAACAAAATCCTGGCCAACTCCACCAACTCCAAGGAACTTTTCAGTGTCATTCAAGAATTCACCAACCCACGCAGCGAAGCCACAGACATCACCCCATCCCAAGACCTCTGCGACAAGCTTGGAACCTATTTCCACCTCAAGATCAAAAACCTCTACGACAACTTCATCGACCATCCACCAGGTGCCACAGACGGCCCCCCGCCCCCCAGAAATACCAGCCAGCCCACCATCTCCAACTGGACACCGATCACGGCCGAAGACACCGCCTCAACCATGAAAAGCATCCACTCGGGGGCCCCCACCGACCCCTGGCCCCCTCACATCTACCACAGAGCCGTGGCCGCCATCGCACCCAAACTACAACGCACCATCAACACCACCTTCAAAACAGGCACCTTCCCAGACGACTGGAAGCGCGCAGAAGTCAGACCCCTGCTCAAGAAGCCCACAGCTGACCCCACCGACCTCAAGAACTATCGGCCCATCTCGCTCCTCCCCTTCGCAGCCAAAGTTGCAGAGAAAACAGTCAACAGGAAACTGACACGATTCATTGAAGAGAATGCCGTCCTCGACCCGTCCCAATCCGGATTCCGATGCAACCACAGCACAGAGACCGCCCTACTCACCGCCACAGACGACATCCGCACCCTCCTGGACTAAGGCCACTCCGCAGCCCTCATCCTACTCGACCTATCAGCGGCCTTCGACACCGTCTCCCATCGCACACTAGTCATCAGACTACATGACGCAGGCATACAAGGAACAGCCCTGGACTGGATCCGATCATTCCTCACCGGAAGAAGCCAAAGGATCAGACTCCTACCCTTCCTCTCCGACCCCACAAAAATCACCTGCGGAGTCCCACAGGGTTCATCACTGAGCCCCACCCTCTTCAACATTTACATGGCCCCCCTCGCAGCCATCGTCCGACAACACGGCCTCAACATCGTATCCTACGCCGACGACACCCAGCTCATCCTCTCTCTCACCAAAGACCCCACCACTGCCAAACTCAACTTCCAGAAAGGAATGCAAGACGTCGCAGTCTGGATGACCAACAGGTGCCTGAAGCTCAACGCCGAGAAGACAGAAGTCCTCGTCCTCGATACCACCCCTTCTGCATGGGACAGCACCTGGTGGCCGACCGCCCTCCGAAGCCCACCTACCCCCTCAGACCACGCCAAGAACCTCGGCATCGTACTCGACTCATCACTCTCCATGAACCGACAGGTCAACGCCGTCACCTCCAGCTGCATCAACACCCTCCGCATCCTCCGCAAGACCTTCAAGTGGATCCCCCCTGAGTCAAGGAAGACAGTCACCCACGCACTCATCACCAGCAGACTGGACTATGGAAACGCACTCTACGCCGGCATCAACAAGTCCCTACCCCGCAAACTCCAGACAGTACAAAACACCGCCGCCAGACTCGTCCTCGGCATCCCCCGACACGAACACATCAGCCAACACCTACGAAGTCTCCACTGGCTCCCCGTGGAGAAAAGAGTCACTTTCAAAATCCTCACTCACGCCTACAAATGCCTACACAACAACGGACCTAAATACCTCAACGACAGAATCAACTTCCACGTACCCAAAAGAAACCTCCGATCTTCCAACCTCGCACTGGCCGAAACCCCGCGCATCCACAGAGCCAGAGCAGGCGGAAGATCCTTCTCTCACATTGCAGCCAAGACCTGGAACGAGCTACCGGCAGACATCAGACGCGCCCCCTCCCTGAACACCTTCAGGAAGACCCTCAAGACCTGGCTCTTCGGCTAAACAGATCTGTGGACACCCCCCTCAGCGCCTTGAGACCCTCACGGGTGAGTAGCGCGCTTACAATTCCCTGATTGATTGATTGATTGAGGCATTCTCATTTATCAAAGGTGTTATGTGTAAATATTCACTCCATGCCGCCACGCGGAATCAGACCTGCGTGCAGCCAGTGTGGAGGCATTAGTGGAAAAGTGAGCTAGTCAGGTTCGCAGGTGCATATTTGGTGGATGCCTTATCATGAAGTTTAAGTTTAAGGAGTTGGCAAGTGATTTTGACCAAGCACTCGTGCTGCTCGAGGGCATTGCGGTCGTTGCGGCCAGTGCAAGGACATTTTTTGCTCCAGGGGGCGGCAAGCAAAGGCAAGGCTCTTTCCAAATCTGGCGCCAGAACACAAGGTTTGTGAGGGCCAACTGGTGCTGTTGGGTGACTTGTCTAGGATTAATGGCATTGATTGGTGACCTTGCATGCGCTGAGAGATGGGTCTTTCGATGCCACACATAAGCTTAACCTGGTTTAGTATTCAGGCCAAGGAGTGGCTGCGTGACTCTCGGGTGCTGGAGACGGCTAGTTGGTGGCATGCCGAGCTGGATGGTGTGGCAAGCCCGCACATTTGGGGTTCCGCTTCCTATGGCAACATCGTAGGGCAACATCGTTAATAATACAGCGGGCCAGACTAGTTCCTTAATGTAGATAACAGAGCACCGTCGCTGGGGGCCAGGTGGGCCCAGCATGAAGGGCTGTAAGCTTGGTCACAGTTTGGTGAGTGAAATGGTAGAAAGTAGGGATACATGGCAAGTACACGAGGACTCCCTTGCTTAATGTCACATATTTCTAAGCTCATCGGATAGTTGAGCCTTTACACATCAGTGTAGGATAGTCACCAACGTGGAACAGGCTATTGGGTACGTCTTGCCAGGACATTGACACACACTTCACACGGACTGGAGCCTCTAGAAAGGTAAATGCTGTAAACACGAACTGGGGTACGTTTGGCTCAAAAAAACATCTTCACCAAGCAGCAGTGCCTCATGTTGTTGCCAGGTGTCTTTCAGTGACAGGCAAGTGCATTATGGGAGCTGCATTAGGTAGCGAGGTTACTTGCAGTAAGGCAGAGGGGTCCCAGTGGACCCAAAATAGGTGGGCTGCGGCAAAACATGAAAATGGGAATCTTAGATTCCAACATTATCATTGGTTTAATAATACGCAAGACTCTGGCTATGCGGGGTATAAATGTTCCAGCATGAATTACAAGGTGACTAGAAGGTAAGCTGAACCCGGCTTTGATTTTTGTGGAGGGCAATAAATTCTGGGGATAACGAAGTGAACTAGGTCTATAGCTGGTTAAGCACCAAGTATGTGCACTCTGGAACTGAGGGCATGTGACAGATTGCTTCAGTTAAGCAAAAAATTCCCTGCCCTGATAGCCATAGGAGCTAGGCTGGTTGTGGAAGCTGTCATCTAACAAGTGTGCTGCTGTCCCAAAAGTTGGGGAAACAAGGTGTTAAAGCACAAAAAGGCTACAATGTATTAAGAACATCTGGCATGTCCATTATTCAAGAAAAGGCAGGTATCAGTTACTAGAACGCAGCGTGCATCCAAATCTGGAGGGAGCAGGAGAATTTTCACTGCTGATGTGGTACACGGTTATCAGTTTGAAACCCCATTTTGGGAATAATCATGTACGGTGGTAAACAAGGGCTTAGTCAACCCTATATGTAAGGCACATATTTCACGCAGTGCACAATGGATTAATCAGACATAACCAGGGTTACAAAGAGCACTAGTTTTGCATCCCATCTTGGTAGAATTCTGGCCGGCGTGGTACTCCTATACAGGACGAGGCCAGCTGGCAGAGATAAGGGTATGGTGTTGGCCACAATCAATACCTTGTTAACAAAACACTGTGGGCCTGGGAGGCAAACTCCAATACTTTTTCCAGCGGATTCTGAAATCAGTGACTGGGCAGTGATGGGTAATGCACAACCCGGCAACACCTAACAAGTAGGCCCATATTGGCACAGTGCACCATAGGGATTTCACCCTGAAATGCGGGTAAAGTAGAGAGCAGTTGTTTCTATTCCGGGCAGGCCATCGAACATGCCTACGAATGGGTTTATAACGCTGTGGTTAAAACAGAGGACAGTAGTTCCCATTTTAAGCGGAGGCCATCAAACTTGCCTACTGTGGGGTAAATAAGCCATGCAGAAGCCCACCTAGCAGGAGGGCTTGATTCAACTTTATTCAAAAGCAAATAAGCGGGCTTGGTAAATAAGGCGTGGCCTCTTGAGTGCATACGCCACAAGGTTCCCCTGATAAGGACGGGGAACACCTGCAGACTGTTAACCTGTCAGAGGCAGATGGGAATTGTCCAGCTAGAAGGACTGGTACCCACACGTTGCAGGAGGTTATGAAGCCTGCCATGGTGGGGGGCCCCGGATATGACGGTGGCCACATCCAGGGCTTTGGCGGAGTTGCAGGGCGATCCGGAGGCTGATTGGTACGAAGCGTACCCTTTCAGGAGCACAATAAGGGTGCATTTTGCCAAAATCCCAGGAGTCTTTACGGCAGGACCCTGGTTGAAAATGATGGCACCCCGCTAGTCCTTTGGGCGGTTGTAAGCCTGAGCAACCGGGGGCTTGCCTGGTTACGCTCCCCCCCTAAAAAGGCGTGAGTAAAATGTATGGACTGGTGGTCCATGATATGTAAAGGGGATAATCCCCACATAAATGGTAGCACCGATTGGGTTGGCCACGGTGCAGTTTGGCTCATCAGGTGGGCAGGGCAGCTTAGGTTAGTCACCGCTGCCTGCCCTTGGATCGCCCGTAAGTTAACCCACCAAGTTGGCATACTCCTTGTATGCAATAAACCTGCAGCAAACTTTCTCCAACAAAATCTTGTGTGGACTGTTTATTTTGCGTAGCGCGACTAATTACTGTTGTGCAGGGGGACGGGGGCAGGGGGGGGGGGTTGCCGATATCGGCACTGTCTCCGTGGTGGGATTATAGGGAAAAGGTTTCGATAAAAAAAAACGTATTTAGTGTGAGTGTAGCTCGGTGAGACGTTTGCCCATGTTCGTGACCCAGTTGTGTTTCTGCGCGTGTGCACTCACGGGACGACACGACGGTCACAGATCCAACGACCCTCATGGGTCCCTTCTTAACGCCATGGACATCTGTGCACATCCTGGGTGCAGGGTCCGTGGGCACGTCTCTGACTTTGCTGCTATCGGCACATCACATTCAAGGAGCGACGCCGGGCCCTCGGTGGAAGGAAACTTTGAAACTCACTCAGACTTTAAGAGGAATCTTTGGGCCCAAGATTCCTCTTAAACTAAAGAAACAATTGATGGACGGAATGCTGGACAATGCAAACATTCACCCCCAGTCACAAGGATCTGGGTTAAATCCATCATTCTTTTGCTCACCACACTACCCCAGTTTGCACACAGCCATATGCAAATCAGTCTTGACCCTATCCCTTTTGGGAACAGTCCTGCCCGAACGGCCAAGCCAGGTCCTCCCTGGACCGGAAACAAGCATCCTGGGACAGGTTTCAGGGCATCACCCTTCATCAGCCAGGCTGTACTGGGGTGAATGTATGACATTGTTCTGCATTCTGTCCATCAATTGTTCTTTTTGCATTTGTCACCCCGAGTGGGACATGTATGCCCAGACGTGTGTCCCGTGCTCTCCATGCCACTGGAGTCAAGCTATCCTGGCTGATGAGGGGTGAAACCCCGAAACCGGTCCTAGGATGCTTGTTTCCAGTTCAGGGAGGACCTGGCCTGGCAGTTCGGGCTGGACTGTTCCCATGAGGCACAGGGTCAAGACTGATTTGCATATGGCTGGGTTCAAACTGGAATGGCATGGTGAGCAAAAAAACAATGGATTTAGGCCCAGATCTTTGTACTGGGGTGAATGTATGACATTGTTCTGCATTCTGTCCATCGATTGTTCTTTTTGCATTTGTCACCCCGAGTGGGACATGTATGCCCAGACGTGTGTCCCGTGCTCTCCATGCCACTGGAGTCAAGCTATCCTGGCTGATGAGGGGTGAAACCCCGAAACCGGTCCTAGGATGCTTGTTTCCAGTTCAGGGAGGCCCTGGCCTGGCAGTTCGGGCTGGACTGTTCCCATGAGGCACAGGGTCAAGACTGATTTGCATATGGCTGGGTTCAAACTGGAATGGCATGGTGAGCAAAAAAACAATGGATTTAGGCCCAGATCTTTGTACTGGGGTGAATGTATGACATTGTTCTGCATTCTGTCCATCGATTGTTCTTTTTGCATTTGTCACCCCGAGTGGGACGGGTATGCCCAGACGTGGGTCCAGTGCTCTCCATGCCACTGGAGTCAAGCTATCCTGGCTGATGAGGGGTGAAACCCCGAAACCGGTCCTAGGATGCTTGTTTCCAGTCCAGGGAGGATCTGGCCTGGCAGTTCAGGCTGGACTGTTCCCATGAGGCACAGGGTCAAGACTGATTTGCATATGGCTGGGTTCAAACTGGAATGGCATGGTGAGCAAAAAAATGATGGATTTAGGCCCAGATCTCTGTACTGGGGTGAATGTATGACATTGTTCTGCATTCTGTCCATCAATTGTTCTTTTTGCATTTGTCACCCCGAGTGGGACGGGTATGCCCAGACTTGGGTACCGTGCTCTCCATGCCACTGGAGTCAAGCTATCCTGGCTGATGAGAGGTGAAACCCCAAAACCAGTCCTAGGATGCTTGTTTCCAGTCCAGGGAGGACCTGGCCTGGCAGTTCGGGCTGGACTGTTCCCATGAGGCACAGGGTCAAGACTGATTTGCATATGGCTGGGTTCAAACTGGAATGGCATGGTGAGCAAAAAAATGATGGATTTAGGCCCAGATCTCTGTACTGGGGTGAATGTATGACATTGTTCTGCATTCTGTCCATCAATTGTTCTTTTTGCATTTGTCACCCCGAGTGGGACGGGTATGCCCAGACATGGGTCCCGTGCTCTCCATGCCCCTGGAGTCAAGCTATCCTGGCTGATGAGGGGTGAAACCCTGAAACCGGTCCTAGGATGCTTGTTTTCAGTTCAGGGAGGACCTGGCCTGGCAGTTCGGGCTGGACTGTTCCCATGAGGCACAGGGTCAAGACTGATTTGCATATGACTGGGTTCAAACTGGAATGGCATGGTGAGCAAAAAAACAATGGATTTAGGCCCAGATCTCTGTACTGGGGTGAATGTATGACATTGTTCTGCATTCTGTCCATCAATTGTTCTTTTTGCAAAGATTCCTCTTAAAGTCTGAGACTTTGGGAGTCAATTTATGACAAAGTCCTGTGCCCTAGGACAGCATTGAGGGCGCAGGGGTGAGACCCTCTTCCTTTCAGGGCCACATACACGCCCGCTCGAGGTGTGCTTTCAATCCGTGTGTGAACACTAGAGCACTCAGTGTGTACACTCAGTCACGTGACAGCTCCTCACACTCACATTACATCAGCTGATTCACTATTCAAACTTGTCAGTCTTGTTAACCTTATATGGCAAGACTGGTGTAAACAGAGACAGGGCTGAGCTGAGACCCAATATTTACCCAGTTTTAGCACTCCCTGCCTGTGTTTGGGCCTAGTCCCACCATCCCCTGCAGGGCCCCTCCTCCCTCCTACCTGTCCTGGAGTGAGTTACTGTGGTGAGTCCCTTTGGACCAGGGCTGTGCTGGTGCTGCTCTCACTGAGGGAGTGTAGAAGGCCCTGTAGGGTCCCACCGCTCCCTCCTCTACCTGTCCTGGAGTGAGTTACCGGGGTGAGTCCCTTTGGACCAGGGTTGTGCTTGGGCCTGCTCCCACTGAGGGAGTTTAGAAGGCTGTACAGGGCCCCACCGCTCCCTCCTACCTGTCCTGCAGTGAGTTCCTTTGGACCAGGGTCTATGGTTGGGCCTGCTCCCACTAAGGGAGTTTAGAAGGCCCTGCAGGGCCCCAGCGCTCCCTCCAACCTGTCTTGGAATGAGTTACTGGGGTGAGTCCCTGTGGACCAGGGCCTGTGGTTGGAACTGCTCCCACTGAGGGAGTTTAGAAGGCCCTGCCGGGCCCCACAGCTCCCTCCTACCTGTCCTGGAGTGAGTTACCAGGGTGAGTCCCTTTGGACCAGGGCTGTACTTGGGCCTGCTCCCACTGAGAGAGTTTAGAAGGCCCTGCAGGGCCCCCACGCTCCCTCCTACCTATCCTGGAGTGAGTTACCAGGGTGAGTCCCTTTGGACCAGGGCTGTGCTTGGGCCTGCTCGCACTGAGGGAGTTTAGAAGGCCCTACAGGGCCCCACCGCTCCCTCCTACCTGTCCTGCAGTGAGTTCCTGGGGTGAGTCCCTTTGGACCAGGTCTGTGGTTGGGCCTGCTCCCACTGAGGGAGTTTAGAAGGCCCTGCAGGGCCCCAGCGCTCCCTTCAACCTGTCTTGAAGTGAGTTGCTGGGGTGAGTCCCTGTGGACCAGGGTCTGTGGTTGGACCTGCTCCCACTGAGGGAGTTTAGAAGGCCCACAGGGCCCCACCGCTCCCGCCTCTACCTGTCCTGGAGTGAGTTACCAGGGTGAGTCCCTTTGGACCAGGGCTGTGCTTTGGCCTGCTCCCACTGAGGGAGTTTAGAAGGCCCTACTGGGCCCCACAGCTCCCTCCTACCTGTCCTGGAGTGAGTTACCAGGGTGAGTCCCTTTGGACCAGGGCTGTGCTTTGGCTTGCTCCCACTGAGGGAGTTTAGAAGGCCCTGCAGGGCCCCCGCGCTCCCTCCTACCTGTCGTGGAGTGAGTTATCGGGTGAGTCCCTTTGGACCAGGGCTGTGCTTGGGCCTGCTCCCACTGAGGGAGTTTAGAAGGCCCTGCAGGGCCCCAACCGCTCTCTCCTCTACCTGTCCTGGAGTGAGTTACCGGGGTGAGGTTCCTTTGGATCAGGGCTGTGCTTGGGCCTGGTCCCACTGAGGGAGTATAGAAGGCCCTACAGGGCCCCACCGCTCCCTCCTACCTGTCCTGGAGTGAGTTACCATAGTGAGTCCCTTTGGACCAGGGCTGTGCTTGGGCCTGCTCCCACTGAAGGAGTTTAGAAGGCCCTGCAGGGCCCCCGCGCTCCCTCCTACCTGTCCTGGAGTGAGTTACCATAGTGAGTCCCTTTGGACCAGGGCTGTGCTTGGGCCTGCTCCCACTGAAGGAGTTTAGAAGGCCCTGCAGGGCCCCACAGCTCCCTCCTACCTGTCCTGGAGTGAGTTACCAGGGTGAGTCCCTTTGGACCAGGGCTGTGCTTTGGCCTGCTCCCACTGAGGGAGTTTAGAAGGCCCTGCAGGGCCCCCGCGCTCCCTCCTACCTGTCGTGGAGTGAGTTATCGGGTGAGTCCCTTTGGACCAGGGCTGTGCTTGTGCCTGCTCCCACTGAAGAAGTTTAGAAGGCCCTGCAGGGCCCCCGCGCTCTCTCCTACCTGTCCTGGAGTGAGTTACCGGGGTAAGTCCCTTTGGACCAGGGTCTGTGGTTGGGCCTGCTCCCACTGAGGGAGTTTAGAATGCCCTGCAGGGCCCCAGCGCTCCCTCCAACCTGTCTTGGAGTGAGTTGCTGGGGTGAGTCCCTGTGGACCAGGGTCTGTGGTTGGGCCTGCTCCCACTGAGGGAGTTTAGAATGCCCTGCAGGGCCCCAGCACTCCCTCCAACCTGTCTTGGAGTGAGTTGCTGGGGTGAGTCCTTGTGGACCAGGGCCTGTGTTTGACCTGCTCCCACTGTGGGAGTTTAGAAGGCCCTGCAGGGCCCCACCGCTCTCGCCTCTACCCTTCCTGGAGTGAGTTACCGGGGTGAGTCCCTTTGGACCAGGACTGTGCTTGGGCCTGCTCCCACTGAGGGAGTTTAGAAGGCCCTGCAGGGCCCCACAGATCCCTCCTACCTGTCCTGGAGTGAGTTAGCAGGGTGAGTCCCTTTGGACCAGGGCTGTGCTTGGGCCTGCTCCCACTGAGGGAGTTTAGAAGGCCCTGCAGGGCCCCCGTGCTCCCTCCTACCTGTCCTGGAGTGAGTTACCGGGGTGCGTCCCTTTGGACTAGGGCTGTGCTTGGGCCTGCTCCCACTGAGGGAGTTTAGAAGACCCTGCAGGGCCCCACCCCTCCCTCCTCTACCTGTCCTGGAGTGAGGTACCCGGGTGAGTCCCTTTGGACCAGGGCTGTGCTTGGGCGTGCTCCCACTGAGGGAGTATAGAAGGCCCTGCAGGCCCCACCGCTCTCTCCTCTACCTGTGATGGAGTGAGTTACCGGGGTGAGTCCCTCTGGACCAGGGCTGTGCTTAAGCCTGGTCCCACTGAGTGAGTTTAGAAGGCCCTACAGGTCCCCACCGCTCCCTCCTACCTGTCCTGCAGTGAGTTCCTGGGGTGAGTCCCTTTGGGCCAGGGCCTGCTCCCACTGAGGGAGTTTAGAAGTCCCTGCAGGGCCCCAGCGCTCCCTCCTACCTGTCTTGGAGTGAGTTACTGGGGTGAGTCCCTTTGGACCAGGGCCTGTGGTTGGACCTGCTCCCACTAAGGGAGTTTAGAAGGCCCTGCAGGGCCCCAGCGCTCCCTCCTACCTGTGCTGCAGTGAGTTACTGGGGTGAGTCATTTTGGACCCTGGCTCACAGAGTCCACATACGCATTGTCAGGTAACGCGCCCCACCAGACTAGCCGCCACAGAATTCACATGCTCATTCTGGTAACACACGGCCCACCAGACTAGCCGCCATAGAGTCCACATGCGCATTTTCTGGTAACACCCGCCAACTAAACTAGCCACCATAGAGTCCACATGAGCATTGTCTGGTAACACATGGCCACCAGATTAGCCACCATAGAGTCCACATGCTTAATGTCTGGTAACACCCGGCCCACTAGACTAGCCACCACAGAGTCCACATGTGCATTGTCTGGTAACACACGACGCACCAGACTAGCCACCACAGAGGCCACATTTGCACTGTCTGGTAGCATGGGGCCCTCCAGACTAGCCACCACAGAATCCACATGTGCATTGTCTAGTAACTCCCAGCCCACCAGACTAGCCACCACAGAATCCACATGTGCATTGACTGGTGGCATGTGGCCCAATAGACTAGCCACCATAGAGTCCACACACGCTTTGTCTGGTAAAACCCGGCCCATTAAACTAGCTGTAGGAGAGTAGGATCTGCTTCACATGGGTACCCCCACTTTTTGCTGATGCTTCACTGTTTTTCGACTTTAGTCTGGCTGGGGCCCTGTTAATCAGAACCCCAGCCTAGCTGCTTCCTCTCTAAAATGGTTTCCATGTGCCTTAGGCACATCTCTGATTGGAATCTGGAGTGCCCTTATAAGTCCCTAGTATATGGTATACTATGTACCCAGGGCATAGGTACCTCAGAGGCCTACCAGGGGCTGCAGCATGTATTGTGCCACCCCTGGAAGGCCATCCAAAATGACACCACAGGTCTGCTACTGCAGCCTGGGTAAGGTGGTGCATGCACCCCTTACTGTGGTATAGGCTACCTATATCACTACCATTGCACACACATATAAACCTATAAGTCACTCCTATGGCAGGCCTTACCAATCCTGAAGGCAGAGTGGTTGGTTCTTATGTGAGAGGGTGCCCCTGCATGAGCAGAGCCCCTCTACAGCGTTCGGAGTCCCTCCTCTGATGCTGTTTGTGGTACAGCCTGACCATATACTCTTAAGCGCATTATATCCTCGCGGTACAATGCTAACTTTGGACTGGCTGCACCAAAACATGTCGTGTTTGGTGTCAAACATCTTAGAATACTACCCCCCCGCCAGTCCTGGCGGTGGGGGTAGCATTCCACCCTTCTAGAGGGAGAGACATGTACACACCGGGCTACCCGGTAACTTCTTTCCAGAGCCCTGGCATCACAAAATGGATGCCGCTGCCACAGACACGGGTCTGGCCTCCTGCTGCTGACTGAAACTCCGGCAGGGGAGGCCTGGACAATAGGTTTCCTGTCGTAGGGAGGTGTAACCACCTCCCCAGACAGGATAATGTGTATTGGGGCTGGGCGGGAGCACTCTCTGGTGCTCAGAAGTCCTGCACTGGGGGCACACTTGGTGCCCCTGTGCATATGCCAGTTCAAACCGGTTGCAGGGGCTACCTGCCCCTGCTCTGGTGCGAAACTGGACAAAGGGAATGGGTGTAACCACCCCTCTTCCCTGACCCTCCCATAGGTGGGTCCCCAGAGTATGTCCAACCCCCTAACTTAGTATAAGTATGGGACCCCAGTCCTTAGGACTTTAGATTTACCTGGACGAAACTCTGATACAGAATCCTGGACCTTTGACGCTCTACTTTAAGATTAGAGGACTGAAGAATCTCCCTTGGGGTCAAGGAGTGACTCCCCTGCTTGGCAGGCACCGAAGAAGCAATTGTCCGGTCTGCATCGCTGAAGCTCCCGCCGGACGCCAAAGTCTTTGCATCACGAGAGGTAGATTTCCAGACTTCCCCGAGGCTGCCCTGAGTCCCCAGCAAAGCTGAGGCCCGTAGCTGTCGTGGGTAACGTGGAACCGTGACCCCTGGACACCAAGAACTTTTGCAAGTGCATCCTCTTCCTGGGATCCCACGAAGTTGTGCTTTGGGCTCCGAGTAGCCCCTGCCTCCAGCACCGACTGCACCAAAGATCACTGGCCTCCACTCCACGAGTGCCCTGTGAGCCAGCTCCAAGTGCATCCACTCGAGGCTCCTTCGCGGTTGCTAGTCCGTTGGCTAGTGGGCCCTCCCGAAGGCAACTCTTCTTTTGATTGGGCTTCCCTGGTTGCTCCAGACGTGCCCTAACTTACCCTCACTGGGTGAGTCCCTCAGACCTTGCTGGTCTGTACCACCGTCCTTTTTCTATTTCCACGAGACTTGCCACTGCCAAGGCTTGTTGGGTCCAATCCGGTCGTCGACACCCCTGCAATCGACAAACATCATGGGACAGCTCGAATCCATCTCCTGGTCATCGTCGACGCCTCCTGGACCTTGTAGCTGAAGAGTCAAGACAACCGTCAACCTACCTGAAGCACCCAACATCGGTGGGCATCTGCTCATCGCCTTCCTGGTCACTGGCTAGTGACCCAGACTCTGTCCCCTCTGCTTTCAGGTTCTTCAGATCTTCGATCCACCCTTGGATCCACCTGAACACTTTCGACTTGGTCGCCAGCAGCACTTTGCAGCAGATCGCCATTGAAAACGACGACGAAACCCGACCCCGAAAGACACCTATGCACCCGACTTCCCTGGGTGAGGTAACTCGAGTACTCCGGTGCTCCCGTGGGTATAGACTCTAGAACAACCTAGTTCTAAAGGGGTTTGGTCCAAGTCCTCTTCTAAGTATCCTTTTTCTTTAAAACTCCAACCGCGACATTCCCCATGGAAGTCATCGGCGGCTCGCGGCTGTGTTCTCACACTGCACGCGTCCCCCGTGGGTCCCCTGTGTCACTACCTTGGGTGGTTCCTTGAGGGCCAAGCACTTCTACAGGCTCTAGGCCCTGTGCCTAGCTCAGTCGTGGTTCTTATACCACTTTATTGGTATATGGTTTGGTACGCCCCTAGGGCTCAAACGTGTATTTGTGCTATTACTGTTGATAACTGACTTGTAACTTATGTACTTCAAACTCAAGCCTCATAAAGAGACTAGAGGGGTGTGTTTAAGACTAAATACATATATTTTGAATATATACCTGGTGTGGTCCTTTTTCATTTGGTCACTCAAGAGATTATAGACTGGTAAAACAAGCTGCTTTACATTCCTTCAAGACTTAGCCTGAAGGCTGCTCTCCATAGCTACCACTAGGATAGCTTTCAATAAAGGTTGTCTTTAACCTATCTCCAATAAGGGGTTGTTTGGACTGGTGCAAGGTGCCCACTATAATTACTGGACAGCATATACCAGGCCAACTTCTCACATTGGTGTGCAGCGTGTGGGATTCCAGCTTGCTATTGTTTTACCAGATAATCTCAATTGAATTGATCAACTGAAAACCACTAAGGGTACCTTAGGTACATATAAATCAAGCTTAGGATACAGTAAGTTCTACTGAACTTAGAGTTGTGTGTAAAGGATAGCACACCTTTCTACAACTCAAGAGAGTTTAGTAGGCCACACTAGAGTAGGTAGTGCATACACCACACCACACTTGTAATGTCTTTAGGGCCAGGAACCAGTGGGTCCCAGCCAGAAGCCAATGGGCTTCTTCCCTCCAAGTATGATAATCTCCCATTCTTGGAATTGAGAGCATTAAGTACTGCTAGGAAACTAAAGACAGGCAAAAGTGCCAACACCCAACGCCTCATAGAGGTACTCCTGCTGGATGATCTCAGAAGACTACTAGGGTCTGAAGGGGTAGGCAGAGAGGGTGGGGCAGAAGATGAGGAAGGGGCCAGGGGTGAAATCACCCAGGACCCAACCTCTGAAACTGGCCAGGAAGGTGACAATGACCTTGACCTGGAAAATGCAGCTCCTCCTGTGGATGAGGAGGAGGATCAGAATGACCTCCCCTTTGTCCCCCCAGGAAGAATTGTGAGTGTGCCCATAAGGCCTAGATCTCCTTCTCAGGAGTCTAACCACTCTGACACCTCAATAGGGACCTCTGTTTCCTCTCATAGGAGGGAATCCTCTCATGAAAGGAAAGAGAGACTGCTCAAGTATGGAGAAGCTCAGTTGAGAATCAGAAGAGAGCAGTTGGCTATAGACAGGAGTCCCTAGAGCTTGAAAGGCAAAGAAAAAGATGGGACTAGGAGTCCCATGGTGGCAACAATTTCCCCAGAGATAGGGAAAGGTCTTATGACCATAGAAACCTGAGCAAGATTGTCCCTCCCTACCAGAGTGGGGATGACATCCACAAATGGATAACTGCACTGGAGAGGGCCTGTAAAGTACAGAGGGTCCCTCAGGAGCAGTGGGCAGCAATCTTGTGGCTCTCCTTTGCAGACAAAGGTAGAGACAAGCTCCTCACTGTTAGAGAAGAGGATGCTGACAATTACAAAGTCTTGAAGAGTGCTCTGATTGATGGGTTTGGCCTAACAACTGAACAATACAGGTTAAAGTTCAGAGATACCCAAAAGCACAGACTCAAGACTGGGTGGACTATGTGGATTGTTCTGCTAAGGCTCTGGAAGGTTGGTTGATGGGCAGTAAGGTATGTGACTTCACAGGATTGTACAATCTTATCATGAGGGAGCAGATCCTTAATAACTGTCAAAATCAGCTGTTGCATCAGTACCTGGTGGACTCTGATCTGACCTCTCCCCAAGAATTGGGAAAGAAGGCAGACAAATGGGTCAGAACCAGGGTGAGGCAGAAGGTACAGAACCAAGGTGGTGACCCTAAGAAGCAAGATTCTAAAAACTCTGATAAGGGTGGGGAGAAGGGTAAAGACCAGAAGTCTTCACAAGGCCCCCAAAAATCTTCTTCAGGTGGGGATTCACAGTCTAACAAGGGAAAAGGCCAAAAGAAACCATGGTGCAAAGTCTGTAAGCAAAAGACACTGGACCAGTGATTGCACCAAGTCCAAAGACTCTATTCCAGCCCCCACCAATGCCCCTAAGGCACCTGTTCCCCCTAGTGCAGTTACAAATGGTGGTGGGAGTACACAGGCCAAGGGTTTAGTAGGGTTGACCCTGGGTAATGAGATGAGCTCTGGCCTAGTCAGAAAACTCACTCAGGCTGTCCTAGTCTGTGATGGAGGCATGGATGTGACCTCCTCTGTGAGTCCCAGTAATCTGGGCAAGTACAGGCAACAGCCCTTAATCAATGGAAAAGAGGCTTTGGCATTTAGGGACACAGGGGCAAGTGTCACCATGGTGACACAAGACCTTGTGGATCCTGGACAGATTATACTTGGTGAAATGTACCAAGTGACCAATGCTAGCAATGTCAGAACAGACCATACTCTGGCAGTTGTTAACTTCTCCTGGGGAGGGGTAACTGGCATTAAGAAGGTTGTGGTGAGTGCAAACCTACCAGTGGAATGCTTGCTTGGCAATGATCTTGAAACTTCAGCTTGGGCAGAAGTGGAGCTCAGGACCCATGCAGAAATGCTGGGGATCCCTGCAGATGTGTTTGCTGTGACCAGGTCACAGAGCAAAATGTCTAACACTGAACAGGCCTTGGATCCTGAAACCATGGACCAAGTGCCCTCCAAGAGGAGGAGTAGTAGGGTTAAGGCAGTGCCTTCCCCTTGGCTCAGAAGGAAGATCAGTCTCTTCAGGGAGATGATCTCAGTCCTGAGGAAGGACCTGTCCCAGAGGAGCTTGAGCCTGATCAGGTTGAGTTCTTAGGGACAGGGGGCCCTTCCAGGGCAGATCTGAGCCAGGAGCAGCAGAGCTGCCCCTCTCTTGAACCCCTCAGACAGAAAGCTGCTGTTGAGGCTGCTGGGAAAGCTAGTGGTCCCCATACTGTGTATTGGGATGATGGACTCTTGTACTCAGAGTGTAGAGACCCCAAGCCTGGTGCCACCAGGAGGTTGGTTATACCTCTGAAGTTCAGGGGCTTCCTATTGACCCTAGCCCATGACATTCCTTTAGCAGGTCACCTGGGCCAGAACAAGACTTGGGACAGAATTGTCCCTCACTTTCACTGGCCCCATATGTCTGAAGACACCAAGGAGTTTTGTCGCTCCTGTGTAACCTGCCAAGCCAGTGGGAAGGCAGGTGGCACCACAAAGGCCCCCTGATACCACTACCTGTGGTGGGGTTCCCTTTGAGAGAGTGGGGATTGATATTGTTGGTCCCATGGATCTCCGAACAGCATCTGGGCACAGGTTTATCCTGGTGGTAGTGGATCATGCCACCAGGTACCCAGAGGCTATTCCTCTTAGGACCACTACAGCACCTGTAGTGGCAAGGGCCCTCCTGGGAATTTTCTCAAGAGTGGGCTTCCTAAGGAGGTTGTATCAGATAGGGGTGCAAACTTTATGTCTGGATACTTGAAAGCAATGTGGAAGGAGTGTGGAGTGACTTACAAGTTCACCACACCCTATCACCCACAATGCAATGGTTTAGTTGAGAGATTCAACAAAACCTTGAAGGGCATGATTAAAGGGCTCCCAGAAAAGCTCAGGCGAAGATGGGACATACTCTTGCCCTGCCTTTTATTTGCATACAGGAGGTGCCTCAAAAGGGGTTGGCTACAGCCCTTTTGAACTTTTGTTTGGTCACCCTGTCAGGGGTCCATTGTGCTTGGTGAAGGAAGGATGGGAGTTATCTCTCAAGCCCCCAAAGCAAGACATAGTGGACTATGTACTTGGTCTCCGCTCCAGGATGGCTGAGTACATGAAAAAGGCAACTAAAAACCTTGAGGCTAGCCAGGAACTGCAAAAAGCCTGGCATGACCAAAGGCTGTACTGACTGTTTACCAGCCAGGACAGAAGGTGTGGGTGCTGGAGCCAGTGGCCCCAGCAGCTCTCCAAGACAAGTGGAGTGGACCCCATACCATTGTTGAACAGAAGGGTGAGGTTACCTTTTTAGTAGACCTAGGAACACCCAGGAGTCCCCACAGGGTTCTCCATGTCAACAGACTGAAACCATATGTGGACAGGGCAGACATGGGCTTGCTCATGGCTACTGATGCGGGACAGGAGGAAGAGAGTGACCCACTCCCTGACCTGCTCTCACAGAACCCTGATGATGGGTCAGTGGATGGTGTAGCCTTGGCAGGCAGCCTCACTGCTCAGCAGCAAACTGATTGTAGACAAGTGCTCAATCAGTACAGACATATGTTCTCTCTAACTCCAAGTCAGACCACCTGGTGCACTCATGAAGTGGACACTGGGGACAGTCTGCCTATTAAAAATAAGATTTATAGGCAACCTGACCATGTCAGGGACTGTATCAGGTTAGAAGTCCAGAAAATGTTGGATTTGGGAGTTATTGAACCCTCAGATAGCCCTTGGGCTAGTCCAGTGGTCCTTGTGCCAAAACCTCACACGAGTGGTGGGAAAAGAGAGATGAGGTTTTGTGTGGACTACAGGGGTCTCAATGCAGTCACTAGGACTGATGCCCATCCAATACCCAGGGCAGATGAGCTAATAGACACTTTGGCCTCAGCCAAGTATCTAAGCACATTTGACCTGACAGCTGGCTACTGGCAGATCAGACTAGCTGATGATGCAAAGCCAAAAACAGCATTCTCAAACCCTAGTGGACATTATCAATTTGTGGTAATGCCCTTTGGTCTGAAGAATGCACCCGCCACTTTTCAGAGGTTGGTGAATACAGTCCTTACAGGTCTGGAAGCCTATAGTGCAGCATATCTAGATGATATTGCTGTCTTTAGCTCCACCTGGGAGGATCACCTGGTCCACCTCAGAAATGTTTTGCAGGCCCTGCAGAAAGCAGGCCTAACTATCAAGGCCACAAAGTGCCAGATAGGGCAGAGTCAGGTTGTGTACCTGGGCCACCTTGTGGGTGGAGGCCAGGTTCAACCATTGCAGAGAAAGATCCAGACTATCATGGACTGGACTGCTCCAACTACCCAGACTCAGGTGAGAGCCTTTTTAGGCCTGACTGGGTACTATAGGAGATTTGTCAAGGGGTATGGAATGTTGCTTGCTAACTGTAGTATCCAAATGCAGGCGCTGAAGTAAAGTTACTAAGGCCTCTACGTTTCGGGAAACCGGAGGCGGAAAGTATGGATGGATAGTCACGTGATTACGCAGCCCAGCGGTCGGGGGAATTCACAGCGTACTTGCTGCTCCAACTAAGGTGTCCCTCGCTGGAGTTCCTGTCCTCTACGGCGTTTCTTCAGCTGGAGGTCGTTTTACAGAAAGGAGACTTCCTTGCCGGAGTTCGGCTTTTCATAGAGGATTTTCCCGCTGGTTCCTCAGTTTTCAAGCCCCTGACGATCTCTCCAATTCCCGGCCGGCAAGAGGTTGGAGGTCCGTGTTCTTCCCTGTGCCAGGATTATCCAGGTATCGTAGTCTTAGACGGGAGCGCTCCTCCCGCACCCGCAACATTTTGTTTGTTCCGCACAGTTCAACATCTTAATCAACAAACGCCAATGCATGGCACTCACGCTGTGACTGAAAACAGCTGTCGGGTGCGTTTGCTCCATTGTGCTTAAACTGTGCCTGAAAACAGTGAACGGGTGTATACGATTTTATAGAACTCACGCTGTGCTTTGCAACAGCAGTTGGGTTCACTTAACTGGTTATCTTTTCAGCCTGTGTATTTCACTGAGAATTCTATTTTCGTGACATTTGCTATTTGCATTCTTACCTTTTCAGTTCATGAGCGCTAACAAGATCCTGGTCTCCCTTAAGACCCTCTATGTGTGTGGTCTCCCCAAAGGATTAGTGTTTCATGGTCCACTATCTGAGTATTGCTATATTTGTGTATTCATTTACGCCCAAAACACTTAGGGCCATATGTATCAAGCCCATTTCCCGTTCGCAAACGGGCCGATTCTCAGAATCGGCCCGTTTGCGAACGGGAACAAGCCTTTGGGATGTATCATCCCAAAAGGCATTCGCAAAATAGAGAATCGCAAAATTGCGATTCTCTATTTTGTGAATGCATTTAAGGAATAGCAAATTGCGATTCCTTAAATGAAATGTATGAAGCACCTAAGTTGTGCGATTATGGCTTAAGGAATCGCAAATTACCACCAACTACAGGTTGGTGGTAACTTACGATTTCTTTGAGAAATGCATTTTTTGCATTTTTCAAAGTGAGCATATGGCGCACATACATGCCCTTAGGGCATGTATGTGCGCCACATGTGCACCCATGCTCATTTCAGGGTGCAACAGGGTGTCCTTTGGACACCCTTGCAACCTTGAAATTGCATTCTCAATTTGCGATTCTCTAATTGCTAATCGCAAATTGAGAATGTCTCCCATTCATTCCTATGGGCCTCTAGGCCCATAGGAATGAATGGGGAGGGTTTCCTTAACTGCGATTCGCAATTTGCGAATCGCAATTAAGAATATGTAGGATTCGCAAATTTTCTTGCGAATCCTACATACATCTCGCTTGCGTATTCTCAAATAGCGATTCTCAAAAATTCGCTATTTGAGAATCGCAAACACAAACTTTGATACATATGGCCCTTAGAGGTTGAGGCCGGGCAGAGCGGAGGGGACATTAGCAGCATACTGCCAACGCCGCCGTGAGGGAAACGGCAAACGCAGCATCTTGGTTTTCATCGCCGTGAGGGGAACGGCCCTTCTGGACTACATCTCCCAGCATTCCCTGCCTTGACGCCTGGTTCTGATGCCCTCAGCGCGCCTGGAGGCGCAATTTAATCGCCGAAGGGTGTTTTAAATTTGCCGTACCCCTTTGGATGGTACAAATATTCCATTTGTGACTTTTTTGTTGACCTAGGAGGTTGTTTGTTGGGTAGGAATGGGCAAAAGGAAAATTATGGAGAGCACAGGGGGGGCAAATGGTATTACCAATGGGGCGGTCAAGGGGAAAAAGGCTAGAAAATTAGCAAAGAGTGCAACTGCCAGAGATAACTGTGTTATGAATAGAATTGATGATCTCATTACGGATTGTGAAGGGCTTTTAGGAGCTGGATTACCAGCCGCTTTTGATTATGTTAACTCTTCACATGATAAGGTTCCTACCCCCCTGCGCCCAACTATTGTCTCCCCAATGTTTCAAAAATCTGCATGTAAGGGTACAGTGAGAAGCTCTGAGATTATACAACTGGACCCTGAGCCACATTCGCTGATCATTACCCCATCTCATTTGCCCACCCTCCCCGATCATGATGCCATCTGCCATATTGAGCCTGTAGTAATCTGCTCAAATCGATTTGCTGATCTGGCAGGGGAGCCCGACTCCTGTGAGGAAGTGCAACGCCCTCAGCCCTCCCCAACATCAGAGAAAAACCCATTCGACACAGTTCCTTCTTGTCCTGTTGCACCTCAGACTCTTTTCCAGACTGTTATCTCACTGAAAGAGGAGGTTGGGTCATTGAAGCTGTTGATCCAGGAGCTTGTAGGCACGGTCAAAATATTAGTCCGTAACAGCACTTCACATGTACCAGCAGCCAGCCCACGAGCTAATTTGCAACAGGCATCAATAGTAGGAGGTGCTATAAGCAATGGCCAGCCACAAGCTCCTGTAGCTCCACCTCGACGAGTCTTTAGGGATCCGACTCTCATGCAGATAGGCCCCCTCAAAGTTCATCCTTGTAATAGTCAGCAAAAGCAATCTTATTCTCAAATTGCTGCAAATTGTAATAGGCGTAGTAACGTCCCAATAAATCTATCTATGGGTCCCACTGCTCAAGCCGAACTAGACCAGCAACCCACCTGCTCTTCAAGGCAGGCGCAGACAGTTTTTTTGGTTAACGTCCCTAAAATTGTTTCTAGCAGTGGCTATGAGAATGAGGATTCCCTGAAAAATAAATCTATACATTGGTTACGACACGTTAGGGGTTGTCGCTCGCTGATTAGGGAAGATATAGTCAGGGCATGGAGATGCACGTCCAACAATAAACCTATGGACTGCATCGAACTTACCCTGATCAGCCCTGCCATGGCGGAAAATCTTCTGGCATTAGAGTATAGGTCCTGTCCTCCGGACTCTTCATCCATCCAGATTAGGCGCTTTCAAACAATTGCTGCAGCAAGGGCTCACGACAATGTGATATCATTGCCCACAACAAGAGGGTCCTCTTTAGAGGGGGTTGATTGACTATGTCAAGGTTTTTATTCCCGGCAGGGTCTGGAATCTACTATAACTACTACCATTCAAAGGACCCCTGATATTGTTCAATCTTCTATTACACCTGAGCAAACATTAAACTGGGTAATACACAATATTCACAACAACCAATCTGGCTGTAGTTTGAGAGAACAGGGGCTGTAGCATCTATTAATACCACTGCTCACCCTTCCGCCTTACCTCCCTTGGCCCAACAAATTCCTTCGTGTAATAGATTTCCAACTTCCCAGCTTAAAATCCTTTCTTGGAACGTGGCAGGTCTCTAAAGTAAAATGTTGTTACCTGATTGGAATGATCTGATTGAGGACCATCATATCTGTATATTCCAAGAAACTTGGAGCCTAGTCCCACTATATAAGTCTGGCTACATTTGTTTTTTCACTTCTGCCGTTCCCACAGGGAGGGGGCGGCCCTCTGGAGGTCTTATTGTTTGGGCTAAGATTGATATGGGCTGTAAAATCACTGAACATCAATGTGCGAGTCCAGACATTATGTGGTTGTCGTTCAAGGGTAGTAGAAATGGGAAAACTCTTGAACTGTTTAATGTTTATATAAGGGGGACACCAGGGGGTAAAGCTTCAAACATTGTTATGTCTCTCGAACAGGAGCTATCTAATTGTCCACCAGATTCATATGTTATGATTGCCGGTGATTTTAACTGTACCTTCGAGCCATTAAGCTCTGAAGATCTTTTGGGGGTAGAGAAAGATGACTCCAAGTGGGGTGTCCCATTGTTAAATATTCCCCCTATTAAGAAATGGTCTCAGGTAGCTATTCAGATTACAGCACTTACTCTGGAAACTGGATTAAGGGCTGTAAATGGTAGAACTCGCTCCGATGCTGCAGGGGCTAATACATATAATAGAACTACCTGTCCCTCTCGAATTGACTATATATTAGTCGACATTAGATTGTGGCGAACCATATTAGATATGGAAGTGGTCCCATCCACCGACAGCGATCATAACACATTAAGTCTGACTATGGAAACCCCTTGGGACCTTTTTCTTTCCCGAAATCAGGGTATGGGTCCCTTAATGAGGACAAAAGAATTGGTTCCATCAAACTGCAGAAGATATCTTAAATGGCCTAGAGTTGCTGCACAAGAGTCTCAAATGGCTGAGATTAGGCTCACTCTCAGTGAAAATACATTTAAACTACAGGAGGCCCTCAGCGAAATGGATGGATTATCAAAGGTTCCAGCTTTATATGAAAGCATGATAGCCCAGATGGGGTCTTTTTTTATTATAGTGAACCATGCTGGTAAATCAGGCGTACCCCGCAAAAATCGCCAGACTTGGTTTAATGGAGATTGTAGACAGAAGAAAAAGGCCCTGAACCTAGCAATAAAAAGCAGAAATTGTCCCTCAATAAGAGAAGCTAGAAAAGACTATAAAATTGCTGTTATTCATGCAAAGCGCGAGTGGGACGAGACCCACTGGCAGCACCTAAAATATGCGAGTGCAGCTAGGAATCCCAATCTCTTTTGGAACATGGTCAGGCGGTCAGGTAACAAAGACCCTGAGTTAATTCCTAACCATATTACAAATCAGGACTGGTACAACCACTTTGGGAAACTTTATTCTGGGACTAATTCGTCCTCCCAGGATAGTTTAGCTGACCACCTAAGTTTCTCTTCTCCTTTGAATACTTCAGATTGTTTTACCTTAGAAGAAGTAGAGGCGGCCATAAGAAAAATAGTCCCAGCAAAAGCTCCCGGACCAGATGGTCTTCCAGGAGACCTTTTTCTTGCTGATCCCCCCAAGTGGGCAAACTATATTATGCTTTTAATTAACTCTATTGCAAAGGGTAGTGCAGTACCAGACTCTTGGAAAGGTGCAGAGGTGGTGCCTGTTTTTAAAAAAGGGGAAAGGGACGACCCTGCCAATTATCGTCCAATCAGTTTGATTGATTCTATGCAGAAAGTTGTTGGCAGAGTGTTGCTGCAGAGGATTCATCACTGGGTGGACGATGAGAACATTCTTTCTCAGTACCAAGCAGGCTTCAGGGCTTGTACAGGGACAGTGGACCAAGCATTTAGATTGCTTTTGATCTACTGGAAGGTTGTTGTAATTGGAAAGGGCAGTCTTTATTTGGCCTTTATTGACCTAAAGACTGCCTTCGACTTAGTCCCCCGTGTCCAGTTGTGGCACTTATTAGATGAAATGGGGATTCCACCGATGATTCTGAACCTGTTGATTCGTCTTCATGAGGGCAATTATGCCCAAGTGAGGTGGGGAGCCCAAGATCAGAAGACAGATAGGATCCCGGTAAACATAGGAGTCCGCCAGGGTTGTGTTATGGCGCCCACCCTGTTCTCTTTATATATGAACGGGGTGGTTAGTTTTCTCCAAGAATTTCCATCTGATGCCCCCGCGCTGGCGGGCGATAGGGTTCCTACTCTGCTCTTCGCAGACGATACGCTTCTTATATCTAAGACTCCGGCTGGGCTCCAAAAGCTCTTAGATAGATTCCATCTTTTCTGTGAGTCTAGGGGGCTGATTGTAAACACCTCTAAAACTAAGCTTATGGCGTTTAATCCTTATAGGCCATATAAAAGTAAATTCACGTTAGACGGCACTGGCCTAGAGCGAGTCGTGACATTTGATTACTTAGGTATCCGGCTCGCTGAGAAAATGCACTGGCAGCACCACATCAACAAAATGCTTCTGAGTCATAAACGTGCGGCAGGAGCATTGGTTAGAGAGCATCGCTCCTCCCAGAGCAGACCAGTGGCTCCTGCCCTAACGATTTATGCAGCCAAAGTAGTTAGTTCAGCCCTCTACGGTGCCGAGCTTTGGGGCTTTGAAAATGTAGATGTAATTAGCAGATCAGAACACAAATTTTTAAGAGATTTAGTGATGCTTCCCTGCAATGTACCCCTTAAACCTCTGATGAGTGATATGGGCAGGCGTTCTTTTAAAGATATAGCCAGGCTGCGGCCCTTGTTATTTTGGGCCCGCCTGCGACGGACTCCTGAGCTTGCCAGCTACGCCTCTGCGCTCACAGAATTGATGGTTTTAGATGGCAATCAAAAAATTAGTTGGTTGCTTAACATTCAAAAAACTCTTTTAGCGCTTGGCCTCAAGGATTCGTGGGATACTCAAACCCCACCTAGTAAGGCTGAGCTCAAAAAGAGATATTGGGCATGGGTTGATGCCCAAGAGCACAGCAACTTGAGAACAGGTAGGCTCACTGAGGAATTTTATTCCCACAAGCAGCGTATATTCTTAGAACCATACTTAGACTTTATCCAGGCGCCACGTGACAGGGCATTGTACATACAGTTTAGGGTAGGCTCATTCCCGGTACGAGAGCTAACTGCAAAGTGGACCGCCCCACATGAGACAACAGCGGATTGTCCCTGCTGTAATGCTCCTATCAAGAGTGTGGCACATCTTATGTTTGCTTGCCCTGCTTACAAGAGGGCCAGAATAAGATGGCTTAAACCCATCTGTAGCCAATTGGGCACCTATGATTATAGTGTTGCTTTACGCATTCTGAAATCTGATGCAAGGACCCTCTTTGCTTGCGGCGTGGCCAAGTATCTTGGCTGTGCCTGGATAGTAAGGTTTAAAATCCTGCGTGAGCCATTCCAATAAACTATTATGTTCGCATATTTTTTTTTTTTTTTTTTTTTATCCTGAGACCAAACGGACAGTTCACTTTCACTGCATTGTCGCTTTATATAATAATGTGCATATTAACTGGAATTGAATTAATTGTATTGCTCCTTTTAAATTCTTGCTTTTAAATAGTTTGTCCTTTTTATCTCTGGGGAAACTGATCTTATCGTTTTTATGGATTTGTATATTCGATAACTTGTATTTTTATTAATGTTTGTATGTTGATAATGCTTTTAAGATACTTGATATCGAATAAAGCTTGATTGACTGACACCCCTGAATGACTTAACTTCCAAGAAAATGCCCAAAAAGGTTCAGTGGACAGTTAGCTGTCAAAAGGCATTTGATGACCTGAAGCAGGCCATGTGCACTGCTCCCATTCTCCAGAGTCCTGATTACTCCAAGAAGTTCATTGTACAAACAGATGCATCTGAATTGGGGGTAGGGGCTGTACTGTCACAATTGAATGATGAAGGTCAGGATCAGCCAGTAGCTTTTATTAGCAGAAGGCTGACCCCTAGAGAGAAACGTTGGTCAGCCATAGAGAGGGAGGCCTTTGCTGTGGTCTGGGCTCTGAAGAAGTTGAGGCCATACTTGTTTGGTACTCACCTCCTTGTTCACACAGACCACAAGCCCCTCTTATGGCTAAAACAATTGAAGGGTGAAAACCCCAAACTGCTTAGGTGGTCCATTTCCCTACAGGGGATGGACTTCACAGTGGAACATAGACCTGGGAGTAACCATGCCAATGCAGATGGACTCTCTAGGTACTTCCACTTAGAACATGAAGACTTAACTGGTCAAGGTTAGTTTAATGTCCCTACGTTTGAGGGGGGGGTTGTGTAGGAGAGTAGGCTCTGCTTCACATGGGTACCCCCACTTTTTGCTGATTCTTCACTGTTTGTCAACTTTAGTCTGGCTGGGGCCCTGCTAATCAGAACCCCAGCCTAGCTGCTTCCTCTCTAAAATGGTTTCCATGTGCCTTAGGCACATCTCTGATTGGAATCTGGAGTGCCCTTATAAGTCCCTAGTATATGGTATAGTATGTACCCAGGGCATAGGTACCTCAGAGGCCTACCAGGGGCTGCAGCATGTATTGTGCCACCCCTGGAAGGCCATCCAAAATGACACCACAAGTCTGCTACTGCAGCCTGGGTAAGGTGGTGCATGCACGCCTTACTGTGGTATAGGCTACCTATATCACTACCATTGCACACACATATAAACCTATAAGTCACTCCTATGGCAGGCCTTACCAATCCTGAAGGCAGAGTGCTTGGTTCTTATGTGAGAGGGTGCCACTGCATGAGCAGAGCCCCTCTACAGCGTTCGGAGTCCCTCCTCTGATGCTGTTTGTGGTACAGCCTGACCATATACTCTTAAGCGCATTATATCCTCGCGGTACAATGCTAACTTTGGACTGTCTGCACCAAAACATGTCGCGTTTGGTGTCAAACATCTTGGAATACTACCCCCCCGCCAGTCCTGGTAGCGGGGGTAGCATTCCACCCTTCTAGAGGGAGAGACATGTACACACCGGGCTACCCGGTAACTTCTTTCCAGAGCCCTGGCATCACAAAATGGATGCCGCTGCCACAGACACGGGTCTGGCCTCCTGCTGCTGACTGAAACTCCGGCAGGGGAGGCCTGGACAATAGGTTTCCTGTCGTAGGGAGGTGTAACCACCTCCCCAGACAGGATAATGTGTATTGGGGCTGGGCCGGAGCACTCTCTGGTGCTCAGAAGTCCTGCACTGGGGGCACACTTGGTGTCTCTGTGCATATGCCAGTTCAAACTGGTTGCATGGGATACCTGCCCCTGCTCTGGTGCGAAACCACCCCTCTTCCCTGACCCTCCCATAGGTGGGTCCCCAGAGTATGTCCAACCCCCTAACTTAGTATAAGTATGGGACCCCAGTCCTTAGGACTTTAGATTTACCTGGACGAAACTCTGATACAGAATCCTGGACCTTCGATGCTCTACTTTAAGATTAGAGGACTGAAGAATCTCCCTTGGGGTCAAGGAGTGACTCCCCTGTTGGCAGGCACCAAAGAAGCAATTGTCTGGTCTGCATCGCTGAAGCTCCCGCCGGACACCGAAGTCTTTGCATCACCAGAGGTGGATTTCCAGACTTCCCCGAGGCTGCCCTGAGTACCCAGCAAAGCTGAGGCCCGTAGCTGTCGTGGGTAACGTGGAACCGTGACCCCTGGACACCGAGAACTTTTGCAAGTGCATCCTCTTCCTGGGCTCCCACGAAGTTGTGCTTTGGGCTCCGAGTAGTCTCCCCCTCCAGAACTGACTGCACTGAAGATCACTGGCCTCCACTCCACGAGTGTCCTGTGAGCCAGCTCCAAGTGCGTCCACTCGAGGCTCCTTTGCGGTCGCTAGTCCGTTGGCTAGTGGGCCCTCCCGAAGGCAACTCTTCTTTTGATTGGGCTTCCCTGGTTGCTCCAGACGTGCCCTGACTTACCCTTGCTGGGTGAGTCCCTCAGACCTTGCTGGTCTGTACCACCGTCCTTTTTCTATTTCCACGAGACTTGATACTGCCAAAGCTTGTTGGGTCCAATCCGGTCGCCAACACCCCTGCAATCGACAGACATCGTGGGGCAGCTCAAATCCAGCTCCTGGTTGTCGTCGACGCCTCCTGGACCTCGTGGCTGAAGAGTCAAGACGACTGTCAACCTACCTGAAGCACCCGACATCGGTGGGCATCTGCTCATCGCCTTCCTGGTCACTGGCTAGTGACCCAGACTCTGTCCCCTCTGCTTTCAGGTTCTTCAGATCTTCGATCCACCCTTGGATCCACCTGAACACTTTCGACTTGGTCGCCAGCAGCACTTTGCAGCAGATCGCCATTGAAAACGACGACGAAACCCGACCCCGAAAGACACCTATGCACCCGGCTTCCCTGGGTGAGGTAACTCGAGTACTCCGGTGCTCCCGTGGGTATAGACTCTAGAACAACCTAGTTCTAAAGGGGTTTGCTCCAAGTCCTCCTCTAAGTATCCTTTTTCTTTAAAACTCCAACCGCGACATTCCCCATAGAAGTCAACGGCGGCTCGCGGCTGTGTTCTCACACTGCACGCGTCCCCCATGGGTCCCCTGTGTAACTACCTTGGGTGGTTCCTTGAGGGCCAAGCACTTCTACAGGCTCTAGGCCCTGTGCCTAGCTCAGTCGTGGTTTTTATACCACTTTATTGGTATATGGTTTGGTACGCCCCTAGGGCTCAAACGTGTATTTGTGCTATTACTGTTGATAACTGACTTGTAACTTATGTACTTCAAACTCTAGCCTCATAAAGAGACTAGAGGGGTGTGTTTAAGACTAAATACATATATTTTGAATATATACCTGGTGTGGTCCTCTTTCATTTGGTCACTCAAGAGATTATAGACTGGTAAAACAAGCTGCTTTACATTCCTTCAAGACTTAGCCTGAAGGCTGCTCTCCATAGCTACCACTAGGATAGCTTTCAATAAAGGTTGTCTTTAACCTATCTCCAATAAGGGGTTGTTTGGACTGGTGCAAGGTGCCCACTATAATTAGTGGACAGCATATACCAGGCCAACTTCTCACACTAGCCACCAAAGAGTCCACATGTGCATTGTCTGGTAACACACAGCCCACCAGACAAGCCACCAAAGAGTCCACATGCGCATTGTCTGGTGGCATGTGGCCCATCAGACTAGCCATCATAGAGCTCACATGTGAATTGTCTGGTAACACACGGCCCACCAGACTATCTGCCATAGAGTCCACATGCACATTGTATGATAACACGCGACCCACCAGACTAGCCACCATAGAATCCATATGTGCATTTCTGGTGGCATGTGGCCCAACACACTAGTCATCACAGAGTCCACATATGCATTGTCAGGTACCGCGCCCCACCAGACTAGCCACCACAGAATTCACATGCGCATTGTCTAGTAATACATGGCTCACCAGACTAGCTGCCGTAGAGTCCACATGCTCCTTGTCTGGTAACATGCCGCCCACCAGACTAGCCACCGCAGAGCCTACATGCGCATTGTATTGTAACACGCGGTCCACCAGACTAGCCACCATAGAGTCCACATGCGCATTGTCTGGTAACACGCGGCTCACCAGACAAATCACCACAGAGTCCACATGCACATTGTCTGGTAACATGCGGCCCACCAGACAAATCACCACAGAGTCCACATGCTCCTTGTCTGGTAACACCCGGCCCACTTGACTAGCCACCACAGAGTCTAAATGCGCATTGTATTGTAACACGCGTTCCACCAGACTAGCCGCCATAGAGTCCACATGCGCATTTTCTGGTAACACCCGCCAACTAGACTAGCCACTATAGAGTCCACATGAGTATTGTCTGGTAGCACATGGCCACCAGATTAGCCACCATAGAGTCCACATGCGCAATGTCTGGTAACACCCGGCCCACTAGACTAGCCACCACAGAGTCCACATGTGCATTGCCTGGTAACACACGACGCACCGGACTAGCCACCACAGAGGCCACATTTGCACTGTCTGATAGCATGGGGCCCACCAGACTAGCCACCACAGAATCCACATGTGCATTGCCTAGTAACTCCCAGCCCACCAGACTAGCCACCACAGAATCCACATGTGCATTGCCTGGTGGCATGTGGCCCAATAGACTAGCCACCACAGAGTCCACATGCACATTGTCTGGTAACACCCCGCCAACTAGACTAGCCACCACAGAGTCCACATGCGTACTGTCTGGTGGCATTCGACCCATCATACTAGCCACCACAGAGTCCACATGCGCATTGTCTGGTAACACCGGCCCACCAGACTAGCCACCACAGAATCCACATGTTCATTGTCTGGTAAAACGCAGCCCACCAGACTAGCCACCATAGAGTCCACATGCGCTTTGTCTGGTAAAACCCGGCCCATTAAACTAGCCACCAAAGAGTCCACATGCGCATTGCCTGGTGGCATGTGGCCCATCAGATTAGCCACCATAGAGCTCACATGTGAATTGTCTGGTAACACACGGCCCACCAGACTATCTGCCGTAGAGTCCACATGCACATTGTATGATAACACGCGACCCACCAGACTAGCCACCATAGAATCTATATGTCCATTTCTGGTGGCATGTGGCCCAACAGACTAGTCATCACAGAGTCCACATATGCATTGTCAGGTACCGCGCCCCACCAGACTAGCCACCACAGAATTCACATGCGCATTGTCTAGTAACACATGGCTCACCAGACTAGCTGCCGTAGAGTCCACATGCTCCTTGTCTGGTAACATGCCGCCCACCAGACTAGCCACCGCAGAGCCTACATGCGCATTGTATTGTAACACGCGGTCCACCAGACTAGCCACCATAGAGTCCACATGCGCATTGTCTGGTAACACGCGGCTCACCAGACAAATCACCACAGAGTCCACATGCACATTGTCTGGCAAGATGCGGCCCACCAGACAAATCACCACAGAGTCCACACGCTCCTTCTCCGGTAACACCCGGCCCACTAGACTAGCCACCCCAGAGTCTAAATGCGCATTGTATTGTAACACGCGGTCCACCAGACTAGCCACCACAGAGTCCAGATGCATATAGTCTGGTAACACGCGGCCCACCAAACTAGCCACCACAGAGTCCAGATGCGTATAGTCTGGTAACACGCAGCCCACCAAACTAGCCACCATAGAGTCCACATGTGCATTATCTGGTAACATGCGGCCCACTAGACTAGCCACCACAGAGTTCACATGCACATTGTCTGGTAACACATGGCCCACCAGACTATCTGCTGTATAGTCCACATGCGTATAGTCTGGTAACACCCGGCCCACTAGACTAGTCACCACAGAGTCTACATGAGCATTGTCTGGTAAGACATGGCCCACTAGACTAGCCACCACAGAGTCCACATGCGTATAGTGTGGTACCACGCGGCCCACCAAACTAGCCACCATAGAGTCCACATGTGCATTATCTGTTAACACCCGGCCCACTAGACTAGCCACCACAGAGTTCACATGCACATTGTCTGGTAACACATTGTAGGAAGGTAGGATCTGACTGCATGGTTACCCCCACTTTTTTCCTGGTGTTTTTCTGGTTTTTGACTAGTCTGACTGGGACCCTGCTATCCAGGACCCCAGTCTATCTTCTTTCTCCCAAAATTGGTTGTGCAAAGTACTTAGGTACACTCCAGGTTGGATACTGGGGTACCCTTATAAGTCCCTAGTATGTGGTACATCATGTACCCAGGGCATAGGTACCCCAGAGGCCTCCCATGGGCTGAAGCATGTATTATGCCACCCCTGAGAGGCCATCCAAATTGACACGACCAGCCTGCTACAGCAGACTGTGTAAGCTGGTGCTTGCACCACTTACTTAAGATATAGGTTCACTATATCTCTCTAAATCACTACATATACAAACCTATCAGTCACCCCTATGGCAGGCCTTATCAATCCTGAAGGCAGGCTGCTGGGTTTTATGTGAGAGGGTGCCCCTGCATGAGTAGGGCCCCTCTGCAGCCTTCGGAGACCATTCTCCGGGGTTGTCTGTGATGCAGCCAACCCTATATATTTAAGTGCATTATAACCTCGCGGTAAATGCTAACTTTAAAACGGCTGCTTAGAAACATGTCGTGTTTGGTGTCAAACACCTTGGAATCATACCTCCACACCAGTACTGGTGTGGGAGGTATGATTCCACCCTTCTAGAACCACTACTGTGGGTCACCGGTCTACCCGGTACCAGCTTTCTCGACCTGGGCAGCACAAAATGGATGCTGCCAGCCACAGACACGAGTCTGCCCTCCTGCTGCTGAGCCAAGCTCGAGCAGAGGAAGGCCTGACAATAGGTTTCCTATCACAGGGAGGTGTGACCACCTCCCAGACAGGGTTTAGTGTATTGGGGATGGGTGGGTGCACTCTTAGAGTGCCAGAAAGTCTGCACGGGGGGCACATTTGGTGTCCCCATGTATAGTCCAGCTCAAACCAGTTCTGGGAGCCATTGGCTCCTGCTCTTGCACGAAACTGGACAAAGGACATGGGTGTAACCACCCCTCTGTCCTGCCCCTCCCCTAGGAGGGTCCCCAGAGTCAGTCCAACCCCTTCCCTGGGTATAAAGTGGGAAACCTGATCACAGGACTTTAGATTATACCTGGACAAGACTCTGCAAAGAAACCAAGTACTTCGAAGGTCCACACTTCGCTGGACGACAGAAGAATCTCCCTTGGAGTA
The DNA here is from genome assembly GCA_963921515.1 of Calotriton arnoldi. NCBI lineage: Eukaryota > Metazoa > Chordata > Amphibia > Caudata > Salamandridae > Calotriton > Calotriton arnoldi. The sequence continues at coordinate 404,981 of CAWUFW010011650.1, read as the reverse complement.
AAGGAGTTACTCCCCTGCAGCAGCAGGCACCTAAGCGCATCTGAGCGGCTTGCATCTCCAGAGCTCCTGCGGACTCCAAAGATTTCTGCAACACAGAAGGTGGGTTCCCGAAGGTCCCCGAGGTAGATCTGACCTCTCAGCGATTCTGAGACCAGTATCCCTCGTGGGGGCCGTGCAACCCGTACCCCTGTGCACCGTGTCTATTTGCAAGTGCATATGCTTGTTGGCCATCCCTGAGCTTGTGCATTGGACTACGTGTAGTCCTGACTCCGAGCACCATTTGCACAGAAGATATCCAGCCTCCACTCCACGAGTGCTCTGTGGGCTGGTGCTTTGTAAATTTGCTCGAGGTCTCCTTGCGATCCCTGGTCCGTTGGCCTGTGGGTCCTGGCGAGGGTCATCTTGTTTGTTCTTGGGCTTCTCTGGTTGCTCCAGATGTGCCCTGACTCTCCATTGCTTGGAGAGTCCCCTGGACCTTGCTGGTCCACACCGTAACCTGTTTCCTCTGCCTGCGTGGGTTGCCGCTGCCAAGGCTTGTGGTGCTCCAGCCGGACACTGACCCCTCAGCTCTCGATATCCTTCGTGGGACAGCTCACCTCCGGACCCTGGTCATCGTCGACGTCTCCTGGCCCCCGTGGCTGCAGAGACAAACACCCTTTCTCTTCACCTGAAGCACCCGACATCGGTGGGCATTCGACTACCGAGCCCCTGGTCATCTGAAGTGACCCAGACTCTGTCCCCTCTGCTTCCAGGTTCTTCTCACCTCGGATCCAGGCTTGGATTCCACTGGACACTCTTCGCCTTCCCGGCAGCTGTACTTTCTTGCAGCTCTCCATTGAAAACGACGGAGGTTTCCGACACCACTTGACCCCTATGCACCCGGCTCCTCTGGGATAGGTAAATGTAAATGTAAATCCAGTATTTGTAAAGCGCGAACAGCTACCCGAAGGCATCCCGGCGCTGGGGGCCGTCGGGAAGATTAAGCAAGCTATTGCCCAGAGTCACATGGTGCTGGGCTGACCTGCCGCCGGTGCCGGGGATCGAACCGTGAGCCCCAGATTCCAGCGTCAGTCGCCCTGGCCGCGGCACCACACCTCTTCCCTTACATAACACGGGTACCTCGGTACTCACAAGGGTGCTGGCCTTAGAACCTCTTATGTTCCAAAGGGTTTGCTTGAAGTCCTCCTAGAAGTGTCCTTAAACTGTAATTTTCCAACCGCGACTTTCCCATGGAGTTGCACGGAGCACGCGGTCGTGTTTCCGCTCTGCACCCGTCCTCCGTGGGCGCCCTGTGTCACTGCCTTGGGTGGTTCCTTGGGTACCCAGCAATTCTACGTGCTCTAGGCCCTGTGTCTATTGAAGTCATTGTTGTTATACCATTTTTTAGTATATGGTTCGGTCTCCCCCTGGAGCCCGTTGTACATTTTGCTACTTACGTATGCTCTATTGATTAAGTATTGTGTGCTTTGTGTTCTAATCTCGTGTAGAGGTTAGTAGAGAGTGTTTTAGTAATAAATACATATTTTTACATAACACTTGTGTGGTTCTCCTTTCATTTAGTCATTCAGGAGGTGATATTCTGGTAAAACAAGCTGCTTTACATTCCTTCAAGATTAAGCCTGAAGGCTGCTCTCCACAGCTACCACTAGGATAGCTTTCTAAAGGTTATCTTTGACTTCATACATCATAATGGTCGTTTGGAATGGTGCAAGGTGCCCACTTTAATTAGTGGACAGCATATACCAGGCCAACTTCTCACATTGGTGTGCAGCGGTTGGGATTCAAGCTTGCCATTGTTTTACCAGATAAATCTCATTGAGTGATTAACTGAAAACCACTGAGTATTAGGCACATATGATACATCAAGATTGAATAAGTAAGATCTACTGAACTTGGAGTTGGGCAGTCAAGGGTCTAGCACACCCTTTCTCCAACTCAAGAGAGTTTAGTCTCCACTAGGTTAGGTAGGTGCCTACACCACATAACACTAGTATGTCTTCTAGAGGAGAAGCCAGTGGCTCTCTGCCAACTAGGTATGACCATCTCTCATTCCAAGAATTGAGAAACATGTGTACATCTAGGAAGCTGAGGACAGGGAGAAGTGCAAGCACCCAACGTCTCATAGAGATGTTGCTCTTGGATGACCTCAGAAAGACCCCAAGGTCTGATGAAGTAGAAAGAGTGGGTGGGACAGGGAATGAGGAAGGGCCAGGAAGTGAAACCTTCTTTGATCTGGACTCAAACCCTGGCCAGGAGGATCAAAATGATTCTAACCTGGAAAACACAGAACTTCCTTTAGGTGGGGGAGAAGGCCCCAGTGGCCCTCTCTTTACTCCACCAGGAAGAGTACAGAGTTTGCCTAGGAGATCCAGAACTCCACTCAGGTACTTCTGTAGGGACTTCCATATCCCATAAGAGGGAATCCTCTTCTGATAGACAGTGCCAACTTCTGGAGCTTGAGAAAATCAAGCTTAGGCTCAAGAAGGAGCAGTTGGCCCTAGACAGGGAATCCCTAGAGCTCCAGAGAGCTACAAAGAGATTGGGACTAGAGTCCGATGGTGGCAGCAACAGTATTCCTAGAAGTAGGGAGTATACTCATGAACATAGGAACCTGAACAAGATAGTCCCTCCCTACCAGAGTGGGGATGACATCCACAAATGGATAACTGCACTGGAGAGGGCCTGTAAAGTACAGAGGGTCCCTCAGGGGCAGTGGGCAGCTATCTTGTGGCTATCCTTTGCTGACAAAGGTAGAGATAAGCTCCTCACTTTTAGAGAAAAGGATGCTGACAATTACTCAGTCTTGAAGAGTGCTCTCATTGATGGGTTTGGCTTAACCACTGAGCAATACAGAATTAAGTTCAGAGACACCCAGAAGACACAGACTCAGGACTGGGTAGACTTTGTAGATTGTGCTACTAAGGCTCTGGAAGGTTGGATACATGGCAGCAAGGTGCATGACTATTTAGGATTGTACAATTTGATTATGAGGGAGCAGATCCTTAATAATTGTCAAAACCAGATTTTACAGCAGTACCTGGTGGACTCAGATTTGACTTCTCCCCAAGAATTGGGAAAGAAGGCAGATAAATGGGTCAGGACCAGGGTAAAACCAAAGAATCAGGGTGGTGACCAGAAGAAAGATTCTTCCAAGAACCAAGAGAAAGGTGGGGATAAATCAAAAGATAAACCCACTACAGGGCCCCAAAAGTCCTCTTCTGGGGATGGGTCCCAAACTCCTTCCTCCCCTGAAAAGAAACCTTTTTGCTTTGTTTGTAAAATGCAAGGCCACTGGAAAAATGATCCCAATTGTCCCAGGGTCAGCAATAAGGAGAATGTTCCTCCAAGCACCACTACCACTCCTCCTGGTACTACAAGTAGTAATGCCCCAGTTGGTAGTAGTGCACCCAAATAGTTAGGTGGGTTCTCATGGGGAACTGAGGTGGACCCTGGCTTAGCAAGGTCCCCCTCACAGGCCTCCTCAGTCTGTGATGGTGGCATGGGATTTGCCACTTTTACTGTCAGTCTTAATTCTTTGGGCAAGAACAGACAGGAGCCACTGATCAATGGTCAGAAAGCTGTGGCCTTTAGGGACACAGGGGCTAGTGTCACCATGGTGACAGGGAACCTAGTACCCCCCCAGCAGCTTTTACTTGAGTTTAAATACCAGGTGACCAACATTGATGGTATCAAGACAAATCATCCCATGGCAATAGTCAATCTCAGCTGGGGTCACTGGCCCAAAGAGAGTGGCAGTGTCCCCAAACTTGCCTGTGATTTGCCTCTGGGGCAATGATTTAGAAACTTCAGCCTGGGCTGAAGTAGAACACCAGGCCCATTTAAGAATGTTAGGCCTCCCTGAGAAAGTTGGTGGGACCCTAAGGGCCTCAGTCCAACCCCAGGAAAATTTTGGAGGAGTGGAGCCTGAAAGAATGGCCCACTCTACTCCACCAGAGAGCAAAGGGAGTGAAGAAAAGTCTTCTTTCCCCCAGACAATAGGTAAGGGTCAGCTTCCTCAGGGAACTGATCCTACCCCTTGTGGAGGAACTGCCCCAGAGGTGGTCAGGCCTGTCCTGGCAACACCCATGATGGCAGGGGACCCTTCCAAGGTGGTACTGAGTCTGGAGCAGGTATCCTGCCCCTCTCTACCCTACCTCAATCATCCTAGGGCTGCAGAGGTCAGGGAGGTCAGTGGACCCCTAAGGGCCCACTGTCCAGAGGAACCCCCTCATCAACAGATTAGGGACACCCAGTCTAGTAGCCCTAGCCAGGTGAAAATTCCTCAACACACTGAGGGATCCCACTTACCCTTGGGAAGTGACCTCCCCCAGATGGACTCTGTTGGGCAAAGGCAAACCTGGGACCAGATGGTTCCAAACCTACCCTGCCCCTCCAGTGTTCCAACCAAAGGGACTCAACCCCCAGCTGTAGGCAGCCAGAGGTTGACCCCTAGGGCCAGATATAACTCAGTCTTCGAAAGAAAGGCCTCCATGGTGACCAGTGCTCTGAGGAAGCTGAGACCAACTTATTTAAGGCCTCACTCCTCCACTCAGGCACCCCACCAGCCTTTTTCTTTGCAAAGACACCCTACAGGTAGTACTCCCAAATTTTGGAGAAAAACCAATACCCTAGAGACTCCTTAGTGGACCATAAGACAGGGGGTATCCATGCTAGTGCAGGATCTTCCTTATATGGCCACTTAGTCAATAACGTCTCAACTGGGTAAGGTTAGCCTTATCTCCTTTCGTTTGGGGGGGGGGTTATGTAGGAAGGTAGGATCTGACTGCATGGTTACCCCCACTTTTTTCCTGGTGTTTTGCTGGTTTTTGACTAGTCTGACTGGGACCCTGCTATCCAGGACCCCAGTCTATCTTCTTTCTCCCTAAATTGGTTGTGTAAAGTACTTAGGTACACTCCAGGTTGGATACTGGGGTACCCTTATAAGTCCCTAGTATGTGGTACATCATGTACCCAGGGCATAGGTACCCCAGAGGCCTCCCATGGGCTGAAGCATGTATTATGCCACCCCTGAGAGTCCATCCAAATTGACACGACCAGCCTGCTACAGCAGACTGTGTAAGCTGGTGCTTGCACCACTTACTTAAGATATAGGTTCACTATATCTCTCTAAATCAGTGCACATACAAACCTATCATTCACCCCTATGGCAGGCCTTATCAATCCTGTAGGCAGGGTGCTGGGTTTTATGTGAGAGGGTGCCCCTGCATGAGTAGGGCCCCTCTGCAGCCTTCGGAAACCATTCTCCGGGGTTGTCTGTGATGCACCCAACCATATATATTTAAGTGCATTATAACCTCGCGGTAAATGCTAACTTTAATACGGCTGCTTAGAAACATGTCGTGTTTGGTGTCAAACACCTTGGAATCATACCTCCACGCCAGTACTGGCGGGGGAGGTATGATTCCACCCTTGTAGAACTACTACTATGGGTCACCGGTCTACCCGGTACCAGCTTTCTTGACCTGGGCAGCACAAAATGGATGCTGCCAGCCACAGACACGAGTCTGCCCTCCTGCTGCTGAGCCAAGCTCGAGCAGAGGAAGGCCTGACAATAGGTTTCCTGTCACAGGGAGGTGTGACCACCTCCCAGACAGGCTTTAGTGTATTGGGGCTGGGTGGGTGCACTCTTAGAGTGCCAGAAAGTCTGCACTGGGGGCACATTTGGTGTCCCCATGCATAGTACAGCACAAACCAGTTCTGGGAGCCATTGGCTCCTGCTCTGGCACGAAACTGGACAAAGGACATGGGTGTAACCACCCCTCTGTCCTGCCCCTCCCCTTGGAGGGTCCCCAGAGTCAGTCCAACCCCTTCCCTGGGTATAAAGTGGGAAACCTGATCACAGGACTTTAGATTATACCTGGACAAGACTCTGCAAAGAAACCAAGTACTTCGACGGTCCACACTTCGCTGGACGACAGAAGAATCTCCCTTGGAGTAAAGGAGTTACTCCCCTGCAGCAGCAGGCACCTAAGCGCATCTGACCGGCTTGCATCTCTAGAGCTCCTGCGGACTCCGAAGATTTCTGCAACACAGGAGGTAGGTTTCCGAAGGTCGCCGAGGTAGATCTGACCTCTCAGCGATTCTGAGACCAGTATCCCTCGTGGGGGCCGTGCAACCCGTACCTCTGTGCACCGCGTCTATTTGCAAGTGCATATGCTTGTTGGCCATCATTGAGCTTGTGCATTGGACTACGTGTAGTCCTGACTCCGAACACCATTTGCACAGAAGATATCCGGGCTCCACTCCACGAGTGCTCTGTAGGCTGGTGCTTTGTAAATTCGCTCGAGGTCTCCTTGCGATCCCTGGTCCGTTGGCCTGTGGGTCCTGGCGAGGGTAATCTCATTTGTTTTTGGGCTTCCCTGGTTGCTCCAGATGTGCCCTGACTCTCCATTGCTTGGAGAGTCCCCTGGACCTTGCTGGTTCACACCGTAACCTGTTTCCTCTGCCTGCGTGGGTTGCCGCTGCCAAGGCTTGTTGGTGCTCCAGCCGGACACTGACCCCTCAGCTCTCGACATCCTTTGTGGGACAGCTCACCTCCGGACCCTGGTTGTCGTCGACGTCTCCTGGTCCCCGTGGCTGCAGAGACAAACACCCTTTCTCTTCACCTGAAGCATCCAACATCGGTGGGCATTCGACTACCGAGCCCCTGGTCATCTGAAGTGACCCAGACTCTGTCCCCTCTGCTTTCAGGTTCTTCTCACCCCGGATCCAGGCTTGGATTCCACCGGACACTCTTCGCCTTCCCAGCAGCCGTACTTTCTTGCAGCTCTCCATTGAAAGCGACGGAGGTTTCCGCCACCGCTTGACCCCTTTGCACCCGGCTCCTCTGGGATAGGTAACACGGGTACCTCGGTACTCACAAGAGTGCTGGCCTTAGAACCTCTTATGTCCCAAAGGGTTTGCTTGAAGTCCTCCTAGAAGTGTCCTTAAACTGTAATTTTCCAACTGCGACTTTCCCATAGAGTTGCACGGAGCACCCGGTCGTGTTTCCTCACTGCACCCTTCCTCCATGGGCGCCCTGTGTCACTGCCTTGGGTGGTTCCTTGGGGTTGCCAGCGATTCTACGTGCTCTGGGCCCTGTGTCTATTGAAGTCGTTGTTGTTATACCATTTGTTTAGTATATGGTTCGGCCTCCCCCTGGAGCCCGTTGTACATTTTGCTACTTACGTATGTTCTATTGATTAAGTATTGTGTGCTTTGTGTTCTAATCTCGTGTAGAGATTAGTAGAGAGTGTTTTAGTAATAAATACATATTTTTACATAACACTTGTGTGGTTCTCCTTTCATTTATTCATTCAGGAGGTGATATTCTGGTAAAACATGCTGCTTTACATTCCTTCAAGATTAAGCCTGAAGGCTGCTCTCCACAGCTACCACTAGGATAACTTCCTAAAGGTTATCTTTGACCTCATACATCATAAGGGTCGTTTGGACTGGTGCAAGGTGCCCACTTTAATTAGTGGACAGCATATACCAGACCAACTTCTCACACACATGGCCCACTAGACTAGCCACCACAGAGTCCACATGTGTATAGTCTGGTAAAAGGCGGCCCACCAAACTAGCCACCATAGAGTCCACATGTGCATTATCTGGTAACACCCGGCCCACTAGACTAGCCACCACAGAGTTCACATGCACATTGTCTGGTAACACATGGCCCACCAGACTAGCCACCATAGAGTCCACGGGCCCGATTCACAGAACTAACTTACGACAAAATCCTAAACTTACTACCATTTTGGTATTCACAGAATGAACTTACTCATTTTGGTATTCACAGAATGAACTTACTCATTTTGGTATTCACAGAATGAACTTACTCATTTTGGTATTCACAGAAGGCCCTTACACATTTTGTGTAACTTACTCATTTTGTGTAATTTACACATTTTGTGTAACTTACTCATTTTGTGTAACTTACACATTTTGGTATTCACAGAAGGCACTTACTCATTGATGAGTAAGTGCCTTCTGTGAATACCAAAATGAGTAAGTTCTTTCTGTGAATACCAAAATGGTAGTAAGTTCATTCTGTGAATACTAAAATGGTAGTAAGTTCATTCTGTGAATACCAAAATGGTAGTAAATTCATTCTGTGAATACCAAAATGGTAGTAAGTTCATTCTGTGAATACCAAATGAGTAAGTTCAATCTGTGAATACCAAAATGGTAGTAAGTTCATTCTGTGAATACCAAAATGAGTAAGTTAATTCTGTGAATACCAAAATGAGTAAGTTCATTCTGTGAATACCAAAATGGTAGTAAGTTCATTCTGTGAATACCAAAATGAGTAAGTTCATTCTGTGAATACCAAAATGAGTAAGTTCATTCTGTGAATACCAAAATGGTAGTAAGTTTAGGATTTTGTCGTAAGTTAGTTCTGTGAATCGGGCCCTACTTGCTTATATTCTGGTAACACCCGGCCCACTAGATTAGTCACCACAGAGTCCATATCGCCTTGTCTGGTAACATGCCGCCCACCAGACTTGCCACCGCAGAGTCTACATGCGCATTGTCTGGTAACACGCAGCCCACAAGACTAGCCACTACAGAGTTCACATGCACATTGTCTGGTAACACATGGCTCACCAGACTAGCCACCACAGAGTCCACATGGGCATTGTCCATTAACACATGGCCCACCAAACTATCTGCCGTAGAGTCCACATGCGCAATGTCTGGTAACACGGGGCCCACCAGTCTAGCTACCATTGGGTCCACATGAGCATTGTCTGGTAACGCGCCCCACCAGACTAGCCACCACAGAGTACACATGTGCCTTATCTGGTAACATGCCGCCCACCAGACCTGCCACCGCAGAGTCTACATGCGCATTGTATGGTAACATGTGGTCCACCAGACTAGCCACCATAGAATCCACATGCGTATAGTCAGCTAACATGCGGCCCACCAAACTAGCCACCACAGAGTCCACATGCGCATTGTCTGGTAACACGCAGCCCACAATGACTAGCCACTACAGAGTCCACATGCACATTGTCTGGTAACACATGGCTCACCAGACTAGCCACCACAGAGTCCACATGCGCATTGTCCATTAACACACTGCCCACCAAACTATCTGCTGTAGAGTCCACATGCGCATTGTCTGGTAGCACGCGGCCCACCAGGCTAGCTACCATTGGGTCCACATGAGCATTGTCTGGTAACGCGCCCCCCCAGACTAGCCACCACAGAATTCACATGCGCATTGTCTGGTAACACGCGGCGCACCAGACTAGCTGTCGTAGAGTCAACATACGCATTGTCTGGTGGCATGCGGCCCACCAGACTAACCACCACAGAGTACACATGTGCCTTATCTGGTAACATGCCGTACACCAGACAACCACCGCAGAGTCTACATGCGTATTGTATGGTAACACACAGTCCACTAGACTAGCCACCACAGAGTACACATTACCCTTGTCTGGTAGCACGCGGCCCACCAGACTTGCCACCACAGAGTCCACATGCGCAATGTCTGCTAGCACGCGGACCACCAGACTTGCCACCACAGTCCACATGCGACTTGTCTGCTAGCACGCGGACCACCAGACTTGCCACCACAGAGTCCACATGCGCCTTGTCTGCTAGCATGTGGACCACCAGACTTGCCACCACAGAGTCCACATGCACCTTTGTTTGGTAGCACGTGGCCCACCAGACTAGCCATCACACAGTCCACATGCGCAATGTCTGCTAGCACGCGGACCACCAGACTTGCCACCACAGAGTCCACATGCGCCTTGTCTGCTAGCACGCGGACCACCAGACTTGCCACCACAGAGTCCACATGCGCCTTGTCTTCTAGCACGCTGACCACCAGACTTGCCACCACAGAGTCCACATGCGCCTTTGTTTGGTAGCACACGGACCACCAGACTTGCCACCACAGAGTCCACATGTGCCTTGTCTGCTAGCACGCGGCCCACCAGACTTGCCACCACAGAGTCCACATGCACAATGTCTGCTAGCACGTGGACCACCAGACTTGCCACCACAGAGTCCACATGCGCCTTGTCTGCTAGCACTCGGACCACCAGACTTGCCACCACAGAGTCCACATGCGCATTTGTTTGATAGCACGCCGACCACCAGACTTGCCACCACAGAGTCCACATGCGCAATGTCTGCTAGCACACGGACCACCAGACTTGCCACCACAGAGTCCACATGCGCCTTTGTTTGGTAGCACGCGGACCACCAGACTAGCCACCACAGAGTCCACATGCGCCTTGTCTGCTAGCACGCGGCCCACCAGACTTGCCATCACAGAGTCCACATGCGCTTTTGTTTGGTAGCACGCGGACCACCAGACTTGCCACCACAGAGTCCACATGCGCAATGTCTGATAACATGCAATTCATATTCTCCAGAGGGTAAAGTTTACCATAAATCTCAGCAAAATGACCTTCCACTGCTATTTAATGACATCCATGGCAAACTAATTATTGGTAAACCTTCATTTTTTTATTGAAGTTTCATGACAAATAGCAGGTTCCGTACAGAACACAACAAAAGTACAGTAATACGGGTAAACGAGGCAAATAAAGAACAAGCAGAGCATGGCAGTGGCAGCGGATCATCAATCAATCAATCAACCAATCAGGGGTTTGTTTAGCGTAGCTACTGAACCGTGAGGGTCTCAAGGTGCTTAGAGTGGGGTGGGGGGGCTGCTGATCTATCTGGGTTCAGTCGAAGAGCCAGATCCTTCCTGAATTGGGTCAGCGATGAGGATTGCCTAGGGTGGAGGGTCAGGGTGTTGTAGGTCTTGGCGGTGACGTAGGAGAAAGATCTCTCTCCGGTTCTTGTCTTGTAGATCCGAGGGACGGAGGCAAGGACCAGCTGGGAGGAACGGAGGTGTCTGGTGGAAAAGTAGAATGCAAGGCAGTGGTTCAGATATGCTGGTCCAGCGTCGTGGAGGGCTTTGTAGGCATGAGTGAGGAGCTTGAAGGTGATTCTTTTGTCAACTGGGAGCCAGTGAAGTTCACAAAGGTGTTCGGTAATGTGGCTGTGGCGAAGGGTGTTGAGGACCAGTCTTGCTGTGGCATTTTGAACGTTCTGTAGTTTTCTGAGGAGTTTCTGGCTGAAGCCGGCGTAAAGTGCGTTGCTGTCATCAACCCTGCTGGTGATGAGTTCATGGGTGACCATCTTTCTTGCTTCTGTGGGGATCCATCTGAAAGTCTTTCGACGCAAGCATGGTGTGCGGAAGCATGAGGAGGATACGGCGTTGATCTGGCAGTTCATTGTGAGCGAAGAGTCCAGTGTGATGCCAAGGTTGCGTATGTGGTCCATGGGATTGGGTGGGGTTCTCGGTGTGGCAGGCCACTAGGAGTCGTCCCAGGCAGAGGGGGTCGGTCCCAGGATGAGTACTTCTGTCTTGTCCGAGTTCGAGCAGTGATGCTCTACCACAAGACCGCCAGGGATGAGGCACAGGCAGGAGCCTGCGGGTGGAGGAGGGCCTCGAACTTCTGACCAGAGGGTCAGCAGCAGCAACGGGGCAGCAGCATCTACCAGACGGAGCTGCGCCGTGAAGGCAGCAAGTCCACTAGACGGTCCGTGGACTGCACTTTCACCGTGCAGCGGCCGCCATTAAGTAGGGCTGCAGGGGGGCTGGATAGATGGGAGGCGGGAAATGCAGGAGCGGGTAGGGTCACTGGAGGGGGGTGCGGCTGAGGGGGACTGCAGCGGCAGGGTTGAGGGTGGCGAAAAAAGAGAAGAAAAGGCAAAAGGAAAAAGCATAATAAAGGCAAGAAGCAGAATCAGGGAAAAAAGCAGAAATAAAGGTAGAAAAAGCAGAAAAGAGAGACAGAGGGCAGCCCAGCAGCAGAGCAGTGACGCTCTACCACAAGACCACCAGGGATGAGGCGCAGGCAGGAGCTTGTGGGTGGAGGAGGGCCTCGGACCCCTGACCAAGGGTCAGCAGCAGCTACCAGGCGGAGCTGCGCCGTGAAGGTCAGATCATAGAAGGAGAAAGTAATAGCCTCACTCGCTGTGTGCTACATGCCAGTATCGTCATTTCTGTGTCTGTGTGCGTCTGTGTGTAGGGTAATGTGTGTCATTTGTGTGTCTTCGTGTGTTTGTGTGTAGGGTAATGTGTGTCATTTGTGTGTCTGTGTGTGTTTGTGTGTAGGTTAAGGTGTGTCTTCCCCCATGCATCTTTGTTAATGTGATGAACGGTTGTGTGACATCTACATAAGAGACTAGTTTCAGGCCGAAATACTGAATTGCAGAAGTTAATGGGGTCATGTAGATGTTGAACAGTGTAGAACTCAATCAGAACCCCGGAGAGAGCGAGAGACTGAAGTGAAAGGTGGTGTAGAGCCAGTCTTCAGTCAGTAGCCCTGAGATAGCGAGAGACTGAAGTGAAAGGCGGTATAGAGACCGTCTGCATATGGCTGACCATAAAAGAATGGAGCCATTGTCCGCAATCCAGTTCAAATGCTCTGAAATTGTTAGCAGAAGGGATTCTGTACTGTGATAAGGTCTGAAACCTGCTTGAATTCCGTCCAGCAGGGAATCTGATTCAAGAAAGTCTGATAATTGGCATTGATAAATGTCTCCATCATTTCTGAGGCTGCTCGAAGGAGAGAAATAGTCCTGTAATTTGCTATGTAACGAAGGAAGCACACATTCTATCAGTAGAAATGGCTCTCCCGACTTTTACTCTGTCTAGGTGTGGGTGGAATTTGCAGAGTTTCACTCTGCTGAATTCCGTGGAGTTACATATAAACTCTACGAGAGTCCGCGGAGTTCCGCCAATGGGCAAAAAATATGCCGCTCACACTGCAATTTTGCGCAGTAGCGAAAGCAGTGCTAAAAAATCAGTGCAAACAGCACCATGCATGGCGCAAGACCGCACACCCATTCAAGTTTATTTTAATGCCACTCAGGTAGCAAATCTGCCCGAGCTGCAGCAAATTTACTAGAGTGGCAGCCCTCTGACGTGACTGCTCACGACCGACCGCAACATGCGTGTTAGGAAATCGTGCTAAGGGACACCAAAGCTCGCATTTTCTGGAGCCTTGTGGCAGAAAGATTCTGCCACGTGGCGATTGGTGGAATTTGGCCATAACTCAGTGTTAAAGAGAAACAAAGACTGACCAAAATTCCTCCAATTCCGGAGCCTAATCCTGTCCACGCCTCGTCATTGGGAAGTACGGATCACGGGGGTTGGAGCACCCCCTCTTCACTGTCAGCAGAGAAGCCATTGCCGGGTCACCTGATGTCTACTAACACTTTGCATCGTGATCTGACCATAGCTGACAAGGTTTCAGATTGCTGTGTGTGACATTCTCATAATTTCTGTGAAATTATAAGTGACATTTCAACGACTATTAGTGACACTTTCTCGTGCACAAAATCAAGCAACGAAAACAAGAGAAAAATATAAATATCAGAAATTACACCCATTTGAGCAACGAGAAGCTGTAAGAAGATCTTGCCCCAAGAAAAAATTGTCCTATAGAATCTGGAACCCTCAGTGTTCTAATCGTGGTCTCTCCACTTATCAGTATTGTGTGATCCTTGTCAAATCACCTATGTCACCTTAAAGTATCTGCAGCTGCCTGATTGCTTGCTGCCATTGGCATTTGTGTTAAATTAATACACACAGGCTGGTACTTACTTGGGCCGCGGATGAGAGTCCGGAAGACGGTGGCACTCCAACAATTGTAGGCAGCGACTCAATGTGCAAGGCTGGCTGCAGGCAGGCTCAGGCAGTGAGCCACGGCGGGCCGTGGTAATTTGGGTTTACTGCCCCGGCCCGCCTCCAGTAATAGTCGTCCATCCAGGCTTTCCAGGGAGAGTCCCGAGTTGGGCGGTCTAGTGACAGACTGTCCTGGCGGCCGCTGCAACCCAGATCACTGACTCCTCTCCGTCTATGGTCTCCCTCGGCTGCGGCAATAATTGAATTCGGCGGGAGGTAATTAACAGCCATGATTGAATTTGCAGCGCCACCCGCAAACCAGTACCTGCAAGCCGCCTTCTTCCACAACAAACTAAACTCCCCGCTCCAGCAGCAGGATGTGACGTCCCCCGCAGCGCCGGCCTGGGCACAACCTGACTGGGCCCTCAATTACATCAGGCTGACAGTGAGCGCCACGGGGAATCACAAAAATGATACAAATGTCGCACTAAGCAGTGAGTGTGGGCCTGCCAGCAGCCTCATCCTTAGCCCAAGCCTGGAGCAGCGCGTGCACGCCACGGGCGGTGCGCTGCAAGCTGCCATACTTAACAGTTAGGCAGCGCTTCGGTGAGTGTCACACAGCTGGGGCTCAGACTCTCTGCATATGCGTGACAATGCATTTCAGTGCGGTAATGCAGCGTACCACACTGAAATGTGTTAGTCTAACACCTGATGCGTGTACTTGGAAGGACTGCCTGACCCCTGGGTAGAAACTGAGGGGCAGATTTACAGGCCCCTTGCGCCACTTTTGTGCCACTTTTCCCATGTTAAAAGTGACGCAAAAGTGGCGCAAGGGGCTTGTAAATCTGCCCCTGAGGGTGCAAGGCCTGGACAACACACGGGGCGCAGCAGGGGTTGTGTGGCTATGCTCAAGGTGGGAGTGTTATGCATATCATGGAAAGTGCATTGCTGAGGACCAGTCCATCTAATTCAGAGCTTTTTAGGTCTTGCAGACCTGCGTTGCTGCGCGCAAGCGCAGCTGGCTCTGCGAGACATATTGTGGAGGAGTATGTTTCAGAAGGGGGCTTGAAGCCCCGCCCCTCATTTTCATTGGGTAGCGTCAGCATTTATGGTAAACGCTGGCTTCCCATTGAAAATGAGGGTTCTGTGTTACCACCCTTTCGCCTTTTGGGACGGCCCCTCCGGACTGGGTCGCCTGCTTCACGGCTGCCGTGAAGCAATTTCTTATCTCAGAGGCGTGTTATATAAACAAGCCTCTGAGATCCAGTCCTGATGGGCCTCCCAAAAGGAGACAGGGCGCCGCGTGTTTATTTTTGCATCACGCTTTCGATGCAAATATAAACAGCGCTGCCTTCCCGCAATGGCGAGCGCTTGACAAAGGAGCGTTAAAACAAACAGCCCAACAGTTGGTAAGCAGCATGCGCTTGCTGCGCATGGGGGTCATGGCTAGTTTAACCTGCTGTGTTTAGTTGTGATTGACACCCAGGGAGACCTTAATATCGTGACGTGACACACTACCAGCGCCGACCGACAAACAATTCTTCACAGAAACAGAAGGCAACAAGTGCGGTGTCGAACTTCAGCGCGCGCCCTGCTCTTTAATGCGTCCTTCGTTTCCTCATGGATGAAATGTCGGAAATACCGCTCGCACATAGCTGAAGCTTGAATCATCACATTTATTTCTGTACAAAGTGAAGAAGTGACACTGCAGACTCGTGCTCCTTTCGGACTCAGAGTAGTGTTTGAGGTTACTATGGATACCGTCTGTAGGTCAGGATATTCCATTGTGTCCAGTATCTCTTGGCTCACTATGCATTGTTTAGGTGAGTGTTGCTGTTCAGTCAGTTAGGCTCCAAGAAGCACACAAGTAAAATGCTCCACACGCTTAATGTCTTTGAAAACGTACTAAGGAATGAAATGCAGCCAAAATGGGAATATGTTAAAGCTACTCATAACAAGCATTTGCAATGCAATAGGTCTCGCATTTGTGAGAGTTAGAGCTATTGGCACTGTAAATGACAATGTTTTTTATCTATGTGTTTTGGTTTGGAGTGGAGTGAATGTATATGGTTTGGAGTGGTTGAATTGTAATTGCTAGTTGTGGAATTGTGTGTTGTGTAGCGTATTTGTGTAGTGGAATTATGTGACAAGGTGAATAGATAGGGGCGAGAGCTGCACAGAATAGATAGAGAATGATAGGTAGTTTGTACATGAAGTGGTGAATGAACTCTAGATAGAGGTGGTGCTGAGTGATGCTTTGGTGGTGCTCAGGTGGTGCTGTGCTGGTGCTTAGGTGGTGGTGAGTGATGTTGAGTTGGTGCTGTGCTGTGGCTGAGTTGGTGCTGCACTAGTGTTGGCGCACTGATGAGGCGGTGGTGCTGTACTGATGCTCAGGTGGTGCTGTACTGATGCTCAGGTGGGGCTGAGTGATGCTGAGGTGGTGCTGTGCTGATGCTCAGGTGATTCTGAGTGATACTGAAGGTGTTTTTAGCAATGCTAAGTGATGCTGTGGTGGTACTGAAGTGGTGAATGAACTCTAGATAGAGGTGGTGCTCAGGTGGTGCTGAGTGATACTGAGGTGGTGGTGAGTGATGCTGAGGTGGTGGTGAGTGATGCTTTGGTGGTGCTCAGGTGGTGCTGTGCTGGTGCCTAGGTGGTCGTGAGTGATGTTGAGTTGGTGCTGTTCTGATGCTGAGTTGGTGCTGCACTAGTGTTGGCGCACTGATGAGGAGGTGGTGCTGTACTGATGCTCAGGTGGGGCTGAGTGATGCTGAGGTGGTGCTGTGCTGATGCTCAGGTGATTGTGAGTGATACTGAAGGGGTTCTTAGTGATGCTAAGTGATGCTGTGGTGGTGCTGAGTGATGTTGTGGTGTTGCTGAGTAATGTTGAGGGGGTGGTGCTGAGCTGGTGCTCAGGTGGTACTGAGTTGGTGTTGCTGCTGAGGTGGGACACCACTGTTGGTTGTGCACTGATGCAGAGGTGGTGCTGTGCTGATGTTGAGGTGGTGCTGCGCTGGTGTTGAGGTGGTGCTGTGCTGGTGCTGAGGTGGTGCTGAGTGATGCTGTGGTGGTGCTGAGTAAAGCTGTACTGGTGCTGCGCTGATGCTGAGGCAGTGACGCTGCACTGATGCTGAGGTAGTGCTGTGCTGGTGCTGAGATGGTGCTGCACTAATGCTGAAGTGGTGCTACTTTGGTGCTGAGTTGGTGTTGAGGTGGTGCTGCGCTGGTGTTGTGGTGAGGCTGCACTGGTGCTGAGTTGGTAGGGTGCTGGTGGTGGTGCACTGATCCAGAGGAGGTGCTGCGATGATACTCAGGTGGTGCTGTGGTGGTGTTGAGTGATGCTGAGGAGATGCTGGTGCTGAGGTAGTGATGAGTGATGCTGTGCTGGTGCTGCACTGATGCTGAGGTGATGATGCTGCACTGATGCCGAGGTGAAAGGATGCTGAGGATGAGAAAGGTGATCTTGGAGATTAAAAACGTTTGGAGTTTATCATGGTCTGTTGACACAATATTACTAATTTCCAAATATGCACTTGAGGCTTGTGCACAAAAGAAATTAATATTATTTGAGCTCATGTACAGACCATGTGAGGAGCTTTGGAAAACTGTGCAGGGGGCGTGTAGTGAGATAGTGGGTGGAGGCGGGGGCATGTGGAGAGAGCGATAGAGAGCATGGGGTGTGTGCAGTGTGAGGAGGCCTGGAGAGAGACTGTGAGGAGAATGGAGCACATGGAAAGGCTGTGCACGTGAGAGGACATATGATCACTCAGACAGACCATGTTATATGGGAGCTTATGTAGAGTGTTAGGAGCCCGCAATGTGATTACAGCTTTTAGCCTCCGGACCGCAAACACCATCATATGTTGATGGTACTAGGGCTAAAGCGCAAAGAAGCCAATGTGTTCAGTGCGCTACGCTCTATCACTCTTATTTGTGCTCTCCTAACCTAGATAGGTCCGTGACACCACGAATTGCTAATGACGCCGTGTAATGAAATAAACGTCATTTATATGAAATAAACAGTTTATCATCACAAAACTACATTTGAGTGCTTTTTGCAGCATAAATGTGGCAAGCACTAGACGTGTGTGAGGGATGTGTGCGTACGGTGGGAGCTACAGGGATGGGGATGTTAATTTATGAATGACAGGAAATTCCAGAACCAAACAAGATGTGGAGGAGGTCTGGGTTTCCACTGTAACCACTGACAATAATCCAGAGATGCAGGTTAAACAAGAGACTGACGCGACAAACAGCAAACAGAGCATGCGCACGAAGCGCTGATTACTAAAAAAAAAAGTAACATTCCATAATTTGAAAATATCACCACCAGGTTACGTAAACATTTTTTTTTTAAAACACAATTGTAATGACCATGACCTGCAAACCCCACTCGAGAGTCTGCCACCAGGGAGAAATGACTAGCCACCTGGGCCATCCATCGCTATATGCTATGTTGGTACCAACATGTGAGTAGGGCCTTCTCTCTGGGGTGTACAAAATGCTTCAACTATTACTATGGAGTATAGTTATCCGGATATGCAAGTGATACTGACACCCCCCTGATCCCACACCCTGTGTGCATGCAAATGGGAATGGGGTGCCACGGGGCTCTGGTGCAAGTTTGTGTACATATGCCCTGGTAGGGTGCCCCAGGCCCTGAGCCCAGACCCTGTGTGCATGCAAATGGGAATGGGGTGCCACGGGGCTCTGGTGCAAGTTTGTGTACATATGCCCTGGTAGGGTGCCCCAGTCCCTGAGCCCAGACCCTGTGTGCATGCAAATGGGAATGGGGTGCCACGGGGCTCTGGTGCAAGTTTGTGTACATATGCCCTGGTAGGGTGCCCCAGGCCCTGAGCCCAGACCCTGTGTGCATGTGGGGGAGGAGGAACGCCACAGGGCTTTGCTGCAAGTCTGTGTACACACATACTCCAGTAGGGTGGCCCACTGTATATGTGCACATAAAATGTACCACTAAGAAACGATTTTACAGTGTGTGTGTAAGCATGGGGAAGAGTAGGGAGGGGGTTCTGCTGCCTGTCTCTGTGCATGTACCCTCGTGCCAGATCCTCACATCCTGTGTGCATGCAAACAGGGGTGGGCACGCAGAGGGACACTAGTGTTGGGAGACTATGTATATGTACACGTGAAAGGTGCCAAGAATTCCTGACTTTGCAGCAAGGGAGAGGATGCCAGAGGGCTTCGATGCCAGTCTGCGTACATAAACCAAAGGAGGGTGCTACCGAACTTGTATCCCATAAACTTATGTGCATGCAATTGGGAGGGTCAGGGCTTTAAGTGGGATGAAAAAACTGGAGGTCTCTAAAAGGGGTGTGACAAGCCTCTTGTGTTTGTTTTAATAGTCTCCAAGAGAGTTTATTAAATTCAAACATGGCGTTTGTGGCACACTGCACTGAGTAAACATCGTCCCTGGAGGACGCAAATGCAAGCACACAGATGGCAAAAGGGGTCCCAGGGGAAGCTTGCCAAGCTATGTATTGCTTTAAACCCTGGTATTTCCTTAACATCTTGTGTAAGTACTTTAATAGCGTGCATGCGTTAGTGTGCTGTGTGTTTGGAAGGTAAGCCTACATTTGATTGTTGAGCGTGCGTTGGGGCGCATGCCACATTACAAGCTTACCTGCCCTCCTTTGAGCAACGGCGGTGGCAATGAATACGACATGTTAACAATGAATGCCCACGGACGCGTCTGCCCTCCACCATGCCACATAAATGACTACACGACATAATTGAAACTTCAAGAATCCTGGCTCATGCATTTCATAACTTGTTTTCTTTAATGTAAATTTGGTGCAGTTTAAAATTCACCTTAGCACGGCTCTCGCTTCAGCATGGAGGCTAAACAGCTACCGTGTTTGCTTACTTACTTGTTTGACCCCAGAGATGATTGCCCACAGCACCAACATAGATATATGCATCCGTCTTAGAATCCTGCCCCTGCAGCTCAAAAAGTGATCCAGCAATATCAAGCGGCAGAAGGAGGGAAAGGTGGGACAAAAGCAGAAAAGGCAGAGTCTTTAAATCATTATTTAAAACTAGGCCAGTGTCCGACCTAGTGCGCGCCACCCATTACTCACCTTATTCACACGTATTGTTTGTCCAGGGATGACTGCGTTTTCCCAACAACCCCACATCCAGGAGGAAAGGCCGGATCCACTCCATAGGATATAAAGCTGGGGAGCTGCAGAAGGTTCCTAAGTGACCCTAGCCACGAGCAGAGAAAGGAGGCATGGCAGGCCGGGAGGAATGCTATTCAAATAACATCCTGGGCTCCTCTTTGGGTTAAACTTTATTTGCTGGTTTTGTAAGGGAGGTGAATAGGGCAGAGGTGTTACGTGTGACTCGCGTAGCGTGAGCCCAGTTTGCTAGCCCACCGTTTGTTATTTTGAGGCCAGGGTATAAAATCTGAGCCCAATAGGGACCCGTTTCGAAGACGGACCAGGCCCACTTAAAGCCCTGGGTTTTATGGGTTTATGGTGGCAGTCTGTGTACTTGTATCAGAGGAGAGTGCCACACAGGATCCCACAGCATGTGTGCATGTAAAGGGGGGCAGGGGGCACCAGGGGCCACTGCTCCCAGACTGTGTACATGACCACTGGACTGTGCCACAGCACTCTAACCCCACAGCTTGTGCACGTGCCAGGCTCTCCTTCAGAGAACCAGGTTCGAGTCTCGGTGTCGGCTCAACATCCTTTGATTCTGGGCACACTGATGCTCATGTAAAGCGCTCTAATACCTTCGGGTACAGTTCGCGCTATATAAAAGTGAAAAATATAAAAATGGGACTGGTTCTGACAGTTCTGCCTCGTTAAAATGGTTGTTATGTTCTGGGGACAGCTTCTCTTTCCCGTAGAAGCTACCGGCAAGCACCGTGTTCGTGTATGCTGGATACACCCATGATGTGGGACACTCCTCTGAGAAGTACTGAAATTTAAAAAAGGCTTTGCCACTTAAGGAAGGTGACCCGTCTCCGCAATGGTGTAATACAGAAATCCTGGTAACGTCCTGATGCATAGCAACACCATTGGCAACGCTCCCCCCCCCCTCCAACCAATACTGCATGCTGATAATAAACACACAACACGTTACTTGTTTGGGAAAAATTGCTGCAGGTTTATTACATACACCGTTATGTAATAAGGTGGGTTATCTTACGGGCGATCCAAGGGCAGGCAACAATCTGGGCCGCCTGCCCGCCTGATGAGCCAAGCAGCACTGGGCGAACCCCATCTGTGCTGCCACTTCTGGTGATCCTTCTCCCTGATCACCTGACACATGGTCCCTTCCTACTCACGCCCCCTTTCAGGGCGGAGCGTAGCATAGCAAACCCCCAGTTGTTCAGGCCCACAACCGCCCGAAGGACTAACGGGGCGCCGACACGGTTTTCCAGTCACCTCCCATGAGGCTCTTAGGATTTGGCTCTAGCACTCCCTATGGTGCTGCGCAGAGAGGGGTACCCTTCTGTCCCCCTTTGCTTCCAGATCGCCCTGTAACTCCGCCTGCAACGAAAAAGACAACATTACAACATTCTCTGCCTCCCATCAGCCCGGAACCACGCCGGGTAAGCGGTAGGGTGGGAGACGGTGTGTCCGGCGCGAAAAGAGGAAGAAATGTGGTGGGGGGAGGCTATATACCCTCCCCCTATCCTCGCGCCCCTCGGAAGTGACGCTGCTTCGCGCGTCACCACCGGGCTGGGGGACTCCTCCCCGAGTCCCTGCCCACCTGAGGGGGGGTGCCCAGATGTCACTAGAGGGCTGCCCTCCTTAGTGGCCCCCTGCGGGGCCTCGGACAGCCGCATAGCAACACCATTGGCAACGCTCCCCCTCCAACCAATACTGCATGCTGATAATAAACACACAACACGTTACTTGTTTGGGAAAAATTGCTGCAGGTTTATTACATACACCGTTATGTAATAAGGTGGGTTATCTTACGGGCGATCCAAGGGCAGGCAACCATCTGGGCCGCCTGCCCGCCTGATGAGCCAAGCAGCACTGGGCGAACCCCATCTGTGCTGCCACTTCTGGTGATCCTTCTCCCTGATCACCTGACACATGGTCCCTTCCTACTCACGCCCCTTTCAGGGCGGAGCGTAGCATAGCAAACCCCCAGTTGTTCAGGCCCACAACCGCCCGAAGGACTAACGGGGCGCCGACACGGTTTTCCAGTCACCTCCCATGAGGCTCTTAGGATTTGGCTCTAGCACCCCCTATGGTGCTGCGCAGAGAGGGGTACCCTTCTGTCCCCCTTTGCTTCCAGATCGCCCTGTAACTCCGCCACAGCTCTGGAGGTGGCCCCCGTCACCGCCAGGGCCCCCACCCAGCAACTATGGTCCTACCTGCAACCTCTCATTTCCAAGGCCTCCCGCAAGTCTAACAGGAAAAGGTCCATCCCCACTGGTGATAGGTGAACACCATCCGCCTCAAAGTATCCCTTCACCTTTTCTTGAATCATCTCATGTCTGATGAATCCCAGGCCCCTTTGGTCGGTGAACTTGCGCATTGCCCCGTTCACTCGCTTCCGGGAGTGCTCTACTGCCTCCCCAGACTTTGCCCCTTGCCATACTCTGCGTGGAATCATCTCTGACCAACAGACCTCACATTGCCCCATGCGTTTGACGATTTCACCCAAGTCATTTTTCATGGCCTGCAAGAGTAGCCTTCTCCCCATGGCAATGAGGTCATTTCCCCCAGGTGTATCACCAATATTTTTGGCAGAGCCCCCTGGGCGGCTAGTCTCTGTTCCAGTCTGTTCCTGAGGGTGCTCCATCTCATTCCGGGGAAACCCATCCACTCAAACTGTGTCTTTGAAAATCCCCGCGTCCAATTCCGGCGCGCCGCCCACTGGGCCACCCTGGTGATGAATGAATGCCCGATCACCCATACCTGGAACCCTAGTAGAGTAAAGGACACCATTTACACACTTTGTACTTTTAATGTTCCATTTCACATAAGTATTATGACATGTAGTACACTCAAATTCACTGCACACTATGAATACAAACAAATTCCTTCAAGGACGGACGTACCGTTTGTAGCATTCGGACTCCCAACGCCCCACCTTTTTACCCCTTCTGGCTCCATTCCTGCTTTGAACGCAGACGTGGCCGCCCCTATTCTGAAGGAATGGCTGGTGTATTTTTGCCTGGCTGGGCAAGGCCCGCCCGAGTTAAGCTCGCCCTCATCAAGCGTTCCATCTGGTACTTTGTCAGGGGACCCTGATCTGCATGGATCAGCAGATAACCGGGGCGTTGGGACGGAGCGCCAAGTACTCCCTGACCTTGGCGACCGGGCAGTACCTGTGGTCCCCTAGCGGCCTTAACTCCACATCGACCCCCCGCCCTGCCTGGTCCGTTTTGGACCTCCTGAGGTGGATGGACAGGGTGCCCACCAGGGCGACATCCTTAATGCTTAAGGCATTGCCCGACCGGTCCGACTTGGACCTGGCCACCAATTCACTTATCCTAAATGCACCAAAAACGCTAGGCAGAAGGCGGCCGCAAAGAGCGACGCCTCGTACTGCGAGTAGGTGACCCCTTCTAATACGTCCAGCATGACCTTGAGTGTGTCGAAATCTATGGGGGCCCTGTTGTCTGGAACTCTGGGCTCCTCTCTGGCCCAACCCTTGAGGGCCGCCCTGATGATGAAGGACTTGGTTGGGTCGCTCCCCCGTGAGTTTGGCGTCGTGGCTCACTGCCGCCAAGTGGCCACACACCCAGGAATGGCTCTTCCCCTGTTCCTTGGCCCACACTACGAATGCCTGCACTGTGCCCTCCCTCGGCAGCGGGGAAAGTCCCAGTGACTGTGCCACTTTCTTGAAGGTGGCCAGGTGTGCCCTGTATCGTTTCCTGGTACCTGGGGCCAATGAGCATTCGCCCAGTGCTCTCAATCGTTGCTCCACTGCAAGATTCTCCAGAGGTGTGCCGGGAAGGGGGTCATCTCCGCTCTCGCTCGCGGCCAGGCCTCCCGGAAACGGAGCCACTGAAAACGAGAAAGAGCGTCAGCTGCCACATTCTTGACCCCCTCGATATGCCTCGCCCTGAATTCAACATTGCAGCGCAGGCATGCCCTGACTAACTCTCTGAGAAGACAGAGGACCAACGGGCACTTGGCTGTTTGCCCATTGATGGCCTGCACCACCGCCATGTTGTCAGACCAGAATAGGACCTTTCTGTCAGAAAGCGACCCCGGCCACAGGTGTAGTGCAATGACGATTGGGAATAGCTCAAGGACCGAGATGTTGGCTGTGATGTTGCGCCTGCGCCAGGCGTTGGGCCGCTCCTGGGCGCACCATTCAGCCCCCAAGATTGCCCAAAAGCCCTCCCTACCTGATGCGTCCGTGAAGAGGCAGAGCTCAGGACTGTCTGCCCAAGGTGCCCTCCAAATCACCGTCCCATTGAACTGCGTGAGGAACTCGCACCACATAGCAAGGTCTTTCTTCAAGCCCTTTGCCAGCCTAACCAGGTGGTGTTTCTTTTGACGTTAGCTGTTGCCCTAGCTAACCTCCTGGCGAAAACTCTCCCAGCAGGGATCACTTTAACTGCGAAATTGAGCTTTCCCAGGAGGCATTGTATGGCACCCAGGGGGGCTTTGTCTTTCCCCAGCAAAGCTTGAATGTCCTGACGCAGCGCCTGTACCTTGTCCGCAGGGAGCCTGGACTCGCCCTTAATCGTGTCCAGTTCGATGCCTAAAAAAGTCAGGACTTGCGCCGGACCCTCAGTCTTGCCAGGTGCTAACGGGACCCCTAGGTGCCTGGCCATGTCCTGAAAGCATTGCAAGCCTCTGCTGCACTCCCGCGTGCCTGCCCCCCGATGAACAGGAAGTCATCCAGGTAGTGCGTCACCCCTCAACCTTGAACATGTACGCGAGCACCCACTGCAGGAAAGAGCTAAAAGCCTCAAAGTAAGCACAGGACACGGAGCATCCCATGGGCATGCATTTATCAAAAAGAATTCTCCCTGCCACTTAAACCCCAGGAGATGCTGGCTATCCGGGTGGACCGGCAGCAGGCGGAAAGCAGACTCTATGTCTGACTTTGCCAACCAAGCTCCCTTGCCCGCCCTCCTGACCATGTCCACCGCCATGTCCAGGGAGCAGTAGGACACCGAGCACGTCCCCTCTTCAAGCCAGGAGTTCACTGAGTCACCTTCTGGGTAAGACAGGTGCTGGATCAACCTAAAGGCCCCTGGCTCTTTCTTGGGTACTACCCCCAGGGGGAGACAACAAAGTTCGTGAGTGGTGGCTGATTGAAGGGGCCCGCCACCCTACCCAGGGCCGCTTCCTTATTAATCTTCCCCAGCACAACTTCAGGTTGCTCCTGGCCGATTTGAGGTTACCCGCGTCCCTGCTCGCTAGTGGGCCCCGGTAAGGTATTCTGAATCCTTCCATGAACCCCTCCGCTAGGAGCAGTCTGTCCTTGGTGTTCGGATACTCGCGGATGAGGGGGAGGAGGTTTGAAATTATGATAGGGGACGGACCCTTGGCCATGTGTGGGATGGAAGACCTACCCCTAGATGGCAAGCCGGGGACGTCACTGCTGGGAGGGGGTGGGAGGGGCGGAGAGGGGAGGCTGGACAGTGGAGATTGCCTATTTATCTTGCCTTCCCGGCAGAGGTGAGGGGCCCTCCCGCTTGTTACAGGAAGAGGCAGGATGGGTGGCCCCGCATTTGCTACAGGTATGGGAGAACCTGCATGCTTTGCCCCAGGAGCAGGACCCTGCGTTGTATAACCTGCAGGTTCCATTGTGCACTGTTTTACCTCCATTCTTTCGGCCACCTCCTCGACCACCCCGAAAGGACTTGTTGAACTGACCCTTCGACTCCTGCTTCTGACCCCTGGGCTTGTCACCCCCACTGTTGTTTGTGGAGATCTTGTCTTTCCCTTCCACTGTGCGCTTTCCCATGTGCTTAACCCAGAGCCTCACCTCCATCTGGTCCCACTCCAGTTCGGGACACATAGCCATCTTTTTTCTGAATTCACAGTCATAGTGGTACCATCCCATCCCCCGCTTGTCCCAGCCTCGTTGGTGATAATGCTGGCATACTGAAACAACCCCGGCCCCTGCTCTGGGTATTTTTCCATTATCACTGCAGCCAGGAAGGCAAAAGCTTGTCCCCATGTTACAATGTTCTTCTCCGGCCAAGCTTGGAATCGTACCTTTTGTCCTCCTCCTTACCCCCATCTTTCTTGTGTCAACCCCCTCTGCACCGTGCATGAGCAGGGTGAATATATCAATGAACTCTCGCCTCCAAATCCCCTCTTTGGCCGCTGTGGGAACCTCCCACCCCAGAGAGCACCGCCCGAGACCATTGGCGCCATTGTGACTAGTGGCTTGGACACCCCGGCTGCGGTGGGCAGTTCTGAGGGGCGTGTGGGAGCGCTGGCTACCTTAGGCGCGGTGGGCGGGGTCCCCACCGGGAGTGGTACCGAGCTGGCGGGGGCACTTGCTGGGGACGAAGTGGCCCCCACCACCGGATGCTGCCCAACTTGTTCTGCTGGGCTGCTGGTTGACGCCTTGTCGCCCTGGGGGAGGGCTGCGCTTGCCATGCTGGCGCCCCCTCCCCAAACCTGCGTGATGGACGGGACCCCAAGCGCACCCCCCGGAGGAGCCGGCACTGCCCCTCCACCCCCACTGTTCGAGCTGGCCCCCGCAAGGTCTGCTCTGACCTCGGCCATGAAGCTCCTCAAAGAGTCTGTGAGCTTACCCAAGTCCTCAGTTGTTGCGTAGCTCGCAGGGAGCGGGTTGCTGGCCGGGGGAATGACTGGACCGGGTGCCGGGGGCGGAGGAACGGGCAGCGGGATGGCAGGAATACGAGGAGTGGTCATGGCCCGACTCCTGCTTGGCAGCGGGTCTGCCGGGAAGTCCTTTACTGTGGGCCTGCGTGTCCTCTTGGACCTAGTGGGGCCTGCCTCTTCGATGTGCTCCTGCTCTGTGGTCGGGGACGCGTTGGCGAATCCAGAGTCCTCCGGATTATTGGCCTTCAGAAGTTCTGTGGCCCAAGCCAATCCCTTGGTCTTGGCCATGGCGAGGAAGGCTGCGATCTGCGCTTCTTGTGAGGTGCCTGGCTGGGTTTCATCGACTTGGGACATCAGCGAGAATAGAGGGGGGGAACCCTGGCTATCCATCCTGCCCTCCTGCGACTGGCGGCTCAATCTGGAAGAAAATTAACATTTAAGCCACTCTGCCCAACACTGGTTGCCAGGCCTGTCCTGCCTCTGTGCAGGTGCGCAGCCGCTGCGTCCCCCTAGTATCGTACTTACTTCAGCCCGGTAGGCTATCAATCTTTTGGTGGCGACGCTCGGATGGGTGCCGCACTGGACTCTGTGGGTGGAGATGGAGATAGAGGTAAGTAAATCTCCACTAGGCCCCCCCGTGTCCCTGCCCTCAGGGCCCCAGCACCCTCCCCAGCTCCGTGTAGCGGGGAAGCACCCAATTCTCGCAGCCGCTAGCCATGATCAATGGTCCGCCGTCCTGCGGGAGAGGAAAAGGGGGGGGGGGGGGACAGAACTGTTCCCTCTCCCTGCAAGTTGGGCCTAACTTACGCTGCGGCTTGCTCATCCTGGGTCCCCCCATGCACCCATACCTACTACGTGATCGTTTCCCCCTGGTCAATCGATTCCTGGCTGCGCCGAGCGTCCAATTCTGTCCTGCTTGTGGAGACAAAACATGGATGAGGAGTGTTCTGTCGCACTGCTGACCTTCCCTGTTGTCAGTTGCCCAGTGCCAACTCCCTGACATAGGGCTCTTGAGGCACCCAACCCCTCAGACCCTCCTGTTGTGGACTCCCTCCCAAACGTCACCTCGTGCCCCTGGTGGTCCAGATCTTTGTTACCTTTAGCCCACGTCGTCCGACTGCGCGGGCCGCTTGTCCCTAGTGTTAGGGCAGTGCCTCAGGGGGGGAGGGGGCGAAGCGTACCGCTGAAAAACAAAGGGCGCGGAGTGAGGCATGCCAAGACAAACACTCCACAATACTAAGCGGGGGGTGCCCATCGGTGTTACAGCCGCAGGCCCCCGCCCAGTTTGGTGCCCGAGGGAAGCTCCACCTAGGGCCACTTCTCCTGCCTTGCTGGTTCTCATCCCTCCCCTGATGGCGCTTACATGCACACCAGTTTTGTCGGACGACCCCCTACCTATTTCGGCTATCCGCGGGCGTTGCGAGGCGATGTTGACCTCGCCGAGACTCGAACTGGGTTCACCAGCTCCGAGATCGGCAGCTCTACCCATTAGGCCAAGTCCACTACTGGTTAGCGGGCACGCCACCACTGGACAACTCGCCTGTGCTGGGTCCCACGGCGTGTCCCTTGGTACCACACCAAACCCTTGCCTGCCCTTTCAGCCTCAGCTGTCCCAGTCCCCCAACTTACTGCTTCCGACCGGTGGCCTGGGTCTGTCGTACTTGATGTGGCTTGAGCGAGGCTCCCGGATATATCGCACTATGGGGAGAGATGGACAGTGTTATAACCCTGCAGGCCTTAGCACGGTGGGCAACCACATGTGTGCTGTGGCCGTGTTTCATCTCTGAGAACAACATGTTATTATTGGAGAACAGCTTGCTTTGTGAAAACGTTTTGCATGGGAAAGCATTGCTTGCCCCTGAATGTGCGGGACAAACCTCTAAGTGTACTCCTTTACTAACGCCTAGGAAACTGCAGGAGTAACGTGTGGACGGCTCGAATCATGCGTTCTGCCATTGGGTGTCAAGCTAAAACGCTTGATCGTATAAACTAATGCGTCACGTTGTGCAACTTCCCCTTGGTAGGCACGGGAGGTGTAGTCATTAGCCCGGCACCACGAGGTGGCGGAGCCAATGGGGCCCGGGATCAGAGAGAACCCGCGTGCACTCAAATCACTGGCAGCCGGCACCGGCGCCCCCACAGCATCCACCCCCGCCCCATGCTCCTCCACCCATGGTGACAACCAAACAAGGCCGGGTGAGGGGGGGGGGTTGTGTAACGCCCACTGCCCCGGCGCCCAAAGTCGGCCCTCCCTTGGAAGTGCTCATAGCCCCCACTGTAAGATCTGTTTGCCTGACTGGCCCCCCGCGGGCCTGAATGGCCCCGTTGCACCGAAGCTGCGAGGACGAGGGTTGTGCAAAGCCCACTGCCCCCCCCCCCCCGGCGAACGCAGTCTGTTCAAAAAGGAGGGGGGGGGGATGGAGGGGAGCGTAGCAGGCGTAGGCAGGTACCCGATAATCCAAACAGGGGGAGGCGCCCGACACAGGCGATGCCCCCAAGATCACCGGCCCCGGGAACTACACTCGTGGCTCCTTCCACCGCGCCTGCAACCGGCGCCCGCGCACCAGTCTGCCGCCGCCCCAGCGTGCCAACCACCGATGCGGCGATGGAAACTCGCTGAAAGTGACCTCCCTGGAACGCTGGGGACAGCAGGACGCCTCGGAGGCGAGCGCGTCCCAGAGCTGCGGCTGGAGACCCCCCCCCCTGCCCTGTGGACGGCCCCCAGCAGGCCGCGTGCCACCTGCCTCGCCAGCCATCCCTCGGCGGCCCAGTGAGCTGGGAGGGGGAGGCGGTGCATCTCGGCGTGGCCCCGTAAGACCAACGCCGGGGAGACGAATGCCGGTGGTCGGTATCCAGCAGGCCCGGTGGAACCCGGACCCCGTGCTCTGCGCTGGGCCCTGCGTGGCCAGCAGTCAGAGGCCCCCTCCCGCCCCCCTTCCCCTGCGGGGGACCCGGAGGGAAGGGTGCCACGGAGATCGCCCGGCAAGTGAAAAGGCCGTGCGACCCCGCCGGTATTGGCTGGGCGAGGACCCCGGACCGAGCACGCTGTGTCGTGCCCAGGGACAGTCAGCCCTTACAGCCCCAAGCGCCCCATCGTAGCCTGAGCCCTCGAGGAGCTGTCCTCCCCCCCCTAGAGCGGGTGCTGGAGCCGGATGGCCTGGCGCCCCTGCATAGGAGGACTGGGGGGGAGGAGTAAACTCACCAGGGAGCGCTTGGTGGGGCGACGGGCAGCTAGGCGGGCAGCAGTCCGGAGAGACGGTGTGTCCGGCGCGAAAAGAAGAAGAAATGTGGTGGGGGGGAGGCTATATACCCTCCCCCTATCCTCGCGCCCCCCCGGAAGTGACGCTGCTTCGCGCCTCACCACCGGGCTGGGGGGGACTCCTCCCCCGAGTCCCTGCCCACCTGAGGGGGGGGGGGTGCCCAGATGTCACTAGAGGGCTGCCCTCCTTAGTGGCCCCCTGCGGGGGCCTCGGACAGCCGCATTCTGGGAGTAGCACATCTGAGCCTTAAGTACTACTTCTTGTGACGCAGAGCAAGAATAACAGTAAATCACTGGTACGTGTTTACATTCGTAAGTTGATGTTCCCAAAATAAGATATTACTATAAGACGTATTTTGATCTTTCCACATTTCCTTCAGTGACCTGGGCAATCTGAAGATGCAAGGGGGGTTTTGGGAGGGGGGATGTTGCAGCCATCTACACAGCGCAGCGCTTGCACACTGAGCCGACCCTGACAGAGCCTGGTGAAAGCAGAAGATATCCAGGTATCTCAAGATGGAGGTGAGGGAGGAGTAGTCCCTTTATAGGGGCGTACTGGGCAGGATCGGATTGGGACCGAAAATAGGTCTAACCTGGTTAGCCAGTCCCAAATCCGGCAGGGGGTGGAGGGGAGATATGTTCCTTCTTAGTTAAAAGTGTTTTGTTGCAGTTCTATATAGTGCGAACTCGACCCTAAGGTATCGGAGTGCCTTTACATGAGCACCAGTTGCGTTACATAAGGACCTATTCATTTTTGGTAGGCACGGGGAGAATTAGTAATTTGCACAGAAACACAGGCTGCTGAGCCGTTGCTGAGACTTGAACCCGGTTCCCGAGTTTCAAAGTTGGCAGATCTCGTTACGCCACATCCTTATTTTAAAGTTATTTATAGAGGGCCCGTACCCCACACACCAGTGCTAGACTGGGCCATTTGCAATTAATGGTGAAAATTACTGCGTTGTTTCTACGAGGCATTTAGTTTTCAATTTGGGGAGCCTCACGAAAAAGAGCATGCTGTTTGGAAGCATTTTATACAAGCACGGAATCGAAACCTGTGGTGCGCGCGCACCACAGAGGAGCCGGACGTGGGAATCGAAACCAGTGGTGCGCGCGCACCACAGAGGAGTGGGGGGCGAGGGAGCCTGTCGTCTGTGCCGCACGCTAATGCGCGTCCTAGACACGGACGGGAATGGGCGGAGCAAAGGCGGGACATGCGCCTGCCTTTGCCCAATTGCGTGCCGTTTTTTTTTTAAAAAAAGCACGCTACAGCCAATTCCAGCCTGCGAAAGCAAAACCACACGCATGAGCGTGTGGTTAGCTTTCTGAAGCCCATACAAGAGGTCTCGCGTTGTGCGAGCAGGGCAGCGCACTGCAATGCTAGGCGCGAGACCTAAAAAAACATGAAGCACGATTTAGAAAGCACCATGAAGCCTGATGCAAGGAATTAATATCGCACTCGTATGGACATGTTCAATCTAAAGATTGAGTTGCAGCCGACTGTCTTCGAGGGAGGGGGGAGTTACTTCCTGGTATTCCTCGAATCAAGACCATTCCTCCTGCTGTTCCGTTCTATACCTGCTAGCACGCTGACCTCTGACCCGCAGGTTACACATTGGTGCTATAATTACACACCATCAAAGTGGGCTGCCGATGCTTTACATTTCCAGCTCAGTGGGGAACATCAAAGGGCAGCGGCGAGGGCCCTGGGGCCGGCCGTGAGGTGGCACCGGTGGTGTCCGTGCAGGGAAGGCGAAGGGGTTGAAAGAGCGCTGGGTGGCACTGTGGCGTAGCTCACTCGGTCTGTCAGTGAGAGGGCTGCCACCCGCAGAAGCGCAGTGTGCACAGAGTGACACTTGGTACGTGCAGCGCCGTGTCTCCTTCGGAAGGGCTCACTCTCGACCTTTCTCGACGATGTGGCCTAACGGTCAGAACTGCCGACTTTGTAATTGGGGAGGCAGCAAGTTCGAGTTTGGCGTCCGCTCAACATCCTGTGATTCTGGGCAAATCAGTTAATCTCCCCGTGCCTAACAAAAAGAAATGTGTCCTTGTGTAATGCAACTGGTACACATGTACAGCGGCGCTACAATAACTTCGGATCGAGTTAGCGCTATATAAAAATTAAAAAAACTAAATGAATAAAAAATAAGCAGGGCAAGTAATCAGGAATGGGCCTGGGCTTTTTGTTGTGTGCTATGCACAGGAAACATGCCTCAATGTAGTGGGGTAGACACATTTGCATACGTTTGGACACCTTTTGTAATCACACAGGCTAGCTAAAACAAACATTGACACAATCAATTGTGATGTCCTTTGGATAGAGAAAATATTTTCCGAAGCTTTATGACACTCATCTCACTACCAAATGGGCTTATATGCTCCTACCTCCCTACCCAGGAAGGGGTGACAGGCGTTGCGTTTCATTACCAACCACCTCTGCACAGCTTGAGACCAGCATCAGGCCAAGAAAGCACTTGCGTTTGCAACAACCACAAAAGCATAGAAGACTCTGTCCATTCCTGGACTCTCCCATGCCACTGTCTCATCACTTCTGGCCACTGCCGTAGACACAGACCTACTGAGGGGACCAGTGCTTCATCCCTCGTCTACCAGTTTTTCATTTTATGTGTAAGGCGCAGTATTTGTTATAAGGGCACTGAGATTGTCATAATATATTTCTTCGGCTGTTTTCTACAGCAGCGTATCAATGGTAATTGTAATGTTGGTGCTGTGGTGTAGGGCCAGCCTATCTGTGAGGTGTGGTTGAGCAAATGACCCCTGTTTTAGGGAATTAAGGGTATGGTTTGCGGTGACATGACCACAGTCAAGCAAGATGGTACGTCTCCTTGACCCCCGTCATCTCTCGTAACACAACAGCAGCCCCCTTCCTTATTCCAAGGAGGTGTTATGTAACAAGAGCGACCTGATATTTAATAAAGGTGCCCAACTTTGTGTGCCCAAGTTGTTCCAGACTCAAAGTGATGAACATCTTGCTGTGAATAAATAGATACTGAGCATGCATTTAACATTTTTGTGGGAGAGGCTGACCCCATTCCTCGCATAAATACAAACCCTTAGAGTAGGGTTTCATGCCTAGCGTTTCTTGCCGAAGGTACCAATCTCCATCGCGCAGTTAATACTATTCCTAGGGTCAGGTGACGTCAATCAGAACTGAGGTGTCAATTTCTAGTGCCACTTAATGTTGGGCTGCCCATCAGAGTGCTGCTGGCTCTGTGCCCGGCCTGACATCGAGCCCTGAAGGCTCCTTGGCACCAGCGGGCACACATTCCGTCATGAGAAGTTGCATTATTGCATTTGCTCGAATCCAGATATGTTTTCGTGTTTCAGGTTTAGGACTAGAAAAGAAGGCAACAGAAGACAGATGCCCCTTATTGGCTTATTGCCAAATATTAATAAGGGTAGCCACAGGTGTCGAGAATAAAGAAAATGCCTTGGCTGAAGCTGGGAACTTAAAACAGCCCTGGCAAGTATGATAAATTCAGACCCAAGGGAGGGAAGTAAAGGAATCCGAAAAGATTAGTCAGTTGTGCTGAAGTGGAAATAGAGATTAGTCACAAGAGGCAGAGAAGGGGCATAGAAGGGGCATAAAAGGCACAGCGTTGGCAAACAGAAGTAGGTTGGGCAAATGAGAGCAGGGTGAGCAACAGGGCATAGAGGATGGGGGCAGTAGTTAGTGCAAAGGGTGTGCCTGCTTCTAAACCGTGCTCCACTGTGAGTAGAGAGTGAGTGTGTGTGCGCAAACTGTTAGCTAGGCCAGGCCTGAAGGGGAGTGAATAGTGTTCATGTGTGCAATAAACTGCACGCCTCTGTGTGAAATAGCCATGCACCATGAGTGAACCGTGTGCCTGTGTGTGAGCGAATCCTCTTTGTCACTGAAGTGTGTGTGTGAACCATGAAAGGTGCGCCTCTTCACATGCTCTTACCCGTTGCTCTCACAGTTGCTGCTAGGGTGGTAGCTGCATGGATCTATGACCAATGCTTTATACATGAGGCTTTTATTTAAAAGAGCCTTGAAGTCATCCCTTTCAGATCTCGGATACTTGTGAGAGGGGCTTTGTTTGCTTTTCCTGCCCTTGGTTTCCTCTCATTCACTGACAACTCACATTCCTCCAATATTCCCGTCCTTCTCTATTCTTCCCAATCCTTTTCCCAGATGTTGCCTCCTCTCTGTCCTCTTTTTCTTGCTACTGCCCCCATCCTCTATGCCCTGTTGCTCACCCTGCTCTCATTTGCCCAACCTACTTCTGTTTGCCAACGCTGTGCTTTTTATGCCCCTTCTATGCCCCTTCTCTGCCTCTTGTGACTAATCTCTATTTCCACTTCAGCACAACTGACTAATCTTTTCGGATTCTTTTACTTCCCTCCCTTCTTTTGCCTCTTCCTCCCTTTCTCTCCTCTGCTCCCCTTTGCGTCCTGTACACCAGCCTCCTTATGCCTCTTACTTTTTAGGTCTCGCCTAGCGTAGCAGCGCCATGCTGAACGGAGTATTCCTTAATTCTGCATTAAATTAATATAATACACAAACAACTCATCACTAAAAGACAGTGCCATTTACAATTAAAAATTATATCTGGTACAAATACAATGCAATAGATTACAAAATAGCAAAATGACCTATTGCCATTTTGCATTACACCATTTGATTAATGCTTCACAAAGGCATTAAAAAAAAAAAAAAACATTTACAATGCCAACAGCTCAAAACAATGTCAGTGCGAGACCTATTGCATTGTAAATGCTTGTTACATACGGTCTGGGGTCGGGGGAGGGGGAGGGGCCAGTGTAGGGAGGGGAGGGGCCAGTGTAGGGAGGGGAGGAAAGATCCTCAAAAGTTCTGTGCCAGCGTGAAATGTTGAGTTGTTGAACTAGAAAAGATCTGATGTTAATCAGGATTTGTGGCACCAAACCTCAGGCTCGGGATAATAGTTTATGGCAGAGGACTGTGTGTATGTATGTGTGCGTGTGTGTGTCTATCTGTACGTGCGCGGGCGTGAGTTTGCGTGCGTGTATCTTTCTGTGTTTGTGTGTACATGCGGGCGTGAGTTTGCGTGCGTGTATCTTTCTGTGTTTGTGTGTACATGCGGGTGTGAGTTTGCGTGCGTGTGTCTTTTTCTGCTTGTGTGTACATGCGGGCGTAAGTTTGCGTGCGTGTATCTTTCTGTGTTTGTGTGTACATGCGGGCGTGAGTTTGCGTGCGTGTATCTTTCTGTGTTTGTGTGTACATGCGGGTGTGAGTTTGCGTGCGTGTGTCTTTTTCTGCTTGTGTGTACATGCGGGCGTAAGTTTGCGTGCGTGTATCTTTCTGTGTTTGTGTGTACATGCGGGCGTGAGTTTGCGTGCGTGTATCTTTCTGTGTTTGTGTGTACATGCGGGCGTGAGTTTGCGTGCGTGTATCTTTCTGTGTTTGTGTGTACATGCGGGCGTGAGTTTGCGTGCGTGTATCTTTCTGTGTTTGTGTGTGCTTGCCCGTGCGTGTGCGGGTGCGTGCGTGTCTGCCAGTGCGTGCGCACGTGCGTGTGTTTGTCATCGCTGGTCAGTCTCGGACGCTTTGGACTGTAGCCCTGAACATCAGCTGGTTCTGCAGATCTTCGAGGAATCCGGTGTCGTCCGAGTTCAGTAACTTCAAAGCTCGGTTTTTATTCTTCAAAATCCGCTGAATTTACTCCAAAAAGTTCAAATACCTGAAGAACACGAGAGGTTTAGAGAAAGGAAACGTGATCGCCTTGATCTGTGCGTGAGACCGCTGCTTCGACCACACAGGTCTGGTGCCAATTAAACGTTTTAATTAAATCAATAAAAACAAATCCGTCAAAAGAAACCTCATGTGATTCAGGCGACGGCCCCGAATGGAGCTGTCACTTCTGACGAGACTGTTTGTGTGCCGCGCCCAGTGTGCAGAGGAGACAGGTTTATAGTTATGCATCTTTTGTTAGAAATTGTCTGAAGTGCTGCGCCTCTGCAGAGCAGTTTACAAAGTCTTTGTTAGGCGGGATCCATGTATGCAAAGTGAGTGCTCGGGACATCGAGAATAAAGCATTAAAAGGGGGTTCTTAATAACAGACACAATTCGCCCAATGTTCTTACTATGACGAGTTTAAAACACGCGGCGAAAAGTGCGGGAAGAATGGAACTGGAGTGTGGCTTTGGGAATCACCACACACCTCCTCAAGAGACTGCAGACCATTCAGAACTCAGCGGCCAGATTCACCCTCGACCCCCCAGACGGGCCCACATCACCCCCCACCTGAAGTATCTCCACTGGCCCCCCATCCACAAGAGATGCCAATTCAGGGTTGTGGATCACCCCACAAGGCGCTGCACAACCAAGGACCAGCGCACATCAACCACCGCCTGAACTTCCACCGACCCTCCAGACCCCTGCGCTCAACTTCGCTCACGCCCCCCACATCCCTCAGAGCAGCAGGGGGTGCTCCGTGTCCTACCTCGCAGCAGAATCCTGTAACAGCCCCCCCCCCTCCATCTCTGGACCTCACCCTCCCTTCAGGAGTTCAGAAGGGGATTCAAGACCTGGCTTTTCAACTGATACCTCGGGAGCAGCGCCGATCTCAGCGCCTGGATACCCTCGCGGTGATTAGTGCTGTAGGAGAGTAGGATCTGCCTCTTATGTTGCCCCCACTTTTTTTTCTGATGTTACACTGGTTTCTGGCTAAAGTCAGCCTGGGACCCTGCTAATCAGGGCCCCAGCCTCTCTGTTCTCTCTAAACGATTTGGAGTGCACTCTAGGTGCACTAGTGATTGGATGCTGTGGTTCCTTATGAGTCCCTAGTATATGGTACCTTAGGTGCTAAGGGCATAGGTACTCCACAGGCCTACCAGGGGCTGCAGCATGTATTATGCCACCCCTGGGAAGCAGACTAAATCTGACACCACAGGCCTGCTACTGCAGCCTGAGTGAGGAAGTGCTAGCACCCCACACGGAGATATAGGTTCCCTATATCTCTCCTACACACACATATAACCCTATCAGTCACCCCTAAGGCAGGCCCTATCAATCCTGAGGGCAGGGTGCTTGGCTTCTATGTGAGGGGGTGCCTCTGCCTGAGCAGGGCCCCTCTGCAGCTCTCAGAGTCCATTCTCTGGTGCTGTTTGTGGATGCAGTTAAACCATATACTTTTAAGTGCATTATATCCTCGCGGTAAAATGCTAACTTTGGAATGGCTGCATCGAAACATGTCGTGTTTGGTGTCAAACACCTTGGAATACTACCACCCCGCCAGTCCTGGCGGCGGGGGGTAGCATTCCACCCTTCTAGAGGGATAGACATGTACCTACTGTGGAAACGCGGTAGAATCCGACAGAGCCCTGGCATCACAAAATGGATGCCACCAGTCACAGACACTGGGCTGCCCTCCTGCTGATGACCAACACTCGCAGTGGAGGGAGCCCAACAATAGATATCCTGTCCCAAGGGGTGTGACCACCTCCCAGACAGGGTTTAGTGTATTGGGGCTGGGTGGGTGCACTCTTAGAGTGCTTTGAAGTCCTGCACTGGGGGAGCAGAAGGCTCCTCTGTGCATATGCCAGTTCAAACCGGCTCAGGGGCTACCTGTCCCTGCTCTGGCGCGAAACTGGACAAAGGGAAGTGGGTGTAGCCACCCACTCCCTGACCCTCCCAGAGGTAGGGTCATAGAGCTAGTCCCTCCCCTCCTTTTAGTATAAGAGGGGGAACCTGTGCATTGCACCCTAGATTTCCCTGGACGACGCTCTACAAGAAGAATCCCGGACCTTCGACGTTCCACTACCTTTGGAAGACTGAAGAATCTCCCTTGGAGTCAAGGAGTGACTCCCCTGCTTGGCAGGCACCAAAAACTACAAACAACGGTCGCAAACTACGCCGCTCCCGCCGGAGTCCGAAGTCCCTGCAGCCCAAGAAGTAGATTTCCTGACTTCTCAAAGGCCATCGTGAGTCCCCAGCGAAGCTGAGGCCAGTGGACCCCAAGAGTAACGAGGAACAGCGACCCCTGGGTACCGTGCACTATTGTCGAGTGCAACCCCTCACAACGTTCCACGAACTTGTGCTTTGGACCACGTGTGGTCCCAGCCTCCAGCAGGAATCCCTCCTAAGATCAGCAGCCTACCACATCCCGAGTGACCGTGGGCCCCTGTGAGAGAATCCTCCCGAGGTGTCTTCGCGACCCCTTGCCAGCCGGCTTGTGGGTCCCCAGAAAACTTTCCAAAGAAACCAAAGGGCTCCCCTGGTTCCGCCAGGCCTGCCCTGACTTACCCTCGCTGGGTGAGTTCCACAGACCTTGCTGGTCTGCGCCATTGCCTCTTCACACTTTCCTCAAGACTTGCTGTTACCAAGGCTTGTTGGCTCCGATCGAGTTTCCGACACCGCAGTAAGCCGCAGACATCGTGGGACACGCCGAATCCAGCTCCTGGTCGTCGTCGACGCCTCCTGGACCTCGTGGCTGAAGAGTCAAGGCAACCTTGAACGACTTGAACCCTGCGACGACGGTGGGCATTCATCTTCCTTGCCCCGAGTCACTGCCAAGTGACTTTGAACTAACCCTGTGCGTAGTTTGTGTAGTAGCACTTCACCTAGCTACGTGAAGTACATTTTCAACTACACGTAGCTATGCAAATTGCGTAGCTGTGTACTTGACTGCACTGTACAATAATTGCCAAAGGCATCTTGCACAGTGCAAGTTAAGATAAAATAAATATCTCTGTCTTTATATGCTAAAATGCATATAGTCATTTCACAAAAGTGAAAACAATAAATTAGCAAGCAGTGAGAGAGGTGATGATTTTGGTATCCTCCCTAACCTAGGGAGAGAACCAAGCAGATGCCTTGAAAACAAAAAGCACATCTTTGAACGATTCAGTGGTGGTCCCATCCTCTTAGGACCACCCCAAGCACAGTTATTGGCAAAAATACAATCCCAACCAAAGGCCCTGCAATGCATTATGGGACAAGATTAGCAGTGGGCAGTGAATATTATAGTATCCAATATCAAAATAATTCTACAAAGAGCTGCAGTTCCACTAGTCGTTACTAGATGTCCCTCACAAGTCAAATGCAAAAGCTTCATGAAAGGGTTTCAATGCTTTTGCATTTGACTTGTGAGGGACATCTAGTAACGACTAGTGGAACTGCAGCTTGATGTATTAATAATTTCAATGCTTTTGCATTTGACTCGTGAGGGACATCTAGTAACGACTAGGTGAACTGCAGCTCTTTGTAGAATTATTTTGCTATTGGACACTATAATATTCACTGCCCACTGCTAATCTCGACCCATAATGCTTTGCAGGGCCTTTGGTTGGGATTGTATTTTTGCCCATAACTGTGCTTGGGGTGGTCCTAGGAGGATGGGACCACCACTGAATCGTTCACATGATATGCTTTTTGTGTTCAAGGCATCTGCTTGGTCCTCCCCCTAGGTTAGGGGGAACCCAAAATCATCACCCTCTCATTGCTTGATATTTTCATTGTCAAAGTTCACTTTTGTGAATTTGTTATATGCTTTTTAGCATAGAAAATTGCTTTAACAAAGCATTTGTATGTGTTTAAAAATACTGCTGCTACATTGATTAGCAGAGTTTTTTATTCTGCTACGTGCAATTTGCGTAGTGGTAGTAACACAAACTTTGCATGCTCAGTGAGCGTAGCAAAGTATTATGCCCTGGGTTACTTTGAACACTGTCCCCTCTGCTTTCAGGTCATCCTTCCACCGAATCCAGGCTTGGATTCCACTGGACACTTCTTCACACCATCACAAGCAGCAAGTCTTCTTTGATCGCCATTGAAAACGACGCCCCGACCCGACCCGACACCAAAGGACCCCTGTGCACCCGGCTTCCCTGGGTGAGGTAACTCCAGCACTACGGTGCTCCTGTAGGTGTGGGCCCTCGAACTACTTACCCTGTAAGTGACTTGCTAGTAGGTTCACCAGAAGTATCCTAAAACTCTTACTTTCCCCGTGCGATTCTCGCACTGACTCGTACATGGTTCGCGTCTGTGTTAGACACACCGCGTCCGACTCCCTTGCAAATCCTATCTGTAGACCGTATCCTCCGACTCGTACTGAGTCCGATCGGTGTGTTCGCCTCGAACACGCAAGGGACCTTGAACATTGATATCTCAATCGCGTCTGAGTGCATAGACTCGTACAGGATTCGCATCGGTGCCATGTCACCGCGTCCGTCCACTGTGGGTCTCCTACAACTACCTGGGGTGGTTCTTGGGGGTCCCTCGATTCTAGATGCCCTAGACCTAGGTCTAGCAAACTAAGATTGTAATATTCAATTGTGCTAAACTTATCTTGATAATATTTGACTTGTACATATGTTCCTATCCTCTAATCTCATAAAGAGATTAGTAGAAAGTGTCTATTAATAAATACATATATATTTGATATATATACCTGTGTGGTGTCTTTTCATTTGGTGATTCAGGAGATTGTGTGGTAAAACAAGCTGCTTTACATTCCTTCAAGACTTAGCCTGAAGGCTGCTCTCCACAGCTACCACTAGGATAGCTTTGTATAAAGGTTGTCTTAAACCTATCTACCATAAGAGTCGAATTGTTCTGGTGCAAGGTGTCCACTTTAATTAGTGAACAGCATATACCAGGCCAACTTCTCACATTGGTGGGCAGCGTGTGGGATTCCAGCTTGCTATTGTTTTACCAGAAAATCTCTATTTGAATTACTAACTGAAAACCACTATAGGTACTTAAGGTACATATAAAGTCAAGCTTAGTATCAATAAGTTCTACTGAACTTAGAGCTGTGTGCCAAGGGATAGCACACCCTTTCTACAGCTCAAGCTAGGATCAGTAGGCCACAAACTAGTGTAGGTAGTACAACACTGCACAACACTAGAATGTCCTTAAAGGGTGGAACCAGTGGATCCACTCAGCCTCAGTACAAGGACATGGCTTTCTCTGACTTGAGAGCCATGTGTGTTGAAAGACACCTGAGACTAGGACAGAGTCCCTCAACCCTGCACCTGATAGATCTGCTGACAGCAGATGATCTTAGATTGGCTCTAGGAGCCAATGGGTCTGAATCAGTGGGTGGGTCAATTACAGTATCTGGGTCAGACGATGAAAATCCGAATGACCAGGACTCTGTGATTGAAGGGCCAGGCCTCAAGGGGCCTGAAAAGGACAGAGGAATTCTCCCTAAGAGAACTGACAGAGTGGATGAGAGGCATAGGTCCCCTTCCAGGGAATCTGAGCACTCTTATCACTCTGGCAGAGAATTTGTCCACCAGAGGAACTCATACTTTACCATAAGAGAGACCTCCTCTGAAAGAATGTGCAAACTGCTGCAGTATGAGGAAGCAAGAGTTGCCCTCAGAACCAAGCAGTTGGCACTGGATAGAGAAGCCCTGGAGATCCAGAGAGCTTCTCGACGAGAGGGGTTAGAACCCCTTGGTGGCAGCAACAGTGTCCCTAGAGGCAGAGAATCTATTCCAGATCATAGGAACCTGAGCAAGGTTGTTCCTCCCTACCAGAGTGGGGATGATATCCACAAGTGGATAACTGCTATCGAGAGGGCCTGTAGAGTACAGCAGGTCCCCCAGAAGCAGTGGGCAGCAATCTTGTGGCTCTCCTTTTCAGATAAAGGTAGAGACAAGCTCCTCACTGTTAGAGAAGAGGATGCTGATGATTATGAAGTCCTGAAGAGTGCACTGATAGATGGGTTTGGCTTAACCACTGAACAGTACAGGTTAAAGTTCAGAGACACCCAGAAGGCACAGACTCAGGACTGGACTGACTTTGTTGATTGTGCAACCAAGGCTCTGGAGGGTTGGCTGGTTGGCAGTAGGGTTACTGATTTTGAGGGATTGTATAATCTGATGATGAGAGAACAAATCCTTAATAATTGCCAGAACCAGTTGTTGCATCAGTACCTGGTGGACTCGGATCTGACCTCTCCCCAAGAATTGGGAAAGAAGGCAGACAAGTGGGTCAGAACCAGGGTGAGGCATAAACCCCAGAACCAAGGGGGTGACACCAAGAAGCAAGATCATAAAGGCTCTGAGAAAGGTGGGGATAAGTCAAAAGACCAGAAGTCTTCACAAGGGCCCCAAAAATCTGCATCTGGTGGGGAGTCACAGTCCAACAAGGGAAAAGGCCAAAAGAAGCCCTGGTGCAAATTCTGTAAACAGAAAGGGCACTGGACTTCTGACTGTAACAAGTCCAAAGACCAAACCACCACCACTCCTGCCCCTAAGGCACCTGTTCCCCCTAGTTCAGCTACTGGTGGAGGTGGTACACAGACTGAGGGGCAGATTTACAAGCCCCTTGCGCCACTTGAGCGCCGCCGTTGCGTCACTTCTGTGACGCAACGGCGGCGTAAAGCCAGCGCCATGCTGCGGGGTAGTTACAACGTGACGCATCTAGGGAGATGCGTCACGTTGTAAGCCTCTGCGCCACATGAAACCTGCGTCAGGTTTCATGTGGGCGTTCCGGAGCAGGGAGGGGCGTTCCGCGCAGGAACGCTCGCTAAAGTGGCTGAGTGAAATCTACTAGATTTCACTCAGTCACTTTTCTCGACCCCGGTGCGTCTAAACCTTGCGCCTGCATGAAGCAGGCGTAAGGTGTGACGCACCATGTGCAAGATAGGCCGGGTCGGCACAGTGCTGGAGCTGCGTCGCGCCCGCGACACAACTCCAGCACTGCGCCAACGTTACGACGGCAGTTGCGACACGCATCTTCATTTCCTTGCGCCATGATGCTCCGCATTGTAAATGCGGCGCATCAGTGGTGGCGCAAGGATGGTGATGCGTGTCGTAAGTTTCCTGGCGCATCCCTGCTGATTTGCAGGGATGCGCCAGGAATTGTAAATCTGCCCCTAAGGGTTTAGTAGGGTTGACCCTGGGTTCTGAAGTGGACTCTGACCTAGTCAGAGTGCCCACTCAGGCAATGCTGATTTGTGAGGGAGACCTTAATATGTCCTTCCTAGTGAGTCCCAGTAATCTGGGCAAATACAAACAGCAGCCTGTAATAAATGGCAAACAGGCTTTGGCACTTAGGGACACAGGTGCTAGTGTCACCATGGTGGCAGAGGATCTTGTGGACCCTGGACAGATCATCCTGGGCAAAATGTACCAGGTGACCAATGCAAGCAACGTCCAGACCAACCATAGTCTGGCAGTTGTGAATTTCTCCTGGGGAGGGGTAACTGGCCTCAAAAAGGTTGTAGTCAGTGCAGACCTCCCTGTCGAATGTCTATTGGGCAATGATCTAGAGACTTCAGCCTGGTCTGAAGTAGAGTTATGGACTCATGCTGAGATGTTGGGCATCCCTGCAGAGGTATTTGCTGTGACCAGGTCACAAGCAAGAATGCATGACACTGAACCAGCTCTGGATCCTGGAACAATGGACCAGATGCTTCCCAAGAGGAGGAGCAGTAGGGTAAAGGCAGTGCCTTCCCCTCTGTCTCAGATCACAGATTCATCCCCTGAGGGAGGTGAAGCAGATCCTGAAGAAGGAACTGCCCCAGAGGGACTTGAGCCTGATCAGGTTGAGTTCTTGGGGGCAGGGGGCCCTTCTAGGGAAGATCTGAGGAAGGAGCAACAGTGCTGCCCCTCTCTTGAACCCCTCAGACAGCAGGCTGCTGCTGGGAGTGCTAGTGGGTCCCATAAAGTTTATTGGGATGAGGGACTCCTATATTCTGAGGGTAGAGACCCAGCCCCTGGAGCCACCAGGAGGTTGGTAATACCTCAGAAGTTTAGGGGTTCCTCTTGACCTTAGCACATGATATCCCTTTAGCAGGACACTTGGGCCAAAACAAGACCTGGGACAGGCTTGTTCCACATTTTCATTGGCCACATATGTCAGAGGACACAAAGGAGTG
The DNA here is from genome assembly GCA_963921515.1 of Calotriton arnoldi. NCBI lineage: Eukaryota > Metazoa > Chordata > Amphibia > Caudata > Salamandridae > Calotriton > Calotriton arnoldi. Next base: position 361,439 of record CAWUFW010011650.1, on the reverse strand, counting down.
TTGTCGCTCCTGTGTCACATGCCAAGCCAGTGGTAAGGCAGGTGGCACAACAAAGGCCCCCTGATACCACTACCGGTGGTGGGGGTACCCTTTGAAAGGGTAGGGATTGACATTGTTGGTCCCCTTGACCCTCAAACTGCATCTGGGCACAGGTTTATCCTGGTGGTAGTGGATCATGCCACCAGGTACCCAGAAGCAATTCCTCTGAGGACCACCACAGCCCCTGTGGTGGCAAGAGCCCTCATTGGAGTCTTCTCCAGAGTGGGTTTTCCAAAGGAGGTCATTTCTGACAGAGGTACCAACTTCATGTCAGGGTATCTAAAAGCAATGTGGAAGGAGTGTGGTGTAACTTACAAGTTCACCACCCCTATCACCCACAGTGCAATGGTTTAGTTGAATGCTTCAACAAAACCTTGAAAGGAATGATTAAAGGACTCCCAGAGAAGCTTAGGCGGAAATGGGACCTTCTTCTTCCTTGCCTGTTGTTTGCCTACAGAGAGGTTCCACAGAAGGGGGTTGGCTACAGCCCATTTGAGCTTCTGTTTGGGCATCCTGTGAGAGGTCCACTGTGTTTGGTAAAAGAGGGCTGGGAGTTACCTCTCAAGCCCCCCAAACAAGATGTGATGGACTATGTACTTGGTCTCCGCTCCCGGATGGCAGAGTACATGAAAAAGGCAACCAAAAACCTAGAGGCCAGCCAAGAATTACAAAAAGCTTGGCATGACCAAAGGCTGTACTGACTGTATACCAGCCAGGACAGAAAGTGTGGGTGTTGGAGCCTGTGGCCCCAGCAGCCCTCCAGGACAAGTGGAGTGGCCCCCATACAATAGTTGAACAGAAGGGAGAAGTCACCTACCTGGTGAATCTTGGAACTCCCAGGAGCCCCCTGAGGGTGCTCCATGTCAACAGATTAAAGCCATATGTTGACAGGGCTGACATGGGCTTGCTCATGGCAACTGATGAGGACCAGGAGGAGGAGAGTGACCCTCTCCCCGACCTGCTCTCTCAGAACCCTGATGATGGGTCAGTAGATGGTGTTGCTTTGACAAGCAGCCTCACTGACCATCAGCAAACTGAGTGCAGACAAGTTCTGCAACAGTTTAGACATATGTTTAGCCTGACCCCTAGTCAGACTTCCTGGTGCACCCACGAGGTGGACACTGGAGACAGTCTGCCTGTCAAGAATAAAATCTACAGGCAACCTGACCATGTCAGGGACTGTATCAGGACTGAAGTCCAGAAAATGTTGGAGCTAGGTGTAATTGAGCCTTCAGATAGCCCTTGGGCTAGTCCAGTAGTCCTGGTACCCAAGCCTCATACCCAGGGTGGTAAGAAAGAAATTAGGTTTTGTGTAGACTACAGAGGCCTCAATGCAGTCACTAGGACTGATGCCTATCCCATACCAAGGGCAGATGAGCTGATTGATACTTTGGCCTCAGCCAAGTATCTAAGCACGTTTGACCTAACAGCTGGCTACTGGCAGATCAGATTAGCTGATGATGCAAAAGCCAAGACAGCATTTTCGACCCCTGGTGGGCACTGCCACTTTGTGGTGATGCCCTTTGGATTGAAAAATGCACCTGCCACGTTTCAGAGGTTGGTGAATAAAGTTCTGACAGGGATGGAAACTTATTGCTCTGCTTATCTAGATGATATTGCTGTCTTTAGTTCCTCCTGGCAGGATCACCTGGTCCACCTCAGGAATGTTTTAGAGGCCCTGCAAAAGGCAGGCCTCACTATCAAGGCCACTAAGTGCCAGATAGGGCAGAGTCAGGTTGTTTACCTGGGCCACCTTGTAGGTGGAGGCCAGGTTCAGCCTTTACAGAGCAAGATCCAGACCATAATGGAATGGGTTGCTCCAACCACCCAGACACAGGTGAGAGCCTTCTTAGGCCTATCTGGGTACTATAGGAGGTTTGTCAAGGGATATGGATCTATAGTGACCCCCTTGAATGATCTGACCTCAAAGAAAATGCCAAAAAGGTTCAGTGGACAGCTAGCTGTCAAAAGGCATTTGAAGACCTAAAGCAGGCCATGTGCACTGCCCCCATCTTACAGAGTCCAGACTACACCAAAAAGTTCATTGTCCAAACAGATGCTTCTGAGCTGGGTGTGGGAGCTGTACTGTCTCAACTGAATGATGAAGGTCAAGACCAGCCAGTAGCTTTTATTAGCAGAAGGCTGACCCCTAGAGAGAAACGTTGGTCAGCTATAGAGAGGGAGGCCTTTGCTGTGGTATGGGCCCTGAAGAAGCTGAGGCCATACTTGTTTGGTACTCACTTCATAGTTCAGACCGACCACAAGCCCCTCCTATGGCTTAAACAAATGAAAGGAGAAAACCCAAAACTTTTGAGGTGGTCCATTTCCCTACAGGGGATGGACTATACAGTGGAACATAGACCTGGGACCCAACATGCCAATGCGGATGGACTCTCAAGGTATTTCCACTTTGAACACGAAGACTCAACTGGTCAAGGTTAGTTTAGTGTCCCTGCGTTTGGGGGTTGTGTAGGAGAGTAGGATCTGCCTCTTATGTTGCCCCCACTTTTTTTCTGATGTTACACTGGTTTCTGGCTATAGTCAGGCTGGGACCCTGCTAATCAGGGCCCCAGCCTCTCTGTTCTCTCTAAACGATTTGGAGTGCACTCTAGGTGCACTAGTGATTGGATACTGTGGTACCTTATGAGTCCCTAGTATATGGTACCCTAGGTACCAAGGGCATAGGTACTCCACAGGCCTACCAGGGGCTGCAGCATGTATTATGCCACCCCTGGGAAGCAGACTAAATCTGACACCACAGGCCTGCTACTGCAGCCTGAGTGAGGAAGTGCTAGCACTCCTCACTGAGATATAGGTCTCCTATATCTCTCCTGCACACACATTTAACCCTATCAGTCACCCCTAAGGCAGGCCCTATCAATCCTGAGGGCAGGGTGCTTGGCTTCTATGTGAGGGGGTGCCTCTGCCTGAGCAGGGCCCCTCTGCAGCTCTCAGAGTCCATTCTCTGGTGCTGTTTGTGGATGCGGTTAAACCATGTACTTTTAAGTGCATTATATCCTCGCGGTAAAATGCTAACTTTGGAATGGCTGCATCGAAACATGTCGTGTTTGGTGTCAAACACCTTGGAATACTACCCCCCCACCAGTCCTGGCGGCGGGGTAGCATTCCACCCTTCTAGAGGGATAGACATGTACCTACTGTGGAAACGCGGTAGAATCCGACAGAGCCCTGGCATCACAAAATGGATGCCACCAGTCACAGACACTGGGCTGCCCTCCTGCTGATGACCAACACTCGCAGTGGAGGGAGCCCAACAATAGATATCCTGTCCCAAGGGGTGTGACCACCTCCCAGACAGGGTTTAGTGTATTGGGGCTGGGTGGGTGCACTCTTAGAGTGCTTTGAAGTCCTGCACTGGGGGAGCAGAAGGCTCCTCTGTGCATATGCCAGTTCAAACCGGCTCAGGGGCTACCTGTCCCTGCTCTGGCACGAAACTGGACAAAGGGAAGTGGGTGTAGCCACCCACTCCCCTGACCCTCCCAGAGGTAGGGTCATAGAGCTAGTCCCTCCCCTCCTTTTAGTATAAGAGGGGGAACCTGTGCATTGCACCCTAGATTTCCTGGACGACGCTCTACAAGAAGAATCCCGGACCTTGACGTTCCACTACCTTTGGAAGACTGAAGAATCTCCCTTGGAGTCAAGGAGTGACTCCCTGCTTGGCAGGCACCAAAACTACAAACAACGGTCGCAAACTACGCCGCTCCCGCCGGAGTCCGAAGTCCCTGCAGCCCAAGAAGTGGATTTCCTGACTTCTCAAAGGCCATCGTGAGTTCCCAACGAAGCTGAGGCCAGTGGACCCCAAGAGTAACGAGGAACAGCGACCCCTGGGTACCGTGCACTATTGTCGAGTGCAACCCCTCACAACGTTCCACGAACTTGTGCTTTGGACCACGTGTGGTCCCAACCTCCAGCAGGAATCCCTCCTAAGATCAGCAGCCTACCACATCCCGAGTGACCGTGGGCCCCTGTGAGAGAATCCTCCCGAGGTGTCTTCGCGACCCCTTGCCAGCCGGCTTGTGGGTCCCCAGAAAACTTTCCAAAGAAACCAAAGGGTTCCCCTGGTTCCTCCAGGCCTGCCCTGACTTACCCTCGCTGGGTGAGTTCCACAGACCTTGCTGGTCTGCGCCATTGCCTCTTCACACTTTCCTCGAGACTTGCTGTTACCAAGGCTTGTTGGCTCCAATCGAGTTGCCGACACCGCAGTAAGCCGCAGACATCATGGGACACGCCGAATCCATCTCCTGGGCGTCGTCGACGCTTCCTGGAACTCGTGGCTGAAGAGTCAAGGCAACCTTGAACGACCTGAACCCTGCGACGACGGTGGGCATTCATCTTCCTTGCCCCGAGTCACTGCCAAGTGACTTTGAACACTGTCCCCTCTGCTTTCAGGTCATCCTTCCACCGAATCCAGGCTTGGATTCCACCGGACACTTCTTCACACCATCACAAGCAGCAAGTCTTCTTTGATCGCCATTGAAAACGACGCCGCGACCCGACACCAAAGGACCCCTGTGCACCCGGCTTCCCTGGGTGAGGTAACTCCAGCACTACGGTGCTCCTGTAGGTGTGGGCCCTCGAACTACTTACCCTGTAAGTGACTTGCTTGTAGGTTCACCAGAAGTATCCTAAAACTCTTACTTTCCCCGTGCGATTCTCGCACTGACTCGTACATGGTTCGCGTCTGTGTTAGACACACCGCGTCCGACTCCCTTGCAAATCCTATCTGTAGACCGTATCCTCCGACTCGTACTGAGTCTGATCGGTGTGTTCGCCTCGAACACGCAAGGGACCTTGAACATTGATATCTCAATCGCGTCTGAGTGCATAGACTCGTACAGGATTCGCATCGGTGCCAGGTCACCGCGTCCGTCCCCTGTGGGTCTCCTACAACTACCTGGGGTGGTTCTTGGGGGTCCCTCGATTCTAGATGCCCTAGACCTAGGTCTAGCAAACTAAGATTGTAATATTCAATTGTGCTAAACCTATCTTGATAATATTTGACTTGTACATATGTTCCTATCCTCTAATCTCATAAAGAGATTAGTAGAAAGTGTCTATTAATAAATACATATATATTTGATATATATACCTGTGTGGTGTCTTTTCATTTGGTGATTCAGGAGATTGTGTGGTAAAACAAGCTGCTTTACATTCCTTCAAGACTTAGCCTGAAGGCTGCTCTCCACAGCTACCACTAGGATAGCTTTCTATAAAGGTTGTCTTAAACCTATCTACCATAAGAGTCGAATTGTTCTGGTGCAAGGTGTCCACTTTAATTAGTGAACAGCATATACCAGGCCAACTTCTCACATTGGTGGGCAGCGTGTGGGATTCCAGCTTGCTATTGTTTTACCAGAAAATCTCTATTTGAATTACTAACTGAAAACCACTATAGGTACTTAAGGTACATATAAAGTCAAGCTTAGTATCAATAAGTTCTACTGAACTTAGAGCTGTGTGCCAAGGGATAGCACACCCTTTCTACAGCTCAAGCTAGGATCAGTAGGCCACAAACTAGTGTAGGTAGTACAACACTGCACAACACTAGAATGTCCTTAAAGGGTGGAACCAGTGGATCCACTCAGCCTCAGTACAAGGACATGGCTTTCTCTGACTTGAGAGCCATGTGTGTTGAAAGACACCTGAGACTAGGACAGAGTCCCTCAACCCTGCACCTGATAGATCTGCTGACAGCAGATGATCTTAGATTGGCTCTAGGAGCCAATGGGTCTGAATCAGTGGGTGGGTCAATTACAGTATCTGGGTCAGACGATGAAAATCCGAATGACCAGGACTCTGTGATTGAAGGGCCAGGCCTCAAGGGGCCTGAAAAGGACAGAGGAATTCTCCCTAAGAGAACTGACAGAGTGGATGAGAGGCATAGGTCCCCTTCCAGGGAATCTGAGCACTCTTATCACTCTGGCAGAGAATTTGTCCACCAGAGGAACTCATACTTTACCATAAGAGAGACCTCCTCTGAAAGAATGTGCAAACTGCTGCAGTATGAGGAAGCAAGAGTTGCCCTCAGAACCAAGCAGTTGGCACTGGATAGAGAAGCCCTGGAGATCCAGAGAGCTTCTCGACGAGAGGGGTTAGAACCCCTTGGTGGCAGCAACAGTGTCCCTAGAGGCAGAGAATCTATTCCAGATCATAGGAACCTGAGCAAGGTTGTTCCTCCCTACCAGAGTGGGGATGATATCCACAAGTGGATAACTGCTATCGAGAGGGCCTGTAGAGTACAGCAGGTCCCCCAGAAGCAGTGGGCAGCAATCTTGTGGCTCTCCTTTTCAGATAAAGGTAGAGACAAGCTCCTCACTGTTAGAGAAGAGGATGCTGATGATTATGAAGTCCTGAAGAGTGCACTGATAGATGGGTTTGGCTTAACCACTGAACAGTACAGGTTAAAGTTCAGAGACACCCAGAAGGCACAGACTCAGGACTGGACTGACTTTGTTGATTGTGCAACCAAGGCTCTGGAGGGTTGGCTGATTGGCAGTAGGGTTACTGATTTTAAGGGATTGTATAATCTGATGATGAGAGAACAAATCCTTAATAATTGCCAGAACCAGTTGTTGCATCAGTACCTGGTGGACTCGGATCTGACCTCTCCCCAAGAATTGGGAAAGAAGGCAGACAAGTGGGTCAGAACCAGGGTGAGGCATAAACCCCAGAACCAAGGGGGTGACACCAAGAAGCAAGATCCTAAAGGCTCTGAGAAAGGTGGGGATAAGTCAAAAGACCAGAAGTCTTCACAAGGGCCCCAAAAATCTGCATCTGGTGGGGAGTCACAGTCCAACAAGGGAAAAGGCCAAAAGAAGCCCTGGTGCAAATTCTGTAAACAGAAAGGGCACTGGACTTCTGACTGTAACAAGTCCAAAGACCAAACCACCACCACTCCTGCCCCTAAGGCACCTGTTCCCCCTAGTTCAGCTACTGGTGGAGGTGGTACACAGACTAAGGGTTTAGTAGGGTTGACCCTGGGTTCTGAAGTGGACTCTGACCTAGTCAGAGTGCCCACTCAGGCAATGCTGATTTGTGAGGGAAACCTTAATATGTCCTTCCTAGTGAGTCCCAGTAATCTGGGCAAATACAAACAGCAGCCTGTAATAAATGGCAAACAGGCTTTGGCATTTAGGGACACAGGTGCTAGTGTCACCATGGTGGCAGAGGATCTTGTGGACCCTGGACAGATCATCCTGGGCGAAATGTACCAGGTGACCAATGCAAGCAACGTCCAGACCAACCATAGTCTGGCAGTTGTGAATTTCTCCTGGGGAGGGGTAACTGGCCTCAAGAAGGTTGTAGTCAGTGCAGACCTCCCTGTCGAATGTCTATTGGGCAATGATCTAGAGACTTCAGCCTGGTCTGAAGTAGAGTTATGGACTCATGCTGAGATGTTGGGCATCCCTGCAGAGGTATTTGCTGTGACCAGGTCACAAGCAAGAATGCATGACACTGAACCAGCTCTGGATCCTGGAACAATGGACCAGATGCTTCCCAAGAGGAGGAGCAGTAGGGTAAAGGCAGTGCCTTCCCCTCTGTCTCAGATCACAGATTCACCCCCTGAGGGAGGTGAAGCAGATCCTGAAGAAGGAACTGCCCCAGAGGGACTTGAGCCTGATCAGGTTGAGTTCTTGGGGGCAGGGGGCCCTTCTAGGGAAGATCTGAGGAAGGAGCAACAGTGCTGCCCCTCTCTTGAACCCCCTCAGACAGCAGGCTGCTGCTGAGGCTGCTGGGAGTGCTAGTGGGTCCCATAAAGTTTATTGGGATGAGGGACTCCTATATTCTGAGGGTAGAGACCCAGCCCCTGGAGCCACCAGGAGGTTGGTAATACCTCAGAAGTTTAGGGGTTCCTCTTGACCTTAGCACATGATATCCCTTTAGCAGGACACTTGGGCCAAAACAAGACCTGGGACAGGCTTGTTCCACATTTTCATTGGCCACATATGTCAGAGGACACAAAGGAGTGTTGTCGCTCCTGTGTCACATGCCAAGCCAGTGGTAAGGCAGGTGGCACAACAAAGGCCCCCTGAAACCACTACCGGTGGTGGGGGTACCCTTTGAAAGGGTAGGGATTGACATTGTTGGTCCCCTTGACCCTCAAACTGCATCTGGGCACAGGTTTATCCTGGTGGTAGTGGATTATGCCACCAGGTACCCAGAAGCAATTCCCCTGAGGACCACCACAGCCCCTGTGGTGGCAAGAGCCCTCATTGGAGTCTTCTCCAGAGTGGGTTTTCCAAAGGAGGTCATTTCTGACAGAGGTACCAACTTCATGTCAGGGTATCTAAAAGCAATGTGGAAGGAGTGTGGTGTAACTTACAAGTTCACCACCCCCTATCACCCACAGTGCAATGGTTTAGTTGAATGCTTCAACAAAACCTTGAAAGGAATGATTAAAGGACTCCCAGAGAAGCTTAGGCGGAAATGGGACCTTCTTCTTCCTTGCCTGTTGTTTGCCTACAGAGAGGTTCCACAGAAGGGGGTTGGCTACAGCCCATTTGAGCTTCTGTTTGGGCATCCTGTGAGAGGTCCACTGTGTTTGGTAAAAGAGGGCTGAGAGTTACCTCTAAAGCCCCCCAAACAAGATGTGATGGACTATGTACTTGGTCTCCGCTCCCGGATGGCAGAGTACATGAAAAAGGCAACCAAAAACCTAAAGGCCAGCCAAGAATTACAAAAAGCTTGGCATGACCAAAGGCTGTACTGACTGTATACCAGCCAGGACAGAAAGTGTGGGTGTTGGAGCCTGTGGCCCCAGCAGCCCTCCAGGACAAGTGGAGTGGCCCCCATACAATAGTTGAACAGAAGGGAGAAGTCACCTACCTGGTGAATCTTGGAACTCCCAGGAGCCCCCTGAGGGTGCTCCATGTCAACAGATTAAAGCCATATGTTGACAGGGCTGACATGGGCTTGCTCATGGCAACTGATGAGGACCAGGAGGAGGAGAGTGACCCTCTCCCGACCTGCTCTCAGAACCCTGATGATGGGTCAGTAGATGGTGTTGCTTTGACAAGCAGCCTCACTGACCATCAGCAAACTGAGTGCAGACAAGTTCTGCAACAGTTTAGACATATGTTTAGCCTGACCCCTAGTCAGACTTCCTGGTGCACCCACGAGGTGGACACTGGAGACAGTCTGCCTGTCAAGAATAAAATCTACAGGCAACCTGACCATGTCAGGGACTGTATCAGGACTGAAGTCCAGAAAATGTTGGAGCTAGGTGTAATTGAGCCTTCAGATAGCCCTTGGGCTAGTCCAGTAGTCCTGGTACCCAAGCCTCATACCCAGGGTGGTAAGAAAGAAATTAGGTTTTGTGTAGACTACAGAGGCCTCAATGCAGTCACTAGGACTGATGCCTATCCCATACCAAGGGCATATGAGCTGATTGATACTTTGGCCTCAGCCAAGTATCTAAGCACGTTTGACCTAACAACTGGCTACTGGCAGATCAGATTAGCTGATGATGCAAAAGCCAAGACAGCATTTTCGACCCCTGGTGGGCACTGCCACTTTGTGGTGATGCCCTTTGGATTGAAAAATGCACCTGCCACGTTTCAGAGGTTGGTGAATAAAGTTCTGACAGGGATGGAAACTTATTGCTCAGCTTATCTAGATGATATTGCTGTCTTTAGTTCCTCCTGGCAGGATCACCTGGTCCACCTCAGGAATGTTTTAGAGGCCCTGCAAAAGACAGGCCTCACTATCAAGGCCACTAAGTGCCAGATAGGGCAGAGTCAGGTTGTGTACCTGGGCCACCTTGTAGGTGGAGGCCAGGTTCAGCCTTTACAGAGCAAGATCCAGACCATAATGGAATGGGTTGCTCCAACCACCCAGACACAGGTGAGAGCCTTCTTAGGCCTATCTGGGTACTATAGGAGGTTTGTCAAGGGATATGGATCTATAGTGACCCCTTGAATGATCTGACCTCAAAGAAAATGCCAAAAGGTTCAGTGGACAGCTAGCTGTCAAAAGGCATTTGAAGACCTAAAGCAGGCCATGTGCACTGCCCCCATCTTACAGAGTCCAGACTACACCAAAAAGTTCATTGTCCAAACAGATGCTTCTGAGCTGGGTGTGGGAGCTGTACTGTCTCAACTGAATGATGAAGGTCAAGACCAGCCAGTAGCTTTTATTAGCAGAAGGCTGACCCCTAGAGAGAAACGTTGGTCAGCTATAGAGAGGGAGGCCTTTGCTGTGGTATGGGCCCTGAAGAAGCTGAGGCCATACTTGTTTGGTACTCACTTCATAGTTCAGACCGACCACAAGCCCCTCCTATGGCTTAAACAAATGAAAGGAGAAAACCCAAAACTTTTGAGGTGGTCCATTTCCCTACAGGGGATGGACTATACAGTGGAACATAGACCTGGGACCCAACATGCCAATGCGGATGGACTCTCAAGGTATTTCCACTTTGAACACGAAGACTCAACTGGTCAAGGTTAGTTTAGTGTCCCTGCGTTTGGGGGGTTGTGTAGGAGAGTAGGATCTGCCTCTTATGTTGCCCCCACTTTTTTTTCTGATGTTACACTGGTTTCTGGGTATAGTCAGGCTGGGACCCTGCTAATCAGGGCCCCAGCCTCTCTGTTCTCTCTAAACGATTTGGAGTGCACTCTAGGTGCACTAGTGATTGGATACTGTGGTACCTTATGAGTCCCTAGTATATGGTACCCTAGGTACCAAGGGCATAGGTACTCCACAGGCCTACCAGGGGCTGCAGCATGTATTATGCCACCCCTGGGAAGCAGACTAAATCTGACACCACAGGCCTGCTACTGCAGCCTGAGCGAGGAAGTGCTAGCACCCCTCACTGAGATATAGGTTCCCTATATCTCTCCTGCACACACATTTAACCCTATCAGTCACCCCTAAGGCAGGCCCTATCAATCCTGAGGGCAGGGTGCTTGGCTTCTATGTGAGGGGGTGCCTCTGCCTGAGCAGGGCCCCTCTGCAGCTCTCAGAGTCCATTCTCTGGTGCTGTTTGTGGATGGGGTTAAACCATATACTTTTAAGTGCATTATATCCTCGCGGTAAAATGCTAACTTTGGAATGGCTGCATCAAAACATGTCGTGTTTGGTGTCAAACACCTTGGAATACTACCCCCCACCAGTCCTGGCGGCGGGGTAGCATTCCACCCTTCTAGAGGGATAGACATGTACCTACTGTGGAAACGCGGTAGAATCCGACAGAGCCCTGGCATCACAAAATGGATGCCACCAGTCACAGACACTGGGCTGCCCTCCTGCTGATGACCAACACTCGCAGTGGAGGGAGCCCAACAATAGATATCCTGTCCCAAGGGGGTGTGACCACCTCCCAGACAGGGTTTAGTGTATTGGGGCTGGGTGGGTGCACTCTTAGAGTGCTTTGAAGTCCTGCACTGGGGGAGCAGAAGGCTCCTCTGTGCATATGCCAGTTCAAACCGGCTCAGGGGCTACCTGTCCCTGCTCTGGCGCGAAACTGGACAAAGGGAAGTGGGTGTAGCCACCCACTCCCCTGACCCTCCCAGAGGTAGGGTCATAGAGCTAGTCCCTCCCTCCTTTTAGTATAAGAGGGGGAACCTGTGCATTGCACCCTAGATTTCCCTGGACGACGCTCTACAAGAAGAATCCCGGACCTTCGACGTTCCACTACCTTTGGAAGACTGAAGAATCTCCCTTGGAGTCAAGGAGTGACTCCCCTGCTTGGCAGGCACCAAAAACTACAAACGACGGTCGCAAACTACGCCGCTCCCGCCGGAGTCCGAAGTCCCTGCAGCCCAAGAAGTAGATTTCCTGACTTCTCAAAGGCCATCGTGAGTCCCCAGTGAAGCTCCGGCCAGTGGACCTGAAGAGTAACGAGGAACCGCGACCCCTGGGTACCGTGCACTATTGTCGAGTGCAACCTCTCACAACGTTCCACGAACTTGTGCTTTGGACCACGTGTGGTCCCAGCCTCCAGCAGGAATCCCTCCTAAGATCAGCAGCCTACCACATCCCGAGTGACCGTGGGCCCCTGTGAGAGAATCCTCCCGAGGTGTCTTCGCGACCCCTTGCCAGCCGGCTTGTGGGTCCCCAGAAAACTTTCCAAAGAAACCAAAGGGCTCCCCTGGTTCCTCCAGGCCTGCCCTGACTTACCCTCGCTGGGTGAGTTCCACAGACCTTGGTGGTCTGCGCCATTGCCTCTTCACACTTTCCTCGAGACTTGCTGTTACCAAAACTTGTTGGCTCCGATCGAGTTGCCGACACCGCAGTAAGCCGCAGACATCGTGGGATACGCCGAATCCAGCTCCTGGTCGTCGTCGACACCTCCTGGACCTCGTGGCTGAAGAGTCAAGGCAACCTTGAACGACCTGAACCCTGCGACGACGGTGGGCATTCATCTTCCTTGCCCCGAGTCACTGCCAAGTGACTTTGAACACTGTCCCCTCTGCTTTCAGGTCATCCTTCCACCGAATCCAGGCTTGGATTCCACCGGACACTTCTTCACACCATCACAAGCAGCAAGTCTTCTTTGATCGCCATTGAAAACGACGCCGCGACCCGACACCAAAGGACACCTGTGCACCCGGCTTCCCTGGGTGAGGTAACTCCAGCACTACGGTGCTCCTGTAGGTGTGGGCCCTCGAACTACTTACCCTGTAAGTGACTTGCTTGTAGGTTCACCAGAAGTATCCTAAAACTCTTACTTTCCCCGTGCGATTCTCGCACTGACTCGTACATGGTTCGCGTCTGTGTTAGACACACCGCGTCCGACTCCCTTGCAAATCCTATCTGTAGACCGTATCCTCCGACTCGTACTGAGTCCGATCGGTGTGTTCGCCTCGAACATGCAAGGGACCTTGAGCATTGATATCTCAATCGCGTCTGAGTGCATAGACTCGTACAGGATTCGCATCGGTGCCAGGTCACCGCGTCCGTCCCCTGTGGGTCTCCTACAACTACCTGGGGTGGTTCTTGGGGGTCCCTCGATTCTAGATGCCCTAGACCTAGGTCTAGCAAACTAAGATTGTAATATTCAATTGTGCTAAACTTATCTTGATAATATTTGACTTGTACATATGTTCCTATCCTCTAATCTCATAAAGAGATTAGTAGAGAGTGTTTATTAATAAATACATATATATTTGATATAAATACCTGTGTGGTGTCTTTTCATTTGGTGATTCAGGAGATTGTGTGGTAAAACAAGCTGCTTTACATTCCTTCAAGACTTAGCCTGAAGGCTGCTCTCCACAGCTACCACTAGGATAGCTTTCTATAAAGGTTGTCTTAAACCTATCTACCATAAGAGTCGAATTGTTCTGGTGCAAGGTGTCCACTTTAATTAGTGAACAGCATATACCAGGCCAGCTTCTCACAAGTGCGCTCTACAAATCTTGATTGAAAAGGTGAGCGCAGGTACAATCCTGCTCTGGCTGCCTGTCCAACATCTGTGGCAGTGAGTGAAATCCAAGGCAGTGACCAAGGGGCAGACCATGAAACAAATGCTGCTTGCAGGCGGCTACTTCTCACATGGCTTCCTGATTAACCAAGGTTTTTGCTTTCAAGGGTTTGTCCCCCAAAACTGCTTTGCAACCTCCATATATTTGCATGTCCAGTGTGAAAATAAAAGTGTTTTGCTGGGGGGGGCATGGTTTGACGCGCAACCAAGATGGCCGCGGTCTCTGAGCTCCGTCGGACCTCCGGTGCGGACGCTCTCTTAATCATGCTGTACGGGTGATTTTTGTTCACCACGTAGCAGCACTAGGCGGCGGAACAGCTTGGGAGTCTTGAGGACAACTTTCAGGTGTTTCAGTCCGGTCCTTCTGCAAATTTCTTCACGACGACTTTCTCCTCGGGCTGGATCACTAAAATGGCGGCAGGAATGGAAGTTTTGCCGATATAAGGACCGTGCAAGTAAAGTTACTTGAACAACATATGGGGTTTCTGAGTGCATTTCCCTTGATGAATGAGGTAGTGTTACGATGTTCTTTTATACCTCTGTGTGTCATGCGCTGCTTTTTTTTGAGGAGACATTATTCTGAGGAGATAAGCTCTGTCACAAAATGGCGGCCGCTGACAGAACTCTTACCGGAGTTCTCAGTGCCTTATTTGCGGCCTGATACTCAGTTGGTTCTACTTCAGTGGGGGTGATTTATCCCATGTCTAACAGTTCATATGCAATTTTAAGCCTCTGAAGAACATATTGATTTTTGCTGGTTGTGCAGAATCTATCCAGCACCATTGCTTGAAACAAGTGGATGCTCACTACTTTCTAGTGGGTCATTTTTCTGTGAACGTATATTAGCATCCCTCAGGATGTAACACACTGGGTGCGAAGGTGCCTTTCTCAGTGCTGATCTGCTGTGTTGTATTCTTCAGCTGTGGTGATCTTCAGTATCTCAAGCATTATTCTATTCTGCTCAGCGCAACATCTATTTTCTCTCAGTCCTTTTGTGTGGTTTTTTGTGCGTCATTCCAATGGCGGAAGGCATGGGTGTCACCCCCAAGTTTAGAGATTCTAAAGGGAATCTGAAGAGGTCTAAACAAAATTCTCCCACCCCGGATATTTCAGCGAAAAGCAATATGGACTCTGCTTCAACATTAGACACTATTTTACTCAAACTTAATTCAGTCCATGACATTGCACAAAGTACCAAAACGAACACTGATTTGCTTCAAGTTGAGGTGGCGGCAATTCGAAATGATCTCAAAAATCTCTCACTGCGCGTTTCCAATGCAGAAACACAAATAAGCACTGTTGAAGACTTCACGAATAAGCAAGCTAAACATGTTCAAAGTATGGAACGCTCCTTGGCTTCTTTGAGGAGAGACCTGACTGAACAAGAGGACAGAAATCGTAGAAGTAACCTTGGATTTTTTGGTTTACCGGAGGACTGAGAAATCTGCTCCTTCAGTATTGGATTTTTTGCTTACTTGGATCCCTTCTGTACTGAACATTTCATTTAAAAAAGACTTTGAAATAGAACGTGCTCATAGAGTTCCCACCTTTAAGCCTAAAACGCTTTCTTTTCCAAGACCGCTGATTTTTAAGCCTCTGCGTCACCAGCATACTGAGCAAATCCTGGCTCAAATGAGGAAGATTACAACTTTACAATGGGAAGGGCACAGAATATCCATATCACAGGACTTTGCTAGAGACACCGTCATTCGTCGGAAAGGTTTTTTGAATCTACGCAGAAGACTTATAGATATGAATATTCCTTTTTCCTTTGAGGTCCCTCACGATTTAGAATAACTTTTAGAGGTCGGCCACAGATTTTTTATGAGCCTGCAGAGCTTTCAACCTTTTTGGATAATCATTCTGAATCACAGATGGACTCTGAGTCTCTTCCTGGCTCTTCTCATCCCTAATGTTCCTTACGTGCTGATAGGTTGTTTCATGCTTCCTGTGCCTTGCCACAAAAAGTTTGGTTGATCTTACTCCTTTGTGTCCCTTGATGTGAGGGTGAAGACGCATTATAATTGAGGCGTGCTCTTTTTTGGACACTCTCTATTAACTGATTTCTCCTTTACAGGCCTTACGGTGGTTTATATTTTTAGGAATGTTTTTAGGTGTTTACATTCGACATGTTGGTATTATCTAGGTGCTTTTTTGTTAACTATTGGGTGTCATTGTGTCTTCATTTTCCTTCTTCTCACTCTTTTTCTCACTATCTTTTCATACCTCTGACCTTTTCCAACCTTGTTTTTGTTTGTTATTGTATTATTTTTCATTCCTGTGGGCTTTCATCTTAGTCCCTATGGATGAAATATTTTTGGGTATATACTCTTAGATAATTGGTCTTATTTTGGCGTTTCTTTCGCATTATTTTTATGATTAATGATGTATATCTTTTTCTATTTTGCTTCTTTATTTTTCTTGCTTGTTTCTCTCTTTTTTACTTATGATCTTTGTACGTTTATTCTTCTTTTTTGCTTGGCTGTTTCCTCCTCTCTTCCTTTGATTCTATGCTGGTGATTAATTTTCTCGGTGTGCTCATTATTCATCTGTGTCTTTCCCTTTTCTTTTTTGGTCTCATTTATATTCGTTTACGTTTTGTTTGTACTATATTTTATATATGAATTTTTTTCTTTTGTAATTTTGACTTCTTTTTGCCTC
The DNA here is from genome assembly GCA_963921515.1 of Calotriton arnoldi. NCBI lineage: Eukaryota > Metazoa > Chordata > Amphibia > Caudata > Salamandridae > Calotriton > Calotriton arnoldi. Next base: position 345,295 of record CAWUFW010011650.1, on the reverse strand, counting down.
CATTTTTATATGTATTTGAGTCATGTCTTATATGCTTTATGAAATATGCTATTTACTTCTTAATTTTCCATTTACCTTTGCTTTGGTTTTTAGATGCTATCCAATTTGTAGTACCTGAAATGTTAACGGCTTGAGACATATAATGTTTTATATTGATATTTATATTATCTGAAACTGTCATTTATTGCACCACTTACATGTATTTACTTTACCTAAGATTGCTACTTATACTACCTAGTATTAGTATTTACAACACCTTAATTTGATCAGTTATAAGACATCTTAGTCTCTCTTTTCCATTCAGGATATGATATTGTGCTGATCACTCATCTAATATGTTATATCTTATGCACCTTGTATTAACTATTTATTTTTAAATTGCTATATACTTCATAATCTTTCACACAATCTAGTATGTTTTCCTAGATGCTATCAATTTTGTAGTGTTGGATACATTAGTGGTTCGTTACTTATAATGTTTTATATGGACATTTATATCGCACCAATTTGCTATTTATTATCTCACTTATTAATATTTATGATGCCTTAGGCTGTTATTTATATTACTTAATATTGTTATTTATTATGCTCTAATTTGATATTTATATGATATTATCACCTTAATCTTATATTCAGGATAAGATAACATGTTGATCATTGTTTACATATGATATATGTATTTTTTGGTTCTTGTATTTTTTTCTCTTATTGATGGATTATTGATAGTATAGTAGACTTTACCATTTATACACTTGTTCCGTTGCTTAATGAATTATTTATTTTTGAGCGGCCTGCATTGTGTTTGTCGGCCTCTGTGGTTGCTCCTCCACGTTATTTCCCCCATGCAAGTTGTCTATTACAGACATCCCCTGGTGGGGTTTCTCTTTTTTTATGCTCCGTCTTTCTTTGGAGTATTCTTTCTCTTTCTCTTCTTTTTTCTAGTCTTTTCTCTCCCTTTTTCTATCCTTCCTTCTCTGGGGACTTCTGCTTCGGCATGTTTTTTACGTTTTTTTTGCTTTCCACTTATCCCTTTATCTGATGACATGTTAGATTGTCTTTCCTTTTTTCTTTATCAGATGTTTTTATTTGTGTTGATGTATGTTTATCCATGACTGGTTTAAATATAGTCTCACTTAATGTTCGGGGGCTGAATCACCCTGTTAAAAGGGCCACGATTTTAGATTATTGCAAAAGCTTATCTGGAGATATTGTTTTACTTCAAGAAACCAAAATTGGTTTGAAGGAAGCTTTGCTTTTGCGGAAGGAGTGGGTTCTTGATGTTGCCTGTTCTGAAGCCTCTGGTAAAAAGAATGGGGTTGTGACTTTTGATTTCTAAAAACTCTGGTTTATCTATTGTCACTGCTGAGCATGATTCCAATGGTAGATGGTTGCTTTCTCGCTTGTCCAATGGTTCGGAGGATTTATAGATAATGAATATTTATGCTCCTAAAATTGATGATCTATTGTTTTGGCGCTCCATAAATAAAAAGCTCTCTGACATTCCTCAAAATGCAAGAACAATTGTTGGCGGTGATTTTAATTTGCCCTTGGACCCTACTTTAGATAGACATTCTGCTTTTTAGTTTCTTCCCCTAGATCACATAAACAACTGCTTAATATGTGTTCTTCTCATCATCTTGTTGATGCATGGAGACTGCACAATCCTACCGGTAGCGATTTCATGTTTTTCTCCTCTCCACATTCTAGTTTTTCTCGAATCGATTATCTTCTAGTTGATGCTGCTCTTTTAAAGCATACCACAAATGTTGTGATTCATCCAATAGTCGTTTCTGATCACGCTGCGGTTTCATTGACTGTCCTTAATCTTAAGGATACAAGTGGACCTCGTACTTGGCGACTTAATACAGAGATTTTGGACGATAAAGATGAAATTAAAGAGCTTACTGATAAAATTGATTACTTTTTCAAAGACAGCGAATCTTCCGTGAATTCCTCAATAGTTTTATGGGATGCATTTAAATGTACTATTCGGGGTCATATTATCAAAAAAATGTCAAAAAGAAATAGTGATATTAGAAAATCGCTACAGTCTTTAGGGGATGAGATTAAAAGTAAAGAGGTTCTATATAGAAGTTCTAAGGATAAGTCTCTCTTACAGGTTATTAAGAATTTGAAATACTCTTTTAATTCTATTGTCACTAAAAGAGCTTATATTGGTGTTCAGGCTCAAAAATCTCGACATCTGTTGCTACGTAATAGAGCTGGTAAGCTGTTAGCCACCACTTTAAAATATCAGAATACAAATATCAAAGTTGTCCAGATTTCCTATATTAATGATATCAGTGGTTCTAAGAAATTCCATACCCAAGAAATACTCGAAGTCTTTCGTAATTTTTATGAAAAGTTATACACCCCTAAAGATCAATGCAGTATATCTGAGTGTCAGCAGTTTCTGAATTCGATTCCTACCAATACTATTTCACATTCTGATATGATTGATTTGGGGAAGTCAATTGAGATTGACGAGATAATTCAAGCTATCAAGGCTACTCGGTCAGGGAAGGCTCTGGGACCCGATGGGTTCCCTATTGCTTTTTATAAAACATTCTCCTCCTCAATAATTAAATATCTTAAAGATGTTTTCGATAATTTTGTCCTTTCTGGTAAGGTATCTGGTTCTGCTGCTGAGGCTACTATTTTCGTGATTCCGAAAGAGGGCAAGGATCATTCTGACCCTAAAAATTTCCGTCCAATTTCATTATTAGAAGCAAACATTTTTGCCAGAATCTATCTTGGCTAAACGGTTAGAGAGTCATATCCCTAATCTGATTCATGATTCCCAAACTGGTTTCGTAAAAGGGAGACTTGCTAGGGATAATATCCGAACATTTTGTCATATTTTAGAGAAAGCAAAACTTTCTAAATTACCATCGGCAGCGATTGCCCTTGACGCCGAAAAGGCTTTCGATAAAGTCTCTTGGCCTTTTCTACAAGCAGTACTTAAATCACATAAACTTGGTGACTCCTTTATCAACATGGTAATGTCTCTTTATGCACAGCCAAAAGCTAACATCAGAGTTAATGGGACTACGTCTTCTTTTTTTAATCTTCGTCAGGGCACTAGACAAGGGTGCCCATTATCACCCCTTCTTTTTCTGCTGTCGATAGACCCTCTTCTTCGTCTACTCAACCTGAATCAGGATATCAAAGGCTTTCAATTTGGCTCTCATACGCTTAAAACAGCCGCCAATGCAGATGATGTTCTTATCTTCTCAGAGGACATTGTTGCTGCTATTCCTGCTATCTCTAATACCATTAGAGATTTTTCGTTTGTTTCGGGTTATACTCTCAACAAAGAGAAAACTGAAATGTTCCCCCTCAATTCATTGTGTTTCCCTTCTCATATGGGTGACTCAGGTTTTAAGTGGCAATCGACTCGTATTAAGTACTTAGGTATTTGGTTTTGTAAGGACCTCTCTGAGAATATCTCTTATAATGAAGCTCACATCATAACTAAAGTTAAAGATCTTTTGTCCTCCTGGCCTCCTAAATATATCTCCTGGTGGGGAAGATTTCAAACTCTTAAGATGGTGATAACCCCGATTATTAATTTCTTATCCTCCATGTTACCTATTAAGCTTTCTTCTTCTTTTTTCCATGAGATTGATGTACTTACTTCAAAATTTTTGTGGAATGATAAACGTGCTAGGATTGCTTATAAACATCTTAGGAAGCCCTATGTTCTGGGCGGCTGTAGTCTTCCAGATTGGAACTTGTATCAAATTGCATTTTTAGCTTCTCAAGGTGCACTTTGGTTTTTGCCAGAGTCTTTACATACACCCCGTGGATTTCTTCATCTTCCTTTTTCACTGCTTCTAAACTTGTGCTTGGTCATTCCCATCGTATTATCTTGGATACGATTAATGCTTTGAAACATATTGATAAAAAAGTTTCTAAACCTATTCATAAGTCGAGGTGGTCCTCCTTATGGTATAATCCTAAAATTATTACTAATATCGACTCGGACACCATTTCTTCGTGGGCTACTAGAGGCATTAGATTGGTTAAAGATTTGTATGACTCTAATCATGACCCTCTTCCCTTCTCGTCTTTGGCTAGAGACTATAACCTTAGTAATATGGATTTTTATCATTTTTTGAAATTGAAGGTTGCTCTTTCTAAAGTATCCCTTTCTACATATTCGGTTACTGTCTCATTACTCTCCGTGTGGTCTCTCTCGGGGCATACTGCATCAAGAATATATAAGTTCTTATCAGCTCCACTTCCTTCACAGTCTACAATCACACAGGATAAATGGTCTCATCACTTTGAAGATGATATCTTTAAACATATTTCGCAAGAATCCTGGCAAATGATTGGGAAGTTATCTCTGCGTAATAAGATTGTTCCTTCTCTTATTCAATCGAAATTCTTCACATTGAATCCTCTTCATTGGACCCCTGAGATAGCGATCTTTGCTGGAATTGTAACTTGACACCTGGTACTCATCAACATATGTTTTTCGAATGTACATTATTGCAATCCTTTTGGGGGTATATACAGAAACATTTATCGCTAATCTTTAACATTTCGTTCAAACTGTCTTTACCTATGATTTTATTGGGCCCTTGGGCCACAACTACTCCTTTACCCCTTGATGATACGGATATACAATTATTGGATTTACTCATATCCATTGCTGTCAAAGTTATATTATCTGATTGGAAGTCTTTTCATCTCTGTCTTATCATACTTGGTGGGCATGGGTATCATACCTTCGCGGGGCTCATACTTTGGTTGAGGAAAAACACTATACTCCTTCCATTTCTAGTAGTGTTTGGAGCTCATTGTATAATTATATGAATTTATCTTCTCAGGGGTTGGTAGCTCAGTATCCCTTTGATTCTACTTTTTAAATTATTTTCTTTATTGAAGCAGATGTCCCTAGTTTCTCTTCCTTTTTCCTCTCTTTCCTTTTTTTTCTTTTCTATCTTATTTCCGTCTTTCCTATTCTCATGCAATTGTACTTATTAGCAATACAACTTGTTTGTATCCTTCACAGATTATAAGCTATTGTTCTTTTCATTCCTTTTACCTCGACTGTGTATTGGTATTTGACTCATTTCATATGAGAGCTTCTCTTTGATGCTGTTGTTCTTCGTTTTTAACTTATCATATTTTTATAACACTAGGTTGTGTTGCAATATATTATGAATGTATTATCTCTTTTTAAATAACAATAAATATATTTGAACAAAAAAAGTGTTTTGCTGGTGGTTCATGCTGTAAAAAACACGAATGAAAGATGCTTCAGGCATGCCTGTATCAAAGCTGCGTTCTCCATTCCTACTTCATTCTTCTGCACTTGTTCTCCCAATCCTGCCTGATTCTGCCCAGGGCCGGGCACCAAACTCAGGCCCGACACACATCTTTCAACCAGCCCCACAGTGCAGGAGGTCGAGACATACCGTCGTTCAGGTGCAAAGCATAAGTTTGTCAATCAAAGGCTTTTTGACGCAAAACAGTTTCCTATATTAGAAGGGGGGCTCCTCCGTGAGAGCGGAGGAGCATCACCCCGCCACTTAAAATGCCCCCAAAAGCCCCAGAGATGAAAAATAAAATGGTAGTAAAATTAATTTATTACCATTTTGTTTTTCATCCACCCGTCCCGACCTGAGGGTCAGGACAGGGTAGGGCTTGCTGGTTAAGCAGCAGGGAGGAGGGTGGGCTGCAAGGCACTTTTCAAAGTGCACATATCCCTTTGGCTGGCCATCTTGAGACGGCCAGCCAGACATGCCCTTTGAAAGCTATAACCCAGCTGTCTTAAGCCAGCTGGGTTAGAGCAAGTGCAGGCCTTGTGTGCTCTCAGGAGCACCATGAGAGGCCGCTCCCTCGAATCCTGGTGCTTCTCTCATGCTGGTTAACAGCATGAGAGCAGCGCCCGGATTAGTTAAGGCAGTTGGCCGTGGCCTGCGCTGAACATCGGACTGCAGCAGCAGGAGGAGGACTTGCAGCGAGGAGGAGGCCATGTTGAAGGTAAGTGTTAGGCCTGGGCGCAGTTCGCGGAATTCTGTTACATGGGACTCCGTAAAGTGACCAAGAAACTCTGCCATGCTACGTGGAGTTCTGCAAGTGGCGAGTGCGTTAGGTCGTGCTGTTCACACTGATTTTTAGCACTGGGTGTTTGTCCCATGCAGGAAAATCAGCTCGCACTTACCAGCGTTGGCGAGCAAGGTAAAAACTCAGCTCTTCCGAACGATACGCAGAGCACGGAGTGGGAAAAGCTCCGAAAACTCCGCGAGAAGAGCAGAATTTCACACACAGCCCTAGTAAGTGTTATTTTTTATTTTCATCCACCACCCATGACCCATTTGCCCACCCCACTACTCCCCATAGATGCCAGCCGCAATTGTGCATTAGGCAGGGGCGTCGTTTCAAGGGGGTGTATGGGGTGGAACACCCTCCGAATATTTATTTACTTGGCTTATGGCCTGGCAGTACCAGTTGGATCCTGAGGCCTTTATTGACAGTACCACCACATGTTATACCTCATTCTGAAATGTCTCACTTCTTGGAATGTACATGTCAACGTCATATTTTCAGTGCTATGCATGTTACACCTCAATATGAATTGACTCACTTCTGTTCTTTAAGTTAGGAGCTTTTCTGTAAGGTCACTGTCTTCAGTGCCAGAGTCACAGCTTAATTTGAAAGACGTCATGTTTGCTGCTTTCAGAATCTTCTAACGCTGCAATATGACACATAAGTGCACAAAAGCCGACACCAGAGTCATTCTGTAGTATCAGGATTCCCAATGGCATTAGATGTTGGTGCTGTACCATCACAGGGATACCATTGAGATCAATGGGGTCACCCTGTCTCCCTCGGAACCTGGGTGTATAGATACAAAGCTACAAGTAGTTCTGTTGTAGGGATTCTGCACATACACAGAGGTATGCACAGGATAATAGGACCTCGGAGTATAGTGGTGAACCAACCATGCACCTTAGTACCCACAATCCGACTAGCTTTAGCGTCTCATTAGCAGAGCAGCTACCAATGATTAGACAACCCAGATCACGGTCTCTCTCTCAGGACTCGCGGGAGCAAGAACACCCTTTCATAACTCACTCATACCTGTCCACAACGTGCGTAATAAGAGACACAGTATAGTTTAAAATGTTTATTTCAACTAACGTGCTCTAAGATACAGTACACGTGCCAGTACTATCAGCATAATGCATAAGGATAAAATAATAAGCATAGTTACAATTCCATAGAATACAAACGGGGAAAGCATTTCATAAAGCAGTGGCTATAGGGCTAAATGACCATACCACCCTCCCCGTGCTATTAGCTAGTTTATTATAAAAATAGAAGACCTCTGGGCTTTGTCGGGCAGACCCCATAACTCAATATCTAGATGCAAGGTTTACATCATCAGACAAGCACAGCTCTTCTCTCTGGAAAGGTTTTTCTCCAAGTGTGCCTAACAGCGAAATCACAATATTAAAAGCACACAAATTTCTCCAGTGCAGCTGCATTCAGTGTTATGTCTAAGTGCGAGGGGCTGACCAGATCAGCAAGAACAAGGGACGTTGTTTTTCGACTTTGTACATGTTGTGCAGACGAAACCCACAGGGAACAGGAGAAAAGGTGAAAGGCAGAAAGGCAGACAGTTCTAATATAGCCGGGCACAAGCAGAGGCTGGAAAAACAAAGTCACAAAGTAACGTGCGCAAAAAGGCATCATGGCAGCCAGGACCAAGCTAACGTAGCAATGCAGACCATGAGGCCACAAACCACATGACACCCTCCCCTGGTCAGTCCATTGGCGAAGACATAGGACGAAGACAGAGTCCAAATAGATGGAGCAGAACGGAAACGTCTATTCCGGAACAGTCCCCAATGAAGGACAATGAATGGGAGAGGAAAAATCGCAGAATAAAAAAAAATCCAGTGAGGCAGGATGCTGAAAGCGGAGGCCCCCTAATCCAATAGCGTGTAAGTGCAGAAAAACGCCACACCTTCCAAGAGGACATCGTTGGAATCGTCAGAAAAAAGAGACGCCATCCAGTCCAACAAATCAAAACTGCAGTCATGTTCCTCGCAAGATGGAGCAGTGATCAGCATTGCGGGACAACTTGCGTGATACTCAATATAACTTTGTCGTAGGAGAGTCTGAGCAGCCGCCCAGACATCCCATTGCGCCAAAATGCCAAGTGCAGCCGCACTCGCCATGAAGCCATCACTGGAACAGTCCCGTTCATGGGCCTCTAAGGGACTCACTAACTGGACAAAATCCGGGTGAGACAGAGACGTATTGGAGAGGCAATAATCCAAGGACCATGAGAAAGGACATCGGATGCAAGACATCACAGGTTGCACGCAAGTGAAATACGCAAAGCGAAAAGAAAGTCTATAGGACACACTGAGTGTCGCCAATGGCAGAACGCCGAAGCCGGCGAGGATGCGTTCACGGAGCATCCGGAGTCGACCTTGGTCGAGGAGGGCCCCAGGAAGTGCAGCCATTGCGCAGCAAACAGACCAAAAGCAAAATACCAGCCGCTAAGGCGAGGATCAACGGAAAGCCGCCAAAGACGCTGGAAAAAATGGAATGAATAAATGCCGGTATTACACCAAAGATAGTTTGAAAGGAGGTAACAAGGCCAGAGCCCACAACTTTAAAAAAGTGCACAAGACCTTCAGTGCGTGATGCATTGAAAACACGGTGAATCAGCTCACCGAAATGTTGTGGGAGGTTTGTGTTCAAAAGGGCCTGTATTTCACTGTGGGTACTCGCCACCTGGAGAATGAATGTCTCCAGTGCGGATGTGAGCATAACCTCCTGGTTCAATAATAGCGTCTTTATTCTGCTCAATTTATTGAAATCCGCCTTCAAAGTCGGAATGGAAGGCCAAATGGAACTATCTATGATGTCGTGCGGGGGAGGAAAAAGCACATTTTTGCAGCAGACAACCCTGTGGGAAACTGTTACAATATAGGGTATGCCGGCCAGCATGCCACAGCAGTTCTGATTATTCAGAAGGAGATAGCTACCATTTGCAAGCACAGTGAAAGTAGGAGATATAGCAGGAGCAGGAATGCCCTTCAAAACACAAGCAAGATTCGGAGCCGAAACATTACAAGCTCCGTGCAATTTAATGTTCTTACAGATAAGGGAATGACCCACAGTAGAATCGCATGACTCTCCTGTGAGAAAGACTTCTTTTCCGTCCCTAAGGCATTTATACAGGAAAGGCAGGGACCAAAGTTCATGCAAGAAGGCACTGCCCAGAGGCTGAAAACGGCCAACAGGATAATGTTTCATGCAGGAACTGAACTCAAATAAAGAAAAAGGCAAAGCAATAACCCCGTGAACTAGCCATACTGCAGAATCCAATTCCGCCACAGAGAATGGTAAGGGCTCTATTCTTTCGATATGTAAGAGAGTGTATTTTGCATCTTTCATGGACATGAATTGCTGTTTCGCCGTTAAATTAAATGGCAAGAATAAGGCAGAGGTGTTAAAAAAATGCCAAGGAACTTTACCCATCTTAAGAGTTTGCAAAGTCCATGCAAACTGCATCACTGAACGCAATTGATTCTGACCATGATATAACACAGAAACATCATCTTGTACAATATCAACAACAGAGGAAACAATATTCTCTAATGTGTAGATGCGGGAAGACAGGGTATTAATACTATTGTCAACAACAGCAAGCACTTTTTCTAAATTTGCTTGATCGATTTCCCGAAGACGGGAAGCAGCTTCAATTTGCGAAAGCTTCCAGAGTTCATTGTAAGTTTCATAAATGAATCTCTTAGGTCGAGGGCCACGAGGCCCCAGAACAAAATCGGACAGATCAATGTTGCCTGATAGGAGGGATAAATGCTGTTTTACAGAATCTAAGGAAGAGTGCTGCAACCACTGTTTACACAATTTACCAACAGAATATGTTGTAACAGTACGAGAGTCAGAAAACCTCGGGTCTGGCCTATCCTGTTTGTAACCAGGAGCTGAGTCATGAAAACGCAGTTGGCAGGCATTTGATGCCGTTGGCCAAGCCAACCAGGGTGACTGAACAAACGTAGATACATTAAACGAATTGTTCTGAAACAAAGCTTGCAAAGTGGCAAGGGAAATATTGAAATGCAAGCTCTCGTTGGGAGTGTAAGACAATACAGGAATGGAAGGTGCATTTAATTGTTTGGAAGTAGCCAAACCCCAACACGTTGTTTGAAAGATTGTATGGTTTAAAAATAAAATTTGGGCCGGGATGAGGCAAGCACGGTGCAAAGCTTCTGTGCCTTGCACCTGCCATGATTTGGAGCCCCAAATAGATTTCAAGTCAATGGTGTCCCGCCAATGTTCATACCCACCCACAGCTAAGGCTTTCAAAAAGGAACCCGAATACAGTAACTTGGTGTGGATCAACATGAACTTCTGTGTAGATGAAGTGTTTAATTTAAATTAATAGGACCCAGGGTTCGATCTATCAAAGTCTGTAAAATAAGTAAACTTATTTCTAAGAGTCTGGGAGCTACCTGGCAAAGGGGTCGGACAATGTTCCCATTGGGTGTAATACAAAGGACCCCGAAGGGTACTTGGTTTATGGAGAAAGTGGTTGCCCCAATGCTGGTAACAATATAAATCGGCATAATTTGCAGAATTCATGTACAAATCTTCAGCATTAAAAGCAGCATAATATTTCAAATCAGTAAATAACGATTCAACTGCATGCACATCCCAATCGTCAGAATGAATATTACTTTTAACGACATCACCCATTGAAACACGGAGGACATTTGGTACATTAATAATCTCGGTCGGTCCATGAATTTGGAAATTTACCGCATCCCATACGATGCCATCAGCGACTGGAAAAGCTGAAATGTTCACAAATGTGTGGTCACGCTTCATGATGTGAGAAGAAGAATGCGAAGACAAAGTTCTAGCGACACAGTTCACTGCAGAGCGTTCTGGTAAATAGTGACCATTGATGAGTAGGAAAAAAAAACTGTCACAAAGCCAATGGACATGAACAGAAAAATCAGGAATAGTACCAACCAGATGTATGTCCATGGTGGGATCAAAAAATTGTCTCTGAACCAGGATACAAAAATACTGAATCTGGACGGGATAAGTGATGAGGTGGAATCCGAATCAAAGGAATAACTGGTGGGGCTCAGTGGCGTTGTTGGTAGGTGAGCCACCGACTCGTTGGCGGGGTATGTATACTCGGTCTCCTCGTTGCAGGGGGAATCCGGGTAGTCGAGCAGGCGATCAGGCAAATCTACCATCTCGATGGCAACATCAGTGACCGTGTGGGCTGAAGGGCCACAAACATTTGTCCTGGAAATGGCTGGACAAGAGACCGCTGGTGTTACACTATTCTGGATCGGCCAGATGTTGTAGTTTGACATTGTCCACTCAGATGTATCTGTTGTCCTTGCGACCAGGAAGCGGTGGTAAAATAACTGTACGAGTACCCTTCAAGCCAAGGACTGGAACCGGTGCACGATAAGAGGGGCCAAATTCGTTTTTGTTCTCCACCTTCTCTCGGACCAGATCCCCAACCTTCGGAAGCCAGCCGGCAACCGGAATCTGCAGCGCAGCATCTGTGGCTGAAGGTAAATGTTCGTTTGCAAGTTTGTCACGGGCTTCTTGTAAGTCCTGCAACATAGTAGAATGGTTATCTACATCAAAGATTGCGGATTGCGCCGCCATGTCTAGACCATCAAGGTCGGGCACAAACATTCGTATGCCAAAGAGCATTTCGTATGGGGTCCGCCCACCCAGAGGTCTTCAAGGGAGATTATTAAGTGCACGTTGTACGGTATACAAGTGGGCCAGCCAGTTCCTGCCAGTACCTAAGACTCTAGCTGTCAAGGATTGCTTTAAGTCACGGTTCATTCGTTCAACAATCGAATTGCCCTCAGGCCGATATGGAGATGAAAATTTCACCCGCACCCCCAGTGACCCCATCGCGTCCTTGTACGCCTTAGAGGCGAACGCTGGACCTTGGTCAGAATGGAAGGTGCCACAGGCAAAAATTCCCACAAAGACACGCAAATCCCTTATGACATTTCGAGCGTCAGCACTCGGTTGTGGCCAAACCCAGATGAAACGTGTGCACGAATCCACTGCAACCAAGATGTACTTATATGCAGTGTCAGAAGAGAAGGGACCGCAGTGATCCAGGTAAACACACCCAAAAGGTCTGTTAGAAATGCAGAGCGGTGTTTGTGGTGGTCGTGTAACCGTTGAAGGCTTAATTTGCTGACAAACGTCACAAGAAAGCACATAAGTACGGGTCTGTTTATATAAACCACGCCACCAGTAACGCTGCTGCAAGATGGAAACCGTCGCAGACACGCCAGCATGGGCCGAAGCCAAGCCTTCGTGTGCGGCCGTTATCAAGGAAAGTCTGCGGTCCGCGTTGGGAATCAGCCGATCACCAACGTCTGGAATGTTTTTACGTAAGGAACCTGATCTGGACCTTTTTGAAAAGAGTACTTGGAAGGGAAACCCCGTGGGTAATTAGAACCTTCCTTTGTTGCAGCAATAGCTGCCAAAATATCATTATCTATTTTAGTCATGGATCTGGTAACTGCTGCTACTGTGCACGTGGCTACTGCGGACTTGGCAGCTTCATCTGCCAAGCCGTTACCGACAGCGTGTGCGCCCACACGCTGGTGGCCAAGAGTGTGAATCACCTGTGTGAGAGGCAGACGTTGTTTCAGATCTGCCACTCGAACCCAAAGCATTTTATGCTTAATTGTGCTGCCTTTTGCATCTCTAAAGTCGTTTTGCGACCAAAAGAATAGATTGTCATTGAAAGACTGAACACAGTAGTAAGAATCGCATACAATTAGGGTCGTCACGTCTGGATTAGCGAACTCAAGTGCGAGCACCAAAGCGCGCAGCTCGGCCAATTGTGCAGTACTGTCTCCTAGTGCCTGAGTGTGCACTACAGTCAATTTGAACTCACCGTTAACCATGGTACCTGCAACAATAGCACATGCTGCTGAATAAGCATGCTTGGAACCCGTGGCCGGTTGTGCCGAACCATCGGTATAGATAATACATTCGTACTCCTCAAGCGGTAGCAAAGACAGAGGAGGAGGATGAACAAATTCATACTGTAAGAACTCCTGTGTCTGGAGAGAGGAATCAAAGATAAAAGTGACATCCGGAGACGTCAGAGATGTAGCCCATTGTATCCAACGAGGGGGGCAAAGCCTTAGAGTTCGGCACACTTGCTTTCGTCACTGCCTCAAGGGCAGGATATGGTGTTACCACCAAAATGCATTTTCCCTGTGCCAGTGCGCGTTCCTTTAGAATCACCATTTGCACTGTAGTCAAAACTTTCTCCACAGAGGAAAAGCGCATTTCTGCGGAAGTGTAAAGATGTGACTTGTATGCAATCGGTACTGTGTCACCTTCGTTAAAGGTTAAGTAAGTGAAACCCACTGCCCTTGGACCGATTCTAATCACCAGGTTTGTGTGGTTGTCACGAGTCAACAAGAATTTAGATTCAAGTAAATCTGACTGCAAAGACTGCAGTATAGAGGAATGCTCGGGAAGCCAGCATGACTTCGAAAAGTTAGGTTGTATCAAGGCATAAAGAGGCTTGATACGCTGGGCATATTCGGGAATATAAGTACGCCCGAAGTTCAGAAAACCCAGTAAAGACTGAAGCTTCTTCAGAGTGGTTGGAGGGCACAAAAGTGCGCACTTCTCCAAGAAATGGGGTGCTAAGTAATCCTGGGCATAATACTTTGCTACGCTCACGGAACATGCAAAGTTTGTATTACCACGCACTACGCAAATTGCACGTAGCAGAGTAAAAAACTGTGCTAATCAACGTAGCGTAGCAACAGTATATTAAACACATACAAATGCTTTGTTAAAGCAATTTTCTATGCTAAAAAGCATATAACAAATTCACAAAAGTGAACTTGGACAATGAAAATATCAAGCAATGAGAGAGGTGATGATTTTGGGGTCCCCCTAACCTAGGGGAGGACCAAGCAGATGCCTTGAACACAAAAGCATATCATGTGAACGATTCAGTGGTGGTCCCTTCCTCCTAGGACCACCCCAAGCACAGTTATGGGCAAAAATACAATCCCAACCAAAGGCCCTGCAAAGCATTATGGGATGAGATTAGCAGTGGGCAGTGAATATTATAGTGTCCAATATCAAAATAATTCTACAAAGAGCTGCAGTTCAACTAGTCGTTACTAGATGTCCCTCACGAGTCAAATGCAAAAGCATAGAAATTATTAATACATCAAACTGCAGTTCCACTAGTCGTTACTAGATGTCCCTCACGAGTCAAATGCAAAAGCATTGAAACCCTTTCATGAAGCTTTTGTATTTGACTCGTGAGGGACATCTAGTAACGACTAGTGGAACTGCAGCTCTTTGTAGAATTATTTTGATATTGGATACTATAATATTCACTGCCCACTGCTAATCTCGTCCCATAATGCTTTGCAGGGCCTTTGGTTGGGATTGTATTTTTGCCAATAACTGTGCTTGGGGTGGTCTTAAGAGAATGGGACCACAACTGAATCGTTCAAAAGATGTGCTTTTGTTTTCAAGGCATCTGCTTGGTTCTCTCCCTAGGTTAGGGAGGATCCCAAAATCATCACCTCTCTCACTGCTTGTTAATTTATTGTTTTCACTTTTGTGAAATGACTATATGTATTTTTAGCATATAAAGACAGTTATTTATTTTAACTTACACTGTGCAAGATGCTTTTGGCAATTATTGTACAGTGCAGTCAAGCACACAGCTACGCACTACGCAATTTGCATAGCTACGTGTAGTTCAAAATGTACTTCACATAGCTACATGAAGTGCTACTACGCAAACTACGCCCAGGCTTAGTGCTAAGCTCTTACCTTCATTGTTGAGCTCATAGCCCAAAAACAAAACGGTAAATTCAGCAATGTGAGATTTGGCAAAATTAAATTTGTATCCTAAGACCGCAAATTCGAGAATAATGCGGTCCATTCGGGAAAGATGCGGCCATAATTCGTTGTCTGTCAGATAGATATCGTCGACGTACGAACACGCATCTGGGTCTATGCTGTCCAATAAGGAGACAACACGGGCGGCGAATACACCAGGGCTATTTGTAGCCCATGGGTAAACGCCGGAATTTGAATTATTTACCACCGGAAGTGAAAGCGCTCCATTGGCTGCACTCCGGGGACAAGTTGTGCGTGTAAAATCCATTGGATAGGTCAAGTGTCGTTTTATATTTTTTACGAACAAGACTGTCTACAAGCGCAGAACTGTGGGTATTTTGTACCGCAAAGGTCCAACAATGAGAGTTCAAATGTCGGTAATCCAAAACTAGGCGGTACGATCCATCGGGTTTAGAAACCACGAAAAGGGGATTATTCATTGGTGATACGCATGTTTCAATTACTCCTTGATATTCTAACTGTGTCAGAATGTCGGAAACGGGACCTTTAGCTTCCCGCTTGATGGGATATTGGGGTTGTGGCTGTGGCAGCGACCGCAAAGGAATATCATGGGGGGGAGAGTCTTCATCCCAGCCCACGTGGATGCGGTATAACGCCGGAGCCAGGGCCCCAGCCCATTCAGCTGCGAGAGCCTCCGCTTTGTCCTTGGGGACATGACGAGAAAAGCTCGGAAGGATTACCTCCTCCCCTCTACGCGCAGCAAGTACGAATGGGGGTGGCCAATCCGCCTCTGCCAACAAAATATCGTAAGAAGAGGTCAGATTCTCCCAAAAAATCCCTTTAATAACACGCTGTATGTCACCTTCAATTTGAAGGACTATATTATATAGTCTGTCAGGGGGTGCCACTCTGGTGTCAGCTGTCTCGACAGTAATGAATGTGTCAGTTGCTGTCGCCTCCACATGAGGACGTAACGCCTCCCGCACTATGGTAACTTCCGCGGCGCTGTCTAGGAGCGTCACTGCCCACGTCCAATTCAGGAGTCTCGTTCTCACCGTCTGTGGCATACCTCGCTGTTACAGCTGCAACTTTCTTCTTCTGAAACTGTGGGCGAGAACGTGGAAATTGATCTGGTTTCCCTCGGACCTGTTGTCGAGGTTGGTCTCGTCCCTGTGGAGCCTCTCGACCCCTGCCTCTATCCTGGCGTTCTCTTCCACCTGTCTGGGAGGTCGATGATGCCTGTGAAGAACGAGGAGAACGCGAATCAGGGACTTGAAATCTCTCTGGAGATTTAATTCTCACTCTATCGCGCAAATCATAAGTGCGTTCAGAAGATACGGAAACCGGGGAGGCGCCTCGCGACCCTGGTTTTTTCTGTTGCTTTCCCTGTTTTTTCAACTTCCAGTTCTTTTTAGTAAAGAACGGTCTCTCATCTTTCTCAGACTGAGTTTTTTGTTGTGGCTGTGATTGAGTTTGCGTTTTAGCAAAAGGCTTAATTCCCAGACTATTGCGGCCAATGGTTTTATAGGCTTGTGCAATAATTTTCGGTAATTCGCGTGGCCTGTTCGGTTCTGGGACTAAAGCCAAAGCATTAGCTACTTGAAAGTTAACTGCATCGCCCTTGACGTTCGCAAGGATCAAATCAGCTACTACATCGAACACTCCCACCAGTCTCATCCCCAGTTCCACAGCCGTTTCAGGGCCATGCTCATCCTGCACGTGTTTAATTACAGAGGGGAGAACTGTCATGGAAGGAATGCCGAAACATTTCGCATATACGGCCGCGAATACCTTGCCCCAATTGTTGCATTCTGTCAACTCGGGAATTAAGTCTTTCGGCAAACTAATCGTCAAAATCCTGTGTTTTTCCACAGGAGAAGTATTTGGAAAAACTGCCTCCAGCT
The DNA here is from genome assembly GCA_963921515.1 of Calotriton arnoldi. NCBI lineage: Eukaryota > Metazoa > Chordata > Amphibia > Caudata > Salamandridae > Calotriton > Calotriton arnoldi. The sequence continues at coordinate 328,481 of CAWUFW010011650.1, read as the reverse complement.
GGTCAAATTTTTCTGCAAGCCAATAAGGCAAATCGTCCTTATTTTGTGGGCGCTTGCCCATCACCGAATTAACCATGACGGGACTTATGGTTACACCGCCCGGTCCAGCTGGATGCGCTGTAACTCCAGGAGGGGCTCCCTGGACGCTGCCTGTAACATACTGTACCAAAGCTCTGTGCACACGTATCAAAGACGTATGCAATTCACGCAGTTCAGCAACCGCAAGCGTCAAATAACGCGGATGTGGGGTATACCCGGCCAAATCTGGCCAAGTGGCCCCGTCTATAGATAGGGGGCCTAAACGAACCGGTGTGACCGGATGTGGGAGGGCGCCATTAAACCAAATACGGTGTTGCCAGGCCGTAAGTGGTACTTCAAGAGCCTGATAAGGCCGATAAGCAACGGGTAAAGCGGTGAGAGCGTACTCATGGAACAAATCATCCGTTCCATCCACCGCCGGAAAAGTGACGCAAGAGTAAAACACCTCAAAGTGGTGAGCCGGGTCAGCCTGCACCACAAAGATGAGTGAGACACCCGCGTCGGGCACTCCATAAGCCAGTAAATGAGCACGGAGCGCAGCGCGGCTATGTGCCGGTATATTTACATTCACAGCCATTAAGACCAGGAATGATCGACAACTTAATATGAGGCAGCACAATATAGGGTTTACTTAAACACCTTTTAAGAACTTCAAGCTTGAAAGAACCTATAAAAACATCAATATAGGAGGTATCACCCTCACACACGCTTCTGGAAGCGTCTGCGAAGGGTGTTGTGGACAAGCACAAGTATTACTCAAGTGTCTCGCAGATAAGCAGCCCACTACTTTGGTGGCGCCATGTTGTAGGGATTCTGCACATACACAGAGCTATGCACAGGATAATAGGACCTCGGAGTATAGTGGTGAACCAACCATGCACCTTAGTACCCACAATCCCAATCCGACTAGCTTTAGCGTCTCATTAGCAGAGCAGCTACCAATGATTAGACAACCCAGAACACGGTCTCTCTCTCAGGACTCGCGGGAGCAAGAACACCCTTTCATAACTCACTCATACCTGTCCACAACGTGCGTAATAAGAGACACAGTATAGTTTAAAATGTTTATTTCAACTAACGTGCTCTAAGATACAGTACACGTGCCAGTACTATCAGCATAATGCATAAGGATAAAATAATAAGCATAGTTACAATTCCATAGAATACAAACGGGGAAAGCATTTCATAAAGCAGTGGATATAGGGCTAAATGACCATACCACCCTCCCCGTGTTATTAGCTAGTTTATTATAAAAATAGAAGACCTCTGGGCTTTGTCGGGCAGACCCTCATACCTCAATATCTAGATGCAAGGTTTACATCATCAGACAAGCACAGCTCTTCTCTCTGGAAAGGTTTTTCTCCAAGTGTGCCTAACAGCGAAATCACAATATTAAAAGCACACAAATTTCTCCAGTGCAGCTGCATTCAGTGTTATGTCTAAGTGCGAGGGGCTGACCAGATCAGCAAGAACAAGGGATGTTGTTTTTCGACCTTGTACATGTTGTGCAGACGAAACCCACAGGGAACAGGAGAAAAGGTGAAAGGCAGAAAGGCAGACAGTTCTAATATAGCCGGGCACAAGCAGAGGCTGGAAAAACAAAGTCACAAAGTAACGTGCGCAAAAAGGCATCATGGCAGCCAGGACCAAGCTAACGTAGCAATGCAGACCATGAGGCCACAAACCACATGACAGTTCAGTTGGGTAAGCACCACGGGGTACTCATTCAGAACCAAAACATTTCTTCAAAATCACTATTGAATTCTACTAAACATTCATGAATGTACCACACCTACAACAAGCCAACAAAAATATACATTTATTAATTAATTTGTTTTGATTTTCTATTCTTCGCACCAATTTTGTAAACAGTTTATACAGGAAATAATAAGGGCTGTCTTACAAAAGAACACGATAAAAACGCAGACAGTTCAGTGGGTGACTGTGGTGACATATAGTGTCACCACAGACAACAAATTCAGACAAATTCAGACAACAAACAAGACAATAACATACATTCTCTGTCCTTCCCCGGTCTTTCACTCTAGCTTGCACCATTTTCGAAATGAATCGCTATAGTGAGCCTGGACATGAGATGGTTACACGTTGACGTTTCGACCCTGTGGGCATATGTGTTTGTGGACACATCAAATAGGGTCTTCTTCAGGACAAAAGAGGACTAGCGACAGCCCTTGGTATTTGGATTTTGAAAACAAAGAATCTACTTTTCCTAGCCCGGATGGAGCTTGTCAACAAAACAACTCTTTTTCGTGGGGAAATCATCAATGTGTCTCCATTCGTAACTCTATCAGTGTTACAAACTGTGTTCAAACTTCCAGCTGTATACCCCTGGACGTGCTCGTCGACCTCCAGGGGGTATGGAGAAAACCGTTATGGTTGATATCCTACAACCCGTGTGGATTATTGTGAAAAGATGTCCAAGTCCATCAAATTCAGCTTCAACCGCCTGCACCTCCTTAAGTACTCAGTTGTCGGGTGTCTCTCTCCTGCAAGCGGCCAGGTTGAACGCAAATATGTGCAAAAGGGCACAGCAGTAATGTTATTGTGCAAAAAGAGGAGAATGTAAGAAAATGTGCAGCTTCACTACATGGGCCTAACTCGGGCACATAACAAAACCTCTCAATCCAGCAATCTTAAGACAGCTTGGTTGAGACTAAGTGCAGGCCTCCAGTGCGCTGTGGAGAGTCGAGACAGGCTGCTCCCTTCAATCAGGGCACAGCTCTCAGCTAGTTAACAGCATGTGAGTAGCGCAAGGATTCGTCAAGGGGGTTGCAGCATCCAGTTCGAGTTCCTGAGGGGAAAGAAGAGGTCCGGAGCGGAGGCTGTTGTGTTGGTAAGTGTTTTATTTTTGAATATTATTATTTGTACGCTCGCACCCCCACCCCAATAGATGCCAGCCGCCACTGGTGTTACGTTCAAATTCCAGCACATCTGAATATCACTGGTACATTCTTTATTTACTGGACTCCCCAGGGCAGCTTTCCTGGCCTCTCACCAGCTACCAACTCCCTTTCCATTCAATCATAAATTGTTCCAGCGTTCTGCGTTCCAACTTCCACACGCGGAACATTGGCATAGCATAAAACATAACATATACCTCATACACAAAGTGACCGTTAACCCACCCATAAACACACAAACTGACCATCACTAACCTTTGCACAAGTAACCATCACTCCACCAACCTCATATTTTAATATACATTCTTCATCCACAGACATCTATTCATACATCTGTCAATGATCTATCAGTGATGCTGCTAGTCTGTCATGAATGAGCAGTGACCCTAAAACCTGCATTACAGATTCACTCACTCCCTTTAGGGTCCTGCTACAATTGACATTGACTAGCGACTTTCCAGCGACTTTCAGGGATTGTGGTTTTCATATGAGTTGTAAAATACGCATCTGATTCAAGGCGCTATAAGTCTCAGTACCTGGGAGTATCCGGGTTTACCCACAGACCCTGGACATCAGTGTCTGGCGGTTTCCACGAAGGCTGTACGGAGAGTTCTCAGCACAAGAGAGGTCTGGCTGTCCGGTGTTAGCATCCCTGGCGGGTACCAAAGGGCAGGTACTCGGGGCACCAGTCCCAGGGCATCTCATCTCTGAAGCTAGACAAGGAATGCTGTCAAAGCACCAGCACAGGCACCTCAGCGGGCTCATGCACCAGCTGTGTATGCTGTCTGCATACAAAGGCTGCAGGTTCGGATCTAGGCCAACCTAACTCCGCCTTTCCTCTTTTGAGGCTACTAAAATTAGGACTCATCTCTATTAAGCCATCAATCAATCAATCAATCACAGAATTTGTAAAGCGCACTACTTACCCGCGAGGGTCTCAAGGCGCTGGGGAAGAAGAAGGGGGGGGGATGCCGCTACTGGTCGAACAGCCAGGTCTTGAGTAGCCTCCTGAAGGTCAGCAGGTCTTGGGTCTGTCGTAGGCTGAGTGGAAGGGTGTTCCAGGTCTTGGCGGCGAGGTGGGAGAAGGATCTCCCGCCGGTGGTAGTTCTTCGGATGCGCGGGACGGTGGCCAGGGAGAGGTCGGCGGAGCGGAGCTGGCGGTTGGGAACGTAGAAGGAGAGTCGTCTGTTGAGGTAGGCTGGGCCGGTCTTGTGGAGTGCCTTGTGTGCGTGGATGAGGAGTTTGAAGGAGATTCTCCTGTCGACGGGGAGCCAGTGCAGGTTTCTCAGGTGGGGGGTGATGTGGCTGTGGCGTGGAACGTCGAGGATCAGGCGTGCAGAAGCGTTTTGAATTCTTTGCAGTCGTTTGATGACCTTGGTCGGGGCTCCCGCATAGAGGGCATTTCCATAGTCGAGTCGGCTGCTAACGAGGGCCTGGGTGACTGTTCTTCTCGTGTCTGTCGGGATCCATCTGTAGCGGAGGGTGTTGAAGCAGGAGGAGGAGACTGCGTTGACTTGCTTGGTCATGGAGAGCATTGAGTCGAGGATGACTCCCAGGTTGCGTGCGTGGTCGGTGGGTGTCGGGGGTGCCCCCAGTGTCGTGGGCCACCAGGAGTCGTCCCAGGCTGAAGGGTTGGAGCCGAGGATGAGGACCTCCATCTTGTCCGTGTTCAGCTTTAGTCAGCTGCTCTTCATCCAGTCGGCGACGGCCTTCATTCCTTCGTCGAGGCTGGATTTGGCGGTGAGGGGGTCCTTGGTGAGGGAGAGGATCAGTTGAGTGTCGTCGGCGTAGGAGATTATGTTGAGGTCGTGCTGTCGGGCGATGCGTGCGAGTGGGGCCATGTAGATGTTGAACAGTGTCGGGCTGAGGGATGATCCCTGGGGTACGCCGCAGATGATCTCGGAGGCTCGGATCGGAATGGCGGGAGGAGGACTCTCTGTGTTCTGCCGGAGAGGAAGGAGGTGGTCCATTCTAGGGCTTTCTCTCGGATCCCTGCGTCGTGGAGGCGTGCGCGTAGTGTGCGGTGGCAGACAGTGTCGAAGGCGACGGAGAGGTCCAGGAGGATGAGGGCCGCGGTCTCACCGTTGTCCAGCAGCCATAGGTATTATAAGTGTATCATCGGGAATTTTATTTGCAAATGATCACATCACAATGTTTCTCCTCTCCGCTCATTCCTTCCGGAGATCCACCTTCCGGGTTTCTCAAAATAAATGTCCCTGCTGCGGACCTCCCTGCCCTGAGGCGTGGAAGCGGCAGCATCGCTCACCCAGGACCGGTTCTGAATGTGGAACTGGGTCGCGGATGACGCAATCACCGGATGCTCTGACACAACAACTCTGGGAGCAGGTAAGGGGCATTCCATGCGCTCCCTCAGTCACTGGCCTGGCAGTCTGAGGGCAACCCCATGAGTGAGGGCCACAAAGAGGGGTCGAGCAGTGTCGCCCCCACCTGGCACCCGAAGGAGTCAGGAGTAAGTCTTCACTAGATAGACGGACCCACCCGTAAAGCTGCCCCTAAACACTCTGGTCCATCATAAAGGGGTCTGTTCCTGATCCTGAGGGGCAACTCTTTCCAAGAAGAATTTAATATTGAAATAAAGCCTCACTGATCCCACGTCCACGTCCTCCACCAGCTGAACCCACCCCCATCATCCACCGGCTGATCCCACACCCTCCACGGGCTGAACCCACCCCCACGTCCTCCACTGGCTGAACCCACCCCCGTCCTCCACCGGCTGATCCCACGCCCATGTCCTCCACCGGCTGAACCGACCCCCATCCTCCACCGGCTGAACCCACGCCCATCCTCCCACGTGAGAACCCTCCCCCATCCTCCACCGGCTGATCCATGTCCTCCCCCGGCTGAACCCACGCCCATGTACTCCTCCGGCTGAACCCACCCCCATCATCCACCAGCTGATCCCACACCTATGTCCTCCACCAGCTGAACCCACCCACACGTCCTCCACTGGCTGAACCCACCCCCGTCCTCCACCAGCTGATCCCATGCCCATGTCATCCACTGGCTGAACCCACCCCCATCCTCCAACGGCTGAACCCACGCCCATCCTCCCCCGGCTGAACCCACCCCCATCCTCCACCGACTGAACCCACGCCCATCCTCCCCCGGCTGAACCCACCCACATCCTCCACCGACTGATCCCACGCCGATGTCCTCAACCGGCTGATCCCACGCCCATGTCCTCCACCGGCTGATCCCACGCCTATGTCCTCCACCGGCTGAACCCACTCCTATCCTCCACCGGCTGATCCCATGCCCATGACCTCCACCGACTGAACTCACGCCTATGTCCTCCACCAGCTCAACCCACCCCCATCCTCCACCGGCTGAACTCACGACCATGTCCTCCGCCGGCTGAACCCACCCCCTTCCTCCACCGGCTGAACCCACGACCATGTCCTCCAAAAGCTGAACCCTCCCCCATCCTCCACTGGCTGAACCCACGACCATGTCCTCCACCAGCTGAACCCATGTCCATGTCCTCCACTGGCTGAACCCACGCCCATGTCCTCCACCGGCTGAACCCACGCCCGTGTCCTCCACTGGCTGAACCCACACCTGTGTCCTCCACCAGCTGAACCCACTCACATGTCCTCCACCGGCTGAACCCACACCCATCCTCCACTGGCTGATCCCACGCCCATGTCCTCCACTAGCTGAACCCAATCCCGTGTCCTCCGCCAGGTGAACCCATCCCCATCCTCCACCGGCTGAACCCACGTCCATGTCCTCCACCGGTTGAACCCGCTCCCTCTCCTCCACGAGGCTGAACCCACCTCTCTCCCCTTCACCGGTTGAACCCACCTCTCTCGCCTCCACCAGTTGATCCCACCTCTCTCTCCTCCACCGGTTGATCCCACCTCTCCCTCCTCCACCTGTTGAACCCACCTCTCTCACCTCCACCGGTTGATCTCACCTCTCTCTCCTCCATCGGTTGATCCCACCTCTCTCTCCTCCACCTGTTGAACCCACCTCTCTCCCATCCACCGGTTGAACCCACCTCTCTCTCCTCCACCGGTTCAACTCACCTCTCTCTCCTCCACCAGTTGATCCCATCTCTCTCTCCTCCACCAGTTGATCCCACCTCTCTCTCCTCCACCTGTTGAACCCACCTCTCTCTCCTCCACCGGTTGATCCCACCTCTCTCACCTCCACCAGTTGAACCCACCTCACTTTCCTCCACTGGTTGAACCCTACTCTCTCTCCTCCACCTGTTGAGCCCACCTCTCTTCCCTCCATCGGTTGAACCCACCTCTCTCCCCTCCACCGGTTGAACCCACCTCTCTCCCCTTCACCGGTTGAACCCACCTCTCCCTCCTCCACCTGTTGAACCCACCTCTCTCTCCTCCACCTGTTGAACCCACCTCTCTCCCCTCCACCGGTAGAACCCACCTCTCTCCCCTCCACCGTTTGAACCCACCTCTCTCTCCTCCACCGGTTGAACCCACCGCTCTTTCCTCCACCGGTTGAACCCACCTCTCTCTCTTCCACCTGTTGAACCCACCTCTCTCTCCTCCACCTGTTGAACCCACCTCTCTCTTCTCCACCGGTTGATCCCACCTCCTCGAGCTAGTGTGCAATGCCTCCCCCTGTCCTGGACGAAGTGGGCAATGCCTCCCTCTGTCCTAAAGGAAGTGTACAACACCTCCCCCTGTCCTGGAAGAGGTGTGCAACGCCTCCCCCTGTCCTGGAGGAAGTGTGCAATTCCCTCCCCCTGTCCTGGAGGAAGTGTGCAATGTCTCCCTCTGTCCTGGAGGAAGTGTGCAATGCCTCCCCCTGTCCTGAAGAAAGTGTGCAACACCTCTCTCTGTCCTGGAGGTAGTGTGCAACGCCTTCCGCTGCCTTGGAGGAAGTGTGCAACGCCTCCCCCTGTCCTGGAGGAAGTGTGCAACTCCTCCCCTGCCCTGGAGGAAGTGTGCAGCACCTCCCCCTGTCCTGGAGGAAGTGTGCAACGCCTCCCCTGTCCTGAAGGAATTGTACAACGCCTCCCCTGACCTGGAGAAAGTGTGCAACGCCTCCCCCTTTCCTGGAAGAAGTGTGCAACGCCTCTCCTTGCCCTGGAGGAAGTGTACAACGCATCCCCTTGCCCTGGAGGAAGTGTGCAACGCCTCCCCCTGTCCTGGAGGAAGTGTGCAATGTCTCCCTCTGTCCTGGAGGAAGTGTGCAACGCCTCCTCCTGCCCTGGAAGAGGTGTGCAACGCCTCCCCCTGTCCTGGAGGAAGTGTGAAATGTCTCCTTCTGTCCTGGAGGAAGTGTGCAACGCCTCCTCCTGCCCTGGAAGAAGTGTGCAACGCCTCCCTCTCATCCCCATGGAAACAAGCACTGGCTGTCCCTCTTCTCAAAAACCTCTAAGGTAGATCCTTCAGTCAAAAGCATTTTTCATCCGATCTCGTTCCTTCCAATTCCTTCAAAAGGTAATGAAAAAGAGGATAAAAAAGCACAAATCCCTGGACATAAAAAAGAATCAGTTGCTCGATCCTGTACAATCTGGTTACCGTGCCCTCCATCGACCGGGAACGGCACTGCTGGTGGACACTGAGGACCCCTGCATCATCATGGACCAGGCAGCGGGGCCGCCCTTGTCCTCTGGATCTCAGTGCAGCATTTGATACTGTCTCATGCCAGCATGTACTGCCTTGCCCCAATGAGATTTTGTGGGACAGCTCTTGCCCGCAGTGGTGGCCGCCACTAACAAAGGGTGGTGGAGTGGGTGGGGGCGAGCGCAGGGGGGGAGAGCGGATCGCGCACGGGTGGGACGTGTTAATTATAATAATAATAAAACTTACCTGACGCCGCCGGTCGCCTCTCGTGTTGCGTCGCTCCTGCTGGCCTTTTCCAGGTCTCAGCAGGCCCTGGTAAGACTCCCATCCAATCCCCGTGCTGCAGAGCAGCGCGGGGATTGGCCTAAGCGGGCATGAAAGATGCGCCGCTCAGATCATGCAGTCTGTGGGGTTTCTCCGAGAAACCTAAGTGCACAAGTGTGTTTTGGTCGGCCTGAGACGGCCGGCCAAACACTTATGCTACTTGGGGAGTGCACAAGCACTTCTCCTCCCGCCTCCCATGCCCCGCCCCTCCATGCACAAGCTGGATCAGAGGCGGCAAATAAAAAATAAAACGATACTAGAGCATCTGTAGCGGGTTGAGGGACACATACGGGAGACAAGATGGGGTCGAAGAAGGTTTTATTGGTCTAAGTACACGCTTGTGTCGTGAGACCAGTCTGTAATAGGGTAAAGGTGGCTCTTCTGGCTTCTCCCTGGGCTCTCGGTCCCTCGGTGAGGTCCGCACTCTCCTTGGCCTCTCCAGCACGGGTCCGTCCAGACAAAGGGGAAGCGTGGATGGAAAGGGAAAGAGAAAGGAGCTGGGTGTAAGTGTAGTACACGTATATACAAGGGTGATAAGGGAGCGGGGTGGTGAGGAGTCACACGGTGCGCAGCACGTCTATATAAGTGAGGGCAGTGCTTGGGGCGGGAGTACCGGGATACGGGGACCTTCACACGAGGTTCTCGGGCTCTCTTTTTTTACCCACCCAGCCCGTAAAGCGGTCTCGTACCTGCGAGAGCCACGCTCCTCCTGGAACGTGGCCGGGCGATACACGGGATCGTTGGCCTCCTGGCTCCTTTTCGTCTTGTGACCGCTCCGCCTCTGCTCCTTCCCTGGATTCCGTCTGCTTCACTCTGCTCACGACTCCCTCGACTCTTCCTGCTCCTCCGGTGCTAACACACCCGTACTTCCGCCTTCCTCCCGTCTTTGAAGGCCCGACCTCCTCATCGTCATCGCTGGGGGCGAGGTTTAGCGACCAGTCCTCCCACTTAAAGGAACGATGTCCCTTTTCTTCGTCCCCGTCATACGTTCGGATGTCTGGACAAGTCCATTCGTCCTGCTGCTGAGAAACAAGAGGGGAGGCGGAGGTGATCACATTCCCCCAGCCATCAGGTGGGCGCACCCGGCGCTTCATCCGACCGCCCTCGTTACACACCACCCCCCTTGGATTCTCCCGATCAGGGAGAGGAAACCTGGAGAGGTAATCAGCGCTCCCGTTCTCAGAGCCTTTCCGATGTTTCACAGTGAAAGAAAAAGGCTGCAGGGAGAGGAACCACTGAAGAACCCTTGGGTTCAGAGCGATGTTCCGGCTCATCCACTGGAGGGGGGCGTGATCCGTGTACAGGGTGAAGGGGCGGCCCTCGAGGTAATACCTCAGCTTGTCGACAGCCCATTTTATTGCCAGGCACTCCTTCTCGATAGTAGGGTAACGGAGCTCCCGGGGAAAAAGCTTTCTGCTAATATAGAGGATGGGATGGTCTACACCCTCAGGTGACAACTGCGAGAGGACGGCCCCAATTCCATAGTCTGATGCATCAGTGTGAAGTATGAAGGGACGGGTAAAGTCAGGGGAGGAGAGCACGGGACCAGTGGTTATAACCCTTTTCAAGCAGTTGAATGCCTTCCACATTAGGGGCGTGGGGCATAAGAGGGTCTGTGCTTTTACGTCTTGTTTGAGGGTGTCTGTCAGTGGGGCGGCTACCTCTGAAATTTGGGGAATGAAACGACGGTAGTACCCTATCAACCCCAAAAATGCTCTCATTTCTCTCTTGGTGCTGGGGAAAGGGGTCTCGGCTACCGCTCTGATCTTTTCAATCTGGGGTTCAATCATTCCGTGTCCTAGCACATAGCCTAGATATTTCACCTTTTGATAACCCACCCTGGATTTCTTCGAGTTTACGTGTAACCCGGCCTGTTGTAGGGCATGGAAGATGGTCTGTAGATGGACCAGGTGGGTTTCCCAACTAGGACTGAAAATCACTATGTCGTCCAAGTAAGCGGACGTGAACGACTGATAGTCCCGGAGCACCGTGTTCATGAGGCGCTGGAATGTTGCTGGCGCCCCATGTAGGCCGAAGGGAAGAACTGTAAACTCGAATAAACCATCAGGTGTAGAAAAAGCGGTCTTCCTTCGATCTTCTTCCCGTAGAGGCACCTGCCAGTAACCTTTGGTCAGGTCCAAGGTGGTAATATATATAGCCTCACCTAATTTTTCAATCAGCTCATCTATGCGTGGGATGGGATATGCGTCGAAGGAGGAGATGTCGTTAAGGGCACGGAAGTCCATGCAGAACCTGGTACTGCCATCAGGTTTTGGTACCATCACGATGGGCGATGACCATTCGCTTCTAGACGGTCTTATGACCCCGAGGCGTAGCATCTCTTGTACTTCTTTTCGTACCGCCGTCCTTTTGGCCGCGGGGATTCGGTACGGACGCTGTTTAATGGTCTTTCCTGGGGGTGTCTCTATCCTATGTTCGGCCAGGGTTGTTTTTCCCGGTTTGTCCGAAAAGAGGGAGGAAAAGGAAACCAGGGTTTTCTGGAGGTCTTCTTTTTCCTGTTCTCTCAGTTCCTCGTTGACAACCAACTGTTCCAAGGTAGAAGAGGAGGGGGCGTGCGTCGGTAACGTGAGGTGGGCGGCTTTCGGTGGGGGTCCCAGCCATTTCTTCAATATGTTTATGTGATAGGTCTGGCTTCTTCGGGGGGTGATCTGGATATTGTAACTGGTTTTCCCAATGGTCCCAACGACTTTGTAGGGTCCCATCCACTCAGCCTGGAACTTCTTTGTGGACGAGGGTAACAATACTAGAACCCAATCATTCACTTCCAGTCTTCTCCATCGTTTTCCTTTATCGTAGAACACTCTCTGTTTTTCTTGACTCTTTTCCAGGTTGGAATAGGCCAGGTCTCTCAATTTTCCTATCTTTGACTTTAGGGCCTGGGTATACTCCAACATCCCGCGTTCTTCGTCGGCCTCTTCCTTCTCCCATGCCTCCTTGGTCATCTCCAAGAGCGACCGGGGTTGTCGTCCGTATAACATCTCAAAAGACGAACACCCCAGACTGCTCTGTTTTTGCCCCCTGATCACATACAACGCTAGTGGTAGTAACTGGTCCCACTCTCTGCCGTTCACTGAAAGCATTTTCTTCAACGTGGTTTTGAGAGTCCTGTTGTACCTCTCTACGAGGCCGTCTGTTTGTGGGTGGTAGACTGATGTTCTAATCTGCCGCAGTTGTAAAAGCCCACATACCTCCTTCATTAGCCTCGATACAAAAGGGGTACCCTGGTCGGTCAAGATCTCCTTGGGAAACCCCACCCGGGAAAACAATTCCAGGAACTTCTCGGAGATCAGGCGCGTGGTGGTGGCTCTCAGGGGGAAGGCTTCTGGGTACCTGGTGGCATAGTCTATTATCACGAGGGCATATTGATTCCCTCCCCGTGTCTTTGGTAGGGGTCCTATCAGGTCCATTCCCACTCTTTCGAAAGGGGTACCTATTATCGGGAGGGGTTATAAGGGGACCGCTGGGGGCCGGTGTGGGTTCTTTTTCTGGCAAATGTCGCAGGCCTGACAGTGGGTTTTTATGTCTTTATAGACCCCAGGCCCAAAAAATTTCTTAACACGTTCTGGGTGGTCTTTTTGCTCCCTATGTGTCCGGCAGTCAGGTGTGAGTGTGAGAAGAACATGATCTGCTCCCTAAAAGTATTGGGGACCAATAGCTGATGGGGATCTTCTCTGGAACCCTGGCGATATAGAAGACCGTCTTTGATAAGAAATCGTGGGAAAACAGGGCGGGTACAGTCTTGTGTTCTATGTGCTTGTTCCCAAGCATTGAATAAGGAGGTGTCATTAGCCTGGGCGAATTTAAAACTTTTATCTAATGTCCACGGTTCAGGTGTTATTAAAGCGGGTACGGGGGAGGTTATTACCGGTCCTCGTTTGTTCTGTGGGGTCTGTCTCTGAAGGGTGTGTAGGAACATGTCTCGGAACTCGGGGTTATCCGTTCCGATTATAAGCTCTTCTGGTAACCCCTCCAACACCCCCACCCGGATGACATAGGTGCTACCGTCTGAATGGACCAGGGGTACTACCGCCACGGGGTATGGTTTGACGTCTCCATGGACGCACCTGATGTGGACCATGGTGTCGGGGATGACTTGCTTGGGCTGTATGAAGACACCCTGTATTACGGACTGCCTACAACCTGAATCTAGCAGGGCCTTTATATTGGTCCCGTTCACCCGTACACTCACGTGAAAGGCACTCCCCATCTCAGTGGTGTAAAGAATGGACTTGGGGACGTATCCCACCTCCATCGGTTCTTCCGTTGATTTTCTTCGGGGGCACAACCTCGCGATATGGCCCCAGTCCCCACACTCAAAGCATTGGGGTCCCCTGAATGGTGGCATCTCTGGTCTACTAAGTTGTGGTTTGTTTGGTTCCATAAATGCATGGCTTCTCCTGTCTTGTTTAAATGCCAGGGGCCGACTGGGTTTCTCGTGTTCCAACCCTCTCTGTTTGGGTTGAGCCCGGGAAAAGGTAGAGGCCATATCAATGGCTTGCTCCGTGGTCAGGTGCGAGTGCTGGCGTAACCATTTTTGCGTGTTGAAGGGAAGAGCGTCCAGATACTGTTCGAGATATATTTTGTCCATTATCTCTTCTTTTGTACACATATGCGGGGTTAGCTACTTATCTGCAGCCATTTTTAGCCGGAAAAACAGGGTTTTTGGGTTCTCTCCTGGGTTACCTCTCTCCTTTCGAAAGCGTACCCGATATGCTTCAGCGTCGAGTCCTAGGTGGTCTAATATGACTGTTTTAATCTCAGCATACGGGGTGTTTCCTGCCGCGTTGGCCACCTGGTAGGCGGCTTGCGCTTCTCCAGTCAGTAATGGGGCTAGGAAAAACGGCCACTTCTCCACGGGCCAACCGCAGGCCCGGGCAGCTCGTTCGAAATTGAGCAAGAAGGCGTCGGGGTCCTCCCCCGACACGTATTTCTGTAGTGATATGCTGGAGGGTCCTGGGGTTAGGTTCCGGGGTTCTTGCGGCGTTGGGAGGGGCTGGTCACACATCATCTTATGTAAACCCTCTATCTGAGTGGTAATGGTGTCCTTAAATGTGTTTCTGTCCGCTTGGGCCGACGTTAGCTGCCTCTCCACCGCCCATCCTAGTTGCTCCTGGCCCTTCACCAGGTGCTGTATCAGGGCGTCCATCTCGGTGATACAGATGGGTGTCTCTATGCCCGCATTCTCCACCACTTGTAGCGGGTTGAGAGACACATACGGGAGACAAGATGGGGTCGAAGAAGGTTTTATTGGTCTAAGTACACGCTTGTGTCGTGAGACCAGTCTGTAATAGGGTAAAGGTGGCTCTTCTGGCTTCTCCCTGGGCTCTCGGTCCCTCGGTGAGGTCCGCACTCTCCTTGGCCTCTCCAGCACGGGTCCGTCCGGACAAAGGGGAAGCGTGGATGGAAAGGGAAAGAGAAAGGAGCTGGGTGTAAGTGTAGTACACGTATATACAAGGGTGATAAGGGAACGGGGTGGTGAGGAGTCACACGGTGCGCAGCACGTCTATATAAGTGAGGGCAGTGCTTGGGGCGGGAGTACCGGGATACGGGGACCTTCACACGAGGTTCTCGGGCTCCCTTTTTTTACCCACCTAGCCCGTAAAGCGGTCTTGTACCTGCGAGAGCCACGCTCCTCCTGGAACGTGGCTGGGCGATACACGGGATCGTTGGCCTCCTGGCTCCTTTTCGTCTTGCGACCGCTCCGCCTCTGCTCCATCCCTGGATTCCGTCTGCTTCACTCTGCTCACGACTCCCTCGACTCTTCCTGCTCCTCCGGAGCTAACACACCCGTACTTCCGCCTTCCTCCCGTCTTTGAAGGCCCGACCTCCTCATCGTCATCGCTGGGGGCGTGGTTTAGCGACCAGTCCTCCCACTTAAAGGAACGATGTCCCTTTTCTTCGTCCCCGTCATATGTTCGGATGTCTGGACAAGTCCATTCGTCCTGCTGCTGAGAAACAAGAGGGGAGGCGGAGGTGATCACATTCCCCCAGCCATCAGGTGGGCGCACCCCGCGCTTCATCCGACCGCCCTCGTTACAGCATCGTTTTATTTTTCGTTTGCTGGCTCTGTGCCAGGCAGTGGGGTAACGCCCCTCCGCCATTGCGGAGGAGCCGCCACTGCATGCCCGGTGCCACTTATTCCTGTCAGATTGGCAACAAGTTGTTCATTTCCCCCTGTCAATCCTTGTTCACGCGTCTTTTGTGCAATGTTTCCTAGGGTTCCGCTCTCTGCCCTACTCTTTTTAACTTATACACCTCCCCTCTGGCAACTCTCGTCTAGTCCTTCGGCCTATTTTTCGTCGTCTACTGTCAGTGTCTACTCATAAGAGACTCAAATATAAGGAACGGTTTGAGTACCTGATTGAGTGCTCATAAGTAACTAAAAGAAAACAAACTGCTTGAGTTACTGGTATCATGTATTCATAAGTAATTCGAAGGACCTGCTAGAGTTCCTGGCCACCTGTACTTATGAGAAACTCATATACAAGGACCAGCTTGAGTTCCTGGCTGCGTGTACTCATGAGTACCTACTTGAGTTCATGGGCATGTGTACTTATGAGTATCTGAGATACAAGGACCTGCTTGAGTTCCTGGCTTCCTGTACTCATGAGTACCTGCTTGAGTTCCTGGCCGTGTGTACTTATAAGCATCATGAATACAATGACCAGCTTGAGTTCCTGGCCGCTTGTACTGATGAGAATCTGGAATACAATGACCAGCTTGAGTTCCTGCCCGCTTGTACTCATGAGTATCTCAGATACAGGGACTTGCTTGAGTCCCTGGCCACTTGTATTCATGAATACCTATGTACTCATGAGTACCTGCTTGAGTTCCTGGCTGTGTGTGCTCATGAGTACCGGCTTGAGTTCCTGGCTGCATGTACTCATTAGTACCTGCTTGAGTTCCTGGCCGCGTGTACTCATGAGTACCTGCTTGAGTTCCTGGCCACGTGTACTCAAGAGTACCTGCTTGTGTTCCTGGCAGCGTGTACTCCTAAGTACCTGCTTGAGTTCTTGGCTGTGAGAACTCATGAGTACCTGCTTGAGTTCCTGTCCCTGTGTACTCATGAGTCCCTGCTTGAGTTCCTTGTCATGTGTACTTATGCGTATCTCAGATACAAGGACCTGCTTGAGTTTCTGGCTGCCTGTACTCATGAGTACCTGCTTGAGTTCCTGGCTGCCTGTTCTCATGAGTACCTGCTTGAGTTCCTGGCCTCGTGTACTCATGAGTACCTGCTTGAGTTCCTGGCCACATGTACTCATGAGTACCTGCTTGAGTTTCTGGCCGTGTGTACTCATGAGTACCTGCTTGAGTTCCTGGCTGCGTGTACTCATGAGTACCTGCTTGAGTTCCTGGGCATGTGTACTTATGAGTATCTGAGATACAAGGACCTGCTTGAGTTCCTGGCTTCCTGTACTCATGAGTACCTGCTTGAGTTCCTGGCCGTGTGTACTTATAAGCATCATGAATACAATGACCAGCTTGAGTTCCTGGCCGCTTGTACTGATGAGAATCTGGAATACAATGACCAGCTTGAGTTCCTGGCCGCTTGTACTGATGAGTATCTGGAATACAAGGAACAGCTTGAGTTCCTGCCTGCTTGTACTCATGAGTAACTCAGATACAAGGACTTGCTTGAGTCCCTGGCCACTTATAATCATGAATACCTATGTACTCATGAATACCTGCTTGAGTTCCTGGCCGTGTGTGCTCATAAGTACCTGCTTGAGTTCCTGGCCGCATGTACTCATTAGTACCTGCTTGAGTACCTGGCCGCGTGTACTCATGAGTACCTGCTTAAGTTCCTGGTCGCGTGTACTCAAGAGTACCTGCTTGTGTTCCTGTCAGCGTGTACTCCTAAGTACCTGCTTGAGTTCTTGGCCGTGAGTACTCATGAGTACCTGCTTGAGTTCCTGTCCCTGTGTACTCATGAGTCCCTGCTTGAGTTCCTTGTCATGTGTACTTATGCGTATCTCAGATACAAGGACCTGTTTGAGTTTCTGGCTGCCTGTACTCATGAGTACCTGCTTGAGTTCCTGGCTGCCTGTACTCATGAGTACCTGCTTGAGTTCCTGGCCCCGTGTACTCATGAGTACCTGCTTGAGTTCCTGGCCACGTGTACCCATGAGTACCTGCTTGAGTTTCTGGCCACATGCACTCATGAGTATCTGCTTGAGTTTCTGGCGGTGTTTACTCATGAGTACCTGCTTGAGTTCCTGGCTGCGTGTACTGATGAGTACCTGCTGGAGTTCCTGGCTGTGTGTACTTATAAGCATCATAAATACAATGACCAGCTTGAGTTCCTGGCCGCTTGTACTGATGAGAATCTGGAATACAATGACCAGCTTGAGTTCCTGGCTGCTTGTACTCATGAGTATCTCAGATACAAGGACTTGCTTGAGTCCCTGGCCACTTGTATTCATGAATACCTATGTACTCATGAGTGCCTGCTTGAATTCCTGGCCGTGTGTGCTCATGAGTACCTGCTTGAGTTCCTGGCCGCATGTACTCATTAGTATCTGCTTTAGTTCCTGGCCGCGTGTACTCATGAGTACCTGCTTGAGTTCCTGGCAGCGTGTACTCCTAAGTACCTGCTTGAGTTCTTGGCCGTGAGTACTCATGAGTACCTGCTTGAGTTCCTTGTCATGTGTACTTATGCGTATCTCAGATACAAGGACCTGCTTGAGTTTCTGGCTGCCTGTACTCATGAGTACCTGCTTGAGTTTTTGGCCATGTGTACTCATAAGTACCTGCATGTGCGGCTGGCTGCGTGTAATCATGAGTACCTGCTTGAGTTCCTGGTCACGTGTACTTATGAGTATCTCGGATACAAGGACCTGCTTGAATTCCTGGCAGCGTGTACCCATGAGTACCTGCTTGAGTTCCTGGTCACGTGCACTCATGAGTACCTGCTTGAGTTCTTGTCACAGTACTTATGAGTATCTCAGATACAAGGACCTGCTTGAGTTCCTGGCTTCCTGTACTCATGAGTACCTGCTTGAGTTCCTGGCTGCATGTACTCATGAGTACCTGCTTGAGTTCCTGGCTGTGAGTACTCATGAGTACTTGCTTGAGTTCCTTGTCACATGTACTCATGAGTACCTGCTTGAGTTCCCGGCCGTGTGTACTCATGAGTACCTGCTTGAGTTCCTGGCTGTGTGTACTCATGAGTACCTGCTTAAGTTCTTGTCTGTGTGCACTCATGAGTACTTGCTTGAGTTCCTGTCCGCATGTACACATGAGTACCTGCTTCAATTCCTGTCCACATGTACCCATGAGTGCCTGCTTGAGTTCCAGGCCGCATGTACTCATGAGTGCCTGCTTGAGTTCCTGGTCGTGTGTGCTTATGAGTATCTCAGCTACAAGGACCTGCTTGAGTTCTTGGCCGCGTCTACTCATGAGTACCTGCTGGAGTTCCTGGCCGTGTGTACTCATGAGTACCTGCTTGAGTTTTTGGCCATGTGTACTCATAAGTACCTGCATGTGTGGCTGGCTGCGTGTAATCATGAGTACCTGCTTGAGTTCCTGGTTACGTGTACTTATGAGTATCTCGGATAGAAGGACTTGCTTGAATTCCTGGCAGCGTGTACCCATGAGTACCTGCTTGAGTTCCTGGTTGCGTGCACTCATGAGTACCTGCTTGAGTTCTTGTCACGTGTACTTATGAGCATCTCAGATACAAGGACCTGCTTGAGTTCCTGGCTTCCTGTACTCATGAGTACCTGCTTGAGTTCCTGGCTGTGTGTACTCATGAGTACTTGCTTGAGTTCCTTGTCACATGTACTCATGAGTACCTGCTTGAGTTCCCGGACGTGTGTACTCATGAGTACCTGCTTGAGTTCCTGGCTGCGTGTACTCATGAGTACCTGCTTAAGTTCTTGTCTTCGTGCACTCATGAGTACCTGCTTGAGTTCCTGTCCGCATGTACTCATGAGTACCTGCTTCAGTTCCTGTCCACGTGTACCCATGAGTGCCTGCTTGAGTTCCAGGCCGCATGTACTCATGAGTACCTGCTTGAGTTCCTGGTCGTGTGTGCTTATGAGTATCTCAGCTACAAGGACCTGCTTGAGTTCTTGGCCGCGTGTACTCATGAGTACCTGCTGGAGTTCTTGGCCGCGTGTACTCATGAGTACCTGCTTGAGTTTTGGCCATGTGTACTCATAAGTACCTGCATGTGTGGCTGGCTGCGTGTAATCATGAGTACCTGCTTGAGTTCCTGGTCACGTGTACTTATGAGTATCTCGGATAGAAGGACCTGCTTGAATTCCTGGCTTCCTGTACTCATGAGTACCTGCTTGAGTTCCTGGTCGCGTGCACTCATGAGTACCTGCTTGAGTTCTTGTCACATGTACTTATGAGTATCTCAGATACAAGGACCTGCTTGAGTTCATGGCTTCCTTTACTCATGAGTACCTGCTTGAGTTCCTGGCTGCCTGTACTCATGAGAACCTGCTTGAGTTCCTGGCTGAGTGTACTCATGAGTACTTGCTTGAGTTCCTTGTCACATGTACTCATGAGTACCAGCTTGAGTTCCGGGCCGTCTGTACTCATGAGTACCTGCTTGAGTTCCTGGCCGCATGTACTCATGACTACCTGCTTTAGTTCCTGGCTGTGTGTACTCATAAGTACCTGCTAGAGTTCCTGGCTGCATGTACTCATGAGTATCTCAGATACAAGGACCTGCTTGAGTTCCTGGCCGTGTATACTGATGAGTTCCTGCTTGAGTTCCTGTCCGCGTGCACTCATGAGTATCTGCTTGAGTTCCTGGCCACGTGTACTCATGACTCCCTACTTGAGTTCCTGGTTGCGTGTTCTCATGAGTACCTGCTTGAGTTTCTGGCCGCGTGTACTCATGAGTACCAGCTTGAGTTCCTGGCTGTGTGTACTCAAGAGTGCCTGCTTGAGTTCCTGGCTGTGTGTACTCATGAGCTTGAGTTCCTGGCTGAGTCTACTTATGGGTACCTACTTGAGTTCCTGGCCGCGTGTACTCATGATTACCTGCTTCAGTTCCTGTCCGCGTGTACCCATGAGTACCTGCTTGAGTTCCTGGCCGTGTGTACTCATGAGCGCCTGCTTGAGTTCCTGGTCGAGTGTACTCATGAGTTCCTAATTGAGTTCCAGGCCGCGTGCACTCATGACCTGCTTGAGTTACTGGTTGAGTGTACTCATGAGTACCTGCTTGAGTTCCTGGTTGTGTGTACTCATGAGTACCTGCTTGAATTCCTGGCCGCATGTACTCATGAGTACCTGCTTGAGTTCCTGGCCTCATGCACTCATGAGTACCTGCTTGAGTTCCTAGCCGCGTGTACTCATGAGTACCTGCTTGTGTTCCTGGTCGCGTGTACTCATGAGTACCTGCGTGAGTTCCTGGCCGCATGTACTCATGAGTACCTGCTTGAGTTCCTGGTCGAGTGTACTCATGAGTACCTGCTTGAGTTCCTGGTTGCGTGTACTTATGAGTACCTGCTTGAGTTCCTGGCCGCGTGTACTCATGAGTACCTGCTTGAGTTCCTGGCCACGTGTACTCATGAGTCCCTACTTGAGTTCCTGGTTGCGTGTACTCAT
Source organism: Calotriton arnoldi (assembly GCA_963921515.1). NCBI lineage: Eukaryota > Metazoa > Chordata > Amphibia > Caudata > Salamandridae > Calotriton > Calotriton arnoldi. The sequence continues at coordinate 308,050 of CAWUFW010011650.1, read as the reverse complement.
GAGTACCAGCTTGAGTTCCTGGCCTTGTGTACTCAAGAGTGCCTGCTTGAGTTCCTTGCTGCGTGTAATCATGAGTACCTGCTTGAGTTCCTGGCCGCGTGTACTCATAAGTACCTGCTTGAGTTGCTGGCCGCGTGGACTCATGATTACTTGCTTCAGTTCCTGTCCGCGTGTACCCATGAGTTCCTGCTTGAGTTCCTGGCTGCGTGTACTCATGAGTAGCTGCTTGAGTTCCTGGCCGTGTGTACTCATGAGTACCTGCTTGAGTTCCTTGTCGCTTGTAGTCATGAGTAGCTGCTTGAGTTCCTGGTTGCGTGTACTCATGAGTAGCTGCTTCAGTTCCTGGCCACGTGTACTCATGAGTACCTGCTTGAGTTCCTGGCTGCGTGTACTCATGAGTACCTGCTTGAGTTCATGGCCGCGTGTACTCATGAGTACCTGCTTGAGTTCCTTGTCGCTTGTAGTCATGAGTAGCTGCTTGAGTTCCTGGTTGCGTGTACTCATGAGTACCTGCTTGAGTTCCTGGCCGTGTGTACTCATGAGTACCTGCTTGAGTTCATGGCCGTGTGTACTCAAGAGTGCCTGCTTGAGTTCCTTGCTGCGTGTACTCATGAGCTTGAGTTCCTGGCTGCGTGTACTTATGCGTACCTACTTGAGTTCCTGGTCACGTGTACTCATAAGTACCTGCTTGAGTTCCTGGCCGAGTGTACTCATGAGTACCTGCTTGAGTTCCTGGCAGCGTGTACTCATAAGTACCTGCTTGAGTTGCTGGCCGCGTGTACTCATGAGTACCTGCTTGAGTTCCTGGCCGCGTGTAGTTATGCGTACCTACTTGAGTTCCTGGTCACGTTTACTCATGAGTACCTGCTTGAGTTCCTGGCCGCGTGTACTCATAAGTACCTGCTTGAGTTGCTGGCCGCGTGTACTCATGATTACTTGCTTCAGTTCCTGTCCGCGTGTACTCATGAGTTCCTGCTTGAGTTCCTGGCTGCGTGTACTCATGAGTAGCTGCTTGAGTTCCTGGCCGCGTGTACTCATGAGTACCTGCTTGAGTTCCTGGCTGCGTGTACTCATGAGTACCTGCTTGAGTTCCTGGCTGCGTGTACTCATGAGTACCTGCTTGGGTTCATGGCCGCGTATACTCATGAGTACCTGCTTGAGTTCCATGTTGCGTGTACTCATGAGTACCTGCTTGAGTTCCTGGCCGTGTGTACTCATGAGTACCTGCTTGCGTTCCTGGTCGTGTGTACTCATGAGTACCTGCTTGAGTTCCTGGCTGCCTGTTCTCATGAGTACCTGCTTGAGTTCCTGGCCGCGTGTACTCATGAGTACCTGCTTGAGTTCATGGTCGCGTGTACTCATGAGTACCTGCTTGAGTTCCTTGTCGCGTGTACTCATGAGTACCTGCTTGAGTTCCTGGCTGTGTGTACTCATGAGTACCTGCTTGAGTTCCTGGCCGCGTGTACTCATGAGTACCTGCTTGAGTTCCTGGTCGTGTGTACTCATAAGTACCTGCTTGAGTTTCTGGCCATGCCTTCCCATCCTTAAGAAGCTTCTGCATTAGCTTCTTGGCGCAGGTTCTCTGGTTTCAAGTGAAGGCAGCTCTGGCCTAAAGCTTCGCCTTTAGAGAGAGTAACTGGGCTATGAATGTAGACAGAGCACCTGTCGAGGTAGCACTGCTGGCTCACGCACCTGTGGGCGACAGGAGTCAGTGCGAAGGTTGGAATTTGCTGACTCAGCCGTCCTCTTTCTAGGTCGATGAAATGACAAACATTTCGAGTGAGTAAGCACGATTGCCCAAGGCCTGCCTGCCTTCTACACACTCTTGCAGATGTCCCTAATTGAATGTTTCTATTTTATCTGCATCCCAATGCGAGGCGGGAGGGAAGTGTGCACTTCCGGTTTCCAAAAGTGTCTTAACCTGGGAGGGGTGTACTGAGTCACCCGGTGTTATGATATGGGTCACTGCTGACCCAAATACTCGGATGTTTTTAGAAGCTCGGTTTGGACAGAGGCGGGTGTGGCGCCTAGAGGCTGCACCCTCAATTCATACTTTAGCCAACCAATCAGAGCCCGGCCAGGGCGAGGGGGCGCTGTGTGTCACAGGATGCAAGGGGCCTGTGCTTGGTGTGAGTGCAGCAACCAATGGTGCACGTTAGCGAAGCTCGTGAACAGTGATGGGCAGGCCATGCTTGTGCAGAGTCTCATTCGTCCATCCATTCATGCATCCATCCATCCATCCATTCATCCATTCATCCATCCATCCATTCATCCATCCACCCATCCATCCATTCATTCATCCATCCATCCACCCATTCATCCGTCCATTCATTCGTCCATCCATTCATTCATCCATCCATCCATCCATTCATCCATCCATCCATTCATCCATCCATCCATTCATCCATCCACCCATTCATCCATCCATTCATTCATCCATTCATCCATCCATTCATCCATCTATCCATTCATCCATCCATTCATTCATCCATTCATCCATCCATTCATCCATCTATCCATTCATTCATTCATCCATCCATCCTCCACCCCTCATTCGTGCAAGGCCAACAGAAGTCATGCAAACCATGGCCTGCCTGTGGAGGAAAGGAAGGATTACAGGCAGGGGCGTAACTTCGGGAGGGGGCGTGGGGGTGCGGGTCATTCTTGCTTTCTTGACCTGGCAGTTGGGTCAGGGGGCCTCAGTCTGCCAGGTCTGTTTCAGGTTTTCCTCATGGGCCAAGAATAAAAGACAAAACAGCGCCTGTTGCTGTAAGACATGAATGAGAGCGATAGAGGCCGAGAGACACACCTGGCGGGTGAAGTTCAAAATGTGAATCCTCAGAAAAGAGGCACCAGCAGCATCTAAAGGTCCAGCACGCGTGCTCCTAGAAACGAATCAAAACCGACAGAGTTCCGACATTTGAACAAGCTGTGCTAAAGGACATTAATACGAATAGCAATCACAGGACCCTCCACAACCCGTCTCATTCGGACTCCCAAGGCCTCCGCTCCCTTACGGAAGATGCCACTATCACCATAACGCAGGGGGTGCTGTCGCGATCATGTCCTCCAGTGACTGCAGAGGAGAATGTCGCCACCACCTCCAAGACACACGATCCTAAGAGCAATAATAGAAGCTCTTACTGCCGCCTTACAATACACATCACCAGCATGGTCAGTCTGCTGAAAGTCAAGGGTGGCTCTCTGAAAATGAGGCAGACTTTTTCACAAATAAGAGCCCAAGAACACTCTACTTTTACACTTTGCCAAAAATCCCCAGGGGGAGTCTACCCCCACCAGGGAGACCAAGAGTGCCTGGCATAGGATCTCTACTAGAACCACTATCGAAGCTCTGTGACCATTTCTTGAAACCCCTGGTTCAAAAGACACCATCCTCTGTGCAGGCTACTTGGGGCTTACTAAATCTCACTACCCAGACCAACAATGAGAAACCACTGATCGATCTCTTGGTCACTCTTGATGTTGAGGCCTTCTATACTAATATTCCGCAGAATGCCACCCTTAAAGTTGGCGAAGACATTTTGCGATCCAGTAATTGGGCTTCTCCGACACCAATATGTTTTCTCATGGAGTGTGCAACATTGGCCCTCACAGAAAACTTTTTCCAGTATGAAGACAAACTATTCCATCAAATCCAAGGCACTTCGATAGGGAGCACTTTTGCCCCAAGTTTGGCCTGCCTCTACGGTCGGTCAGACTTCGAAGGGAAATACATACTGAACTCCACCAATCCGTATATTTTAAACATTGTGTCATGGCGTCGTTACATCAATGACATTCTCATTTTTTGGAAGGGAGATAGAGATACGTGTACCACTTTCATCCTATGGATAAATGGATTAAACCTGTTATGTTATGTTATGTTATGTTAAAAATCATTTCTAAAGCGCACGTTCACCAAACGGTTTCTTGGCGCTAAGGACAGGACGGCAGCAGTTCCAGACAGAAGGCAGGCGTCAGTGGTAGGCGTGGGAGAAAAGCCAGGTTTTGAGTAACTTCCTAAATTGAATGTAGGAGTCCACAGTGCGCAGATACAGAGGGAGAGCGTTCCAGAATTGAGGGGCCAAGGAAGTGTATCTAAGGCCACCATGTTTCTTCCGATTGAACGCATGAGAGACCAGTAGGTTCTTATTAGATGAGCGTAGGTCGCGAGAGGGAAGATATCGCTGAATGTTTGAGGCAATAAAGGCGGGACCACATCCTGACAGGGCTTTATAAATAATGCAGCCCAGTTTGAACAAGCAGCGTTGAGATATAGGGAGCCAATGGAGGCCTCTCAGCAGCGGTTTCACATGGGAATGCTTAGGTTGCCCAAGAATAAGTCTAGCTGCCTGGTTTTGGACTCGCTGTAAGCGATGGACTTGGTATGCAGGTATACCAGCGTACAGGGAATTGGCGTAGTCAACACGTGAAATCACCAAGGCAAGAACCACTTGGGTCAAGGCTTCGATGGAGAGGAATCTGCTAATTTTTCGAATTCTACGAAGGTGGAAAAAGCATGCAGAGACCACAGAGCTGATCTGGGCTTTTACAGTGAGATCATTGCTGATCACAATCCCCAGGCTTTCTACTGACAAGGCCGGGACTGGAGGGCTCCCAAGAGATGGAGGCCAAAAACTGGAGTTCCATGGGTTAGCCAGGCCTCCAGTAAGAATCAGCTCTGTTTTGTCTGCGTTCAATTTAAGTTGATTCGCATTCATCCAGTCCCTGATAAAATTCATTATGGAATGAAAGTTTGTAATAGATGAGGCTGAAGAGTCGATGTTAAAAATCAGCTGGAGGTCGTCAGCATAATTAAACACAACGACCTTACTCTTGCGCAAGGCTAGGATCAGAGGGAGAATATACAGATTGAAGAGTAAAGGTGACAAGGAAGAGCCTTGTGGAACTCCACAGGTCAAATTCATCTGCTTTGCCCTAAAGTCAGCCAGGCGAACAGCCTGGGAACGGTTACTCAGGAAGGAAGCAATCCATTTCAGTGGCAGACCCCGGAGCCCAGCGCAACCGGCACGGTCGACCAAAAGCTGGTGGTCGACCGTGTCAAAAGCAGCTGACAGGTCAAGGAGCACCAGGGCCTGGGTAGTGCCCTGGTCCGCCCCCTTTCTTAGCTCGTCCAGGACCGCCAGGACAACGGATTCAGTGGAACCTGTATCTACACTTTACTGCCAACATCTCGAAACAGAACTTCCATTTCTGGATTTATTGATGCGTCTGACTGAAAGAAAGTTAGAAACAAAAGCCGTCAATAAACCAACAGACAGCCATAGTTGACTTCACTATGGTTGCCATCACCCCAAAGCTCTACTGGAGAATTTACCCCATGGACAGTTTTTGCAACTGCGTCGCAACTGCAGCAATGCAGATGATTCCACTGAACAAGCAAACAATTTAGCAAACCACTTAGCTAAACGTGGGTACCCCTCTAAATGCATTCAATCAGCACAGAACAGAGCACGCAATAACAATAGGGAGGCTCTATCAAAAACCCAAGATAAACCAAAATCTAACGTACTGACATGTGTCACTACTTTCACTCCAGAATCTAACTTCATACAAAAATTTATTCAAAAACACTGGAGTATTCTGCAGATTGGGAAAGACACATTCAGTCCTCCCAGGTTCTCATACAAAAGAACAACAAGTCTTAGAGATATGCTGATTCACACAAGGCCAAAAGCGCACGGAACATCTTTACACAGACCGCTTTGAGATTTGCCTCCGGTGGTAGGACATTACCTGTGTGGCCAATGCAATATATGTCCCCTTAACACAGACCACTAAAGTCATCCAGCGAAATGACTCCCTGCCATGGACACAGAAGAAACACACCAACTGTAATACACACAATTGCATATATTTGATCACCTGCCCATGCAAGTTAAAATATATAGGTATGACAACGAGAACAGTAAAGGTTCAAATCATAGAGCGCCGGAGTAACATCAGGTGCAAAAAGTCTAACACCAAAGTTAGTGCACATTTCACCTTCATCAGTCACTCCCCCGATGATATAAAATGGTCCGTCCTTGAGGCTTGCCCAATAATGAGACAGGAAGCCCTCTTTAGGAAAGAACAGAATTGGATTTTCCAATGATCGTCACACAGGGACGGCCTGAACAATGATATCTCGTGGGTGGAACTGAATAAATAATCTTACCATTATTGGTCGGTAGCCCATACATAGGGTAATAATCCTCAACGAAGAGAGCCACTATGCTGCATTATTATCGAGTGACACAGAGCCTGTAGCATTGATCCTGCTCCATGGTAACGACAACCCCTGATGGGCATACTATGATAACACGCACGCATGCCCTTTGACATCAGGTAGGATCCACTATCTGCCCAATGAGTTTAAGTAACCACAGTTCCATCTATTGCATAAAAGATCCCCCCACCATGATGGCAGCACATTTATAACTGTTCAAGTATGCATCGTTAACATGTAATCGCGTTAACGACCCGTCCACATAGACGAGTTTCCCATAATAGACGGCTGGGCTTCAAGCCCTTTCTCCATATGTGTCTCTAATAGCTACACTTCTGCATGTCCCAACATGGCAGACAAGGCTACTGCTCTATTCAATATGAGCCCGCACACACAAGCGCTTATACAACGCGGACGTAAAGATCCTGACCCCCCAGTCTCTGTGTCTCCGCGAGGAAGCAGAGCTGGGGTAGGTCTAAAATAAGACACCACTCCGGGTCCGAGTAAGTAATAACAGAGCACGAAGTAACTCGCTACCAGAATCATGGTAAGAGTATTCCAGTTTCAAAAACAAGCTCCATTTGTCCCCCATAGGATGCGACTAAGCGCTTCACTGTGCTACATCCTCCTGGGGTCCCATCTAGCCCTAATGAGGGTGAGTTGTTGTTTGTTCTAGACTCAAGATCGACCGGCAGTAAAAAAATGTCCTCCTAGATACTGTTTTCCACGGCATGTTTCTCATAGTTGGTGATGAATGTGCAAGTTGTTTGATATCTTTGTAAATGGCATGGGGCATACGGTCAATACTACAGCGCTTGCTAACAATGCACCACAGAGAATGTGGCAACTTTTTTAATCGATATATGTGTTCAATCAGGTGATCAATCAATCAATCAGGTGAATTGTAAGCGCGCTACTCACCCGTGAGGGTCCCAAGGCGCTGGGGGGGGGGTCAGCAGCTCCGTTTAGTCGAAAAGCCAGGTCTTGAGTGCCTTCCTGAGAGCGTTCAGGGAGGGGGCGCGTCTGATGTCGATAGGGAGCTCGTTCCAGGTCTTGGCTGCGATTTAGGAGAAGGCCCTCCCCCCTGTTCTGGCTTTGCGGATTTGTGGGGTTTCGGCGAGGGCGAGGTCGGCGGACCGGAGGTTTCTCTTGGGTACGTGGAAGGAGATTCTCTCGTTGAGGTATTGGGGTCCGGTATTGTGGAGGCATTTGTAGGCGTGGGTGAGTATCTTGAAAGAGACTCTCTTCTCGACGGGGAGCCAGTGGAGGTTGCGTAGGTACTGGGTGATGTGCTCGTGTCAGGGGATGCCGAGGACGAGTCTGGCTGCGGTGTTTTGTATGGTCTGGAGTTTGTGGAGCAGTGATTTGTTGATTCCGGCATATAGGGCGTTTCCGTAGTCCAGTCTGCTGGTTATGAGTGCGTGGGTGACGGTTTTCCTTGATTCGGGGGGGATCCATTTGAAGGTCTTTCGGAGGATGCGGAGCATGTTGAAACAGCTAGAGGCGACGACGTTGACCTGTCGTGTCATGGAGAGGGAGGAGTCGAGTACGATGCCAAGGTTTCGGGCGTGGTCAGTGGGGGTAGGGGGGCTGCCGAGAGCCATGGGCCACCAGGTGTTGTCCCATGCGGAGGAGGAGGATCCGAGGACGAGGACCTCTGTCTTCTCTGAGTTGAGCTTCAGGCAGCTGCTGCTCATCCAGGATGCGACATCCTTCATTCCTTCCTGGAAGTTGAGTCTGGTGGTGGTGGGGTCCTTGGTGAGGGAGAGGATGAGCTGGGTGTCGTCTGCGTAGGATACTATGCTGAGTCCGTGGTGTCTGACGATGGAGGCAAGGGGGGCCATGTAGATGTTGAAGAGCGTGGGGCTGAGAGACGACCCTTGGGGTACTCCGCAGTTGGTTTCCGTGGGTTCGGAGATGAAGGGTGGAAGTCTGATTCTTTGGGTTCTACCGGTGAGGAAGGAGCGGATCCAGTAGAGGGCGGTTCTCTGTATGCCTGCGTCGTGGAGTCTGGCGGTGGGAGACGGTGTCGAACGCTGCAGAGAGGTCGAGCAGGATTAGGGCTGCGGTGTGTCCTTGGTCGAGTAGGGTGCGGATGTCGTCTGTGGCGGTGAGTAGAGCGGTCTCGGTGCTGTGGTTGCTGCGGAAACCGGATTGGGATGGGTCGAGGATGGAGTTTACTTCAATGAATTTTGTTAGCTGGGCATTGGCGATCTTCTCGGTGACTTTGGCCGTGAAGGGGAGGAGGGAGATGAAACGGTAGTTTTTGAGGTCCGTGGGGTCTGCTGTGGGCTTCTTTAGCAGGGGTCTGACTTCTGCGCGTTTCCAGTCATTGGGGAAGGTGCCCGTTTTGAAGGTAGTGTTGATGGTGCGTCGTAGTTCTGGGGCGATGGCGGTAGCGGCTCTGTGGTAGATGTGCGGCGGGCAGGGGTCCGTGGGGGCCCCCGAGTGGATGCTCTTCATGGTTGAAGTGGTGTCTTCGGTGGTGACTGGGGTCCAGGAGGAGATGGTGGGCTGGCTGGTGTTGCTGGGGAGGGTGATGGTTTCGGTGTCGGGTGTCTGGTCGTTGAAATGGTCCTAGAGGTCCTTGATTTTCAGGTGGAAGTAGGATCCGAGCTTGTCGCATAGGTCCTGGGAGGGGGTGATGTCCGTGGTTTCGCTGTGGGGGCTTGGTGAATTCCTGGATGACGTTGAAGAGTTCTTTGGAGTTGCTGGAGTTGGCGAGGATCTTGTTTTGGATGAAGGTCCTTTTGGTTGTTCTGATGTGTTGGTGGTATTCTGTCATGGCGTTCTTGTAGGTGCTGCGGTCTTCTTGTGTTTTGCTATTTCTCCAATTCTTCTCGAGACGTCTGCAGGTGCGTCTGGATTCTTGGAGGTCGGCGGTGAACCAGGTGGCTCTCCTGGGGCGCTGTCTGTTGGGGTTGCGTAGGGGTGCAAGCTTGTCTGCGCAGTTGGAGATCCATCTGTGGAGTTCTTCAGCTGCTCTGTTGGGGTCGGTCGAGATGGTGGGGGGGCATGGTTGAGGGTGGAGTTGAGCTGCTCCTCCGTGATTTTGCTCCAGTTCCTTCGTGGGGGTTGCTGTGCTGGTTTGGGGGCGGTGGGATTGTTGACGTTGAAATGAACGCAGTGGTGATCCGTCCAGGGGGGTTGCGTGGTGTGGCTGAAGTGGATGCTGTTGCCTCCTGCGAATATGGGGTTGAGGGTGTGTCCTGCCTTGTGGGTGGGCGTGGTGACGAGCTGTTTCAGGCCCAGGTTGGTTAGGTTGTCCAGGAGGGTGGTGGAGTTGGGGTCGCTGAGGTTGTCGAGGTGGAAGTTCAGGTCTCTGATGAGTATGTAGTCGTTGGACGTGATGGCGTGGGGTGCGATGAGGTCGGCGATGGTCGCGGTGAACGGGGGGTCTGTAAGCGAGGGTGCCGCGCAGAGTGGTTCTAGGGCTGGTCTGGATCTGGAAGTGGAGGTGTTCGGTGTGTTGTATGTAACGTTTGTCTCTTTGTGTTCCAGGTTATTTTCAGACCAGGTCCAGGTACAATTGCACGTTGCGACCTGATTTGTGACTGATTGCTACGTCACTTATGATTAACTATTGAATCGTGTCACTGAGTAGTGTAGGTGTGTAATATAAGGTCCGGAAGAGTTGCCATTTGATCCTGTGTGGACGGACAGAGGCAAGCAACATGTTGACCACGTTATACAACTAATTGACGCACCTCGCTCATTAAAGACCAATGTATCCCAATTGAGCATCACATTTTTAATTAGGGCAGTGAGCTTTTTATTAAAATATTCTGATAGAATAGCCTATAATGTTGCTCCATCTATAATACAAATCTAGGGCAGTTTTAGTGCTTACATAACTACTTTAGGGTTCATGTGAAGGGGCTATTCACAAACTGCATTGTTCAGTACATTTAAACTGCTGCAACAGCCCTACAAACATGCTGCAAAATGCTATTCACAGACTGCACTTCTCAAGTGCTACTGTTTTCCCAGTAGTACTTTAGAAATGCAGTTTGTGAATAGCATTTTCGAGTACATTTGTAGTACTACAAAACATACTACAAAATGCAGTTTGTGAATAGCCCCTAGACCCTTCAGTTTGGTGGAGACGTGTCAGTGAGACTTTTGAAGGAAATTTACACTCAACATTGTGACTAGGGAAAAAGTAGTAAACTTACTCGAAGGTGCAAATTACTCAAGAGTGTAAGATATCTTCATGAATCAGGCCCATATAGTGCCTGGTTTATCAAAGATAGTAACTCGGCACCTACAGGTTCCCCTTGAATGGGTGCACATGGACTACCACTTGCAATTCACAAACATTGGCAGCAGTCGCCTTGGAAAGCTGCACCCTCTCAGGTTCCAGGCGTACGTCTGCCAATCAAACACCCGAAGGTCATGGGAAGAGCGCTTGGAAAGTGCGTAATCAGTGGCAATCCCCCGGGTAGCATCCAACCTATGGCTAGTCTCTCACTGTGCCACTCTAGACAGAGGCCCACCCAATGTGAATCAGTTCGGACCCTGTATCTGATGGAAACAGCCCACCTCGAACCCTGGCCATCTCACCTCTCCACCCTGCAGCCCACTGCTTTTTTAGAGTCACACCCCCTAATCTCAATGATTTCAGGTGACTCCAACCCACCAGGACTGGATTACGACGCCAAATCACAAGGGTGCCTTGTTTCCAGTCCACAAATCAGTGCATTCTGGGGGTTGTAGTTGTAGGCCAGGTCACTACGCTCACCTCTTAAAACAAAGATCTGCAAAAGGAAAGCTGTGTCCAGGTTGCGTTGGGTCATCGAGTGACCCTAAGCAATGGCTGTTAGACTTAGGCTCTGAAAACTCGTTTGTGAAGATGATAATGTGAAGGAATTCAAATTCCCTAAAACACACAAACCGTAGAAAGAAAATGTATTGATAAGTAACACAGAAGCACTTCAGCCTGAAGAGGTTCAGGGCTCCTGGGCCAACTGACCTTGGCCCAGACCCAGAGGCTGACATCATTCTTATGTAAGGACTCAAATAAAGCACAGGAAAGATTACCACACACCTTCCTCCTTAGAAAAGAAACAAACACACACACCCTGCATGACACCACCCACTTCAAACACAACACAGCACTGTTACACAAAGTCAACTCACCTTGGAGGGCGACACCTCCTTTTCCTCCTCCTGGCCTCCTTAAGACATCCACGTGGTGAATAAATCCTCCTGCCCTTTCCTCTGCCACATCATGTTCACCCCCCACCCACTGCCTCTGTCCCCAGAAACTCGAGAATGTTCTGTAGTATGCGCTGCAATGTGGAGCAGGATAAGATGCGAACCCAGGTGTTTACCTGAACAGGCTGGGCGTGGAGTAGCCCACAGCCAGGGAACTGCACCAGGGACCTGACAGAAGGCACTAAAGAAATGTCTTCCTACAGCTGGTATCGAACCTCCCATGCAGGAACTAGTCCAGTCTATACATTTAATGGGCAACGGGTGCCATCTAATCTGGTGGCTCTATCGAGGTATCCGTACACATGCCGCAACGCCACTCACCCGGCAGAAGGAGAAATGGGAAAGGGACCTAGGAAGGGAACTCTTGGACAAAGAGTGGAGTACCCCAAAAAGTATCACGCAACGCGAAATTCAAACTGATACAGTACATGATAGTCCATGGAGCTTACCTCACCCCTAGTCACTTAAATAAAATGTTTCCCGACACAACACGAGGTTGCCCAAGATGCCACGCCCTAGAGGCCAGCCTCATACACATGCTTTGGACATGCCCATCCATGTCTGCCTTTTGGGTACAGGTCATGCGCATCATTGGAGCAGTGACCGGGAGTGCAAGATGGCACACTTTAGAAACTTGTATGGTGGGATTATACCATTGATCTAAACATCGGAAGCTGCAAGAGAGATTTGCAGACTTGGCCTTACTTATTGCAAAGCGTGCCATCACTATGAGATGGAAATCTGCTAAGCCCCCAGCCATAATTCATTGGCATGAGGAGGTTGCCCGCTGGGGAAGGCAGAGAGTGCAGCAATATGGAGGAAGGAATACAGAGGCTTGAGGAAAATACCGATCTCAATGGAGTGGGATGTGTTATTGGAAACGTTTCAGGCTCCTGACCTTCCGATATAAGAATATCACATAAACTAATGAACTCCCTGGGCGCCCTTCATGAGCAAACGCTATAAAACAAACTTGGTTCTGACTATGAGTGCATATACCCATAGCTGCCAAGTTGCCCAGGTCCATGCGTGATGCGCAGCGCCAGGCCAGGTTTTTCCTTGAATTCTGGGACTTGTAGTCCAGTTTTATAATGGAGTAAACAAGTCCACAAGTCCCAGAATGCAACGAAAAAACCTGGACTGGCGCAGCGCATCACGCATGGACCTGGGCAACTTGGCAGCTATGTATACCTGGCCTTGCGGCTACTGGATCGAGAGACGAGGTCAGACGTCTAAGGGGTATTGTCTATAGCCCCTTAACGGAAATCAGATGAGCCAAGCGGGGGAGGGGGGTAGTTTTTTCTTGTTGTACTATCACAGTTATTGAATGTTAAATGTGGCAACTCACATGCATCATTAGCTTTTAAGTAGGCGCCAGGGCTCCTACCCTGGCCTTCACTATCCACTGTAATTCTGACTGTGATACGAAATTTAAAGTGAATGCAGAGGTACTTGTGCAGGAACGCAACATAAAATCAATAGTTTGTTATAAAAAAAAAATGTCTTCCTAAAACATTTACCCCCCACACACTGGAACTTACCTGCTGTTTACCTCTTGTAACTTGTACCGTATGGGGGTGCATTACCCAAGTTCAACTCTTCCACCTTGGATAGTCCCAGCCCCAGACTCCTAGGAGCCATATAGACTTTCCAAGTGGTAATGTAGATTCTCCAAGTGGGCATGTAGATTCTACAAGTGTACATGTACATTCTCCAAGTGGGCATGTAGATTCTACAAGTGAGCAGTGGGTCAGCAGATCCCATTGGAGACGGCAGGTTGAGGATTGCCTTTTGACTGCGTGGGATCTGCTGACCCACTGTCATACCACGGATGGTCGTACGTGTACTCGTGACGGTACCTTTTCCCGTTGTTTAGAGCTTTATGGAGCCCACTCACCTTGACTTCACAGCTTGATTCCTCGTGCTGTTGCCAGATTAGGGGCTCTTTCACACTGTCCAGATGAAGACCCCACACTAAGGATTGAACTACCTTGAACATTTAAGGGGTCGAAACGTTGACTATTACCTACCACAATACAAGCTCTGACGACTGAAATTTATTATCAGTGTCTTTACAGTGCTATGTGTATATACTCAAATATTTGGCCTGTTATAGGCCGGACAGGTTTCACTATGTAAATATAATGTATATATGTCACATTACCTCTCCCTTATCGATTACCCTCACTCACTCACTTTGATCCAGAACACTCTTACCCCTCCTCCAGCACCATAGTTGCAAATATAATCATGTTCCACATGTATGAACAACTTCGTTGTCTATAAGAAGTTATCAATGCTTTGAAAATAAATCGCATTCATTGCGGATTTGCAAATTTGGTGTTGTGAATGCCACCATTTCTTTCGTACTGTTAAATTGTTGCTACTGTGACCAATTGTTTATTGTACTGCAGTTTTGACCTGGGTCAGGTAGCATTTCGGGTAACCCCATTGATACTTAACATTCTCCAAGTGGGCATTTAGATTCTATAAATGAGCATGTAGGTTCCACAGGTGGGCATGTAGATTCTACATGTGTACATGTAGATTCTCCAAATTGGCATGTAGATTCTACTAATGAGCACCTAGATTCTACAAGTGAGCATGCAGATGCTAGAGGTGGGTGGAGCTTGTGGAGCTGTACGCCGTGGAATTCCGCGGAGTAACTTAAAACCTCAGTGAAATTCCGCAGAGTTCCGCCATCATGTAAAGTTGCTCCCAATGACCTGATTGCGGCGAGGTAATGGCACTAGATTTACCAGCATATGAAATTACTAACAACCAATGTTTCTTTGAGTGAGCCTCGGCCATCTGTACCAGGCCTCACATGAGTCCGTGTTTACCATGTGCCGCTGCCTTACCATTTCTGAGTAAAGTAGTGCCCACTCTGGCAGCCACGCTATCACACTTCCTCATACTCGTGCCTGCACTACACCACACCGCTTTATAGGAGAATCAGTGAAATTAACAATGAAATTCGCAGGTCTTGTTTAAGTGTGTGACCAATTTCATAACTTAGTTTTGTCCCTAAAATCCCTACTCCATGACCTCCCCGCCACACAACTCGAGATGCAAAGCACTAGCACAAAGATTTCAAGCCACCCCATGCTGTTTTCATTCCGATTTCCCTATGCCACCCCCACCTTACAAATCCTAGTGTGCTACATTAGTTAAACTAAGCCAATCGTAAGGTATCACCCATGGTGTACGTGGCAATTTGGATCAATGTCCCAATGGCCTGCCGTGCAGTTTAACCATCCGTGCTCACTACAGGCGGTACACGCATTTCCTTAGCGGGGGCAACACACAATGCGATAGTAGTGTGCGCTTCACACACAATGCTGTAAACACACTTTAATAAATAATGCAGTATTAGTACACACACAAGTTCGGCCTGGACTTTGGACCCTCCATGTCAGCACAGGCCGCCCAGGCCACCGTAACCAGCAAATCATTCAGCACCAAGAAGCGGTGTGCTGCTGAAAAACTGCGCTCACACAGACCATGATGCCTGTGTGTGCGGTCACTTCGGGCGCTTTGAGCACTCCAGGCTGCTGTTGCATGCCTTACGCCAGTCTGCACTGTCCAGCCTCTGCTGCTACTACTGCCACTCTGTGGAACCAGCAAGAGCTCGCGTGGCCAGAGCGTCCCGGGCCAAAACATATAACCTATCGAACCAATTCACAGCAACACCTGGCGCCCTCCAGATACATAGCATGTAGATTCTACAAGTGAGCATGTAGATTCTACATATGAGCATGCAGATTCTACAAGTGGGCATGTAGATTCTACAAGTGAGCATGTAGATTCTATAAGTGGGCATGTAGATTCTACAAGTGAGCATGCAGATTCTACAAGTGGTCATGTAGATTCTCCAAGTGGTCATGTAGATTCTCCAAGTGGGCATGTAGCTTCTACAAGTGGTTATGTAGATTCTTCAAGTGGACATGTAGATTCTCCAAGTGCGCATGTTGATTCTCCAAGTGTACATGTACATTCTACAAGTGAGCATGTAGATTCGACAACTGGGCATGTAGATTCTACAAGTGTATGTGTACATTCTCCAAGTGAGCATGTAGATTCTACAAGTGGTCATATAGGTTCTACAAGAGTACATGTAGATTCTCCAAGTGGGTATGTAGATTCTACAAGTGAGCATGTAGATTCTACAAGTGTACATGTACATTCCCCAAATGGTCATGTAAATTCTTCAAGTGGACATGTAGATTCTCCAAGTGGTCATGTAGATTCTCCAAGTGTACATGTACAGTTTCAAAGTGGCATGTAGATTCTACAAATGAGCATGTAGATTCTACAACGGGCATGTAGATTCTGCAAGTGTACATGCACATTCTCCAAGTGGGCACGGAGATTCTACAAGTGGTTATGTAGATTCTTCAAGTGTATGTGTACATTCTCCAAGTGGGCAATTAGATTCTACAAGTGAGCAAGTAGTTTCTACAAGTGGTCATGTAGATTCTCCAAGTGGCTATGTAGATTCTCCATGTGGGCATGTTGGGAGAATCTAGATTTCATTAAAGGCACAGGGTTATCATTATTTATACGTCTTTTATTTCTATCCCTAGTCAGCCATTAAGAGCAAAACTTCAAGAATACCCAATATTCCAGTAGATATAATCCAACAGGCTTCCCCTTTGCATCAGCTCCAAGACCTTCCAGGGAACCCACAAAACTGAAGAATTTCAGACCCCTTAAGTTCCCAGACTTCTTCCTCATCCAGAAAAAACAAAATTACTGAGCATCTGCCAAAAGAAATAAAACACAGAACAACAGCCACTGTTCTATAAAT
Source organism: Calotriton arnoldi (assembly GCA_963921515.1). Classification (NCBI taxonomy): domain Eukaryota; kingdom Metazoa; phylum Chordata; class Amphibia; order Caudata; family Salamandridae; genus Calotriton; species Calotriton arnoldi. Next base: position 291,794 of record CAWUFW010011650.1, on the reverse strand, counting down.
AAAAAACATAAAATATTACAACTCGTCAGAAAAACCCATGCTCAGATTTATAGCATCAGCTGTTCAAGGGTCTCCGCCGCATCACATCAGGAAGGGTTGGGAGGGATAACAGTTGCCTCTTAAGCTGTAGAGAAGTCCAGATTGTGCAAACTTCCTCACTTGGAGAATCTACATTTCATGACAAGACTAGCGGCTAGCATGATTGTAGGAAGCTGGCTCTCTATATCGTGTACTAAAAAAAGTACACTGTGCAGTGAGTCCAGAGAATCCCCAAATGGGACGCAGAGGTAAAAGCAGATAATTCTAATGCTCTTTTTGTGGTAGTGTGGACGAACAGTTAGGCTTATCAGAGGGTAGTACTAAGCATTTGTTGTACTTTCAGAGGCAATGAATGAGACACACCATCAAGAAACATCTGAGATCAATTTATAAATATAAAGTCTGGTTTTATGTATTTTGTAAGACCAATAACACAGTTCTAAGGTAAGTACTTTTGGAGTTACGATGTTTCAAAGTTCGAAAGATATATCACTTTTTGGCGCAGTTACACACCATAGGAATCAATGGGGAAAAAGAGGACAAATGCATATAAAATTTGGCAATGCTTTCACTAAGTTCACCTTCTCATTTTAGGTTGCTGTCAGGACCAGATCCAAAGTTCCAGCAGGAGAAGTTTGGGAGCATCCCGGATCGGGTGGGAGCAGAATGCTGAGGCTCTTGGAAACTGGTGCGCAAAGACGAAGGGGCCACTTTAAAATGTACTGCAGAGGTGGACTTACAGGTAAGTCCAGTGGGTCTCCTTAGACGGAGGAGGTCGCAAGGTTATGGGAACCACGGGAGCAGGGCTGGTTGGTCGGTGCTGTGGCTATTGGGGCCAAGTGCAGGGGAAACAGGTCAGCCGGGTGTTGTGCGTCTTGAGGCCCTAGCGGTCAGCAACTTGGAGAGGTGACCTCAGCACAGCTGGGGCACTCAGGACGTGGGTCTCGGGTCTCTCAATATCCCTCAATGGGTGCTCGTTTCTGGTGCTTTAAGAGTCCGGAGTGGACTTTTCTTCTTGGTTTATATTCGTTGGGGGTCCGGTACCCCAGGTAATGGTACACAATGGCTCCGATAGGTCCTGATTCCTCCAAACTTGGTGGAGAGGTGGATCTGACCCTTCAGAACTGTTGTACCTGTTCTTGCTTTGGTGCTGCATCGAGTTCATCGCGGAGCAGCAAGTCGACAAACCGGACGTCACAGGATTGGTGCCTGTGGTGTGCAGTGGAGTGATGCCTTCACTCCAAGGGAGCTTTCAGTGATTTCTTGAAGGCTGTAGGTGCTCTGGGGTTCCTGGAGTCCTAGCAGGTTCAGGGTGACACAACAGACAACAATTGTCGAGTCCTTGGAGCAGTTGGCAGGGTTTGGTGCCTTTTTCTTCTGCAACAGGGCTACAGTTCTCGTGCAGAGGGTCTTCTTTCTCCTGGTCTTCTTTGGTCCAATGAATCTGAGGTTCAGGTCTCGAAAGCAACCTAAATACTGAATTTAGGGGTGTTTCAAGGGGAGACAGGTGGGCTATCTACCTCTAGGATGTCTACACCCTTTAGTGACCACATCCTGTGGAAAGGGGCACTACCCTAGCCCTGATTGGAGGTTTTCTCACCATCTCAAAATGGTGGAATTTCAGGAGAGGGGTTCACCTAGCTTGCCCCACCCTAGGGGTGGTGCAAGCAAAGGGAGGACCCTTCTCGTCATCTAACCTATTTTTCCACCTTTCCTCCCACCAAAAGTGGAGCAGGAAAGGGGGCTTGGCCTCCCCCACTAACAGGGGTTTCCTGGGTTGGATTTCAAAAGCGGCATTGTCTTTGAAGCTTCCCACCCAGAAAGGCCATCCTGTCCTGGAGGTGGTGTGAAGCACCTCTTCCCAGAGCAGGTACTGTTCCTGTCCTCTGAGAGCGCTGGCTCTCACCCCATGAGGTCAGAAACATGTCTGGTAGTGACAGGGTGGTGAAAACCAGCCAAAGACACTACTAGTGTTTGCTTAAGTTTCGGAGGACACTCTAAGAGGGTCTCCTGTGTGAATTTATTAATACATTCAACACTGGCATCAGTGAGGATTTATTATAAGATGTTTGGTACCAAACAACTTAGAAATCAGTGAAGCTATCATGGAGCTAGGAAACTCGTGTTGACAAGTATCCAGCCCATGTACTCTTTATGGCTTCCCTGTTCAGTTACATCACTGAATGGACTAGACATTGTATGGGCATATCTGCTCATGCTGATATGCCCACGCATAGGATATAGTGCACCTTGCCTTAGGGCTAAAGGCCTGCAATAGGGGTGTCTTACCTATATCTTATGCAGTGATGGGAGGCATGGCACACAGGGCTACATGCCATGTTGACTCTTTGGATTTTCCTGCACCAAGACATGCAGCCTGCAATGGCAGAGTGCATAGCCTTGGAGAGGGGGCCCTGGGGTGGCACAACCAGTGCTGCAGCCCCAGAGGACCCTCTTCAGTACCCATGCCCTAGGTACCAGGGGTACCACTTACTAGGGACTTGCCGGGTTAGCTGAAGTTGTGCCAATCATGGTACCGTGTTTTGGGAAAGATATCTGGCACTGGGAACCGGGTTAGCAGGGACCCAGTGCTCTTGCAGTTAGAAATCACATCAGGCAAAAAGTGGGGGCTAACCATGCAAAAAAAAGCACTTTCCTACATGAACCCTCCCCCAAATAAAGGAGGATGAGACTAACCTTTCCATAGAGAGTCTTCATCTTCTATGTGGAAAAACCTGGAAAGGCCATCTGCATTTACATGGTCAGTCCCATGTCTGTGTTCCACTGTAAAGTCCATTCTCTGTAGAGATATGGACCACATTAACAATTTGGGGTTTTCTCCTTTCATCTGCATGAGCCATCTTAAATGTCTGTGGTCAGTTTTGACAAGGAAGTGAGAATCAAACAGGTATGGTCTCAGCTTCTTCAAGGCCAAACCACAGCAAAGGCTGCCCTCTCTGTGGCACTCCAACGCTGTTCCCTGGGAAGTAGCCTCCTGCATATGAAAGCCACAGGTTGGTCTTGGCCATCATCATTGGTCTGGGATAGGACAGCTCCTATCCCATGTTCAGAGGCATCTGTCTGCACTATGAACTGCTTGGAGTAATCTGGAGCTTTTAGAATGGGTGCTGAGCACATTGCTTCTTCCAAGGTGTCAAAAGCCTTTTGACAGCTCACTGTCCAGTTTACCTTTTTAGGCATTTTCTTAGAGGTCAGTTCTGTGAGGATGGGGCCACAATGGACCCCTATCCCTGCACACATATCCTGGAGTACCCAGTCAAGCCAAGGAATGTCCTGACCTGGGTCTGGGTGGTTGGAGCTTCCCAAGCCAGATTGGCCTGGAATGAGGGCTGTAGGGGCTGAACTTGGCCTCCACACACAAGGTGGCCCACATATAAAAGCTTGCCTTGCCCTATCTGGCACGTGCTTGCCTTGATAGTGAGGCCTGCTCTCTGCAGAGCCTCCAGACCCGTTTGGAGGTGGATCAGGTTATTCTACCAGGTGGAGCTTATGACAGCAATATCATCAAGATAGGCTACAGTGTAGGCTTCCAATCCAGCAAAGACTTTATTCACCAACCTCTGAAAGGGCATCACAGTAAACTGAAAGTGCCCATCTGAAGTGGAAAATGCAGATTTTTCTTTTGCTGCAGGGGTCAGACCTATCTGCTAGTACCCTGATGTGAGATCAAAGGTACTCAGAAATGTGGTTGCCCCTAACCTGTCAATGAGCTCATCAACTCTTGGAATTGGATGGACATCCATCTTGGTAACTGCATTGAGGCCTCTGTAGCCCACACAAAACCTCATTTTATTTATTTCCACCCTGGGAATGAGACTTGGGGACTAACACAAATTAGCTGGCCCAGGGGCTCTCTGAGGGTTCAATGACACCCAACCCCAGCATCCTGCTTACCTTAGCATTGATGCTTTCCTTGACATGATCGGGCTGCCTGCATATTTTGTTTTTGATAGCTAGGCTGTCACATCATGTGTACACCAGTTAGTCTGTCCAGGGGTCAAGGAAAAGAGCTCAGCAAACTTGTTTAGGACTTGCCTGCAATCAGTCTGCTGTTGGGCAGTGAGGGTGTCTGAAAAGACCACTCTATCAATGGACCCATCTTTAGGGTTGTGAGAGAGAAGATCAGGGAGTGTCTTACTCTCTACCTTCTGTTCCTCATCTGTAACCATAAGCATAGTCACATATACCCTGTTATTGTAAGGTTCAAGACGATTTACATGTATCACCCTTTTGGGGTTTCTCCATGTGCCAAGGTCCTCTAAGTAAGTTACCTCCCCTTTCCTCTCAAGGATAGGGTAGGACCCAGTCCATTTGTCCTGGAGGGCCCTAGGTGCCACAGGCTCCAAAACCCACACTTTCTGCCCTGGTTGGAACACTACTGTGCCAGCCTTTTGATCATACCAGATCTGGAGCTCTTGGCTTGCCAAATGGTTTTTTTGTGCTTTTTTATGTACTCAGCCATCCTTGAATGAAGGCCAAGTACATAGTCCACAATGTCTTGCTTTGCTTCCTGGAGGGGTCTCTCTTATCCTTCCTTGACAAGACAGAGGGGTCCTCTTCCAGGATGTCCAAACAAATGTTCAAAGGGGTAAAATCCTACTCCATTTTGTGGCACCTCTCGGTAAGCAAAAAGCAGGCAAGGTAGCAAGACATCCCATCTCTGTCTGAGTTTTTCAGGGAGTCCACCAATCATACCTTTTAGGGTCTTGTTAAAACGTTCAACAAGCCCATTCGCCTGTGGATGGTATGGTGTAGTGAACATATAGGTCATCCCACATTCAGCCCACATGTTCTTCAAGTATGCAGACATGAAGTTTGTACTTCTGTCTGATACTACCTCCTTAGAAAAGCCAACCCTAGTAAAAATACCAAGGAGGGCCTTGGCCACTGCAGGGGCAGTGGTGGTCCTCAGGGGCATTGACTCAGGGTACCTGGTGGCATGATCCACTACCACCAAAATACATTTGTTCCCTGATGCTGTTGGAGGGTCAAGGGGACCAACAATGTCAATCCCTACCCTTTCAAAGGGTACCCCGACCACTGGAAGTGGAATTAAGGGGGCCTTCAGGTCGCTACCTGTCTTGCCACTAGCACAGAAGTTGCAAAACTACTTCACCTTCTGGGACATTCCTAGCCAGTAGAAGTGGTTGACTCACCGACATCAGGTTTTTTTCTGGCCAATATGCCCAGCTAGGGGAATGTCATGACCCAATGTTAGGAGAAACTCTCTAAACTGCTAAGGCACTACCACTCTCCTAGTGGCACCAGGTTTGGCGTCTCTGGCCTCAGTGTATAGGAGTCCCTCCTCCCAATAGGTACTGTGGGAACCACTGACACTTCCGTTTTCCTGATCGGCAGCTTGCCGTCGCTGACTTTCAAGAGTGGGACAGGTGCTCTGCCCCTTAAACAGATCTTCCCTAGAGGGTCCAGCCTGGTCACTGGCATGCAGCCCACATGACCAGCAATAAATGCAACCTCCAAATTTACTGCCCAAGTAGCATCAAACAATTCTCTCAAATGCAACGCTTCTTTCTTTTTTGTCTTTTAAATGATCAAAGAAACACCCTACCTAACAATAAATTTCCTGTAAATTGAGCACAAAACCTACTAAAAAGAAAATAAATGCAGCCCATGATAGAACCCTCGAAGCATGGTGTAATCACCCAACTCATAAAAGAATCGTCTGCCAGGACACACAGAGTAAAGGATGTAACTAGCGCATCCCTGGCCTGGACCAAGCAGGATAATGCGCTGCTCCTGGGTGGAAACACTATACCTGATGCACTACGCCCTCAGAGGCAGATAAAGAGAGGCAGATGACGCATTAGACTGTTATTCCGTCCTCTTTCAAGCACTGGAGTGTTAGCAACATGAAGAAATAAAACTACATATGACCGATGGCAGAAGGGCAGCCATGAGACAAGCCCAGAATACACTGCGGAAGCTGTGGTTGATGGACTAATTGGAAAGAGTCAAGGGTCGATCTCCAGACTCCCCACCTTTGGTCACTACAAGGTCAGACTCTACTGGTCAGGAGATGTGTGGACAGCTGACCAGCGGTGTAATAAAAAGGAACAGGCACATCACCCTGTGGATGAGCTGTTGAACAATCTCACTGACGCCAGCAGGGTACTCAAAGCTGAACAGCAGAGATGGTTTAAGGCATGGCCAAAGTGGGCAACCACCTAGGGCCCTCATCTTCCAAGGGGCCCTTTGGAAAGTGAACTTTCTGTCTATGTGTCTCTGTCTGCTTCTCTATCTCTCCCTTTAACACATTATTCGATATTGATTTAGCAGTAAATGGATAACAAAATACAAAGGTGTTTCAGAGAGGGGCCCCTAAGGTATGCCATGCACTGGGCCCCCACAATCCTTAAGATGGCGCTGATGAACAGCAGTGATGGCTGCCACCATCTGAAGCTGCACTAAGATGAAAGCTGCACCATCACCTTCTCCAGACAGCCAGGCTTAGAAGCTACAGCGCCGCCTTCGCTTGACAGCCAGGCTTAGAAGCTACAGCGCCGCCTTCACCTGACAGCCAGGCTTAGAAGCTACAGCGCCGCCTTCACCTGACAGCCAGGCTTAGAAGCTACAGCGCCGCCTTCACCTGACAGCCAAGCTGAGAAGCTACAGCACCGCCTTCACCTGACAGCCAGGCTTAGAAGCTACAGCGCCGCCTTCACATGACAGCCAGGCAGTGAAGCTACTGTGCCGCCTTCACCTGACAGCCAGTCTGAGAAGCTTCAGCGCCGCCTTCACCTGACAGCCAGGCTTAGAAGCTACAGCGCCGCCTTCCAGGCTTAGAAGCTACAGCGCCACCTTCACCTGACAACCAGGCTGAGAAGGTACAGCGCCGCCTTCACCTGACAGCCAGGCTGAGAAGGTACAGCGCCGCCTTCACCTGACAGCCAGGCTGAGAAGGTACAGCGTCGCCTTCACCTGACAGCCAGGCTGAGAAGGTACAGCGCCGCCTTCACCTGACAGCCAGGCTGAGAAGGTACCAACAGCTGAACCTTGGACTGCCTTTGAATGCTCAGGCATTCCAAGATTTGAGCCAGGCAGTGTGAAAAGGTGTTTCCAGTGTCTTCGAGAAAAGCGATCCCATCTTGATACAAGCCAGCACCAAACAAGAACACCTCAATAGGCAAAGGGTCTGACTTTGCCTGATCATCCAGAGGAAGGACTTGGTACAAGTGACTGAAAATAAACCACTTCCGAAACCTCAGAGTGTGCCCTGCCCAGGAAGCCACACTGTGGTCCGCAGACATGGCCTGGGGCGCACCCCATGTTTACACATCTGGCTGACTTCCTTTCCCTTCTGTGCTTTGTCCTGAGAGCAGAAGTGTCTACCTGGGTTCCACAACAGGGAAGGAGTGAGTTTCTCTCAATAGGTGCCATGGAGCTGAAGCAAAGGAAAAGGACAATGTACTTCGCTGTGATTCATTCTCCTCAAAAGTTTGGAGTGAACTTTGAACTTGATTGGAATAGGGCTGAGCCACGTGCTGCAGGATTCGCTATAAACTTCCCGCATATCCGGTGTACACCAGTGGCGTAACAAAGGCCCCCGCAACCCCTGCAGTGCGTGGGGCCCAAGCTCTAGGGGTCCTCCTCAGCACAGTACCCTGGCATGAGAGCTCCTGAATGAGTCCGGAGTGGGGGTCCCTCTATGTCCTTTGCTGGGAAGCCTCCTCAACTTTCGTTACGCCACTGAGCCTAGGAGCTCTACACACCGGTGCAAAGGAAGGGGAGGGCGCGGGACAGCATCGATGGCTCTCTCCATGTCACGAGGAAGGGCTGCACCCCTGCTGCTGAGAAGAAACTCTGCTGCTGGTGATGAAAGACCAAGGAGGGAGACCCGTCTGTTCATCCAGAGGCCAAGGTCCACCTTGGCATGAGAAGGTCAAAGACACCAAGACTACCAAGTCCAAGAGCTGTGAACCAACCTCTGCATCTTGGGCAGCCTGAACCTGAAACCAGCATGCATCAACCTGCTTCAAGCGCGCCCACTTACCATGGTGGGCCCCTGCACCTACCTCCTGCTTCACCAATACGCAATGATCGTGAGATGTCTGCACCCTGCATCTGCCCATGACGTCTTCAAACGACTGACAGCCATGTGTGTGGCTCTTGAACCCCACCCTTCGTACTCTGCATCCCTTGTCCATGTGAATGATGGCCATGTGTGTGGCTCTTGTGTTTCAACGTTTGAGCTCCTATGTGGCCCGAACTCAAGCGTCCACCACTCCAGTGAGCTGCGGCCAGTAGTGACTGTGCGACCGGTGCCCGGATGTACGGTCTCTGTGAGTAGCCTCAGCACCTCTGCACAATGGACAACAAAAACTGTCTAATATTGAAGTGTGGTACCTCAGCAATTGCATCTCTGCACTAGTCTATAAACTGGAGATTGTCCCTGTGAATGTAAACATAGTTCATGCCTATAAGGTGAAAGCACAGTTCAGCTACAGAGTGACTTAGGACACACTCTCAGACAATAATGACAATGCCAGAAACACTATTCAAGTTAGAAGCTATTTTCTTAATGAGATAAAAGTCATACATTCAATAAAAAATACACCAACGCTTGGACATTCTGTTTATTGCAGGTGATACATGTTCAGTCTGATCCACCCTACTGTCCAGGAGTAAGCCTGCATTGTTCGACCCCACGGAGTCTAGAAAACAACACATTCAAGGGGGATCCTGGCTCTTCAGTGAGCTTGCAGCAGTGTTTGGTTTCTGCATTTCCATGGAAAACTCTAAACCCAATACAAGGGTTGCCTTGGTGAGCCTGAGTTGTCAGCCCCAGAGAACTGTCCCAACATGTCCATCAGCAGATGGACTGAAGGTCAAACTCCTGCCGGTGAGTGACATTGAAATAGCTGCCCCTCCCTCCTCTGAGCATGTAGAAAGGAAGTAGTGTTCTGAACAAGGCCAATTGCAGCAGAGTGTCATTCCCACTGGTGGGAGCAGGAGGAGGTCATCCTAACGAAGCATGAGCACATAGTGGATACTGCCAAGCTAGCTGCCATCAGCATGTATGTATGTATGCATACATGTATGTGTGTATGTACGCATGCATGTATGTATGAATGCATGTATGTATCTATGTATGCATGTATATGTACTTACGTATGCAAGCATGTATGTGTGTATGCATGTATGTATGCATGTACATATGCTTGTATGCTGTGTGCATGTATGTATGCATGCATGAATGTGTGTATGTATGCGTGCATGTATGTATGCATGTATGCATGTATGTACATCTGCATGCATGTATTTGTGTATGTATGCATGTATGGATGAATGCGTGTATGTATATAACTATCTATGTAAGCATGTGTGTATGCTGTGCATATGTATGTATATATGCATGTATGCATGAATGCATGTATGTATGCATGTATGCAAGTATGCATGTATGTACGTATGTATGCATGCACGTATGTATGTGTGTATGAATGCATGTGTGCATGTACGTATGTAGATATGTATGTATGCACATGTGTGTATGTATGTATGCATACATGTATGCATGTGTGTATGTATACATGTATGGATGTATGCATGTAGATATGTATATAATTATGTATGTATCCATGTATGTATTTAAGCATGTATGTATGTATGTATGTATGTATGTGCTGGGGTACGTAGACCGCAAATCTATCTCAAGAGCAACAGAGCACTGAGCAGAGGTCGGGCCCCCGGCACGATACAATCATTGCGGGAAGGTTAAGGCCACACAGTTAGGTCAGAGGTAGTTATCCTTGAAAGGGTGTGTGTGGCTTTTTTCTGAATTGTAGGATAGTCTGTGCTGACTTGATGTCGATCGGGATTCTGTTCCAGATCCTGAGAGCATGAACAGAGGAGGCCTGTCTCTGGTTTGTCTCGAGCCAGGGTTAACCCGGCTCCTGGTCTGGCATTGTGCCCCAGAAGTGACCAGTTTGTTTGTCAGGAAAGCTGGGGTATTGTGTTTGAGGGCGTTATGCTATTGTATTGTAATCCCATTGGTAAAGTGCTTACTACCCCTAAGAAGGCCTTGAGGTGCTTTACGGCAGGTAGCACCCTACCCCAGAAGTCAAGGTTAGCAGTAGGTTCAGTGGTTATTGACAATCATTGGTCAGTGAGATCAGTCTTGTGATCCAAGGGAACTCTTCTGTGAATTTACACCACTTTCTTCATGATAGATTAAGTTAATAATGTCTATGTGTGGTTATTTTTTTTTTTTTTTTTTTTTATTAAACGTTTTATTAACATTTTCCAAGAGACAGAGTAATAGTGTAGCTTACAGTACAATAGCATCCTTCTGCAGATTCTTAAAAAATTTAAAAAAAACAACACAAAGAGCACAGTTCAAAGAGTCAATCTGGCAAGCAAACCTCTCAGCACGCAGAGCAGCTCCCAAGTAACTTCCCCTTGCAGTAGTAATCAGTATCTTAGGCTAGCCTCAACCCTAACCACGATTGCACTTTTGTTGCTTTTCGTTCAGCCCCGTGGACACACTGTGCTGCCCCCTTCATTCAGGCCTAGCAGCGGCTTTATCTAGTGGTTCTGCAGCGCTTATGTCTTCTCCACCTAGATGTTCTATTGTAGCGTTTACTGTCGCCTTGTCCCCCTCTGTCCGCGCCTGCTTAGTTTGCAGATATGCTGTGTATAGTGCCCAGAAGTTCTTGGGTCTGCTGCGCGGTGGGAGTAGTTCGCTGTAATTCTCAGACTGAGTGCCACAGTATAGCATATCGGTAGCCCAGCTAGCTATCATAGGGGAGGGCCCTTAGCCCAGCTAATTGCTACTCTGCGCCTGGCTAGTAACAATGCCATGTCTACCAATCGTCTGACTGCCTTTGCGATAGGCTTGGTGTATCCTAACAGGGCCAGCAGGGGATCCGGGGCCAGTGTAGTGTCTATGATCTCTCCCAGTTCCCTGAATACCCCCGTCCAGAAATTGGCTACCCCGGGCAGAACCAAGACAAGTGAAGAAAATCCGCTATGTCCAACCCACATCGCTCGCATTCTGCTGTTTCTCGGAGCCCATATCTGTAGAGTCGTTCTGGAGTGTAATACACCCTATTTAAAAACTTAAAATGTATTAACCTATGCCTGCCATTGAGTGATATCCGCTTGGTACTCTCACAGCAGTATTTCCACATTAGATCGTCCAGCACCTCCCCCAAGTCCACCTGCCAAGCAAGTCGTGCCTTTGTGTAGTGGTTTTTCCGATAGTCCTGGGACAATTTATATATCGTGGACACCATCCGAACAGGGATTCAGTTTTGATCACATACGTAAGGGGGCCAAGTCCGGGGGTTCAGCTAAGTCTTTACCCAATATGTTAGCCATAGCGTGCCTAACTCTATGGATTTGAAATTTCTGTAGCAGGGAGGGGCCAACTACCGTCTCCACTATCACTTCACAAGTCTTGACTACGCCCTCCTCAAACATGTCCCCTATCTGCCTTATATGTAAGCCATGTAGGGCTCGAACAACCCCTCGGTCTCTGCACGGGGCAGCCAGTGGCACCACTCCAGCGGTGTCAACGGGGAGTAAGCTATAGCTCCAGCCTGCATCTTCAGCAGGTGTTGCCATGCCTGCGTGGTCGCATTAATGGAGTCCATAAGTCCCGTACGCCGGTCCTGCGTCTTGTACAACAGTGCAGGGAGTGGTAGCGGCGCCGCCACCACCCGCTCTATCCTCAGGTGGGGTATATCAGCCGAACCGTGCATCCAAAGGTGCGCATGTGCACTCTGTGCCGCCCTATAATATAGGTCCAGGTCTGGTGCCCCCAGCCCCCCCATGCTATACGGAAGCGTGAGTACGTCCCATTTAACTCTAGCCTGTTTCCCTGCCCAGGCTAGCTTGATCATTAGGGAGGTCAGTGTGCGGAAAAAAAAATTTGGCAGCACTATAGGTATATTAGCGAAGAGGAATAAGAAGCGGGGCAACACCACCATTTTCATTATCGCTATCCTTCCTATTAATGACAGCGGCAGCCTTATCCAACGATCAATATCGTCTTCAAGCTTACTTACTGCGACCCCGTAGTTCTCCCTTAACACCAGCTCCGGGTCGGTATGAATTTTAATGCCTAGGTATCGTACAGCGTCAGTCGTCCATTGGAGAGGATAATCTGGTGTGAACTGTTTTGTATGCGGGGTAAGCGGAAGCATTTGTGATTTTGTCCAGTTAACCTTTAAACCCGAGACAGTGCCAAATTTCACTACCTCTCTCAGAATTGACGACAAATTGCTATCAGGGTCCCTAACATACAACAGTGTGTCATCCGCGTATGTGGAGACTATAAGTTCATACCCTGGGAAGCGTATTCCCTTGTGCCTGTGGTACTCTCGAATGGTTCTGCCACTAGTGCATAAAGGAGCGGGGATAGTGGACAGCCTTGCCTTGTGCCCCTAGATATGTGTATTGGAGCCGTGACTAAATCGCCAATTTTTATTCGTGCCACTGGAGAGTTGTACAGAACCCCAGCATTTGCAAGAAGACGCTCCCAAGGCCCATTCTGATCAGCACCAGCCTCATGAACCTCCATTCGACGGAGTCAAACGCTTTTTCCATGTCTAGGAACACCGTCACTGCCTGAACCTCCTGTTTAGTGTGCTGCATTGCTCCAAATACCGTTCTTAAATTATAAGTTATATTTCTGCTGGGGACGAATCCCGCCTGCTCTGGGGCCACCAGCATCGGGATCAGAGGCGCTAGTCGGGACGCCAAGACTTTGGCATAAATTTTGGTGTCTACGTTAAGCAACGACAATGGCCTGTACGACGAGCACTCATTAGGCGGTTTGTCAGGCTTCAATATGGCAACTATCACAGCCTCCCTCATGGACGGCGGCATTGCCCCTGCCTCACTCATTTCCTCAAATAGGGTAGCCAAGTGGGGGACCAGGAGATCTTTGTATTCTTTGTAGAATTGAACAGTCAATCCATCTACCCCTGGCGCGCTGCCCGCTTTCATCCCCGCCAGTGCTGCTGTTATCTCCTCAATCGCCAGAGGCCTCATAAGATACTCCCGCTGTGCGTCAGTGAGCCAGGGCAGTTTAATATACATTAAATAATCAAGTATTTCCTCATCCGAGCTAACACTCTGCGAGCTATACAGGGCCATATAGTACTGCCTGAAACGCTCCGCCATGACCGCCTCCTCAGTCAGGACCGCGCCCTCTGCACTGTGTATCTCTGCAATTGCGCTTGTGTCTCTACGCTTCCTCATTAGGGTGGCCAGGCTCGCGCCTGGGCGTTCGCCCTCACCGTACGTCCGGGCCGCAGCATACTTGCCAAGATGCTTAAGTTCCGCATCTGCTTCCTCGTGGTATTCAGCTAGTAGCTTTTGATTTTATCCAGGGTTTCTGCATCTGCCTGGGCCTGGAGTTGCCTCTCTAGTGTTTTAAGGGAATTTTCTAACATCACTAGTCGACCACGGATAGCTCTGAGGATGCCAGAATGTTTAGACATGGCGACACCTCGGATATAAACTTTAAACGCCTCCCATACTGTTGCAAACGACTCAACCGAACCTACGTTACACACAAAATAGGTCTCTATGGCCTCAGCTATATCCGCTCGGAAAACGGAGTCCAGTAGCGAGTACGGGGGAAACGCCATGTGAATGGCGGGATATGTTTCCGAGGGGTATCTATTTCCAATAACACCGGGGAGTGGTCGGACAGTGTGCGGGGAGGACGACACATTGCTGAATTTGTCCATACGTGATCCTATCTGCTAGCCAGTAGTCTATCCGGGCGTGCAGGTCATGATAAGCCGAAAAGTGTGTGTATCCTCCTTCAGTCGGTCGGCGCTGCCGTCACACATCGCACAAATCTAATTGTGTCATAGCGTCAGCTATTGTGCGTGCCGAAGCTGCAGGGCGACGATCTGGACCTCCGGACCTGTCCAATTGCGGATTCAATACACAGTTGAAGTCTCCTCCCCAGAGCTGATTGCCTCCCTCATACCTGCGCATTTTTTCCAGCAGCGAAGCATAGAACTTCGGGTTGTCAAAATTTGGGCCATATATATTTGCTATTGTCCAGTCAACTCCAAGCCCCCTACATCTGGTGATGATGAATCTGCCCTCCAAGTCCGTTTCTAGGGGTTCCAGTGTTAAATCTGATTTGGGGTTTACCCAAGTAATAACTCCGCGCGCGTGTGTGGTATATCCTGCAGCATGGACATTGCCCTGTAGCCCTCTCCTACGTAGCATAGCGCACCCAGTTGGTAAGTGCGACTCCTGCAGCAGAGCAATATCAATATTATGTCTTGCTATATATGCCATTACTTTCCTTAATTTTCTGTGGTCATTGAGGCCTCTGACGTTCCAAGTCAGGACTCTAATCTTACTGCGGGGGTTCTTGCATTCAGTAGTGTGATCCTCCATCACATGGGTCGCTCTGCTGAGCGCAATCTGTGCTCTACCTTGCGTACGCTGTGGACACCTCTCTGCACATGCAACGCTACATGCAAACAAAACATTTTACAATACTTTTGTCTCCAAGCCCTCCCTCCCCCACCCACGTCAAGCAATCCCCAACTCTGCACTGGCGAAAACCCCCTACAAATCCCCTTAATCATATCTAATTTGTACATACATCCAATAAAAGTGAACAAGAAAAAAAAAAACTAAAGGTGGGCCCCAGGGTGTGGTATTCACACGCGGGCGGATGTTGCCGGCCCTCTTTTTTGAACTAGGCTTAGGTGGATTACCTTCCCACTCCGTCAGCCATCACAAACATCTAATGCATCAGGAATTCGATTTGCAGTGTGCTAGGACTCCCCCCTACCCAACCATCTTGTATCCTGTAGGTCAGAGCCTCAATACCCTGCTATGGCCCTCGGGTGCAACTATTTTCGCCGCCCCACATTAGCAAATTAGGAGTAAAGTCCATATATCTTATCGACCCAGATAGACCCCCAACTTCTTATCTGATTTTAAGTCCTGCTCAATCATCAGTCCTGGTCCTCCAGGTCTCCCCTGCCGCTCCCTCTGCGTCTCGCTGCACCGGACTGCGAGGCTTCTCTTTCGACCACTCCTTCAGGGCTTTCTGCAGCAACTTAGGGTCCACGAATATTCTGGAGTTGCCCTGTCTGTTGACTCGCAGTCTTGCCGGATACAGCATGGCGTAATCAAAACCTTGTTCCCGCAGTTGGCGCTTAAGGGGGCAAACTGTCTGCGCGCCTCCTGGACTCGCATTGTGAAATCCGGGTAAAGGGAAATAGCAGATCCCTCATAGTGTAGTACCTGCTTTTCTCGTGCGGCTTTCAGCGCTGCATCCCTGTCCCTGTAGTTAAGAAGTTTGGCTATTATGGGACGCGGTGGCGCTCCAGGGTTTGGCCGCGGGCCCAGTGAGCGATGCGCTCTTTCAACCACAAACATCGTTGAGAATGTTTCCGCGCCCAGCAAGGTGACCAAGAGGCGTTCTACGAACAGCTCCATATTCCCAATGGAAGTAGACTCCGGAAGACCAGTAATTCTTATGTTACTTCTCCGCGACCGCGCTTCAAGATCTTCAGCTTTCTCCTGCAGGGCGCGTAGCGCTATTCCCATCCGCTTACGGTCAGTGTCCATTTCTGTTTGCGCCTCCTCGACCTCTGTGACTCTGCGCTCCGTCATGTCAGAGCGTTCCACCTGTTTGTCCATTCTTTCCGTCATGCGGTCCATGCGATAAGTTAGGGCGTCTAGTTTAGAGTCAATTGCCGATAAACTTTTTGCATGGCAGCCAGTATGGCCCGGATGTCTCCTTCCACCTGTTCGGGCGTCTCCCCCTGGTCTCCCGCTTGACTCTCAGGTGTGCCTTCTCGAGTCCTCGTCTTCCGCGGCTCGAAGGAGATCTTGGGCTGCGCTTTGTCGACTTTGCCCATGTTGCTGCCTCCGACGCGGACCCAGTGTGCGTCTGCCCACAGGAGTCGGCACGGGAACAGCAGCGATAACTCCACGCGGCAACAAGTCAGAACGCCACAGGTCACAACTTGGCACGCCAACCCGATCGTCGTGGTCCAGAGGAACAGCCCGCTACCGGCTTCCAGTATCTCACTCCCCCCCGACGGCCTCCAAGGAAGCAGACAAGAGGACTAGGCCCAGCCCAGGCAGAAAGCCAGCCGCAGCTCTCCCACGCCTCACTATCTCTGCCAGGTGCTATATACAACCCCTTTTTCAGCTCCTGCTGCTCCTCTTCCTGTGCAAATCCTGTGGTCTATGCCACGTCTCAAGGCGCACCACAGCCCCACAGGTGTGCAATTTCGCTGATTAGGGCCCTCAGAAGGTCACCTCTATGAGCAGATAGGGTGCTGGGAGTAGTCCGGTGATTCCTTCGTTCTCCCGGGGTCTCCGGGGGAGGCGGAGGGGCGCAATCCAACCCTCCTATCTGTGCAATATGTCCGAGAGCAAGGTCTGCCGCTCTCCGCCCAAGGGAACGGTGCAAGCAGCACAGTCGTTCACTCCCCGGCCACCCGTCGGTCTCCTCTCGCCGCCGTCACAATGTAAGTCGAGTCTATCCCGGGGAGAGAGGTCACCTCTGTTGCGCCCCTTTCAGTTTGCCACCACAGCTCCGCGCGCCGGGATCGCACCACGGCAGGGGGGTGCAGCCCAGGTAGTTCTCGCCGCTCTCCCTCCCCCACCGCAGCACTCACCGCAGCCGGTCAGTCGGTCTCGCGTCCTATCACCAGGCCCGCCGAGTCTCGTAGTCTCCACACCAGCCGCCCCCTTGCGGGCCGAGCGTCTCAGGCGCACCGCCACAAGTTCCCGCCGCCGATCTACAGGCCAGGGTGCGCAGTCCCGAGCCGCCGCAGCTCGTTGGCAATAACTTCGCTCCAGAGCCGATGCGGCAGTCGCAGAGATCTCCCCAGCAATCAGCGCTGGTTCCGACGCATGAAATGTCGGTCCGAGTATTTAAGTATCAACCCAATGCAGGATTATGTACGGATAGTGTAGATGGCTGCACGGAGCTCTCGGTTCAAGCGGCCATCTTGAGCCGTGGCAAGCTCCGCCCCCCCTATGTGTGGTTATTAGTGTGAGTGCAAGCCAGTGATATGTGGGGTAAGTAGGAGGCGAGAGGAGATTACTTATTATTTAGTTGTGATGAGAACGTTTCGAAGAAGGAGGGGTGGGATCCCTGGGGCCAGGTGTGGGTAATTTGCAGAAATATAATAATACAGAGGAAGGCAGCCGCATTCAGAGAGTAAGGCATGCAGAGGATAGAGGGTAAGGAGAGGTGATGGAGAGAGAACAACTGATAGATATCAGTTAATATTACTTTTTTATTCCAGGTGTTGGGATCATAGTGGGATGATGATTTTTGAAATAGCATGAAATCTGAGGCGTGAAAATGTAGAAGGAAACAACATTATTTGCATGTGACATAACTTTGTATTGTACCAAGAGTACTCTGCATATACCCCTATGGGAGGAACGCAAATGCTTGTATACGGCGGGAGACTGCTACACTGAGCTATCTAAAATAATGTAGACAAACGCCTGCATTGCAACGAAAACTTAAATGTCAACGTGCACCAAACACATGGAAAGTTAAGGGAAAGAATGAAAATGCAGTGTACTGAAAGAATAAGAATACGAGAGGGCGTTAGTTATTGTCCTCTAGATGCCATGAAAAAGGTACGCAACGAGGTCGCTGCGTTGCATTTAAACATTTTGGGCCTCATTTATGAGGTTTTGGCGCAGCGCCGCAAGGAATCTTGCTGCGCTGCCCTACGTCTAAAGAAAAGGGCAGGAATGCGCCATATCTATAAGATACCATGCATACCTGCCCTTTTCCCCTGCGCTGGCGCACAATGGGCTGCCATGCGCCAACGCAGGCACACTTGCAGCATGGTGCAAGGGTGCCCACGTTGTGGGGCTGATTGGTTTGGTGCAGGGAGGGACACCTTTCTGCACAAAATCAATCAATTCAGACGATTTCCTCTTTCTATGTGTGCTGCGAAAAAGGAAAAACCGAGGAGAAATTAAAACATTTCTACTCGTTGCGCCTCCCCAACGCTACCCCTGAGGTGGCGTTAGATTGTGACGCATTCGCAGGTTTACGATTTCTCGAAAATCTGGAAATGCTTCAGATTTTATGGGTGTTGCGTGGGAACACCCACAGCAACATCCATGGAACGCCTCTTTCATGCACTGTTCAAAAAAGTGCCACAAGGGCATCATCAATGAGGCCCTATCACCTCAGATATGTTCTCTTACACATATGTGAAGGACTGAAAAGGCTTATCCATATGTGGCATTCACCGAGTGCCCCTCCGTCATGGGATGCAGTTCATCTCGAAGATAATCCAGGCTGGAAGGGGAGTCAGTGTAGGTCTTTGAATGTGGGGGTGATGCGGTTGAATTTCTTCAATCCGTTGATCAGCTGTTGCGCCGCTTGTAGGATATCTTTCATAGGTGCCAGGGTGGTATCTGGGGAGTCAGCTGAGAAAGGAGTTGCCTCCGTCCAGATGGAAGAAAATGAAGGGGAATATTTACAAGGGGATATCACCACCAGAACGCTGCTTTTAGCGATGTTCTGGTGGCGATATGCCCTTCCCCATATTTACAAAGCAGTGTTAAGCCACTTTGGGGCATAGTTATGAGAAAATGTCAGAGCGCGGACCTGCACTTAATTTTGCAGCACTGCGCTGCTCTTTGACATTTTCAAAACGCAGGGATGCGCAGTATTCACAAGAATATGGCTCACCCCTGTGTTTTCCCTTAGCACTGGCGCTAAATTTAGCTGCCTGGCACCAACGCAGGCACCCTTGCACAATAGTGCCTGTGTTTCAGGGAATGAGGGGCATATTTACAACAAAATGGCAAAGCGTGGCGTTAAGCAAAAATTGCTAATGCCACGCTTTGCCATTCTGAAAATGCAGGGATGCACTGTATTCACAAGAATGCGGCGCACCCCTGCGTTTCCCCTGGCGCTGGTGCTCAATCTAGCTGCCTAGTGCCAGCGCAGGCTCCCTTGCACCATAGTGCAAGGGTGTCTGCGTTAGGGGGAATGATTGTGTATGTGCAGGAAGTTGTCCCTTCCTGAACATAAACAATCCAGAATGCCGATTTGAAACTCCTATGTGTGCTGCATTGTGCAGCACACATAGAAGTTGCAAATTGTAATTTTTTAAATGTTTGTTTATGTGCAGGAAGGGACACCTTCCTGCACATACACAATCGTTCATGCCGATTTGCTGTTTCTATGCGTGCTGCACAATGCAGCACACATAGAAACAGCAAAAACGAGGAGAAATTCAGCATTTCTCCTTGTTTCGCCATGTTAAGACCAGGTTTACCCTGGTCTTAATTTTGGCACTGCCTCCTAGTTACGCCACCCTTGTAAATAGGGGGAAGCGTCAAAATCAAGGGGTGTTGCTGCGGAATGCCCACCGCTACACCCATTTCTCACCCCTTTCATACTAAGTATAGCGTGAAAGGGGGCCTTATTTACAAGGCGCCGATAAGCCATGTTAAGTGGATTACCGCCGTCTTGTAAATAAGGCGAAGGACTTAACGCCACAGGAACGTCACGAAAAGTGACGTTCCTGTGGTGTTAAGCCCTTGTAAATATGCCCCAGAGTGTTTATGTGCAGGAAGGTGTCCCTTCCTGCACATAAACAATCAATAATGGCGATTTATTACTTCTATGTGTGTTGCAAAATGCAGCACTCATAGAAGTATTAAATCGTCATTTAATTATTGTTTATGTGCAGGAATTGTCTCTTCCTCCATATAAACAATCGTTAATGGCATTTTGCTCTTTCTATGTGTGCAGCAGAATGCAGCACTCATAGAAGTATTAAATCGTCATTTAATTATTGTTTATGTGCAGGAATTGTCTCTTCCTCCCTATAAACAATCGTTAATGGCATTTTGCTCTTTCTATGTGTGCAGCAGAATGCAGCACTCATAGAAGTATTAAATCGTCATTTAATTATTGTTTATGTGCAGGAATTGTCTCTTCCTGCATATAAACAATCGTTAATGGCATTTTGCTCTTTCTATGTGTGCAGCAGAATGCAGCACTCATAGAAGTATTAAATCGTCATTTAATTATTGTTTATGTGCAGGAATTGTCTCTTCCTCCCTATAAACAATCGTTAATGGCATTTTGCTCTTTCTATGTGTGCAGCAGAATGCAGCACTCATAGAAGTATCAAATCGTCATTTAATTATTGTTTATGTGCAGGAATTGTCTCTTCCTGCATATAAACAATCGTTAATGGCATTTTGCTCTTTCTATGTGTGCAGCAGAATGCAGCACTCATAGAAGTATTAAATCGTCATTTAATTATTGTTTATGTGCAGGAATTGTCTCTTCCTCCCTATAAACAATCGTTAATGGCATTTTGCTCTTTCTATGTGTGCAGCAGAATGCAGCACTCATAGAAGTATTACATCGTCATTTAA
Organism: Calotriton arnoldi; assembly: GCA_963921515.1. NCBI lineage: Eukaryota > Metazoa > Chordata > Amphibia > Caudata > Salamandridae > Calotriton > Calotriton arnoldi. The sequence continues at coordinate 271,334 of CAWUFW010011650.1, read as the reverse complement.
TTATTGTTTATGTGCAGGAATTGTCTCTTCCTCCATATAAACAATCGTTAATGGCATTTTGCTCTTTCTATGTGTGCAGCAGAATGCAGCACTCATAGAAGTATTAAATCGTCATTTAATTATTGTTTATGTGCAGGAATTGTCTCTTCCTCCCTATAAACAATCGTTAATGGCATTTTGCTCTTTCTATGTGTGCAGCAGAATGCAGCACTCATAGAAGTATTAAATCGTCATTTAATTATTGTTTATGTGCAGGAATTGTCTCTTCCTCCCTATAAACAATCGTTAATGGCATTTTGCTCTTTCTATGTGTGCAGCAGAATGCAGCACTCATAGAAGTATTAAATCGTCATTTAATTATTGTTTATGTGCAGGAATTGTCTCTTCCTCCATATAAACAATCGTTAATGGCATTTTGCTCTTTCTATGTGTGCAGCAGAATGCCTCACTCATAGAAGTATTAAATCGTCATTTAATTATTGTTTATGTGCAGGAATTGTCTCTTCCTCCATATAAACAATCGTTAATGGCATTTTGCTCTTTCTATGTGTGCAGCAGAATGCAGCACTCATAGAAGTATTAAATCGTCATTTAATTATTGTTTATGTGCAGGAATTGTCTCTTCCTCCCTATAAACAATCGTTAATGGCATTTTGCTCTTTCTATGTGTGCAGCAGAATGCCTCACTCATAGAAGTATTAAATCGTCATTTAATTATTGTTTATGTGCAGGAATTGTCTCTTCCTCCATATAAACAATCGTTAATGGCATTTTGCTCTTTCTATGTGTGCAGCAGAATGCAGCACTCATAGAAGTATTAAATCGTCATTTAATTATTGTTTATGTGCAGGAATTGTCTCTTCCTCCATATAAACAATCGTTAATGGCATTTTGCTCTTTCTATGTGTGCAGCAGAATGCAGCACTCATAGAAGTATTAAATCGATCATTTAATTATTGTTTATGTGCAGGAATTGTCTCTTCCTCCATATAAACAATCGTTAATGGCATTTTGCTCTTTCTATGTGTGCAGCAGAATGCAGCACTCATAGAAGTATTAAATCGTCATTTAATTATTGTTTATGTGCAGGAATTGTCTCTTCCTGCATATAAACAATCGTTAATGGCATTTTGCTCTTTCTATGTGTGCAGCAGAATGCAGCACTCATAGAAGTATTAAATCGATCATTTAATTATTGTTTATGTGCAGGAATTGTCTCTTCCTCCATATAAACAATCGTTAATGGCATTTTGCTCTTTCTATGTGTGCAGCAGAATGCAGCACTCATAGAAGTATTAAATCGTCATTTAATTATTGTTTATGTGCAGGAATTGTCTCTTCCTCCATATAAACAATCGTTAATGGCATTTTGCTCTTTCTATGTGTGCAGCAGAATGCAGCACTCATAGAAGTATTAAATCGTCATTTAATTATTGTTTATGTGCAGGAATTGTCTCTTCCTCCATATAAACAATCGTTAATGGCATTTTGCTCTTTCTATGTGTGCAGCAGAATGCAGCACTCATAGAAGTATTAAATCGTCATTTAATTATTGTTTATGTGCAGGAATTGTCTCTTCCTCCATATAAACAATCGTTAATGGCATTTGCTCTTTCTATGTGTGCAGCAGAATGCAGCACTCATAGAAGTATTAAATCGTCATTTAATTATTGTTTATGTGCAGGAATTGTCTCTTCCTCCATATAAACAATCGTTAATGGCATTTTGCTCTTTCTATGTGTGCAGCAGAATGCAGCACTCATAGAAGTATTAAATCGTCATTTAATTATTGTTTATGTGCAGGAATTGTCTCTTCCTCCCTATAAACAATCGTTAATGGCATTTTGCTCTTTCTATGTGTGCAGCAGAATGCAGCACTCATAGAAGTATTAAATCGTCATTTAATTATTGTTTATGTGCAGGAATTGTCTCTTCCTCCATATAAACAATCGTTAATGGCATTTTGCTCTTTCTATGTGTGCAGCAGAATGCAGCACTCATAGAAGTATTAAATCGTCATTTAATTATTGTTTATGTGCAGGAATTGTCTCTTCCTCCCTATAAACAATCGTTAATGGCATTTTGCTCTTTCTATGTGTGCAGCAGAATGCAGCACTCATAGAAGTATTAAATCGTCATTTAATTATTGTTTATGTGCAGGAATTGTCTCTTCCTCCCTATAAACAATCGTTAATGGCATTTTGCTCTTTCTATGTGTGCAGCAGAATGCCTCACTCATAGAAGTATTAAATCGTCATTTAATTATTGTTTATGTGCAGGAATTGTCTCTTCCTGCATATAAACAATCGTTAATGGCATTTTGCTCTTTCTATGTGTGCAGCAGAATGCCTCACTCATAGAAGTATTAAATCGTCATTTAATTATTGTTTATGTGCAGGAATTGTCTCTTCCTCCATATAAACAATCGTTAATGGCATTTTGCTCTTTCTATGTGTGCAGCAGAATGCAGCACTCATAGAAGTATTAAATCGTCATTTAATTATTGTTTATGTGCAGGAATTGTCTCTTCCTCCCTATAAACAATCGTTAATGGCATTTTGCTCTTTCTATGTGTGCAGCAGAATGCAGCACTCATAGAAGTATTAAATCGTCATTTAATTATTGTTTATGTGCAGGAATTGTCTCTTCCTCCCTATAAACAATCGTTAATGGCATTTTGCTCTTTCTATGTGTGCAGCAGAATGCAGCACTCATAGAAGTATTAAATCGTCATTTAATTATTGTTTATGTGCAGGAATTGTCTCTTCCTCCCTATAAACAATCGTTAATGGCATTTTGCTCTTTCTATGTGTGCAGCAGAATGCAGCACTCATAGAAGTATTAAATCGTCATTTAATTATTGTTTATGTGCAGGAATTGTCTCTTCCTCCCTATAAACAATCGTTAAAGGCATTTTGCTCTTTCTATGTGTGCAGCAGAATGCAGCACTCATAGAAGTATTAAATCAGTCATTTAATTATTGTTTATGTGCAGGAATTGTCTCTTCCTCCATATAAACAATCGTTAATGGCATTTTGCTCTTTCTATGTGTGCAGCAGAATGCAGCACTCATAGAAGTATTAAATCGTCATTTAATTATTGTTTATGTGCAGGAATTGTCTCTTCCTCCATATAAACAATCGTTAATGGCATTTTGTTCTTTCTATGTGTGCAGCAGAATGCAGCACTCATAGAAGTATTAAATCGTCATTTAATTATTGTTTATGTGCAGGAATTGTCTCTTCCTCCATATAAACAATCGTTAATGGCATTTTGCTCTTTCTATGTGTGCAGCAGAATGCAGCACTCATAGAAGTATTAAATCGTCATTTAATTATTGTTTATGTGCAGGAATTGTCTCTTCCTCCATATAAACAATCGTTAATGGCATTTTGCTCTTTCTATGTGTGCAGCAGAATGCAGCACTCATAGAAGTATTAAATCGTCATTTAATTATTGTTTATGTGCAGGAATTGTCTCTTCCTCCATATAAACAATCGTTAATGGCATTTTGCTCTTTCTATGTGTGCAGCAGAATGCAGCACTCATAGAAGTATTAAATCGTCATTTAATTATTGTTTATGTGCAGGAATTGTCTCTTCCTCCCTATAAACAATCGTTAATGGCATTTTGCTCTTTCTATGTGTGCAGCAGAATGCAGCACTCATAGAAGTATTAAATCGTCATTTAATTATTGTTTATGTGCAGGAATTGTCTCTTCCTCCATATAAACAATCGTTAATGGCATTTTGCTCTTTCTATGTGTGCAGCAGAATGCAGCACTCATAGAAGTATTAAATCGTCATTTAATTATTGTTTATGTGCAGGAATTGTCTCTTCCTCCCTATAAACAATCGTTAATGGCATTTTGCTCTTTCTATGTGTGCAGCAGAATGCAGCACTCATAGAAGTATTAAATCGTCATTTAATTATTGTTTATGTGCAGGAATTGTCTCTTCCTCCCTATAAACAATCGTTAATGGCATTTTGCTCTTTCTATGTGTGCAGCAGAATGCCTCACTCATAGAAGTATTAAATCGTCATTTAATTATTGTTTATGTGCAGGAATTGTCTCTTCCTGCATATAAACAATCGTTAATGGCATTTTGCTCTTTCTATGTGTGCAGCAGAATGCCTCACTCATAGAAGTATTAAATCGTCATTTAATTATTGTTTATGTGCAGGAATTGTCTCTTCCTCCATATAAACAATCGTTAATGGCATTTTGCTCTTTCTATGTGTGCAGCAGAATGCAGCACTCATAGAAGTATTAAATCGATCATTTAATTATTGTTTATGTGCAGGAATTGTCTCTTCCTCCCTATAAACAATCGTTAATGGCATTTTGCTCTTTCTATGTGTGCAGCAGAATGCAGCACTCATAGAAGTATTAAATCGTCATTTAATTATTGTTTATGTGCAGGAATTGTCTCTTCCTCCCTATAAACAATCGTTAATGGCATTTTGCTCTTTCTATGTGTGCAGCAGAATGCAGCACTCATAGAAGTATTAAATCGTCATTTAATTATTGTTTATGTGCAGGAATTGTCTCTTCCTCCCTATAAACAATCGTTAATGGCATTTTGCTCTTTCTATGTGTGCAGCAGAATGCAGCACTCATAGAAGTATTAAATCGTCATTTAATTATTGTTTATGTGCAGGAATTGTCTCTTCCTCCCTATAAACAATCGTTAAAGGCATTTTGCTCTTTCTATGTGTGCAGCAGAATGCAGCACTCATAGAAGTATTAAATCGTCATTTAATTATTGTTTATGTGCAGGAATTGTCTCTTCCTCCCTATAAACAATCGTTAATGGCATTTTGCTCTTTCTATGTGTGCAGCAGAATGCAGCACTCATAGAAGTATTAAATCGTCATTTAATTATTGTTTATGTGCAGGAATTGTCTCTTCCTCCATATAAACAATCGTTAATGGCATTTTGCTCTTTCTATGTGTGCAGCAGAATGCCTCACTCATAGAAGTATTAAATCGTCATTTAATTATTGTTTATGTGCAGGAATTGTCTCTTCCTCCATATAAACAATCGTTAATGGCATTTTGCTCTTTCTATGTGTGCAGCAGAATGCAGCACTCATAGAAGTATTAAATCGTCATTTAATTATTGTTTATGTGCAGGAATTGTCTCTTCCTCCCTATAAACAATCGTTAATGGCATTTTGCTCTTTCTATGTGTGCAGCAGAATGCAGCACTCATAGAAGTATTAAATCGTCATTTAATTATTGTTTATGTGCAGGAATTGTCTCTTCCTCCATATAAACAATCGTTAATGGCATTTTGCTCTTTCTATGTGTGCAGCAGAATGCAGCACTCATAGAAGTATTAAATCGTCATTTAATTATTGTTTATGTGCAGGAATTGTCTCTTCCTCCCTATAAACAATCGTTAATGGCATTTTGCTCTTTCTATGTGTGCAGCAGAATGCAGCACTCATAGAAGTATTAAATCGTCATTTAATTATTGTTTATGTGCAGGAATTGTCTCTTCCTCCCTATAAACAATCGTTAATGGCATTTTGCTCTTTCTATGTGTGCAGCAGAATGCAAAAAAAAGCAAAAATGAGGAAAAATAAAAGTATTTCTCCTCGTTGCGCCGTTCTAACTGTCTCAAAAACCTATCCTCTGACATTGTCAGTGCATTAACTGTCTTGTGTCCCCCAAGCTCTGCCCCATATAATGCAGCAGTACAATAAGCAATTGGTCACAGTAGCAAGCAATTAACAATATGAAAGAACAAGCGGCATTCACAACACCAATTTTGCATAGTCTGCAGTAAATGCAATTTATTTTCAAAGCATTAATATCATCTGCAGTAAATGCAATTTATTTTCAAACCATCAATATCATCTGCAGTAAATGCAATTTGTATTCAAAGCATTAATATCATCTGCAGTAAATGCAATTTGTATTCAAAGCATTAATATCATCTGCAGTAAATGCAATTTATTTTCAAAGCATTAATATCATCTGCAGTAAATGCAATTTATTTTCAAAGCATCAATATCATCTGCAGTAAATGCAATTTGTATTCAAAGCATTAATATCATCTGCAGTAAATGCAATTTATTTTCAAAGCATCAATATCATCTGCAGTAAATGCAATTTGTATTCAAAGCATTAATATCATCTGCAGTAAATGCAATTTATTTTCAAAGCATTAATATCATCTGCAGTAAATGCAATTTATTTTCAAAGCATCAATATCATCTGCAGTAAATGCAATTTGTATTCAAAGCATTAATATCATCTGCAGTAAATGCAATTTATTTTCAAAGCATCAATATCATCTGCAGTAAATGCAATTTGTATTCAAAGCATTAATATCATCTGCAGTAAATGCAATTTATTTTCAAAGCATCAATATCATCTGCAGTAAATGCAATTTGTATTCAAAGCATTAATATCATCTGAAGTAAATGCAATTTATTTTCAAAGCATCAATATCATCTGCAGTAAATGCAATTTGTATTCAAAGCATTAATATCATCTGCAGTAAATGCAATTTATTTTCAAAGCATCAATATCATCTGCAGTAAATGCAATTTGTATTCAAAGCATTAATATCATCTGCAGTAAATGCAATTTATTTTCAAAGCATCAATATCATCTGCAGTAAATGCAATTTGTATTCAAAGCATTAATATCATCTGCAGTAAATGCAATTTATTTTCAAAGCATTAATATCATCTGCAGTAAATGCAATTTATTTTCAAAGCATTAATATCATCTGCAGTAAATGCAATTTATTTTCAAAGCATTAATATCATCTGCAGTAAATGCAATTTGTATTCAAAGCATTAATATCATCTGCAGTAAATGCAATTTATTTTCAAAGCATTAATATCATCTGCAGTAAATGCAATTTATTTTCAAAGCATCAATATCATCTGCAGTAAATGCAATTTGTATTCAAAGCATTAATATCATCTGCAGTAAATGCAATTTGTATTCAAAGCATTAATATCATCTGCAGTAAATGCAATATATTTTCAAAGCATTAATATCATCTGCAGTAAATGCAATTTATTTTCAAAGCATCAATATCATCTGCAGTAAATGCAATTTGTATTCAAAGCATTAATATCATCTGCAGTAAATGCAATTTATTTTCAAAGCATCAATATCATCTGCAGTAAATGCAATTTGTATTCAAAGCATTAATATCATCTGCAGTAAATGCAATTTATTTTCAAAGCATTAATATCATCTGCAGTAAATGCAATTTATTTTCAAAGCATCAATATCATCTGCAGTAAATGCAATTTGTATTCAAAGCATTAATATCATCTGCAGTAAATGCAATTTATTTTCAAAGCATCAATATCATCTGCAGTAAATGCAATTTGTATTCAAAGCATTAATATCATCTGCAGTAAATGCAATTTATTTTCAAAGCATCAATATCATCTGCAGTAAATGCAATTTGTATTCAAAGCATTAATATCATCTGCAGTAAATGCAATTTATTTTCAAAGCATCAATATCATCTGCAGTAAATGCAATTTGTATTCAAAGCATTAATATCATCTGCAGTAAATGCAATTTATTTTCAAAGCATCAATATCATCTGCAGTAAATGCAATTTGTATTCAAAGCATTAATATCATCTGCAGTAAATGCAATTTATTTTCAAAGCATCAATATCATCTGCAGTAAATGCAATTTGTATTCAAAGCATTAATATCATCTGCAGTAAATGCAATTTATTTTCAAAGCATTAATATCATCTGCAGTAAATGCAATTTATTTTCAAAGCATTAATATCATCTGCAGTAAATGCAATTTATTTTCAAAGCATTAATATCATCTGCAGTAAATGCAATTTGTATTCAAAGCATTAATATCATCTGCAGTAAATGCAATTTATTTTCAAAGCATTAATATCATCTGCAGTAAATGCAATTTATTTTCAAAGCATTGATCACTTTAGTTAGGCAGCACAGTTGCTCTTGCATCTAGATTCATAAACTTGTGATGAAGGTGCTTTAGTGTTGGGAAAGGAAGCGTGGGAGTGATTTGGGTCAAAGTGAGTAAGTGGGGGTAGATGACAGGGGAGAGGTGATGTGACATATATACATCAAATTCACATAGTGAGACCTTTCCGGCCAATCTCAGGTCAAATGTTCCAGAGAAAACATAGCCTTAGAAGACACTAAAATTCAATTTCCGTCGTCAGGGCTTGTATAATGGGTAGTGGTAGTCAACGTTTCTACCCCTTTGAAATTCAAGGTGATTAAATCCTTAGAGTGGGGTCTTCTTCAGGACTGCCTGATAAAAGCACCTAATCTGGCCAACAGCGTGGAGAATCAGGCTGTACAGTCAAAGGGAGTGGGCTCCACAGAGCTCTAATTTCAGGGAAACAAGTGCTGCCCAACGTTGCGCGCACGGACATCCGTAATTAAACTGTGGGTCTCAAGGTTCCTCGCAGTAATGTGGCAAATCTCTAGCTCCAAACTTCCTTCCGGCTCCATCCCCGACGTGCAGAGTCCAAAGCTTTAAGTCTATAGACTTGCATTATCAGCAAGATGGGTTTATGAAAAGACTGCCTAAATAGATTTAACAGTCCACCAGTGTCTCGCTCAAGGATGAGTCTACATTTGGTGATATGTGCTTGACAATCCATATTTACACTCAAGGTAGTCCCCAAGTACACGATTGTGTGAACCTCCTCTAGGGGGATCCTATTTAGAGTGGGTTTAGGTAGTGTCCAGGGGCATGGATTAAACACCATATACTTTCTCTGTTCGATGTTTATTTCCAAACCTCTGCATTAAAAAGTAAATATGGAGAAGGACATATCGCCACCAGGACGTCTCTAAAAGTGAAGTTCTGGTGGTGATATCCCCATGTAAACATGCCCCTTTTTGTGGCTTTACACCACCTTGTAAATAAGGCCCCTTTACACGCATCACTTAGCGTGAAAGGGGCATGCAATGGGTGTTGCTGTGGGTGTTCAACTGCAAGAGCCATTGCTTTTGACGTGGCCAAATATTTACAATTAGGTGTAAATCTAATGCAGCGCCCAAAACTTAACGCCATGCAAGACAGGCGTTAGCATGGCGAAACGAGGAGAAGTACTTTTATTTATTAAATTGATTCAGAATCTTGTGGAGGCCCATAGGAGATTTGGAAATGAGCAAGGTATCATCTGCAAACATTAAAGCGGGCACCTTCATTTTGTCTTTTTCTTTAGATCATGCTGACACCTTCTTCCTTTTGTCTCTGTCTCTCGCTTTAGAAACCCTTGATAGAGGACCTTATTTTTGGTTTATGTTAGGAGAGAGAACCTTCCTTTTAAAGTTCCTTTATGGCATACCTATCTACTTTAATCTGTATTTTTGCAGTTGTGATTATTGTAATCCGATATGCTATTCTGTGGCACTTTAACTTACTGAGATATTCCTGCTGGCCTTTTATATTGTTGCATTTATTGAATCTTTTCTTGGTTTGGATTGATCGACAGACCGGAAATGAAGCTCTTTACTCATATTCCGTGACCCTGGTCCTTGTTGCGGAGTCACACTGGCTTCACAAATTCGAAATGTATTGTTGACAAGAACTCCTTTCCAATGCTTCAGGTCAGCTAATAGAGGTCCATATGACCAAAGGGGAAAGATCTGTGTCTACCTGACCAGGAGACTACATTTCAGGGTCCAGTTCTCTTTCATGCCTCTCACCCAAAATACCCAAAATAAATCACAAACAAATACCAAACTTCATTTACAAATGTATCAAGAATATTTTATTACTTTTTCAAAACCATCTCTCATATAAAAGCAAAATTCTCCCAATAATACAGTCAAGTTAAAAAATGTGAGAATATGCTTCAGTGATGCAACTCCTCAGCCCTTCTCTTCAATATGAAAAGCAGTGGCGGCCTGTAATTCAAGCAGGAGGGCAGGCGGGCGTGTGGGCCGCACATGCACACACATGCTCACACTCACCCATCTACGTGCACACTCACTCATACCCATCCATGCTCACACACACACCCATCATTGACAAGCACAAACACTCACACACCCATCATTCACAGCACCCACAAATACACATAGATTCATACTTACACTCATGCATGCACGCACCCAACATTAAAAAAAATCTTACTAGGCCACAGCGGTGATCTCAGGTGGTGGGAGTTAAACCTTTGTGGTTCCTGGAGGATTGGGACTGCAGCCTCCTCTCATTGGCTGTGATCTTTTTATGAGTCAGCCAATGAAAGGAGGCGTCAGTCCTTTACTTGTCAAAGAGTAAGATGGGGTCAGTGAGACTGGTGACCTCACCCCACTCTGTGATGAGGCGTCAATGATGGACAGTCGGCCCTATGCACTTCAGAGTTTAAAACTGATGCGCCCAAGTCCAAGTCTCTCTGCGACGCACCCCCTCGTCACACAAGGCCCTCCACGACCTGGGCCCAAAGTACCTCAACGACCGCATGACCTTCTACACGCCCACCCGCCAGCTACGATCAACCAGCCACGCCCTTGCCACCGTACCACGCATCCGCAGAACCACCGCCGGAGGAAGATCCTTCTCCTACCTGGCAGCCAAGACCTGGAACTCCCTCCCCACTCACCTTCGGCGAACCCAGGACCATCTCTCCTTCAGGAAGCAGCTCAAGACCTGGCTGTTCGAGCAATAACTTACCCCCTCCCCCAGCGCCTTGAGACCCTCCCGGGTGAGTAGCGCGCTCTATAAATGCCGTGATTGATTGATTGATTGAGGGGGGACCTTGCAGAATTTTGCTGAACTGAGGAGGTCACACCCACATGACTGTGAAAACTTCAGCCCAGAAAAGTTCGGCTCAGGCAGCCAGGCGGCAGCCCATTGAGGGCATGTAGAGCGCATGGCTGCCTGACCCGAACATGAAGAGTGTCTGTCAGGCTGGCCTTACCTCAGCCTGACAGACCCTCTTCTGGTTTGCACAAAGGTGGGTGGGCGGGGCCCCTCCACCCTCAATGACAAGCCATTACTGCTCAAAAGCTCATATTGTAAGAGTCCATGAAATGTAAAATGTTGTTCCTCCAGTGTCTGTTTTGATTCTTGCAGTCAGACCTCAAGGGTTGCAGTCAGCCGAAATGTATTTCGCCAAAACCACTCGCTTCTTCAGGACTGTCCTTAGATACACTATGCAGCCTCATGTATGTTCAAAACATTTATGCATCCTTTATGTCCTGGAAGGCACCAAGTCATACAGTAGCAACTCCTGAACATATCACAGCATTCAAATATTTCTGCAGCATTTCAATTTCTAAATCTCCAAACATATAACTCTAATTTATTCTGGAGCAGACAGACTGTCCTTCTTTAACATCAGGACTCACCTTCTCTAGTTTATTCTAGGGGATTATTTGATGTCATTCTGCCTCAGTCAGGGGAGGGTCCTTTATGATAAAATAAATAAATGTAACTCGTGTTCTCTAATTCTTCTATTTTTAATATTCTTTGGTGTGAGCCCTAGTACAGTAAAGGCTCTGACTGACGTCATGTATCTCTTCCTCCATCTGAGATATCCAGATTTTAGTCGTAGGTGCTGTTTTACCTGAAGTAACTGGTCCATCTGTGCTCCAAAGAGTTGTGCTCTTTCTAAAGAGTGTGAAAAGGTCACTTGTTGTGGTCACTGTTCAGGATTATTCATCAGTGATACATTGAAGAGGGGAAAAGAAGACTTGTACTCTGTAAATAAGGGAAGGGTCAGAGGAAAGCAGGTAATCTGGGCATAGGGAAGGGAGAGAGGATACCAGGCACTCTGAGTATAGGGAAGGGACAGAGGAAACCAGGTACTCAGAGTATCTTTGTAGAACTAGAGAAAACAGGTAATCTGGGCATAGAGAAGAGACAGAGGATACCAGGTAATCTGTGTATAGGGAAGGGACAGAGGAAACCAGGTACTCTGAGTATAGTTGTAGAACAAGAGAAGCCAGGTAATCTGGGCATAGGGAAGGGACAAAGGAAACCAGGTACTCTGAGTATAGTTGCAGAACTAGAGAAGCCAGGTAATCTGGGCATAGGGAAGGGACAGAGGAAACCAGGTATTCTGAGTATACTTGCAGAACTAGAGAAAACAGGCAATCTGAGCATAGAGAAGAGACAGAGGAAACAAGGTAATCTGGGCGCAGGGAAGAGACAGAGGAAACCAGGTAATCTGGGCATAGGGAAGGGTTAGAGGAAACCAGGTTCTCTGAGTATAGGGAAGGGACAGAGGAAACCAGGTACTCTGAGTATAGGGAAGGGACAGAGGAAACCAGGTACTCTGAGTATACTTGCAGAACTAGAGAAAACAGGCAATCTGAGCATAGAGAAGAGACAGAGGAAACCAGGTAATCTGTGTATAGGGAAGGGACAGAGGAAACCAGGTACTCTGAATATAGGGACGGGACAGAGGAAACGAGGTACTCTGAGTATCCTTGTAGAACTAGAGAAAACAGATAATCTGGGCATAGAGAAGGGACAGAGGAAACCAGGTACTCTGAGTATACTTGCAGAACTAGAGAAGCCAGGTAATCTGGGCATAGGGAAGGGACAGAGGAAACCAGGTATTCTGAGTATACTTGCAGAACTAGAGAAAACAGGCAATCTGAGCATAGAGAAGAGACAGAGGAAACAAGGTAATCTGGGCGCAGGGAAGAGACAGAGGAAACCAGGTAATCTGGGCATAGGGAAGGGTTAGAGGAAACCAGGTTCTCTGAGTATAGGGAAGGGACAGAGGAAACCAGGTACTCTGAGTATAGGGAAGGGACAGAGGAAACCAGGTACTCTGAGTATACTTGCAGAACTAGAGAAAACAGGCAATCTGAGCATAGAGAAGAGACAGAGGAAACAAGGTAATCTGGGCGCAGGGAAGAGACAGAGGAAACCAGGTAATCTGGGCACAGGGAAGGGACAGAGGAAACCAGGTACTCTGAGTATAGGGAAGGGACAGAGGAAACGAGGTACTCTGAGTATCCTTGTAGAACTAGAGAAGCCAGATAATCTGGGCATAGGGAAGGGACAGAGGAAACCAGGTACTCTGAGTATACTTGCAGAACTAAAGAAAACAGGTAATCTGGGCATAGAGAAGAGACAGAGGAAACCAGGTAATCTGTGTATAGGGAAGGGACAGATGAAACCAGGTACTCCGAGTATAGGGAAGGGACAGAGGAAACTAGGTACTCTGAGTATCCTTGTAGAACTAGAGAAAACAGATAATCTGGGCATAGAGAAGGGACAGAGGAAACCAGGTACTCTGAGTATACTTGCAGAACTAGAGAAGCCAGGTAATCTGGGCATAGGGAAGGGACAGAGGAAACCAGGTATTCTGAGTATACTTGCAGAACTAGAGAAAACAGGCAATCTGAGCATAGAGAAGAGACAGAGGATACCAGGTAATCAGTGTATAGGGAAGGGACAGAGGAAACCAGGTACTCTGAGTATAGGGAAGGGACAAAGGAAACCAGGCAATCTGGGCATAGGGAAGGGGCAGAGGAAACCAGGTACTCTGAGTATACTTGCAGAACTAGAGAAAACAGGCAATCTGGGCATAGGGAAGGGACAGAGGAAACCAGGTACTCTTAGTACAGGGAAGGGACAGAGGAAACGAGGTACTCTGAGTATACTTGCAGAACTAGAGAAAACAGGTAATCTGGGCATGGAGAAGGGGCCGAGGAAACCAGGTACTCTGAGTATAGTTGTAGAACAAGAGAAGCCAGGTAATCTGGGCATAGAGAAGGGACAGAGGAAACCAGGTACTCTGAGTATAGGGAAGGGACAAAGGAAACCAGGCAATCTGGGCATAGGGAAGGGGCAGAGGAAACCAGGTACTCTGAGTATACTTGCAGAACTAGAGAAAACAGGCAATCTGGGCATAGGGAAGGGACAGAGGAAACCAGGTACTCTTAGTACAGGGAAGGGACAGAGGAAACGAGGTACTCTGAGTATCCTTGTAGAATTAGAGAAGCCAGGTAATCTGGGCATAGAGAAGGGACCGAGGAAACCAGGTACTCTGAGTATAGTAGTAGAACAAGAGAGGCCAGGTAATCTGGGCATAGGGAAGGGACATAGGAAACCAGGTACTCTGAGTATACTTGCAGAACTAGAGAAAACAGGTAATCTGGGCATGGAGAAGGGACAGAGGAAACCAGGTACTCTGAGTATAGTTGTAGAACAAGAGAGGCCAGGTAATCTGGGCATAGGGAAGGGACAGAGGAAACCAGATACTCTGAGTATACTTGCAGAAGTAGAGAAAACGGGTAATCTGGGCATAGAGAATGGACAGAGGAAACCAGGTACTCTGAGTATACTTGCAGAACTAGAGAAAACAAGTAATCTGGGCATAGAGAAGGGACAGAGGAAACCAGGTACTCCGAGTATAGTTGTAGAACAAGAAAGGCCAGGTAATCTGGGCATAGGGAAGGGTCAGAGGAAACCAGGTGATCTGGGCATAGGGAAGGGACAGAGGAAACCAGGTACTCTGAGTATAGTTGTAGAACAAGAGAAGCCAGGTAATCTGGGCGCAGGGAAGAGACAGAGGAAACCAGGTAATCTGTGGATAGGGAAGGGACAGAGGAAACCAGGTACTCTGAGTATACTTGCAGAACTAGAGAAAACAGGTAATCTGGGCATGGAGAAGGGGCCGAGGAAACCAGGTACTCTGAGTATAGTTGTAGAACAAGAGAGGCCAGGTAATCTGGGCATAGGGAAGGGACATAGGAAACCAGGTACTCTGAGTATACTTGCAGAACTAGAGAAAACAGGTAATCTGGGCATGGAGAAGGGACAGAGGAAACCAGGTACTCTGAGTATAGTTGTAGAACAAGAGAGGCCAGGTAATCTGGGCATAGGGAAGGGACAGAGGAAACCAGATACTCTGAGTATACTTGCAGAAGTAGAGAAAACGGGTAATCTGGGCATAGAGAATGGACAGAGGAAACCAGGTACTCTGAGTATACTTGCAGAACTAGAGAAAACAAGTAATCTGGGCATAGAGAAGGGACAGAGGAAACCAGGTACTCCGAGTATAGTTGTAGAACAAGAAAGGCCAGGTAATCTGGGCATAGGGAAGGGTCAGAGGAAACCAGGTGATCTGGGCATAGGGAAGGGACAGAGGAAACCAGGTACTCTGAGTATAGTTGTAGAACAAGAGAAGCCAGGTAATCTGGGCGCAGGGAAGAGACAGAGGAAACCAGGTAATCTGTGGATAGGGAAGGGACAGAGGAAACCAGGTAATCTGCACATAGGGAAGAGACAAGGAAACCAAGTAATCTGTGTATAGGGAAATGACAGAGGAAACTAGGTCATCTGTGCATAGGGAAGAGATATTAGAATCCAGCTACTCCATGCATAGAGAGGGGACAGAGGATACCAGGTCATCTGTGCTTAGGAAAGGGACAGATGAAATCAGCTAATCTGTGCAGAGGGAAGAGACAGAGGAAACCCGGTAATCTGTGGATGGGAAAGGGACAGAGAAAACCAGGTAATCTGTATAGAGAAGAGACAGAGGATACAAGGTGATCGGTGTATAGGGAAGGGAGAGAGGAAACCAGGTACTCTGGGTATAGTTGGCGAACAAAAGATGCTAGGTAATCTGTGCATAGGGAAGGGACAGAGGAAACCAGGTAATCTGTCTAGAGGGGAGTGGCAGAGGAAACGAGGTAATGTGTGCATAGGAAAGGGACAGGGGGAACCAGGTAATCTGTGCATAGAGAAGGGACAGAAGAAACCAGGTAATCTGGGTATAGGGAATAGACAGAGGAAACTAGGTAATCTGTGCATAGGGAAGGGACAGAGGAAACCAGGTAATCTGTGTAGAGGGAAGAGACAGAGGAACCCAAGTAATCCGTGTATAGAGAAGGGACAGAGGGACCCAGGTAATCTGTGTATAGAGAAGGGACAGAGGGACCCAGGTAATCTGTGCATAGAGAAGGGACAAAAGAAACCAGGTAATCTGGGTATAGGGAATAGACAGAGGAAACTAGGTATTCTGTGCATAGGGAAGGGACAGAGTAAACCAGGTAATCTGTGTAGAGGGAAGAGACAGAGGAAACCAGGTAATCTGCGTATAGAGAAGGGACAGAGGGACCCAGGTAATCTGCGTATAGAGAAGGGACAGAGGGACCCAGATACTCGTTGTATAAGGGGACAAAAGAAACCAGGTAATCAGTGTATGTGGCGGAACAGGAGAAGCCAGGTACTCTGTCTATATGGGTTCTTTTTTCTCTCTTCCAATAATACACGCAGCTGTGTTCAACTAGAGGTGCAAAACACACAAGATGATGGACGGAATGCTGCACATTGGCAAACATTCACCCCCAGTCACAGATCTGGGTTTAATCCATCGTTATTTTGCTTCACCACGCCACCCCAGTTCAGACATAGCCATATGCAAATCAGTCTTGACCCTGTGCCTCATGGGAACAGTCCAGACCGAACTGCCAAGCCATGTCTTCCCTGGACCGGAATCAAGCATCCTAGGACCGGTTTCAGGCTATCAGCCTTCATCAGCCAGGATAGCTTGACTCCAGTGGCGTAGTGAGCACGGGACCCACGTCTGGGCATACCCTTCCCACATAGGGCGAAATGCAAAACACACAAGATGATGGACGGAATGCTGCACATTGGCAAACATTCACCCCCAGTCACAGATCTGGGTTTAATCCATCGTTATTTTGCTTCACCACGCCACCTCAGTTCAGACATAGCCATATGCAAATCAGTCTTGACCCTGTGCCTCATGGGAACAGTCCAGACCGAACTGCCAAGCCATGTCTTCCCTGGACCGGAATCAAGCATCCTAGGACCGGTTTCAGGCTATCAGCCTTCATCAGCCAGGATAGCTTGACTCCAGTGGCGTAGTGAGCACGGGACCCACGTCTGGTCATACCCTTCCCACATAGGGCGAAATGCAAAACACACAAGATGATGGACGGAATGCTGCACATTGGCAAACATTCACCCCCAGTCACAGATCTGGGTTTAATCCATCGTTATTTTGCTTCACCACGCCACCCCAGTTCAGACATAGCCATATGCAAATCAGTCTTGACCCTGTGCCTCATGGGAACAGTCCAGACCGAACTGCCAAGCCATGTCTTCCCTGGACCGGAATCTAGCATCCTAGGACCGGTTTCAGGCTATCAGCCTTCATCAGCCAGGATAGCTTGACTCCAGTGGCGTAGTGAGCACGGGACCCACGTCTGGGCATACCCTTCCCACATAGGGCGAAATGCAAAACACACAAGATGATGGACGGAATGCTGCACATTGGCAAACATTCACCCCCAGTCACAGTTCTGGGTTTAATCCATCGTTATTTTGCTTCACCACGCCACCCCAGTTCAGACATAGCCATATGCAAATCAGTCTTGACCCTGTGCCTCATGGGAACAGTCCAGACCGAACTGCCAAGCCATGTCTTCCCTGGACCGGAATCAAGCATCCTAGGACCGGTTTCAGGCTATCAGCCTTCATCAGCCAGGATAGCTTGACTCCAGTGGCGTAGTGAGCACGGGACCCACGTCTGGGCATACCCTTCCCACATAGGGCGAAATGCAAAACACACAAGATGATGGACGGAATGCTGCACATTGGCAAACATTCACCCCAGTCACAGATCTGGGTTTAATCCATCGTTATTTTGCTTCACCATGCCACCCCAGTTCAGACATAGCCATATGCAAATCAGTCTTGACCCTGTGCCTTATGGGAACAGTCCAGACCGAACTGCCAAGCCATGTCTTCCCTGGACCGGAATCAAGCATCCTAGGACCGGTTTCAGGCTATCAGCCTTCATCAGCCAGGATAGCTTGACTCCAGTGGCGTAGTGAGCACGGGACCCACGTCTGGGCATACCCTTCCCACATAGGGCGAAATGCAAAACACACAAGATGATGGACGGAATGCTGCACATTGGCAAACATTCACCCCCAGTCACAGATCTGGGTTTAATCCATCGTTATTTTGCTTCACCACGCCACCCCAGTTCAGACATAGCCATATGCAAATCAGTCTTGACCCTGTGCCTCATGGGAACAGTCCAGACCGAACTGCCAAGCCATGTCTTCCCTGGACCGGAATCAAGCATCCTAGGACCGGTTTCAGGCTATCAGCCTTCATCAGCCAGGATAGCTTGACTCCAGTGGCGTAGTGAGCACGGGACCCACGTCTGGGCATACCCTTCCCACATAGGGCGAAATGCAAAACACACAAGATGATGGACGGAATGCTGCACATTGGCAAACATTCACCCCCAGTCACAGATCTGGGTTTAATCCATCGTTATTTTGCTTCACCACGCCACCCCAGTTCAGACATAGCCATATGCAAATCAGTCTTGACCCTGTGCCTCATGGGAACAGTCCAGACCGAACTGCCAAGCCATGTCTTCCCTGGACCGGAATCAAGCATCCTAGGACCGGTTTCAGGCTATCAGCCTTCATCAGCCAGGATAGCTTGACTCCAGTGGCGTAGTGAGCACGGGACCCACGTCTGGGCATACCCTTCCCACATGGGGCGAAATGCAAAACACACAAGATGATGGACGGAATGCTGCACATTGGCAAACATTCACCCCCAGTCACAGATCTGCGTTTAATCCATTGTTATTTTGCTTCACCACGCCACCCCAGTTCAGACATAGCCATATGCAAATCAGTCTTGACCCTGTGCCTCATGGGAACAGTCCAGACCGAACTCCCAAGCCATGTCTTCCCTGGACCGGAATCAAACATCCTAGGACCGGTTTCAGGCTATCAGCCTTCATCAGCCAGGATAGCTTGACTCCAGTGGCGTAGTGAGCACGGGACCTACGTCTGGGCATACCCTTCCCACATAGGGCAAAATGCAAAACACACAAGATGATGGACGGAATGCTGCACATTGGCAAACATTCACCCCCAGTCACAGATCTGGGTTTAATCAAGATAGCCTGGCTGATGACGGCTGTAAGCCAGAAACAGGTCCCAGGATGCTTGTTTCCGGTCCAGGGAAGACATGGCTTGGCAGTTCGGGCTGGACTGTTCCCATGAGGCACAGGGTCAGACGGATTTGCATATGGCCATGTCTGAACTGGGGTGGCGGAGTGAGCTAAAGAATGATGATGGATTAAACCCAGATCAGTTGACTGGGGGTGAGTGCTTGCATTGTTCAACACTCCGTCCATCATCCCCTTTGGTTTTGCTATGTTCAACTAGAGGTGGTCAGGCCTAAAGATTCATAGGGAGAGCCGAGACAGAACCGAGGCTGAGCTGAGACAGAACTGAGACAGAGCTGAGCCAGAGTAGAGACAGAGCTGAGCCAGACCAGACAAAGAGCAATGCCAGAGCTGAGACAGAGCCGAGACAGAGCTGAGATAGAGCTGACATAGAGTTGAGACAGAGCTGAGACAGTGCTCAGCCAGAGACGAAATAGAGTTGAGACAGAGCCAAGACGAAGCTGAGTCTGAGCTGAGACAGAGCAGAGCGAGCCAGAGCTGAGCTGAAACAGAGCTGAGACAGAGCCCAGTCAGATCCGAGACAGAGCTGAACCGGGGCCAAGACAGAGCTGAGACAGAGCCAAGACAGAAGTGAGCCATGCCAGAGTCGAGCTAGAGTCGAGACAGAGCTGAGACAGTACTCAGCCAGAGACGAGATAGAACTGAGACGGAGCCGAGCCACAGACGAGACAGAGCCGAGCTAGAGCCGACATAGACTTGAGACAGAGCTGAGACAGAGCCGACATAGAGTTGAGACAGAGCTGAGACAGAGTCGACATAGAGTTGAGACAGAGCTGAGCCAGAGTCGAGACAGAGCCAAGGCAGAGCTGAGACAGAGCCAAGACAGAGCTGAGACAGAGCCAAGGCAGAGGTGAGGCAGAGCCAAGACAGAGCCAAGACAGAGCTGAGACATAACTGAGCCAGACCAGACTCAGAGCCATGCCAAAGGAGAGACAGAGCCGAGCCAGAGGTGAGACAGAGCCATGCCAGAGGTGAGAGAGAGCCATGCCAGAGCTGAACCAGCCCTGAGACAGAGCTGAACCAGAGTCGAGACAGAGCCGAGCCAGAGCTGACATAGAGTTGAGATAGAGCTGAGACAGTGCTCAGCCAGAGATGAGATAGAGCTAAGACAGAGCAAAGACGAAGCTGAGCCAGCGCCGAGACAGGGCAGAAACAGAGCTGAGACAGAGTGTGCCTGAACTGAGCTGAAACAGAGCTGAGACAGAGCTGAGCTAGGCCTGAGACAGAGTTGAGCCAGAGTCGATACCGAGCCAAGACAGAATTGAGACAGAGCTAAGACAGTGCTCAGCCGGAGAAGAGACAGAGCGGAGGTAGAGCTGAAACAGAGCTAGCCAGAACCAAGACAGAGCCGAGACAGGGCTGAGATAGAGCCAAGACAGAGCTGAGCCAACGCTGAGACAGGGCAGAAACAGAGCGAGCCAGAGCTGAGCTGAAACAGAGCTGAGACAGAGCCAGTCAGATGCGAAAAAGAGCTGAACCAGAGTCAAGCCAGAGCTGAGGCAGAGCTGAATCAGGCCTGAGGCAGAGTCGAGTCAGAGTTGATATCGAGCCGAGACAGAATTGAGACAGAGCTGAGCCAGAGTGGAGACAGAGCCGAGACAGAGCTGAGACAGTGCTCAGCCGGAGAAGAGACAGAGCGGAGGTAGAGCTGAAACAGAGCTAGCCAGAACCAAGACAGAGCTGAGACAGGGCTGAGATAGAGCCAAGACAGAGCTGAGCCAGCGCTGAGACAGGGCAGAAACAGAGCGAGCCAGAGCTGAGCTGAAACAGAGCTGAGACAGAGCCCGTCAGATGCGAAAAAGAGCTGAACCAGAGTCAAGCCAGAGCTGAGACAGAGTTGATCAGGCCTGAGTCAGAGTTGATAGCAAGTGATGGAGCTGGGGAAACAAAATATTTTTTGTACCCTTGAAAATTAATGATTTCATAACGATTAATGATACTAACCGTTTGAAACGCATGAACTAATCAACAAATGCACCTTTTTATTAAACAGTACACGTGGGCAACAAGCTGATTTGTGCAAAATCTAATTTATTTACAAATGTGAGGCAAAATAATATTAGTATTGTGATTTGTGTAGTAAATATAGTAAATTGCATGATTTTTGTTGCGTAGTAAAATTGCACCGTGGCAAAGTGTCAGGGGTCACGGTAACGCCGGTATCGGCGCTCGCACAGGCACGTAGGAAAGCTAGGGGGAAAACTACAATTCCCGGCAGCCTCGGCGGACGTCTGACGTCAGACGCACCGCCCCACGTGACGACGGAACACCCGGGATAAGGCGAGGCAGCTGCAGAAGACGCTGCCGATTATTCCTGGAAGTCCGGTTCGGACGCTGGCCATATTCTGCAGTAATTGGTCGGGTAAGGGTGCCAGAGGCACCGCTTGTTTCTTATTGGTTTGGCTTTGTGGTCAAGGCTATCTGTGCTTTTCTGGGCACGGCTAGTTTCTGTGCACATGACTATCTTTCCCTACGTTGGTGAGCTCTCTTTCTAGGATCCTGTTCCCCAGAACTCTTGCGTGGGGAAACTATAGTGCCTGACATTTTGTGTTTTGGTTCTTCAACTTAAAGTCAATACTTTCCTTAGCGTGGAGGAGAGTCTCATTGTGTCTTCTCTGTTGGAGAGCCTGGTCAGAAAGGTTCATGCAGGGCGGAATCAATGAGCCTTCCTAGTGCTGGCTAAAGAGTGACTTTCAACTCTTGATGAATTCCTTTTGTTCATCCCGGAAGTTTTCCTGGATTTGGTCCTTTGGAGTACGTTCTTCACAGTACTCTGTTTTGCTTATAGTACTTCTGAATGTGCTTACCTAACATTTGTCTAGTGCGTTACTC
The DNA here is from genome assembly GCA_963921515.1 of Calotriton arnoldi. Lineage (NCBI taxonomy): Eukaryota > Metazoa > Chordata > Amphibia > Caudata > Salamandridae > Calotriton > Calotriton arnoldi. The sequence goes on along the minus strand of CAWUFW010011650.1, from coordinate 249,516 downwards.
ACTGCTTGTGATTCTATTGCTTTTGCCTACAGGGGTGGTCCTAGGCAGGTGTTCCTTCTGGGCTGGAAGCCCTCCTCCCATTATATCAGGGTAGGTGTTATGTGTAGAATAAGAAAGTATATGTTCTATTATAGATAGGTTTGACTGGAATACAGGATTGTTAGACTTACATACCCTTGTTGTATTTTCCAGCATATGGTGGGAGGAATTGCGATTACAGGCTCAGCACCCCTGTTAGCTGGCAAACTTCTCCTTTCCTTACAGGTTAGTGAAAGTATGGGTACATCTACTCATAAGGGGAACAGGGAGGTGTTGGAAAGGCTTAGGTGGTAATTTGTTCTTTTGTATCCACAGGTCTCCCTCCCCGCTGTTCCCATCCTTCCCTTCCCCCGCTTGACCATCCTTTAGTCTGCGTGTTTTCATATCCAGACTTGGGACTGTCGAGAGGTGGATCCCATAGAGCATCGGTTCGATCCTGAGGATCCTGAGGATACGTTCAGGCCTGGGACAGAATAATCGGCCCACGAATAGTATATTCCTCCCGGTCGAACTGATTCTGAAGATGGCCACCTTAGACGATGTCATGGCAGCGTTAGCCGTAGTACAGGCTGAGCTTACGGCCTCGCGCAGTGAAACCGCTGCATTACAGGCAAGGGTGGATAGGATGCAACGAAACCCCTTTGATTTTGGTACTCCGTCACAGCCCACCACTAGCTCTATGGTAGTGGAGATCCCTACACCTATACCTCTTGCCCCACCTGAAAAATTTACTGGAGACCTCTCCAAAGTACAGGTCTTCATAACGCAAGTCCTCCTCCACTTCAACTGTAAACCCAAACTCTTTTCCACTAACCAATCACGGGTGGCCTTTCTCATCTCGTACCTATCTGGAGATGCCGCTCAATGGGCAGTCCCTTTCGTCAGAAAGGACGATCCTATGTTACACGATTGGGTCTCATTTAGGGAAGAGTTCGAGAGAACATTTGATCGGCGAGCAGATACATTTTCGGCGGACAGAGAACTACTGGAGTTACGACAGGGGAATAAAGAATTAATCGGGTACCTGAACACCTTCCGGCGGCTAGTGGCGGAAACCCAGTGGCCCGAAAACAAACAATCGGCTATCTTCTATCAGGGCCTGAGGGAAGAACTAAAAGATGTAATAGCGCAAGTTGATCCCCAACCACAGACATGTTCAGCATTAATCGAATTGACGATGCGTTTGGACCACCGTTTGAGAGAACGGAAAGGGGATGTGAGAAGAAAAGAGAAATACACCTCTCGTTTCGAACGATCAAGACCTCAGGAATCAGGTACAGGTTCATCAGAACCTATGGAAATCGGTACGGTCCGTGCATCTCTGTCTCCGGATGAGAGAGACTTCCGACGGAAGAACGGATTACGTCTGTATTGTGGGAAGAAGGGACACTATCTAAGGGAGTGTCCAGTGAAACCCAAGTACAATCGTCCTCGTTTGGGTGCCACTGTGGTGAACAACCCTAAACCGGTGACGGGAAACTGAGAAGCTCAAGATGTGTAGAAGGGGAATCTTCGAGCGTTCTCCACATCCCTTCTATTAAGAAAGACCCGTTCGTTTGTAAAGAGCATTTCTTCATCCCGTTGATAGTATACGTCGAACAAGAAATTTGTTGCACCCAAGCCATGGTGGATTCAGGAGCCACAGGGTGTTTTATGGATATCGAAGAAGCCCGCAGATTGGGGGTTCAGCTTGTTACTAAGCCGGTACAGGAGGTTGTCTTTGCGGTGGACGGGAAACAGTTGGAATCAGGACCCATCTGTCAGGCCACGGAAGACTACGTTGTGGAATACGATACGACACATCAAGAAACGCTGTCCTTCAATATCATTCAAGCACCGTCATACGGCATAATACTTGGATTACCCTGGTTGTCAAGACATAACCCTATCATTGACTGGGATCAGAAAACCTTGACTATGGCCTCTGAATTCTGCAAGACCCATTGCATGAGGATTATTAACCTGCCAACCCAAGCCTTAGCCAATCGCCATCATATCGCCACTGCGGCTGAGAAAGAGATGGAGCTACCTCCCTGTTATCGACAGTATGAAAACGTTTTTGACAACCAAATGGCTGAAGTACTTCCCCACACCGTCCCTACGATTGTAGGATAGATCTTATGCCAGGTGCAGTGGTTCCTTGTGGTCGGGTTTACGCATTGACGGAACCAGAAAACATACACTTACGCCAGTATCTGGACAAATACTTGGCTCTGGGATTCATACGTCCTTCCAGCTCTCCGGCGGCCTCTCCTCTATTCTTCATACCAAAGGCTAATGGTGAGCTTCGGACCTGCATTGACTTTCGCGCACTGAATGCCATCACCATACGAAATCAATACCCTCTTCCATTGATCTCTGTTTTGCTGGAGCAGGTTAAAGGAGCGGTGATGTTCACGAAATTAGATCTGCGTGGAGCCTATCATTTGGTGAGGATGCGTGAGGGAGACGAGTGGAAGACGGCCTTCAAAACGCGGTATGGCTTATACGAATACTTAGTGATGCCATTCGGTCTATGTAACGCGCCTGCCGCATTCCAATTCTTCCTTAATGACGTGCTCAGGATATATCTAGATCGGATAGTTGTGGTGTATATTGATGACATCCTGATCTATTCAGCAAGGGAGGAAGACCACATAAGCCATGTGGGATTGGTCCTACAAGCATTGAAAGACCACCGCCTATTCTGCAAAATCAGCAAATGCGAATTTCATGTTTCCACGGTCGAGTTTCTAGGAGTAATACTCACCCCCATGGGACAGGAGATGGCAGAACGGAAGGTGAAAGCAATCACCGATTGGCCATGTCCGAAGAATGTGAAGGACATCCAATGCTTTATGGGATTCGCAAATTTTTATAGGCGTTTTATCGCCCACTTTTCCACCAAAGCAGCACCCCTTACAAAATTGACTAAGAAAGATACGTCTTTCCAGTGGACCACGGAAACTCAAGGAGCGTTTGATACGCTGAAGAATGCGTTTATCACGGCTCCCATCTTGACACATGCCAATCCGGCCTTGCCGTATATTGTGGAGGCTGACGCTTCGGATGTCGCGATTGGAGCAGTGCTTTCACAGAGGGATATCAATACAGGACAGATGCATCCGGTGGCCTTCATGTCCAAAAACTGAACAACGCAGAACAAAATTATACCATCGCAGAGAAGGAACTGCTGGCTATTAAAGAAGCGTTCGGGGAATGGAGGCATTGGTTAATGGGAGCTAAACACACCGTCACCGTGTATACCGATCACCGCAACCTCCAATTCCTAAAAACAGCCAGACAGCTTACTCCCCGGTTATTACGATGGATGGTGTTTTTTGAGGAGTACAACTTTATTGTAACCTTTCGACCTGGAGCAATGAACAAAAAGGCAGACGCCTTATCCAGACAGGAGTCTACGGTAATAGCATCACAAGGTCCTGAAAGAGCAATCATTGAACCGAAGAACGTCATAGGAGCAGTCCACTGCGACGCTTTCTCGGAGACGTTATGAAAGGACTTCAGACATTTCGATGGAAAGATTGGTGGAAAGGTCATCCAGAATGGAAAATGAAACAAGGCTTACTGGTCAAAGGGACTCAGATACTTATCCACACTCTTAAATCAAGACAAATAATCTTTCGATGGTGCCACGAAAACCCCAGTGCTGGACACAACGGCAGTGAAAAGACCTGTGAAAAGATATTGCGCCAATTCTGGTGGCCTTCCCTCAGAAGAGACATTTCTGGGTGGGTGAAGAACTGTACGGTATGTGCGCAAATGAAAACGATAAAAGGCAAACCTCAAGGGCTCTTACAACCTTTACCCACTCCAAATACCCCATGGGAAAGGTTTTCGTTAGACTTCATAGTGGGTCTCCCTAAAGACAAGGAACACACAGTCATCCTAGTGGTAATCGATTACCTAACGAAATTGGGACACTTCATAGCCTGCAAACAGATTCCTACAGCAGGACAGTTAGCCACACTACTCTTGATACATGTGGTCAGGTTACATGGACTACCCCGAGTGATTGTGTCCGACCGGGGGCCCAGTTCACAGCCAAGTTCTGGAGGGTATGGTGTTCAGCATTGCAGATCTCTTCCACCATGTCCACCAGTTTCCATCCCCAAACAGACGGGCAGACGGAAAGGCTAAATCAAACCTTAAAACAATACTTACGTTGTTACGTAGATAACAACACAGAAGCCTGGGTGGAATGGTTGTGGCTTGCGGAAATAGCATATAATAATGCTCAACATAGCTCCACCAAACACTCACCATACTATAGCACTTACGGCCATCACCCTCGTTTTATACCTTTTTGACACCAGGTAGGAGTGAACGTCTCCCAGAAGTATACGACAGAATAGTACAGATCAAAAAAATCCTCCACAGTACACAAAAACAGTTAATACATGCTAAAGAATTATACAAACGGCAGGCAGACAGGCATCGCAGACCAGGGCCTACCTATAAGAAAGGGATTTAGTGTGGCTATCCACACGCAACATTCGCTTCAGAAGGTATAGCGTGTTTAACCCTAGATATATAGGACCTTACAGAATTGTGAAGATTATTAACCCTGTGGCTGCCAAACTAGCTTTGCCGTCACACATGAGAATCCACCCCGTATTCCATATTTCTTTGCTTAAACCTGCGTCTGGCCCAACTCTCAAAAAGCCAGCGCCTGTGTGCATTGATCATGGCGAGGAATATGAGGTGGCAGGCATACTTGACTCCAAGATCCGACGCAACGCTCTATGGTTTCTAGTGGCATGGAAGGGGTATGGCGCTGAAGAGAACTCTTGGGAACCTGAGTCCTCTGTGCATGCTCCTAGGTTGGTTTCTGCGTTCTACAGACGTCATCCTGGCAAACCTTGTGCCTGCCTGTGCTCTCCAAGAAGGGGATGTACTGTCAGGGGTCACGGTAACGCCGGTATCGGCGCTCGCACAGGCACGTAGGAAAGCTAGGGGGAAAACTACAATTCCCGGCAGCCTCGGCGGACGTCTGACGTCAGACGCACCGCCCCACGTGACGACGGAACACCCGGGATAAGGCGAGGCAGCTGCAGAAGACGCTGCCGATTATTCCTGGAAGTCCGGTTCGGACGCTGGCCATATTCTGCAGTAATTGGTCGGGTAAGGGTGCCAGAGGCACCGCTTGTTTCTTATTGGTTTGGCTTTGTGGTCAAGGCTATCTGTGCTTTTCTGGGCACGGCTAGTTTCTGTGCACATGACTATCTTTCCCTACGTTGGTGAGCTCTCTTTCTAGGATCCTGTTCCCCAGAACTCTTGCGTGGGGAAACTATAGTGCCTGACATTTTGTGTTTTGGTTCTTCAACTTAAAGTCAATACTTTCCTTAGCGTGGAGGGATCGTCTCATTGTGTCTTCTCTGTTGGAGAGCCTGGTCAGAAGGTTCATGCAGGGCGGAATCAATGAGCCTTCCTAGTGCTGGCTAAAGAGTGACTTTCAACTCTTGATGAATTCCTTTTGTTCATCCCGGAAGTTTTCCTGGATTTGGTCCTTTGGAGTACGTTCTTCACAGTACTCTGTTTTGCTTATAGTACTTCTGAATGTGCTTACCTAACATTTGTCTAGTGCGTTACTCACTGCTTGTGATTCTATTGCTTTTGCCTACAGGGGTGGTCCTAGGCAGGTGTTCCTTCTGGGCTGGAAGCCCTCCTCCCATTATATCAGGGTAGGTGTTATGTGTAGAATAAGAAAGTATATGTTCTATTATAGATAGGCTTGACTGGAATACAGGATTGTTAGACTTACATACCCTTGTTGTATTTTCCAGCATATGGTGGGAGGAATTGCGATTACAGGCTCAGCACCCCTGTTAGCTGGCAAACTTCTCCTTTCCTTACAGGTTAGTGAAAGTATGGGTACATCTACTCATAAGGGGAACAGGGAGGTGTTGGAAAGGCTTAGGTGGTAATTTGTTCTTTTGTATCCACAGGTCTCCCTCCCCGCTGTTCCCATCCTTCCCTTCCCCCGCTTGACCATCCTTTAGTCTGCGTGTTTTCATATCCAGACTTGGGACTGTCGAGAGGTGGATCCCATAGAGCATCGGTTCGATCCTGAGGATCCTGAGGATACGTTCAGGCCTGGGACACAAAGAATGCAGATGGTAAGTAAAATGGCTTTAAATGTCGCTTCTGCTAGGTAATACCTGACAAGGGTCTCTAGAATGGCGGGTGGTAAACAGAAAGGCTTATTTTCTATGTTTGAATTTTCGTTGTGTTTGTTCTTATATTAGTTTTGTTCAGGCCTGCTAGGCCGTGCTTCGAAAATGGCCGCTGGAAAGGACGAGATCGCGTGCGCTGAATAAAATGGCCCCCGCGCAGGCTCAGTGTGAATGCTCCAGTCACGTGTATGCGGCCTGTGCCCGGAGTGAGAGATGTCAAGGCCAATTTGACCTGTAACGAGGATCGTGCCAAGAGTTCAGCATATATGCCTGGGAACGGATGGGAAAATCGAGCGACAGGGGATGAACTAATATGTGACCATCGGAGTTTGTTGCAAAATGGATTAACATATTGGACTACTTTTGGACAACGTTGGTCATGAGACTTAATGTGTGCGTTATTGTTGCCAAACCAGTTCGAACACGGAGGGCGATGAGGTGACCATCGCCACCCCTCCAATGGACCAATTAGCGTGATTTCTGCCCCTAAGGATTGCAACTTTAAGTGTAGCGAGTCAGAGAAGAGGGTATAAGAGAGTCTGCTCTTACGTTGTCCAGGGTTAGCTGCTGCTGCTGCTTTTGTTCTATTTGCTTCTACTATCCTGATGCTGCGAGAGACTTTGTCATTTTTGGACTAATGAACTTTGACGGGGAAAGGAACGAGACCGTTGCGGGAGTTTCCCGGGAGGAGATTGCGTCCGAGGAGGTTAGCGGGACAGTCAGTTAGTTTTGAGAGTCCATCCTGTGATCTGCGGTTCATCTTCTTTCCTGATGAACCATTCTTGTCACCGCCCTATGGCCGAGGGTAATGAATATTTCTCATCTTTATTTTTAACCTTTACTTAAATGCTTACTGATTTAATAAATGTTTTTGCCTAAAAACGAGCTTTACTTTTGCTTAAAGAATTGCGATAAAACTATATGCTAACTTTAAAAGAGTTTGTGGTTCTTCAAATAAAATTGTGATTTATAAATGTCAAAGGTTTTAAATGTGATTGAGCTGGTCTTAATCGCCATCAACTAATTCTACTAGTTGGTCCATCGACCGAATAGTGGAGTGCTTTGATGTTTAGAACCGACAGGATCCGAAGTTTATGTATATAATGTATAGGTTATAATTCTGTCGTTTTAATAAGGTATCCCGCTCGTCCAGCAATTCATTTTTCCTTAGCGTTTGATCCAGAATATTTGAAAGAATGTATGTATGTGGTGTTATGGGCCCCACCGACATGAGTACCAAGTGATCAAGGTGTGTAGGTGTTTTTCTGGATTAGTGTCATAAGGAAAAATTTATATTAGCCGCACTGGATCAGATTTCTTGGTAGCAGAGGATGGTTTCTATAGACTAGTTTGGTGATTATTGATTATTGATTTATTCATGTCTAACACTCTATGTCGAGTTTGGATTACGTTATGTGTAAGTCAGAATTTTGAAGCTTCTGGGAAGTAGGAAGTGGACACGTGTGGCAAGAGAAGTCACACGGAATTGTGCATTGTCTGATTTCAAATTTGGTGATAACACAGGATTGTGTTATGTTACGGAAATTTCATGCATGAATTGCATTTGAGTGAAATAGCAACAGGTTTTCTTGTGAAACTTTGGCCTTAATTCTCAGGAGCAGTGTAGTCTCCACATGTGTTTTATCCACAGAGAAACGGGTTTACCTCTTGCTTGAGAGAAGGGTAAGGTAGAGAGAAGTGCTACACTTATTGAACGAAAGAGTATTCTTGTAAGTTAGAATAAACTGAGGGCCTGATTCACAGAACTAACTTACGTCAAAATCCTAAACTTACAACAATTTTGGTATTCACAGAATGAACTTACACATTTGGGTATTTACAGAATGAACTTACACATTTGGGTATTCACAGAATGAACTTACACATTTGGGTATTCACAGAATGAACTTACTACCATTTTGGTATTCACAGAATGAACTTACTCATTTTGGTATTCACAGAAGGCACTTACTCATCAATGAGTAAGTGCCTTCTGTGAATACTAAAATGTGTAAGTTACACAAAATGAGTAAGTTACACAAAATGTGTAAGTTACACAAAATGAGTAAGTTACACAAAATGTGTAAGTGCCTTCTGTGAATACCAAAATGAGTAAGTTCATTCTGTGAATACCAAAATGAGTAAGTTCATTCTGTGAATACCAAAATGAGTAAGTTCATTCTGTGAATACCAAAATTAGTAAGTTAATTCTGTGAATACCAAAATGGTAGTAAGTTTAGGATTTTGTCGTAAGTTAGTTCTGTGAATCGGGCCCTATCTCTTTTTGTTTAGAGAAACAGACAATGGTAATGTGTTTTACGTTGTAACTAATCGATTTAGTTGAAAACAAAAGTTAAGAAAAGTGCCGATAATTTTTGTAAAGGAGGGGTCAGTAGAAACAGGAGTAGAGCTGACGTCAACAAAAACCGCGCTGGTATTGGCCAGTTGTGGAAGAACGAAGAGCTTCCTGATTGGTGCGTTAGTGTGAGACGCGCTGGGATAGGTTAGTGTGAGAGTGACGTAAAAGCTTTCTGATTGGTGCGTTGGTGTGAGACGCGCTGGGATAGGTCCAAATAGCCGAGCAGTAGAAAGAACCGATTGGTGAAGGATTGTGTGAATCGCTTCGGCAAAACAACAGTGAAATGGCTTATTATAATGAATATGATAGAGAGAAACCGTCATGGTTTGCGAAGCTTAAAAATCTTTTTAAGAAAGACAAGAAGGTTGTGACTAGGGAAGGAGAAGTACTTCCTCCGCCAAAATCGCCAGCATCTTATATGATGATGAAATATGGCTATCCTACCTGCATTTGGTTTGAAAATTGGGCGAAGTATACCAAAGATGATGGAGTGTTGGCATTTCCAGAAAATGGTTCGTTTAGCACAGCTGTACTTCGAAATTTGAGAGAAAAGATGATGAGACTTGAACCGAGACCTAGACCGACACAGTTCGAAGCCTTAGGTGAATGGGATGATGAGATGTATGAAAGGGAAAGACACAGCGGTGCAAAGAATTATAGCTTAGTTCATGGAAGAGTATGGGATTTGAATCATGAAGACAGGATGAGACGATGGCGGTATGCTAACATGACGGATGGCATGTTTCCTGTCAGAACAGTTGAAGAATTTACAGGGGAAAAGTGTACGGAGAAAAAGAAGCATGCAGTAACAGAGAGATATGGGTATGGAGTTAGCGACACAGAGGATGAGTTGCTGGAGGACATTTTAAATAAAGACCCCCTCCATATCAACAGGATTCTGTGGTGGTGACACCAAATGCACCGTCAATGGAAACTGTAAGAAACCAAAGCCCTGAACGATTGTCTGAGATAAATAATCCATTAAATAAACTAGAAGCACCACAGACTGCGAAACTTGATAATGGTAATACAGCTGAATTAGCCAGAACCACAAGAGAGCTGACAGAAAAGATAAGAGAACTGACAAAGAATATGGAAGCTGTGACTGTGCCAGTAACTATAGGGCTAGTAATCCCAGTATTTGAAAATCAAAAGATAGATGAACACTCCTTAACAATTCCATTAAATTCCAGTATGCAAAATGTAAGAGAAGGGATAATTCCAGAAAATAGAGAGACAAAAGATTCTGTAGGTCCATTTAGGTCAAGTCCACCTGTAAATTTGACAATTAATGAGAGTCAGATAAATAGGATTCCTATGGGAACTGAGTCAGGAACTGAAACTCCAGAGAAAAGTGTAAATTGGGCAGAAGTAAATAAAACCCCTGTGGGTCCGACTGCAGAGGAATTAAATGATTGGGTGAGGAGCTTGCAGAAAAAGGATGCTGAACCACAACCTTTGGATGTGGTCAGATTAAAGATAGATATGAAGGAATTGATTCTAGGGACTATTGGTACCGATCGATTGAAGTCATATCAAGATGATGAATTAATGTTTATGTGTAAAAGCATCACTTGGAGAGCTAGGAACTTGCATGAAAAATTGGAAGAAACAGCGAACGAACTAGGAGTAGAGTTTGCAAAAATCAGGGGATTGCAGAAACCGTACAGGGTAGATTTTAGTGAAAAGGACATAGAAAATCTGAACACTTCAGGACGACTAACACAGATAAAAGAACTGATTGTGTTACTGAGAAAATGGGGAGATGTAGACAAGTGGAGAAGTAGGTGGATAAGGAGAAAGGAGGGAACAACTGATAAAGCATCATTGGCTTTTCCAGTAAAAGAGAAAGAACCAACGGTAATAGAATGTCCAATGAGAGAAACTCCAGGAGGAAGTTATGTACATGTCCTATGGTCCAGACAAGATATATTGTAATTTACAAATGATTTTCCAAGATTGAGAGAGAAACCTGTAGAATGGTATAGACAGGTAGAGAGGTTTGTAAATGTTTCAAAGGTATTGTGGGAAGATTTGGATGGACTGTTTGAGATTGTTGTTCCTGCAGATTTATGGACAGAGTGTAAAATTACAATTGATTGGCCGAAGGAAGAATATCCTAGAGATGCAAAAACAGGAGCCCCAGGTTCAGAAGTAATGAGAAAATATGAACAGGCAATCACATTTCTGAAAAATAAGATTCCACCAAAAGAAACGGACTGGGTAAAGATTGATAGAACAACTCAGGAGAGTAAGGAGTCTGTACATGCCTACTATGAGAGGTTGCTTTTGGTTTTCAAGCAGTATAGTGGTTATGAGAATTTGAGCGAAAAAGACATGGGTAATTTTGTGTATAGATTTGTGTATGGTCTGAGACCTGAGATAAGGGAGATGATTAAGCAGCATATGTTATGTTGGCAGAATAGCACAGTAGAGGAGGTATTACGGTATGCAAAATATTGCAGTGACGATATTGTGTGTAGACAGCGTAAACTCAAGGAAAAAGCAATGTGGGCACAAGTAAAGGTTGCAGAAAAGCAAGAAGCTCAGATGAATAATCAGTCTAATGACGCAGGACAGACCAAGTCCAAACCGAATATTGGTAAGGGAAAAGGTCAGATGAGTATAGAAGAAGCTAAAAAGAAATGGCCATGTCATAATTGCGGAAAATTGGGCACTGGAGAAACGAGTGTAAATTACCTCCGAGAGTTAATACCGAGAATCAACCATTAAATCCACAGGTGCAGAATGAGGTGAGTTATCAACAGCCGCAACAGCCGCAGGTAGTTACTCAACAGTGTCAGGTGCCGCAACCACCTCTTCCAAAGAGTGTAAAACCTCAAAGATACAATACAGAGGCAGGATTCTACAGAGGAGAGCAGGTAACAAAATTGCCGCGCGCAGCTGCAGTTTTGCAGTATTGGTTACGGCAGGATGGAAATGAATCGGATGAAAGCTTATGACGGTGCCTAGGAGAGGAAGAGGAGTGCGTGCTTGGCGCAACTCTAGAGGTAGATCAGTCAGGTCCATTTGTGGATGGAGAAGTGAATGGTGTAAATGTTACATTCCTTGTGGACACTGGCGCTACCCGTTCAACTGTCAGATCAGTGGAAATTCAAAACCTTCCTCTCTCAGGAGAATACATCCAAGTTGTAGGTGTTTCAAACAGGCAAATTAAAACCCCTCTTACAAAACCAATAGAGGTGGAAATTGGACCATTCAAAGAAATGCATCGCTTTGTGGTGTGTGATTGTAGTCCTGTAAATTTATTAGGACGCGATCTGCTTTGCAAAATGAATTGTACCATCTACTGTACTCCAGATGGTATTGCTTTCCAGACACCAGATGATGATGTTCTGTATAAAATGACAATGGCAGAACTAGAACCAGGAGTGAATGATATGTTTCCTGTGTTTGATGTGGAGAAAATCCCTATTGAATTGAAAGGAATAGTCAGGTCTGATGTGTGGGATTTCACAGGCGAAGATATTGGACTAGTGAGAGAAGTTGATCCTGTAAAAATTACTGTAAAAGAAGGAACGAATTACCCAAATACCCCGCAGTACAAATTAATGCCAGAAATTATTGAAGGAATAACACCTGTAATTAATAAGATGATTGAATAAGGAATTTTGAGAGAAATAATGAGCAGCCCATGTAATTCTCCGATTATGGGATTGAAAAAGCCAAATGGAACATATAGAATAGTACAAGATTTGAGAAAGGTGAACAAAATTGTTATTCCTTGCTGTCCAATTGTGCCAAACCCTGCTGTAATACTGTATCAAATCCCTCATGATGCAGAATGGTACACAGTTATTTATTTGTGCCATGCATTTTTCTCTATTCCACTGCACCCTGACAGCCAGCCATTATTTGCGTTCCGGTTCGGAGAGCGTATTTTGGCATGGTGCCGAATTCCTCAAGGGTATACTGAAAGTCCTTCAATTTTTAATCAGATTCTAAAGAAATCCTTAGAAGATTTGAAAATGCCTGAAAAATCTGTGATGGTCCAATATATTGATGACCTATTGGTGGCATCAAAGACCAGAGAAGCATGTGTTACGGACACCATTGCTTTACTGAATCATTTGGCAGAAGGAGGGCACAAGGTGTCCCCATCAAAACTGCAATTCTGTCAACAGGAAGTACAGTACTTAGGTCATAAGATTGAGAAAGGGATGCGGAAAGTGACAACAGAACGGATAAGGATTATTAAAGGAATGAGAGCCCCAATGACACAAAGAGAGGTGAGAATGTTCCTTGGAATGGTTGGTTATTGCCGACAGTGGATAAGTGGATTTTCATTGATTGCAAAACCTTTACAGCGATTGACAAAGAGGGATGTCAAAGATCCGATTGCATTGGATGAAGAGGAAATGAAGGCTTTCGAGGAACTGAGAACAAGCTTGTGTGAGGCACCAGCATTGGGAATGCCTGATTATGAGAAAGAATTTGAGCTGTATTGTAGTGAGAGAGACGGATGTGCACTTTCAGTATTAGTGCAAAGGCATGGAAGAATGAAACGACCAATAGCTTATTTTTCAGCTGTTCTAGATCCGGTAGCAAAAGCGTTGCCTGGATGTCTGAAAGCAGTAGCTGCTACTTGTGTGAGTCTGGAACAAAGTGAAGGCATTGGGCCCGATTCTGATGCGGGTTGGAAAAGCTTCCCGACCGAGGGCCTGATTCTGATGCGGTTAGGAAGGCCTCCTAACGGCATTTGCTCCTTCCAAATCGGATCGGGAACGTGTCTTCCCGACCGAGGGCCCAATTCTGATGCGGTTAGGAACAAATGTTCCCATTGAAGTCAATGGGAGTTCAACCAAATCGTATCTGGAAGCATCCGGATGCATCCTACTCCGCCGGTCGGACTTTCCCGATCCGAGTGGGTCGGACACCATTTCCCAACCGATTCGGTCGGGAAGCTTTTCCAACCCGCATCAGAATCGGCCCCTTAGTGATGGGATATCCTTTGAGAGTATATGTCCCACATTCAGTTGAAATCCTTCTGACCCGAACAAAAACCCAGTTCATGACACAGTCGGCTGACTAGGTATGAAAAGGTGATCTTGGGTGCAGACAATGTAACCATTGTAAGATGCACGAGTGTGAATCCTTCCACTTCACTGCCAGATGCAGTAAATGCAGAAGTCAAAGATGATGTTGATCATAACTGTTTGGATCTGCTTGAATTTTGCACAAATCCTTGCCCTGATATCAGGGATGAACCTCTAAAAGAGTCAGATTATGTGATGTTTGTGGACGGGTCATGCCTGAGGACAAATGAAGGAGTTTTAAGTGCTGCGTATGCTGTATGTACGGTGGCAACCATAATGGAAGCATCCTGTTTGAGAGGAATACGTTCAGCCCAAGTTGCTGAGCTGATTGCTCTGATTCGAGCGTGCAAACTGGGAAGGAATTTCTGAATTACTGTGATCACGGATAGCCAATATGGCTTCGGAGTAGTCCATGATTTTGGACAGATCTGGTCCCAGAGGGGGATTCCTGACTTCCTCAGGGTCTCCTATTAGGAATAGTGAGTTTGTGAAGAAGTTGCTTGAGGCGATACAGCTGCCTAAACAGATTGCGGTGGTAAAATGCACTGCTCACAAAAACGCATCTGATTACATTGCAGTGGGTAACAATTTTGCTGATGAATTAGCTCAATATTGTGCCAGAAATATGACCTCAATGAATCGGAGAAGGGAAAAAGAAAATGTTCCATGTCCCTTGCTGTTTACTAACCCAGTTGAAACATGGGAAGAGGTGAAACAATTGCAGGAAGAGGCAGGTGATGAGGAGAAAAACGTTTGGATAAAATCAGGTTGCAGACGGAGGGAGGAAGATGAAGTTTGGGTTTACAGGGATGAAAGACCAGCTATGCCTGATAGCATGATCTCTAACATGGCACGGATGTACCATGGGCAGGCACACTTAGGTAGGGATGCCATGATCAGACTTTTCAAACAGACCTGGTACAACCCAAAGTTTAGGGCTATAGCTGAAAGCCTTTGCCAAAGATGCCTTATATGCCAACAGATAAATCCTGGAAGGAAGACACTAGTGAGTTTGGGAACAATAGGACGTGAAGGAGGTCCTTTTACCAGAATGCAGTTGGATTTTATTGAAATGCCCCCAAGTAACAGATTAAGGTATGTCCTGGTGGTCGTCTGTTTGTTTTCTCATTGGGTGGAGGCCTATCCGACAAGAAGGAATGATGGAGTTACTGTAGCTAAGCTCCTACTGAGAGAATTCATTCCTAGATATGGCTTTCCAGTAACGATAGAAACAGACAGAGGAACACATTTCCAGAATGAAATTATCCAACTAATATGTGAAGCACTAGACATTCAACAAAAGCTGCATTGTGCCTACAGACCAGAGGCTTCTGGAGTGGTAGAGCAAGTAAATGGTACAATAAAGAATAGGTTAGGGAAAATGTGTCAAGCCACAGGACTCAAATGGCCCGATGCCTTACCACTGGTGCTAATGACCATAAGAAGCATACCTGACAGAAAAACAGGTCTGAGTCCGCATGAAATAATCATGGGACGAGCAATGAGACAAGCACACGTACCTGTCAACAAACTGCTGACTGTAACTGATGATCTCATACTGGACTATTGCAAAGGATTGGCTGATGTGGTGCATTCTGTGTTTCATCAGGTTGGACCGGATGCGACCACTCTTGAGAGAAAACCAGCTCATGATCTGAGTCCAGGAGATTGGATCCGCATAAAAGTCCACAGAAGAAGAAACTGCTTGGTAACTCGCTGGGATAAGCCACGTCAAGTGATCCTGGTGACAACAACTGCAGTAAAGTGTGAAGGTGTGAAAAATTGGATTCATGCCAGTCATACCATCAGAGTTCCAGATCCTGAAGCTCGACCTGTAAGTCGACATCTGGAAATATCAGATACCAGCTCAGCATCTGAAGCAGAGACTGAAACAATCAGAGTTGCAGACCTTGAAGCTCGACCTGTAAGTCGACATCTGGAAAAATCAGGTACCAGTTCGACAACTGAAGCAGACCAACCTGAATCCAGTGAAAGGCAAAAGGAAGAATCCAAAAACAAAAGAATTGATATTGAAACAGGAAAAACTGAACCAATAGACAGTGACAGTGAACAGCTAAGTACAAGCTTTGGGGAATTCCTCGAGAAATTGTAGAGGTAACTCAAGAAAATTCAGATTCAGATAGAGAGATTGGGGAAATTGCGGAAGAAACACGAGGAGAATTAGACTCAAAATTACAAGCAGAAGAAACACAGGGAGATTCAGATTCAGATAGAGAGATTGGGGAAATTGCGGAAGAAACACGAGGAGAATTAGACTCAGAATTTCAAGCAGAAGAAACACAAGGAGATTCAGATTCAGACAAAGAGACTGAGATCATAAAGTTCAAAGTTAGAGGAAGTGAAGTGAGATCTGAGACAGAATCTGAAGAAAGTGATGAAGAAAGAAGGCAAAGAATAGGACCAAGAAAGAGAACTTGGAGAACGGAACGAGGAGAAAAAGAAAGTGAACTGAAAAGGCCAAGAAAAGGAGACAATTGGCCCAACGAAATTAAAAGACTGATATATAAACTAATAAATTTGAACAAAGACAATGAAGAACAAGTAAATGAAATAACAAGTCAGAAAAGACAAAGAAAAACAAGTGAAAGACAGTTACAAAGACCAAAAAGAGTGAAAAGACCTAACTTGAAGTACAAGTCACCTGAATGGGTATACATAGCACTGACCGACATTAAAGAAGTGGATAGCAGTCACGAGAACCCAGACAAAGACTGTGGACAAATTGGGTGAGAGTGAATTGCGCAAATCCTGAAAGGCAAAGAAAGAAAACCGGAATAGACACACAAACTGATAAAGTCAAAGAAAATTTCTGAAAGACCGAAAGGTGCGCCAAAAGGCAGTTGATCCCAGTCAACACTAAGTCATTTGAGGTGTGGAAACACATTTCTGTACATATATTTAGATTATATTTCAACATGGTAGACACTGAGAATAGAAGAGCTAAATGTGAGTTTTTCCGTAGATGGTGTAAGATGTGTTTCTATTGTACAGGTTTACTAATGCTTATTTGGTTTATTTTAGCAATTATAATTCCACTTAGATTAGTTGTAGAGAATACATCTGCAATCAGGAATGACACGAATAGTGACAAGAAATCTAACATAAAGAACACTGCAACACTGGTAGATAGTACTGATTTTCATAGGGATAAGTCAATAACTGATTTCTCCAAGAATGTCTTCACCAAACTTTTATATGAATATGTAGAAACAATGGATGTGAGAGATTGTTATGTCTGTATGCAGTTACCTGCATCTGTAACAGAAGGTGTGACGTATCATCACCTTCCTTTGACGTATGGAATAACTTGTAGTGTTTTAGCTAGTTTATTTTACAAAACAGGTAAATTAGAGTATTACTACACTGACACAGATGCTATTTTTGCTAAAGTTCCAGTAGTTCCTGAGCTAAATAAGGTGAAAGTTGTAAAGATTTTTGGAGAATTTTTCTTAGAAATTAAGGAATTAACGTTAGGAAATGCATTTAGACACAATCTTACCTGTAAGTTAAGAAAGGAAGAAAAGGTTTTCCTAGACATGGTAGAAGACCGAAGGGTTAAGTTTCAAAGAAAAGCAACAGGAGAAAAGACAAAAACCCCACCTTGGGCGTTCGAAGAGGGAAGTTATGACAAAAGTGAAACAAATGCAGCTATGGTTTTAGATTGGCCCCAACAGGGAAAATTGTGTATTAGTAGAGATAACACTATGTATGATAACTATTTCGTGGGCTCTAGTGAGTGCCGAAATACATACAAAATTCTAGGGGATGGGGATTTAAAGGAGGAAAAGATCCAGTATTTCCAGGGATCTATTATATTTGCGGATATCAAGCTTATTATAGGTTGCCGGACCATTGGTACGGAACATACTATCTAGGCCTGGTCTTTCCAAAGATTTTTCATGTGGAAAGAGGAACGAAAGGAATTCATGAGATAGGTAAACCATTAACCCGTAGGAGAAGGGAAAGCTTCTCAGAAATAGTAGGTGATATCTTTGGAGCATTGATAGCAGCAGTGGGTATATCTTTGAATGCATACAAGATTCGGAAATTGTCTACAGTAGTAGATCGTTTATCAACGAATACTGCTGGAGGGTTCTTGATGGTAAATACCGAGATGGTTGCCATGAGAGCTATGGTAATGTAAAATCGACTTGCCCTTGACATTCTTTTGGCAAAAGAGGGTGGAGTCTGTGGAATGCTGAAGGGACAACATTGTTGCACTTACATTCCAGACAAAAGTCAGAATATACAGAAGTATATAAAGAACATTACTGATTTGCATAGAGAAATTGCTCCACTGGAGGTTGAAGGTGCCTGGGAGAAACTTGGAAAAGGTTTTTCCTCAATAAGGAAATGGTTCATCGAAATAGGTAGTTCGCTAATTGGAAAAATATTAATTCCAGTGACTTTAGTAATAGTGATAATGCTATTTTTAAGATTAGCATATGTGTGTGTTAAAAGAAGAAAAAGAGAAAATAAAGCAAAGAGAGAAAATGAGAAAAATAAAGAAAGAGCGGGAGATGGGAGAGATCGAATTGGAAGAGTTTAAAGAGAACATGTACAAAAGGTCTAAAAGACAAGATGAAAAGAACACAATTGTCTAAAAATAACAAATGCAAGTGGACAAGAAACATTTTTCTGATAAGTTTTGTAGGTATAGGTTTTAGTGGTGATGTTAAAAATCACCAAAGGGGGCATTGATGGAGCTGGGGAAACAAAATATTTTTTTGTACCCCTTGAAAATTAATGATTTCATAACGATTAATGATACTAACTGTTTGAAACGCATGAACTAATCAACAAATGCACCTTTTTATTAAACAGTACACGTGGGCAACTTGCTGATTTTTCAAAATCTAATTTATTTACAAATGTGAAGCAAAATAATATTAGTATTGTGATTTGCGTAGTAAATAGAGTAAATTTGCATGATTTTTGTTGCGTAGTAAAATTGCACTGTGGCAAAGAATGCAGATGGTAAGTAAAATGGCTTTAAATGTCGCTTCTGCTAGGTAATACCTAACACGGGTCTCTAGAATGGCGGGTGGTAAACAGAAAGGCTTATTTTCTATGTTTGAATTTTCGTTGTGTTTGTTCTTATATTAGTTTTGTTCAGGCCTGCTAGGCCGTGCTTCGAAAATGGCCGCTGGAAAGGACGAGATCGCGTGCGCTGAATAAAATGGCCTCCGCGCAGGCTCAGTGTGAATGCTCCAGTCACGTGTATGCGGCCTGTGCCCGGAGTGAGAGATGTCAAGGCCAATCTGACCTGTAACGAGGATCGTGCCAAGAGTTCAGCATATATGCCTGGGAACGGATGGGAAAATCGAGCGACAGGGGATGCACTAATATGTGACCATCGGAGTTTGTTGCAAAATGGATTAACAAATTGGGCTACTTTTGGACAACGTTGGTCATGAGACTTAATGTGTGCGTTATTGTTGCCAAACCAGTTCGAACACGGAGGGCGATGAGGTGACCATCGCCACCCCTCCAATGGACCAATTAGCGTGATTTCTGCCCCTAAGGATTGCAACTTTAAGTGTAGCGAGTCAGAGAAGAGGGTATAAGAGAGTCTGCTCTTACGTTGTCCAGGGTTAGCTGCTGCTTTTGTTCTATTTGCTTCTACTATCCTGATGCTGCGAGAGACTTTGTCATTTTTGGACTAACGAACTTTGACGGGGAAAGGAACGAGACCGATGCGGGAGTTTCCCGGGAGGAGATTGCGTTCGAAGAGGTTAGCGGGACAGTCAGTTAGTTTTGAGAGTCCATCCTGTGATCTGCGGTTCATCTTCTTTCCTGATGAACCATTCTTGTCACCGCCCTATGGCCGAGGGTAATGAATATTTCTCATCTTTATTTTTAACCTTTACTTAAATGCTTACTGATTTAATAAATGTTTTTGCCTAAAAACGAGCTTTACTTTTGCTTAAAGAATTGCGATAAAACTATATGCTAACTTTAAAAGAGTTTGTGGTTCTTCAAATAAAATTGTGATTTATAAATATCAAAGGTTTTAATTGTGATTGAGCTGGTCTTAATCGCCATCAACTAATTCTACTAGTTGGTCCATCGACCGAATAGCGGAGTGCCTTGATGTTTAGAACCGACAGGATCCGAAGTTTATGTATATAATGTATAGGTTATAATTCTGTCGTTTTAATAAGGTATCCCGCTCGTCCAGCAATTCATTTTTCCTTAGCGTTTGATCCAGAATATTTGAAAGAATGTATGTATGCGGTGTTATGGGCCCCACCAACATGAGTACCAAGTGATCAAGGTGTGTAGGTGTTTTTCTGGATTAGTGTCATAATTGAAAATGTATATTAGCCGCGCTGGATCACAAGCCGGACACAGAATTGAGACAGATCTGAGTCAGAGTGAAGACGGAGCCAAGACGGAGCCGAGACAAAGCTGAGACAGTGCTCAGCCAGAGAAGAGACAGAGCTGATGCAGAGCTGAAACAGAGCTAGCCAGAAACAAGACACAGCCAAAACAGGGCTGAGCTACAGCCAAGACAGAGCTGAGCCAGTGCCGAGACAGGGCAGAAACAGAACTGAGACAGAGCTGAGCCAGAGTGGAGACAGAGCTGAGAAAGAGTGGAGACAGAGCCGAGACAGAGCTGAGACAGAGCTGAGGTAGAGTTGAAACAGAGCTAGCCAGAACCAAGACAGGGCAGAAACAGAGCTCAGACAGAGCAGAGCCAAAGCTGAGCTGAAACACAGCTGAGACAGTGCTCAGCCAGACAAGAGACAGAACTGAGACAGCTGAAACAGAGCTCATCTAGAGCCAAGACAGAGCTGAGCTGAAACTGAGCTGAGACAGAGCCCAGTCAGATCCGAGACAAAGCTGAACAAGAGCCAAGACAGAGCTGAGCTAGACCTGAGACAGAGTCGAGCCAGAGTCGATACCGAGCCTAGCCAGAGCCGAGATATAGTTTAAACAGAGCTGAGCCAGAGTGAAGACGGAGCCGAGACAGAGCTGAGACTGTGCTCAGCCAGAGAAGAGACAGAGCTGATGCAGAGCTGAAACAGAGCTAGCCAGAACAAAGACAGAGCCGAAACAGGGCTGAGCTACAACCAAGACAGAGCTGAGCCAGCTCAGAGACAGGGCAGAAACAGAGCTGAGACAGAGCCGAGACAGAGCCGAGACAGAGCTGAGACAGAGCTGAGACAGAGCTGAGACAGAGCTGAGACAGTGCTCAGCCAGAAAAGAGACAGAGCTGAGGTAGAGCTGAAACAGAGCTAGCCAGAATCAAGACAGGGCAGAAACAGGGCTGAGCTACAGCCAAGACAGAGCTGAGCCAGCGCCGAGACAGGGCAGAAACAGAGTTGAGACAGAGCTGAGCCAGAGTGGAGAAAGAGCCGAGACAGAGCTGAGACAGTGCTCAGCCAGAGAACTGACAGAGCTGAGGTAGAGCTGAAACACAGCTAGCCAGAACCAAGACAGGGCAGAAACAGAGCTCAGACAGAGCAGAGCCAGAGCTGAGCTGAGACAGTGCTCAGCCAGACAAGAGACACAGCTGAGACAGCTGAAACAGAGCTCATCTAGAGCCAAGACAGAGCTAAGCTAGACCTGAGACAGAGTTGAGCCAGAGTCGATACCGAGCCGAGCCAGAGCCGAGATATAGTTGAAACAGCGCTGCGCTAGAGTGAAGACAGAGCCGAGACAGAGCTGAGACACTGCTCAGCCAGAGAAGAGGCAGAGCTGAGACAGAGCTGAAACAGAGCTAGCCAGAACCAAGACAGAGCCGAGACAGAGCTGAACCAGCACCGAGACAGGGCAGAAACAGAGCTGAGACAGAGCCCAGTAAGATCTGAGACAGAGGTGAACCAGTGCCAAGACAGAGCTAAGACAGAGCTGAGCTAGACCTGCAACAGAGCAAAGCCAGAACTGAGAGAGAGCTGTGCCAGGCCTGAGACAGAGCCGAGATAGAGTTGATACCGAGCCGAGCCAAAGCCGAAACAGAGCTGAGCCAGGCCTGAGACAGAGTCGAGTCAAAGCTGAGACAGATCTGAGCCAGCGCCGAGAATAGGGCATAAACAGCCCAGTCAGAGAAGAGACAGAGCTGAGACAGATCTGAAACAGAGCTGAAACAGAGCTAGTTAGAACCAAGAAAGAACCAGGACAGAGCTGAGCCAGCGCCGAGATGGGCATAAACAGAGCTCAGACAGAGCAGAGCCAGAGCCGAACTGAAACAGAGCTGAGACGGGCCCTTGCTTGGCCTTACGAGCCAGACTCGAGCCAGAGTCGAGCCAGAGCCCACAGTCTCGTCTCACCTCTGTTCTAATGCTGGTGCATTTATCCTTGTAAGCCTGACGGTGTCTCTCGAGGCATGACGTCACAAAATCCCTGTGGCCCTGATGAACATGCACATCAAGTACTGAGGGGTTTTAAGGGGGGCTTTGGATGGAGGGCTGAAGATTGTGCGGCATCGTCAGTAGGAAGTGAGCCCTCACACCTAAGCATCATGAGAGCCTGAGGCTGTGTCTAAGGCATGTGTGTGGCTCCTGAGATGGGCACTGAGTGAGGTCCTTCTGCACTCAGAGGTGTTTCTTCTAATGCCTGTCCTGGTGCCACATTATCAGTGTTTCCCAGGCCTGTCAAACCTGTCAAGGTGGAATGTACTGAAGTATTTTTGTTTTTTCCAAGCCTTGACACACATGTGACCCCCGCCCCCTTGGGGATGCTAAAGATGGCGGCCCTCCCCTTGCCTGGCCGGAAGAGGTGGGGGTGACTCAGAGCGGTCTCCTGCGGTTAGGAAGCCCTTGAGTCACACACCCTGTCAGTTCGTGAGAGGAGACAGGGCAGGGAGGGCACTCGGGAGAGCTCTCGGCTCCAGAGGGGTTTAAGGCCATTGACAGACATGAACTGAGGTGTATACACCTCTTGAGAGCTCAGGGCGCGGCCGCAGCAGCCCCCGGGGATGTACTTTATTTTATGAACCACAACAACCGATTACAAAAGGTGGGATCAGGAGCTGGGAGGGGGTTGGCTGAGAGTATTCAAACATCTCAAGCAAACATCCCCCTGGACAGCAGGCAGATTCTCTGTCATAGGAGGAAACAATGTGCAGAATGCACGGGGCTGGGGCCTTGTCTTCAGGGGATCAGGCAAGTTGTGAGTTCTTACCTGCAGGTGATTGGACAGACTGGAAAGACGAGTTCTCATGTGCAGGTAGCAGGGGCGCAGCTTAGTCAGTAAGATTCAGGGATGTGAATCTCAAATTTACCAAGTAAAGGGTGGAGGGGTGAGACAACCAAGGTTTCCATGAGGAATGAGGTTATGGTATGTGAAGTTTTGTGGATTTGCCTAGCGCTGCTAATCACCCGTGAGGGATTCCAGGCGCTGTAGCAGGAGTGTAGGCGTGAGACTGAAGTTGTTGGGAGTCAGCCACCGTGAGTTATTCGAAGAGCCAGGTCTTCAGCTTCTTGCGGAATTCGAGAAGTGAGGCGGAGGCCCTGATGTGTTGAGGGAGGCCGTTCCAGGTTGGCTGCGATGTAAGAGGAGGCTCTACCTCCCGTTCTGCTTTTGTGGATACGAGGGGTGTGTACGAGGGAGAGTGAGGCTGAGTGCAGGTGTCTGGTGGGTTGGTGGAAGTGAAGTCAGTTGTTCAGGTATGTTGGTCTGATGTGCAGTACGTTGTATGTGTCACCATCAACATGATCAGTACTAATTGGCATTAGGTGGGCTTCTGTATACAGTGGCACAGTGGGCAAAAAACGATGGCTTGGAATGCTCCCCTGAGTGGTTGCCACTGGTTAGACTATTGGCAAGCATTCACCCGTCACCTTTTGGATGTTTGATTGCAAGTAGTATGTCTGGAAACTTGAGACTGACGCAGCTTGCCAAGCCTATTACTGCCAATGTTTGTGGACTCAAAAAGAAGTAAATGCGTATCCATTCAAGGAGTACTTCCATGGGTGTCAGGAGTACTTCTATGGGTGCAAGGAGTACGACTATGGGTGCAAGGAGTACTTCTATGGGTGCCAGGAGTACTTCTATGGGTGCAAGGAGTACTTCCATGGGTGCAAAGAGTACTCCCATAGGTGCCTGGAGTACTTTTATTGGTGCCAGGAGTACTTCTATGAGTGCAAGGAGTACTTCTATGGGTGTAAGCAGTACGACTATGGGTGCAAGGAGTACTTCTATGGGTGCCAGGAGTACTTCTATGGGTGCCAGGAGTACTTCTATGGGTGCAAGGAGTACTTCCATGGGTGCAAAGAGTACTCCCATAGGTGCCTGGAGTACTTTTATTGGTGCCAGGAGTACTTCTATGAGTGCAAGGAGTACTTCTATGGGTGTAAGCAGTACGACTATGGGTGCAAGGAGTACTTCTATGGGTGCCAGGAGTACTTCTATTGGTGCCAGGAGTACTCCCATGGGTGCAAGGAGTACTCCCCTAGGTGCTAGGAGTTCTTCTATGGGTGCAAGGAGTACGACTATGGGTGCAAGGAGTACTTCTATGGGTGCCAGGAGTACTTCTATGGGTGTAAGGAGTACTTTTATTGGTGCCAGGAGTACTTCTATGGGTGCAAGGGGTACTCCCATGGGTGCAAGGAGTACTCCCATAGGTGCCAGGAGTACTTTTATTGGTGCCAGGAATACTTCTATGGGTGCAAGGAGTACTTCTAAGGGTGCAAGGAGTAATTCCATGGGTACAAGGAGTACTTCTATGGGTGTAAGGAGTACGACTATGGGTGTAAGGAGTACTTCTATGGGTGCCAGGAGTACTTCAATTGGTGCCAGGAGTACCTCTATGCAAGCTAGGAGTACTTCCATGGGTACAAGGAGTACTTCCATGGGTGCCAGGAGTACTTCTGTGGATGCCAGGAGTACTTCTATGGGTGCCAGGAGTACTTCTATGGGTGCCAGGAGTACTCCCATGGGTGCAAGGAGTACTTCTATGGGTGCCAGGAGTACTTCTATGGGTGCGAGGAGCACTCCCATGGGTGCAAGGAGTACTCCCATGGGTGCAAGGAGTACTTCTATGGGTACAAGGAGAACTTTCATGGGTGCAAGGAGTACTTCTATGGGTGCAAAGAGTACTTCCATGGGTGCAATGAGTACTTCTATTGGTGCCAGGAGTACTTCTATGGGTGCAAGGAGTACTCCCATGGGAGCAAGGAGTACTCCCATGGGTGCAAGGAGTACTTCTATGGGTACAAGGAGTACTTCTATGGGTACAAGGAGAACTTTCATGGGTGCAAGGAGTACTTCTATGGGTGCGAGGAGTACTCCCATGGGTGCAAGGAGTACTCCCATGGGTGCAAGGAGTACTCTCATGGGTGCAAGGAGTACTTCTATGGGTGCAAGGAGTACTCCCATGGGTGCAAGGAGTACTCCCATGGGTGCAAGGAGTACTTCTATAGGTACAAGGAGAACTTTCATGGGTGCAAGGAGTACTTCTATGGGTGCAAAGAGTACTTCCATGGGTGCAAGGAGTACTTCTACTGGTGCCAGGAGTACTTCTATGGGTGCAATGAGTACTTCCATGGGTGCCAGGAGTACTTCTATGGGTGCAAGGAGTACTCCCATGGGTGCAAGGAGTACTTCTATGGGTGCAAAGAGTACTTCCATGGGTGCAAGGAGTACTTCTATTGGTGCCAGGAGTACTTCTATGGGTGCAAGGAGTACTCCCATGGGTGCAAGGAGTACTTCTATGGGTTCTCCTAAATAGGATAAATCAGGCAGAAAACTCTCGCAAAGAACTCTATCAAATCCTGAAAGAATTTACAGCTCCCACCAACCAGCCATCGATCCCTAACTCCCAAACCTGGACCGACTCTCTTTCCGAATTCTTTGAGGAAAAAATCCTGGCCATTCATCGGTCTTTTCCACCACCATATAACAACACTAATTCTGAAGATGTGCCCAGCATGTCCTCTGACCCCCTCACATCTTGGACGAATTCACCAAGCTTGACACCAAGGCAGTCACTACTGTTATGTTGAAGATAAAATCAGGTTCTCCCACTGACTCTGTACCTCCAAAAATCCTTCCCACAATTGCTCCGGTATTACTGGAGAGTCTCACAGGGCTTTTTAATAAGTCACTCTTGGAGGCGGACTTTCCAAAAGCTGGAAGGCAGCTAGGGTAAGACCTATCCTGAAAAAATCCACTGCCGACCCAAAACTGCTCCCAAACTACCGTCCAATCTCTCTGCTTCCTTACTTCGGGAAAATATTAGAATCACTCATTAACCAACAGCTCGTTGACCATCTCGAGAGCCAGGGACTGCTGATCCCTCTCAGTCTGGTTTTAGGGCGGCCCACAGCACAGAGACAGCACTGGTCGAGGTAACAGATAACATCAGGCTGGCCTTGGACAAACATCAGTCGGCCATCCTCGTCCTGCTCGACCTGTCCGCCGCCTTTGACACCATCTCCCATAGCATTCTAGAACATCGGCTTTGGGAGATAGGTGTCAGAGGCAATGCCCTCGAGTGGTTTAAGAGCTATCTAGCCGACCGAGTAACAACAGTACAAATTGGCAATAACATCTCATGTGAGAGACCAGTCAAGATGGGAGTGCCACAGGGCTCCATTCTGAGCCCGACCCTGTTTAACCTGTACATGACGCCACTGGCCAAGGTGATCAGATCTTACGGATTTGATGTCATATCTTATGCAGATGACACGCAGATTCTGATCACTATTGGCCCAGATCCCACTGAAACACAGCAGCGCTTCAATAAATGCCTGTCCCACATTGACAGGTGGATGAGCTCCAATCCCCTACAACTAAATGGAGCCAAGTCGGAGATTATGCTCTTCGGCAAAGCACAGGAGCACTGGTCCACCGACTGGTGGCCACCCCACCTTGGCCCTTGTCCAACTCCCAAACTGACGGTACGAAACTTAGGCTTCCACATAGACAATCAATTGTCCATGAAAAACCAGATCAACCACATCATCGGCACCTGTTTCGGAGTAATGCATAGCCTGCGGAAGGTTTTCAAATGGATTCCAACTGAGGCTAGGAAACCATTAGTCCAGGGACTAATAATAAATCGAATGGACTACGGAAACGCCCTACTGTTCTCAATTAATGAAAACCTTCTGGACAGACTACAAATTTTGCAGAATACTGCGGCAAGGCTGGTCCTGGATCTTCCGCCCAGATCTTCCTCCGCACCCTGCCTGAGATCTCTACACTGGCTTCCAGTGAGAAAACGAATCCTCTTCAAGATCCTTTGTCTGATCCACAAACACCTGTACGGAAAAGGCCCGAGATACTGGTCCAAGAAACTATGCTGGTACCAACCACGCAGGATGCTCAGATCCAGTAACACATTTTTGCTTACCCCTCTCAAAATCCACACGGCCAGAAAAGGAGGCAGGTCTTTCTCGCCCCATCATCATGGAACAAAATTCCTATCCATCTGCGTACTGTTTCGGATCATAACTTCTTTCGTAAGAGGCTGAAGTCATGGCTATTTGACATCTGAGCTATCTTCTCTTCAGAGCCGTCTGCAAGCGCCACGAGACTTCCCAGTGATGTGTGCGCTGTACAAATGTCCCTGATTTGATTTGATTTGATACTTCTATGGGTGCCAGGAGTACTCCCATGGGTGCAAGGAGTACTCCCATGGCTGCAAGGAGTACTCCCATGGGTGAAAGGAGTACTCCCATGGGTGCAAGGAGTACTTCTATTGGTGCCAAGAGTACTTCTATGGGTGCAAGGAGTACTCCCATGGGTGCAAGGAGTACTTTTATTGGTGCCAGGAGTACTTCTATGGGTGGATGGACTACTTCAATGGGTGTAAGGAGTACGACTATGGGTGCAAGGAGTACTTCTATGGGTGTAAGGAGTACGACTATGGGTGCAAGGAGTACTTCTATGGGTGTAAGGAGTACGACTATGGGTGCAAGGTGTACTTTCATGGGTGCCAGGAGTACTTCTATGGGTGCAAGGAGTACTTCCATGGGTGCAAGGAGTACTTCCATGGGTGCAAGGAGTACTTCTATGGGTGCAAGGAGAACTTTCATGGGTGCAAGGAGTACTTCTATGGGTGCAAAGAGTACTTCCATGGGTGCAAGGAGTACTTCTATTGGTGCAAGGAGTACTTCTATGGGTGCAAGGAGTACTCCCATGGGTGCAAGGAGTACTCCCATGGGTGCAGGAGTACTCCCATGGGTGCAAGAGTACTCCCATGGGTGCAAGGAGTACTCCCATAGGTGCCAGGAGTACTTTTATTGGTGCCAGGAGTACTTCTATGGGTGGATGGACTACTTCTATGGGTGTAAGGAGTACGACTATGGGTGCAAGGAGTACTTCTATGGGAGTAAGGAGTACGACTATGGGTGCAAGGTGTACTTTCATGGGTGCCAGGAGTACTTCTATGGGTGTAAGGAGTACTTCTATGGGTGCCAGGAGTACTTCTATGGATGCCAGGAGTACTTCCATGGGTGCCAGGAGTACTTCTATGTGTGTAAGGAGTGCGACTATGGGTGTAAGGAGTACTTCTATGGGTGCAAGGAGTACTTCTATTGGTGCCAGGAGTACTTCTATGGGGGCAAGGAGTACTTCAATTGTTGCCAGAAGTACTTCCATGGGTGCAAGGAGTACTTCCATGGGTGCCAGGAGTACTTCTATGGTTGCAAGGAGTACTTCCATGGGTGCCAGGAGTACTTTTGTGGGTGTGAGGAGTACTTCTATGTGCTCAGGGAGTCCTTCTATGGGTGCAAGGAGTACTTCTATGGGTGCAAGGAGTACTTCTATGGGTGACAGGAGTCCAAGTACTTCTATGGGTGCAAGGAGTACTTCTATTGGTGCCAGGAGTACTTCTATGGGTGCAAGGAGTACTTCCATGGGTGCCAGGAGTACTTATATGGGTGCAAGGAGTACTCCCATGGGTGCAAGGAGTACTTCTATGGGTGCAAAGAGTACTTCCATGGGTGCAAGGAGTACTTCTATTGGTGCCAGGAGTACTTCTATGGGTGCAAGGAGTACTCCCATGGGTGCAAGGAGTACTTCTATGGGTTCTCCTAAATAGGATAAATCAGGCAGAAAACTCTCGCAAAGAACTCTATCAAATCCTGAAAGAATTTACAGCTCCCACCAACCAGCCATCGATCCCTAACTCCCAAACCTGGACCGACTCTCTTTCTGAATTCTTTGAGGAAAAAATCCTGGCCATTCATCGGTCTTTTCCACCACCATATAACAACACTAATTCTGAAGATGTGCCCAGCATGTCCTCTGACCCCCCTCACATCTTGGACGAATTCACCAAGCTTGACACCAAGGCAGTCACTACTGTTATGTTGAAGATAAAATCAGGTTCTCCCACTGACTCTGTACCTCCAAAAATCCTTCCCACAATTGCTCCGGTATTACTGGAGAGTCTCACAGGGCTTTTTAATAAGTCACTCTTGGAGGCGGACTTTCCAAAAAGCTGGAAGGCAGCTAGGGTAAGACCTATCCTGAAAAAATCCACTGCCGACCCAAAACTGCTCCCAAACTACCGTCCAATCTCTCTGCTTCCTTACTTCGGGAAAATATTAGAATCACTCATTAACCAACAGCTCGTTGACCATCTCGAGAGCCAGGGACTGCTTGATCCCTCTCAGTCTGGTTTTAGGGCGGCCCACAGCACAGAGACAGCACTGGTCGAGGTAACAGATAACATCAGGCTGGCCTTGGACAAACATCAGTCGGCCATCCTCGTCCTGCTCGACCTGTCCGCCGCCTTTGACACCATCTCCCATAGCATTCTAGAACATCGGCTTTGGGAGATAGGTGTCAGAGGCAATGCCCTCGAGTGGTTTAAGAGCTATCTAGCCGACCGAGTAACAACAGTACAAATTGGCAATAACATCTCATGTGAGAGACCAGTCAAGATGGGAGTGCCACAGGGCTCCATTCTGAGCCCGACCCTGTTTAACCTGTACATGACGCCACTGGCCAAGGTGATCAGATCTTACGGATTTGATGTCATATCTTATGCAGATGACACGCAGATTCTGATCACTATTGGCCCAGATCCCACTGAAACACAGCAGCGCTTCAATAAATGCCTGTCCCACATTGACAGGTGGATGAGCTCCAATCCCCTACAACTAAATGGAGCCAAGTCGGAGATTATGCTCTTCGGCAAAGCACAGGAGCACTGGTCCACCGACTGGTGGCCACCCCACCTTGGCCCTTGTCCAACTCCCAAACTGACGGTACGAAACTTAGGCTTCCACATAGACAATCAATTGTCCATGAAAAACCAGATCAACCACATCATCGGCACCTGTTTCGGAGTAATGCATAGCCTGCGGAAGGTTTTCAAATGGATTCCAACTGAGGCTAGGAAACCATTAGTCCAGGGACTAATAATAAATCGAATGGACTACGGAAACGCCCTACTGTTCTCAATTAATGAAAACCTTCTGGACAGACTACAAATTTTGCAGAATACTGCGGCAAGGCTGGTCCTGGATCTTCCGCCCAGATCTTCCTCCGCACCCTGCCTGAGATCTCTACACTGGCTTCCAGTGAGAAAACGAATCCTCTTCAAGATCCTTTGTCTGATCCACAAACACCTGTACGGAAAAGGCCCGAGATACTGGTCCAAGAAACTATGCTGGTACCAACCACGCAGGATGCTCAGATCCAGTAACACATTTTTGCTTACCCCTCTCAAAATCCACACGGCCAGAAAAGGAGGCAGGTCTTTCTCGCCCCATCATCATGGAACAAAATTCCTATCCATCTGCGTACTGTTTCGGATCATAACTTCTTTCGTAAGAGGCTGAAGTCATGGCTATTTGACATCTGAGCTATCTTCTCTTCAGAGCCGTCTGCAAGCGCCACGAGACTTCCCAGTGATGTGTGCGCTGTACAAATGTCCCTGATTTGATTTGATTTGATACTTCTATGGGTGCCAGGAGTACTCCCATGGGTGCAAGGAGTACTCCCATGGCTGCAAGGAGTACTCCCATGGGTGAAAGGAGTACTCCCATGGGTGCAAGGAGTACTTCTATTGGTGCCAAGAGTACTTCTATGGGTGCAAGGAGTACTCCCATGGGTGCAAGGAGTACTTTTATTGGTGCCAGGAGTACTTCTATGGGTGGATGGACTACTTCAATGGGTGTAAGGAGTACGACTATGGGTGCAAGGAGTACTTCTATGGGTGTAAGGAGTACGACTATGGGTGCAAGGAGTACTTCTATGGGTGTAAGAGTACGACTATGGGTGCAAGGTGTACTTTCATGGGTGCCAGGAGTACTTCTATGGGTGCAAGGAGTACTTCCATGGGTGCAAGGAGTACTTCCATGGGTGCAAGGAGTACTTCTATGGGTGCAAGGAGAACTTTCATGGGTGCAAGGAGTACTTCTATGGGTGCAAAGAGTACTTCCATGGGTGCAAGGAGTACTTCTATTGGTGCAAGGAGTACTTCTATGGGTGCAAGGAGTACTCCCATGGGTGCAAGGAGTACTCCCATGGGTGCAAGGAGTACTCCCATGGGTGCAAGGAGTACTCCCATGGGTGCAAGGAGTACTCCCATAGGTGCCAGGAGTACTTTTATTGGTGCCAGGAGTACTTCTATGGGTGGATGGACTACTTCTATGGGTGTAAGGAGTACGACTATGGGTGCAAGGAGTACTTCTATGGGAGTAAGGAGTACGACTATGGGTGCAAGGTGTACTTTCATGGGTGCCAGGAGTACTTCTATGGGTGTAAGGAGTACTTCTATGGGTGCCAGGAGTACTTCTATGGATGCCAGGAGTACTTCCATGGGTGCCAGGAGTACTTCTATGTGTGTAAGGAGTGCGACTATGGGTGTAAGGAGTACTTCTATGGGTGCAAGGAGTACTTCTATTGGTGCCAGGAGTACTTCTATGGGGGCAAGGAGTACTTCAATTGTTGCCAGAAGTACTTCCATGGGTGCAAGGAGTACTTCCATGGGTGCCAGGAGTACTTCTATGGTTGCAGGAGTACTTCCATGGGTGCCAGGAGTACTTTTGTGGGTGTGAGGAGTACTTCTATGTGCTCAGGGAGTCCTTCTATGGGTGCAAGGAGTACTTCTATGGGTGCAAGGAGTACTTCTATGGGTGACAGGAGTCCAAGTACTTCTATGGGTGCAAGGAGTACTTCTATTGGTGCCAGGAGTACTTCTATGGGTGCAAGGAGTACTTCCATGGGTGCCAGGAGTACTTATATGGGTGCAAGGAGTACTCCCATGGGTGCAAGGAGTACTTCTATGGGTGCAAAGAGTACTTCCATGGGTGCAAGGAGTACTTCTATTGGTGCCAGGAGTACTTCTATGGGTGCAAGGAGTACTCCCATGGGTGCAAGGAGTACTTCTATGGGTTCTCCTAAATAGGATAAATCAGGCAGAAAACTCTCGCAAAGAACTCTATCAAATCCTGAAAGAATTTACAGCTCCCACCAACCAGCCATCGATCCCTAACTCCCAAACCTGGACCGACTCTCTTTCTGAATTCTTTGAGGAAAAAATCCTGGCCATTCATCGGTCTTTTCCACCACCATATAACAACACTAATTCTGAAGATGTGCCCAGCATGTCCTCTGACCCCCTCACATCTTGGGCGAATTCACCAAGCTTGACACCAAGGC
The DNA here is from genome assembly GCA_963921515.1 of Calotriton arnoldi. Classification (NCBI taxonomy): domain Eukaryota; kingdom Metazoa; phylum Chordata; class Amphibia; order Caudata; family Salamandridae; genus Calotriton; species Calotriton arnoldi. The sequence goes on along the minus strand of CAWUFW010011650.1, from coordinate 217,294 downwards.
AGTCACTACTGTTATGTTGAAGATAAAATCAGGTTCTCCCACTGACTCTGTACCTCCAAAAATCCTTCCCACAATTGCTCCGGTATTACTGGAGAGTCTCACAGGGCTTTTTAATAAGTCACTCTTGGAGGCGGACTTTCCAAAAAGCTGGAAGGCAGCTAGGGTAAGACCTATCCTGAAAAAATCCACTGCCGACCCAAAACTGCTCCCAAACTACCGTCCAATCTCTCTGCTTCCTTACTTCGGGAAAATATTAGAATCACTCATTAACCAACAGCTCGTTGACCATCTCGAGAGCCAGGGACTGCTTGATCCCTCTCAGTCTGGTTTTAGGGCGGCCCACAGCACAGAGACAGCACTGGTCGAGGTAACAGATAACATCAGGCTGGCCTTGGACAAACATCAGTCGGCCATCCTCGTCCTGCTCGACCTGTCCGCCGCCTTTGACACCATCTCCCATAGCATTCTAGAACATCGGCTTTGGGAGATAGGTGTCAGAGGCAATGCCCTCGAGTGGTTTAAGAGCTATCTAGCCGACCGAGTAACAACAGTACAAATTGGCAATAACATCTCATGTGAGAGACCAGTCAAGATGGGAGTGCCACAGGGCTCCATTCTGAGCCCGACCCTGTTTAACCTGTACATGACGCCACTGGCCAAGGTGATCAGATCTTACGGATTTGATGTAATATCTTATGCAGATGACACGCAGATTCTGATCACTATTGGCCCAGATCCCACTGAAACACAGCAGCGCTTCAATAAATGCCTGTCCCACATTGACAGGTGGATGAGCTCCAATCCCCTACAACTAAATGGAGCCAAGTCGGAGATTATGCTCTTCGGCAAAGCACAGGAGCACTGGTCCACCGACTGGTGGCCACCCCACCTTGGCCCTTGTCCAACTCCCAAACTGACGGTACGAAACTTAGGCTTCCACATAGACAATCAATTGTCCATGAAAAACCAGATCAACCACATCATCGGCACCTGTTTCGGAGTAATGCGTAGCCTGCGGAAGGTTTTCAAATGGATTCCAACTGAGGCTAGGAAACCATTAGTCCAGGGACTAATAATAAATCGAATGGACTACGGAAACGCCCTACTGTTCTCAATTAATGAAAACCTTCTGGACAGACTACAAATTTTGCAGAATACTGCGGCAAGGCTGGTCCTGGATCTTCCGCCCAGATCTTCCTCCGCACCCTGCCTGAGATCTCTACACTGGCTTCCAGTGAGAAAGCGAATCCTCTTCAAGATCCTTTGTCTGATCCACAAACACCTGTACGGAAAAGGCCCGAGATACTGGTCCAAGAAACTATGCTGGTACCAACCACGCAGGATGCTCAGATCCAGTAACACATTTTTGCTTACCCCTCTCAAAATCCACACGGCCAGAAAAGGAGGCAGGTCTTTCTCGCCCCATCATCATGGAACAAAATTCCTATCCATCTGCGTACTGTTTCGGATCATAACTTCTTTCGTAAGAGGCTGAAGTCATGGCTATTTGACATCTGAGCTATCTTCTCTTCAGAGCCGTCTGCAAGCGCCACGAGACTTCCCAGTGATGTGTGCGCTGTACAAATGTCCCTGATTTGATTTGATTTGATACTTCTATGGGTGCCAGGAGTACTCCCATGGGTGCAAGGAGTACTCCCATGGCTGCAAGGAGTACTCCCATGGGTGCAAGGAGTACTCCCATGGGTGCAAGGAGTACTTCTATTGGTGCCAAGAGTACTTCTATGGGTGCAAGGAGTACTCCCATGGGTGCAAGGAGTACTTTTATTGGTGCCAGGAGTACTTCTATGGGTGGATGGACTACTTCCATGGGTGCAAGGAGTACTTCTATGGGTGCAAGGAGAACTTTCATGGGTGCCAGGAGTACTTCTATGGGTGCAAGGAGTACTTCCATGGGTGCAAGGAGTACTTCCATGGGTGCAAGGAGTACTTCTATGGGTGCAAGGAGAACTTTCATGGGTGCAAGGAGTACTTCTATGGGTGCAAAGAGTACTTCCATGGGTGCAAGGAGTACTTCTATTGGTGCAAGGAGTACTTCTATGGGTGCAAGGAGTACTCCCATGGGTGCAAGGAGTACTCCCATGGGTGCAAGGAGTACTCCCATGGGTGCAAGGAGTACTTCCATAGGTGCCAGGAGTACTTTTATTGGTGCCAGGAGTACTTCTATGGGTGGATGGACTACTTCTATGGGTGTAAGGAGTACGACTATGGGTGCAAGGAGTACTTCTATGGGAGTAAGGAGTATGACTATGGGTGCAAGGTGTACTTTCATGGGTGCCAGGAGTACTTCTATGGGTGTAAGGAGTACTTCTATGGGTGCCAGGAGTACTTCTATGGATGCCAGGAGTACTTCCATGGGTGCCAGGAGTACTTCTATGGGTGTAAGGAGTGCGACTATGGGTGTAAGGAGTACTTCTATGGGTGCAAGGAGTACTTCTATTGGTGCCAGGAGTACTTCTATGGGGGCAAGGAGTACTTCAATTGTTGCCAGAAGTACTTCCATGGGTGCAAGGAGTACTTCCATGGGTGCCAGGAGTACTTCTATGGTTGCAAGGAGTACTTCCATGGGTGCCAGGAGTACTTTTGTGGGTGTGAGGAGTACTTCTATGTGCTCAGGGAGTCCTTCTATGGGTGCAAGGAGTACTTCTATGGGTGCAAGGAGTACTTCTATGGGTGACAGGAGTCCAAGTACTTCTATGGGTGCAAGGAGTACTTCTATGGGTGCAAGGAGTATTTCAATGGGTGCCAGGAGTACTTCTATGGGTGCCAGGAGTACTTCCATGGGTGCGAGGAGTACTTCTATGGGTGCCAGGAGTACTTCTATGGGTGCAAGGAGTACTTCCATGGGTGCGAAGAGTACTTCTATGGGTGCAAGGAGTACTTCTATGGGCGCAAGGAATACTTCTATGGGCACAAGGAGTACTTCCATGGGTGCCAGGAGTACTTTTGTGGGTGCGAGGACTGGAGTACTTCTATGGGCTCAGGGAGTTCTTCTATGGGTGACAGGAGTCCTTCTTTGGGTGCAAGGAGTACTTCTATGGGTGCAAGGAGTACTTCTATGGGTGACAGGAGTACTTCTAAGGGTGCAAGGAGTACTTCTATGGGTGCGAGGAGTACTTCTATGGGTGACAGGAGTACTTCTATGGGCTCAGGGAGTTCTTCTATGGGTGACAGGAGTCCTTCTTTGGGTGCAAGGAGTACTTCTATGGGTGCAAGGAGTACTTCTATGGGTGACAGGAGTACTTCTAAGGGTGCAAGGAGTACTTCTATGGGTGCGAGGAGTACTTCTATGGGTGACAGGAGTACTTCTATGGGTGACAGGAGTCCTTCTATGGGTGACATGAGTACTTTTGTGGGTGCGTGGACTGGAGTACTTCTATGGGCTCAGGGAGTCCTATGGGTGCAAGGAGTACTTCTATGGGCGCAAGGAGTACTTCTATGGGTGACAAGAGTCCAAGTACTTCTATCGGTGCAAGGAGTGCTTCTATGGGTGCAAGGAGTATTTCAATGGGTGCCAGGAGTACTTCTATGGGTGCCAGGAGTACTTCTATGGGTGCAAGGAGTACTTCCATGGGTGCGAGGAGTACTTCTGTGGATGCCAGGAGTACTTCTATGGGTGCCAGGAGTACTTCTATGGGAGCAAGGAGTACTTCCATGGATGCGAGGAGTACTTCTATGGGTGCAAGGAGTACTTCTATGGGTGCAAGGAGTACTTCCATGGGTGCCAGGAGTACCTTCATGGGTGCGAGGACTGGAGTACTTCTATGGGCTCAGGGAGTCCTTCTATGGGTGACAGGAGTCCTTCTTTGGGTGCAATGAGTACTTCTATGGGTGACAGGAGTACTTCTATGGGTGCGAGGAGTACTTCTATGGGTGACAGGAGTCCTTCTATGGGTGACAGGAGTCCTTCTATGGGTGACAGGAGTCCTTCTATGGGTGACAGGAGTACTTCTATGGGTGACAGGAGTCATTCTATGGGTGACAGGAGTCCTTCTATGGGTGACAGGAGTCCTTCTATGGGTGACAGGAGTCCTTCTATGGGTGACAGGAGTCCTTCTATGGGTGACAGGAGTACTTTCGTGGGTGCGTGGACTGGAGTACTTCTATGGGCTCAGGGAGTACTTCTATGGGTGACAGGAGTCCTTCTTTGGGTGCAAGGAGTACTTCTATGGGTGACAGGAGTACTTTCGTGGGTGCGTGGACTGGAGTACTTCTATGGGCTCAGGGAGTACTTCTATGGGTGACAGGAGTCCTTCTTTGGGTGCAAGGAGTACTTCTATGGGTGACAGGAGTACTTTTGTGGGTGCGTGGACTGGAGTACTTCTATGGGCTCAGGGAGTACTTCTATGGGTGACAGGAGTCCTTCTTTGGGTGCAAGGAGTACTTCTATGGGTGACAGGAGTACTTTTGTGGGTGCGTGGACTGGAGTACTTCAATGGGCTCAGGGAGTACTTCTATGGGTGCCAGGAGTACTTCTATGGGAGCGAGGAGTACTTCCATGGATGCGAGGAGTACTTCTATGAGTGCAAGGAGTACTTCTATGGGTGCAAGGAGTACTTCCATGGGTGCCAGGAGTACCTTCGTGGGTGCGAGGACTGGAGTACTTCTATGGGCTCAGGGAGTCCTTCTATGGGTGACAGGAGTCCTTCTTTGGGTGCAATGAGTACTTCTATGGGTGACAGGAGTACTTCTATGGGTGCGAGGAGTACTTCTATGGGTGACAGGAGTCCTTCTATGGGTGACAGGAGTCCTTCTATGGGTGACAGGAGTCCTTCTATGGGTGACAGGAGTCCTTCTATGGGTGACAGGAGTACTTCTATGGGTGACAGGAGTCATTCTATGGGTGACAGGAGTCCTTCTATGGGTGACAGGAGTCCTTCTATGGGTGACAGGAGTCCTTCTATGGGTGACAGGAGTCCTTCTATGGGTGACAGGAGTACTTTCGTGGGTGCGTGGACTGGAGTACTTCTATGGGCTCAGGAGTACTTCTATGGGTGACAGGAGTCCTTCTTTGGGTGCAAGGAGTACTTCTATGGGTGACAGGAGTACTTTCGTGGGTGCGTGGACTGGAGTACTTCTATGGGCTCAGGGAGTACTTCTATGGGTGACAGGAGTCCTTCTTTGGGTGCAAGGAGTACTTCTATGGGTGACAGGAGTACTTTCGTGGGTGCGTGGACTGGAGTACTTCTATGGGCTCAGGGAGTACTTCTATGGGTGACAGGAGTCCTTCTTTGGGTGCAAGGAGTACTTCTATGGGTGACAGGAGTACTTTCGTGGGTGCGTGGACTGGAGTACTTCTATGGGCTCAGGGAGTACTTCTATGGGTGACAGGAGTCCTTCTTTGGGTGCAAGGAGTACTTCTATGGGTGACAGGAGTACTTTTGTGGGTGCGTGGACTGGAGTACTTCTATGGGCTCAGGGAGTACTTCTATGGGTGACAGGAGTCCAAGTACTTCTTTGGGTGCAAGGAGTACTTCTATGGGTGACAGGAGTACTTTTGTGGGTGCGTGGACTGGAGTACTTCTATGGGCTCAGGGAGTACTTCTATGGGTGACAGGAGTCCAAGTACTTCTTTGGGTGCAAGGAGTACTTCTATGGGTGACAGGAGTACTTTTGTGGGTGCGTGGACTGGAGTACTTCTATGGGCTCAGGGAGTACTTCTATGGGTGACAGGAGTCCAAGTACTTCTTTGGGTGCAAGGAGTACTTCTATGGGTGACAGGAGTACTTTTGTGGGTGCGTGGACTGGAGTACTTCTATGGGCTCAGGGAGTACTTCTATGGGTGACAGGAGTCCAAGTACTTCTTTGGGTGCAGATGTACTTTATTTTTGGTTAACCAGTCACTATATGGACCTCACTCATGAAGGTAACTTACACTGTTAAGTAATTAACACTTGTGAGTAAGTTTACTACTTTTTGGCTATTCACAAGATCAGAGTGTAAATTTACTTCAAAAGTGTAACTTGCATGTGTCCACCAAGTTGAAGGGCGTGGCCTATTCACAATCTGCATTTTGTCGTACATTTTTAGTACTACAATATCAGTACAAACGTACTACAAAATGCTATTCTTAAACTGTTCTTCTAAAGTACTACTGCAAAAAACAGTGATATTTTAGCTGTGCAATTTGTGAATAGCAAACTGTGAAAATGCTCGCCAGCAAACTCATAAAGCAAGATGAGTCACAGCCGAGCCAAGGGTCTGGCTTGACTCTAAGAGTCCGTGCACGAGCTGAGCCTTGAGAAGGTTTGTCATGTATATTGTGCAACAAAAATAATGTAACAATACGATGCAGTCTCTTCAAAATTCAAAAAAGTGTATTTCTTTAATACGTGAAAATGTTTTACCTTAGTACATCAGATTATATCACTGCATAGACAGACATTTGTTAAAAGTGATAGTTTTTAAATATGAATTTAGAAACATTAATGGCTCACATCCAACGACAATGCCATTAGCTGACTAATAAGCAAGTCAGTAGTCATGTAAACCCTAAAAGTGGCCTAGATTCTTATTACAGATGGGGCAACATTATAGTCTAATAAATCAAACACGAGAAGTGTTTGTACAGCGCACATCCTGAAGTCCTATATGTGATAATAAAGAAAAAGTAGGCTCCGTGAAATAAAATGTTTGGCAGCGATCACTCACTTTGGACAGGCATGGAATCTGGCATTGGTTCCAGGCTATCTGGTTTCAAATTTTGGATTTCGGCCATCAGATCGGTAAATCTCTCTCTCCCTTTCGCTCTTATTTTTCATCAAAGGTCACAGTTTTTTTTTCTTGGCACACTACGAGAAAAACTGACACAGACATGGCAGGCCCGACTCAGAGCCCCCTTACCCAAATACCAGGCTAAGAATGCATTTAATTGGGGGTGTCACCCCCGAAACACACCCTCCCACCTGGAGCCATATCCCTGGCAGGTAGCATAATTGCCCACAGACCCAAAAGGTCCTAGGATGCTTGTTTCCAGTCCAGGGAGGACCTGGCTTGGCAGTTCGGGCTGGACTGTTCCCATGAGGCACAGGGTCAAGACTGATTTGCATATGGCTAGGTTCAAACTGGAATGGCATGGTGAGCAAAAAAACGATGGATTTAGGCCCAGATCTCTGTACTGGGGTGAATGTATGACATTGTTCTGCATTCTGTCCATCAACTGTTGTTTTTGCATTTGTCACCCTGAGTGGGACGGGTATGCCCAGACGTGGGTCCCGTGCTCTCCATGCCACTGGAATCAAGCTATCCTGGCTGAAGAGGGTGAAACCCGAAACCGGTCCTAGGATGCTTGTTTCCGATCCAGGAGGACCTGGCTTGGCAGTTCGGGTTGGACTGTTCCCATGAGGCACAGGGTCAAGACTGATTTGCATATGGCCAGGTCTAAACTGGGGTGGCATGGTGAGCAAAAGAATGATGGATTTAACCCAGATCTCTTGACTGGGGGTGAATGTTTTGATTTGTTCTGCATTCCGTCCATCAATTGTGTGTCTTTTGCTTTCTCGCCCTAAGTGCTCCAGGTATGCCCAGACGTGGGTCCTGGGCTCACTGTGCCACTGGAATCAAGCTATCCTGGCTGAAGAGGGGTGAAACCCCGAAACCGGTCCTAGGATGCTTGTTTCCGGTCCAGGGAGGACCTGGCTTGGCAGTTCGGGCTGGACTGTTCCCATGAGGCACAGGGTCAAGACTGATTTGCATATGGCCAGGTCTAAACTGGGGTGGCATGGTGAGCAAAAGAATGATGGATTTAACCCAGATCTCTTGACTGGGGGTGAATGTTTTGATTTGTTCTGCATTCCGTCCATCAATTGTGTGTCTTTTGCTTTCTCGCCCTAAGTGCGCCAGGTATGCCCAGACGTGGGTCCTGGGCTCACTGTGCCACTGGAATCAAGCTATCCTGGCTGAAGAGGGTGAAACCCCGAAACCGGTCCTAGGATGCTTGTTTCCGGTCCAGGGAGGACCTGGCTTGGCAGTTCGGGCTGGACTGTTCCCATGAGGCACAGGGTCAAGACTGATTTGCATATGGCCAGGTCTAAACTGGGGTGGCATGGTGAGCAAAAGAATGATGGATTTAACCCAGATCTCTTGACTGGGGGTGAATGTTTTGATTTGTTCTGCATTCCGTCCATCAATTGTGTGTCTTTTGCTTTCTCGCCCTAAGTGCGCCAGGTATGCCCAGACGTGGGTCCTGGGCTCACTGTGCCACTGGAATCAAGCTATCCTGGCTGAAGAGGGTGAAACCCCGAAACCGGTCCTAGGATGCTTGTTTCCGGTCCAGGGAGGACCTGGCTTGGCAGTTCGGGCTGGACTGTTCCCATGAGGCACAGGGTCAAGACTGATTTGCGTATGGCCAGGTCTAAACTGGGGTGGCATGGTGAGCAAAAGAATGATGGATTTAACCCAGATCTCTTGACTGGGGGTGAATGTTTTGATTTGTTCTGCATTCCGTCCATCAATTGTGTGTCTTTTGCTTTAATAACATGAGCTGCATTAAAAAACCTGTCACTTGCGTGTTGGTAAAGCACAGGAAGAAGCACAGGCAATATAGTGTGGAGAAGGGGTTCACTGTGGAAGAGGCAGTGGGGGCGCGGGAGGGCTGCAGAGGGTCACAACTCACAAGCAGGGCTGGACGTAATCAATTGACTGGGACTGCGCCTTGGGCTGAAAGAAACTTTGATGTTTGTTGTGGGGGCAGGGATCGTTTCAATGTGCCGGCGAGAGGTGTGAGGAAGATGGGAGGAGGCAGGGGGTTGATGGAGTGTTAAGAATTTCTCTGCAGTACATTAAGGGCTGGTCTCAAGCTGCGCACATGCCACTTGTTTCATAAGTTTTGCTGAAATTGGCGGCGGCTACAGGGATATACAGGCAGCAGTGGCATCTCTGATTAATGTATTTTTTCACTGCCATGTGTCAATTGGCATTGTTGGAAGGCCTGGTAATAATGTGCTCTGTGCATTGTTCGTGTTTATGACGGGACAGCTGATGTTTGTGGATAAAGATCAGCCTGATAGTTCTTAGTATATCAGTGCACAGGCCTCTTTTACGAGCTGAGCCCTGAAATGCAGCAAACATCCCCTAAAATAAGAGAAAGCCTCTTCAAAATACAAATATGCACCTTTCTTTAACACGCTGAAGCTTTGGCATTAATATGTCACATTATATAAGTGCACAACACTGATTAAAAGTTAACCCTGGGCGGAGTATGCGTAGTGGTGCTCCTGTGTTGTTCCACGGAGTAAAAAAAACTGACAGGAAAGTGAACCTTGCACCAATAACAATAACATTATTACGTGTAACTGCAGCACCACTGTCAGCGCAGGTGTGAAACCTTTTCCTGCCTCTTCTTGGATCATGCAGACTTCCCTTCAACTTGAAATAAAGCTTTCTATTTGTTTCATTTACAAACACAGTACATACAACAATAAATCCATGTTTTGCAAATGCACATCACACACATTCTTACATCAACAGTCACTCCATTACCAGCCCATTTTACACAAATTATGCCCTCCCTCTCTTCCTCCGTGCTGAACCATCGGAATCACTTTTTCAGAAGAAACTAAAAACCTGCTTCTTCCGTGCATAGGTCTTCCCTTTCTGCTCCGTCCCTCCAACGGTCGAGTCTGTGCCTCAGCGCGGGGACACACCAGTAGGTGTAACCAGGCGCTTTACGAGCTTGCCTATTATTATTATCCATGGATGCTTCATGTTTTGATTTCATTGTGCATTACCTGAGAGGATGAGGTTTTACAAACATTGTCTATTTGCAATTTATTATTCACTATATGACAGTGCATACTGTGAACTGAGTTTTAGCCATGTGTGCTTAATTGAGTAGAAACGGTGGGTGTGTGATTATGATGGGACATGATTGAGAGCTTTGTAGTTAAGGCAGAATGCAGTGCCTGTTTCTCACCGTGCCTGTCAGTGAGTCCTAAAGCTGTTCAGACTACATGCTCCTCCAATTCAGGCTCATGTACAAACCACAGGCAGTGATGGTCATATATATGTTAATTGTAAAAATGTGAAAAATGGATGGAAGACTTACACAACTTTCCAACTAAGACATCACCAAAGAGAAACAAAACCTAGCACTTGCAGCAGGCGAGTGGGTGTGTGATGTTTGTGTGTGTGTGTTTTGAAGATGTTGAAGTAGAGGAGGTGAAATTAAGTATGTTCAGGAGAGAGTGAAAAAATGGTGCACAAGAAGAAAGAGATGACATGTGAGATAAGAATATTAAAGATTTCAGAAAGCTGTGGGGACAAAAAGGATATGTGTTAAGAGAGGATATTTTCATTTCACATTATCTTAACAAAATCATTGTTACTCATTTGTTTGATACACCTAAAAAGCATTGGCAAAGCCAATAAGTCTGGCTTGTTTCAGTCTTAGATCCCATTGTTGTGTTATGTGGAACCTGATGTGATATTGAAGAATGGCTCTTGGGGTTACAATCTGATGCTGCATATTCAGTGCAATCATGTGTCAGGTTTCAGGGTTGTGGCAGTCTGCTACCCAATTCCTATGGTGTCAAAGTTTGTCATCCTCATGTTGCTGCGCTGTCATCTATTCCACTACGAATACATTCAAATTCAGCTGTTAACAAAATAATCTCTTTATAATTTGAAAGAGTCTGTCATATTTTTTGCATGTCACTTGCTGTATCATTTCATGTGGGATATTCTAAAGGATCGTATCTGGCTCAACCCTCCCTATGAATTTCCAGTCTTGCATATCTCTACCTCTCGTGCAGCATGAATGCCAGGGAAAAGCTGCATCACAGAAGGACTAACACACAATGTGGGTTTATAAACCTGTTTAGCGTAACAAATGCTAATAAAGAAACATGGAAGTACATGCCTGTTTTGCCTAAAGTGGAAATCAGGGTAACTCATGCATGCATGGTCAGTTTCTTGGCGCACATAGCCTTGGCTGCAGCGCACAGAGACATTACATTGCCGCACACAGAGGAAATAAATTAGAGGGAACATTGGTCAGGATACTTTTGTAATATGGCAATTATCCCTCACTTTGCTCGAATGATCACTCTGTAACAATTTAGACAACCCTCAAATACTTTTAATCTGATTTCTTTTCATGTGGGTTGTTTTAGGTATAAGTTTTAGAAGGGAAATGGCCAGGTGACAACCCTATGTGTGGGAGATTGGGCTGGTATAAAGAGTAACGAGGAGTTCTGGCCAAATTCCCACAATCTCCACACTGCAGAATTTTTTTCCTTTTGAGCTATACAGTGACAATAGAAAAAAACACGGCTCCAGCGAGCGAAGCTGGCGAGTGTGAGCGAGATTTTGCGTCCCCTAGCGTGAATTCCGGTCACTTGGAAGCCTTCCAGAGTAACTTTATAACACGAGTGGTCACGGTCAGAGGGCTGCTTCGTGGGTAGGATTTTCTACTCGCGTGGCAGCAGAATCAGCACGAATGGCCGCGTGCTCTTGCGCACCGCTGGGTGTCATTTGTACTGATTTTTCAGCTTGGAGAGCTCAACCGGTGCTAAATCAGTGTGTTCTGCATTTTTTCTACCCGTTAGTGGAACTCTGTGGAATCTCGCAGAGTTTTTATGTAGGTCTGTGAAATTCTGCGTTGTGAAATTCCAAGTTCCACCCACCCCTAATTTACAGCTCAGGGGTTCTAGTGTAGAGGACATTGGGCACACTACAGAGGCCAGGTGGGCCTTAGCTAAGGGTTTGGGCAGATTGGAGGGGCTTGTTGGTTCTTCCCTGCAGGGACTTGGGCAGTCTTGGCTTCAGAGTACTCGGCAGACAGCAGGGGCACGGGCATTGGCACACTGGATAGAGGGGGGCTCTTATCTGAAGTGGGTGGTCGGAGTAACACTGAAAAAGACGTGCAAGAAGTAAAACAGAAACACAACTATATTCAGGACTAATTACAGTGACCAACACCATCGCAGCCAGGTACCTTTTATGTATGTGGCAGGTGAGGCCTCACCGCGTCCTTCAGTAATGGGGGCTTGCATGTGACCCGGAAGTGCTGCCCTTGCTTCCCCTCCACGGTAAGCCAAGCTCTGCTTTCACTGCTGTGCATGGGACCGGTTCACAGCAATGGCACTGCACCCCCCTAAATCAATCAGGGGGCTGGGTGATCCAACTGGGGTGCACGGTCAGGATGCAACAGTGGGGATGCAGGACAGGACAGCCTGCCTGGACTGTTAGCGGGAGAAAACACTACATTATGAAGTGGAAACTGGAGACTTGAAAACAGAATCATGCATCCTATGTGCTACAGTATGATTGTTTCAAACATTTGTAGAGGAAGTGCGTAGCAATGCATTTTATAATCAGCTATTGATGCTGATTCTTTGTTATTTGTGTCACATGTGCTTGCTATGTTTCATGGCTGAAGAGGGGCCAGAAGCCATGTTCTTTGCGGTTGTACATTGTTATGGACAGGTGTGCTGGATCAGACACCCTCAGCAGCGTCAGTCTCTCCTCCCCACATGTATGCACAATGCGCACATGGCGTGACCCCATCTCTCTCTCTGGGGTGGCACCCTTGCCATAGGGCTGCTGTAATGGCACTGAGAGGCTGGCCGTCGATACCGCGGCGAGCGACTTCCCACATTGGAACACATGAACACACCACCAGAGACTCCGTCGACTTGAAAGTATTTTATTTGGGGTTTAGTGAAACTGCGACTCGCACAGCAATGACCTTCAGGGACGTGTCAAGGTCCCTTCTTGTTTGAGCTAAGATGCCACCCCTTGCCCAAACGGGCAGACATCAACGCCCACTTCAGTGCTCAGGGGCAGCTCAAAGTGCGCCTCGCTGGTGGCATCGACGACGCGTTGACTTACTGCAACAAACCTTCTCTGGCGGTCCTGGGACCAGCAGAAGTCATGTCCCTTTCTGGTCAGGCCTCTCTTCGGCGTAGTGAGGGTGGTAAAGTCTGGGATGTTCCTCTGACAGAAGCTGGCCAAGCCCAGAACCCAGAGAGCTTGGAAGCATCGGACAGATGTTCTAATGAGGTCTTCACTTCATCCAAACCCAGCATCAGTCCCTCACATGAGGATGTGTGGCAGTAGAACAGGAGCGAAGGCTGAGAAGACCTAGGGGCATATGTACGAGCCCCAATCACCACCGGAGCATCACGTTCAATGACGCTCTGATGGCGTAGCGACATTCGCCGTATTTACAAGGTGGCACTAAGCCCCTTAACGTGGCTTAACGCCACCTTGTAAATATGTCCCTTTCCGCCACAAACCTCTGCGGCAAAGGGGCGTGCAAAGAGTGTTGCTGTGGGCATTCCACCACAACACCCATTACTTTTGACGCTGCCCCAGATTTACAAGGCTGAGGTAGCGTCAAAAAGAAACGCCACAGAATACCAGGCGTTAGAATGGCGAAAGGAGGAGAAATTATTAATTTCTCTTCATTTTTTGCTCTTTCCATGTATGCAACCCGTGCAATATGGCAGCAGGGTGACTGCGCAGGTGTTAGGCAGCTTTTTTGCGCCAGCACTAGGGGAAGCGCAGGGGTGCACCGTATTCTTGTGAATACAGCGCATGCCTGCGTTTTGAAAATGTCGGAGCGTAGCGCTGCTGATTTTGGCGCAGCTCCGCGCTCCATAATCTTTTTGTAAATATGCCCCTGAATTTCTTCCGGTTAAGAGTGAGGCTGAATGCAACAAGAGCTTCGCAAACATCCACATGAGCTGTGCTGTGTTCCTGCTGAGTCCGGCCGAAGACCAGGATATCGTCGCTGTAATTCAGGCAGGTGGAGAGCCCATGAATAAACCTTTCTTCCTAAAGTGCTCTGGCAACAGATGATGCGGTGGAACTCACCCCTTATACCTGGCGAGGCCGATGTCAGTGACAGTGTTGGTACCTTTAGACACCTCTTCCAGCTGCTTCCTAGCTCGGTCAGGACCTGTGCATCACCGAGAACGTGACCCGTGTCCGAGATCCTCGGAGCTGAATGTCACTCCTGAAGGCGATTTATTCTTATTAACTGTTTTTGTTCTCAGATTGACATTAACCTGCACACACACAGATGCATGCATTTGCATAGGTTGTGATTATTCATGCTTGGATTGACCACAGCTAATGCAGGCCTGTATTTTAAAATGGCGAACATCTGGGTGCCATCTTGTTTCACAGAATGTGTGTATTTCTTTATTTCGAGGAGGTCCTGACTCCACCTTTACAAACATGAATGTGTCCTTGTCTTCATTCTCATGTGAAATGTTTTCCTTTACGTGATAACTGTAGAATGTTTTCATTCATTTGAACAAGTGCGCCTGCACAGTGCAAGCTCTCTGATGGACCTTGTAATGTTGCAGATCACTGTAAGTGTGAAGGATGCTTAGAGAAGCCTCATTGTGAACAATCCTTAGAAACTACTGAGCTTGGCTTATCTTCGTCTTCTTTAACCTGATTGGAGGACTTTATGGGAACAAGTGTTAGAATTGTGTGATTTAAGCTAGCGCAGTGTAACAAACACTCATGTTCTTTTGTGGAGCACTTTACACTCTTCCCTCTGACATATTGCAAAGATGCTTTTGTCCACTTCGAGACAACTTGGAGTAGGGTGCGTAGGGTGCGTAGGGTGCGCTCTCTGTGGGAGAACTGACTTGAATTAATCGTTTTTCTTTTGAGATGATTTTATACTCATTTCTCGTACGTTTTATGATTTCAATTGAGTTGAACTTCCTAACTGTGTAATGCATTCATGTATTGATTATTGATTGATACTAACTTGATGATTTTAGATTTGTAAACATTTAATCTTTAATAATTCTTTATAGTTTTAAAACTTAACCACGCTCTGTCTTCCTTGCGGAGCCTAAAATGGTTCACGTTATTGAAACGCATTGATTCATTTAGGAATCAAGATTCATCAGAAAGTGCTTTATGGGCCCTGAATTTGCATGAAACAAAGCGCTTCATCACTCCGTTTGTCCTGCAGGACTCGGCTTTGTCTTGGCCACATAGATGTGACCAATGGAGTTGCCCCCGTCGCAGGTGCAATTATATCCGACTGTAGAAGAAGTCCATTTTAATTGCCACCTGGTTTTCAATCCGGAAGATTATGCCCCCGAGACCCTGAGCCATTACCTTGACGTGATGCTCCTGTCGATGTGCAGGGAAATCGACCTGCTTTACCATTTGCCCAAGTCACACACCGTACAGGTAAGAGCCACAGTCCGAAAATAGCATCTGCAGGGCTATGACGCGAACAAGCAATAGGTGAGACTTTGGACATTTGTGGCTTGCAAAGAGCCTGAGTAGGGCTGCAGGACAAACTCGGGACCTGGTTCACAAACTGCACTTTGGAGTAAGTTTAACACTTTTCGGTATTCACAAACTGTACTTTTGTAGTAACTTACACTTTTGTAGTCCGTCCAGCACTACTACACATGGCCAACCACTGGTACCTCCCATAGAAAATAATGAAGTTAGGGAATTAAAATAAAACCCTAGATGAAATAATGTTAAATTGCATTATTTAAATACTTAAACGTATAAATAAATGTAAATTAATGTTAAAAAATATATTAAAAAGTACATATTGATTATATTAAATAATTAAATATATATAAATGGTGCATCTATATTATATTAAAAAGGGAAGGATAAAAACAAAGGTGCAGTGTGGGAGCACCAAAGTGAGTGAGCTGAAAGGAGCGGGAACTTTACAACAGAACAAGTTGCGAGGCACAGAGTGATTGCGCTGCTGCTACGTTAGGTCACCAGAAAGTTCCCGCCCTATCCCCTGTCCGCGGAGGGCGCCCCTGATTGGCGTGCGGATACAACTATATCAACTTGCTGTTTGTATCATTGTTCACTTTAGTATTGAATCTGTCAAACAAACTGATTGGAACATCATTGAATTGGATAACTTGCTCAAAAAGAAAATATTTGCAGAGCCGGACATCATCCGACTGTAGGCGAAGAAGTGTAAGAAACAAAAGACAAGACAGCAGCCCTTTTCCATATGTGCACCCAGGATCTGGTACAACATCCCCGTATCCATCACAACCCCCACACCCAACTGTGATCCTTTGTAGGACCACGAACCAGCATACATGAGCCACCGCCTGAACTTCCTCCAACCATCCACAAACCTTCACTCCGCCTCCCTCGCACAGACACTGCACATCCACCGTAGCCACAGCGGGGGGTGCTCCTTCTCCCACCGCCAAGTCCTGGAATGCCCTCCCTCTCCACCTCCTGACATCACCCTCGCTGACGGACTTCAGAAAGAGACTCAAGACCTGGCGTTTGACTGAGTCCACTAATCCAGCGCCTGGGTACCCTCACAGGTGATAAGTTGCGCTCTACAAGTACTGAACTGAGTGATTGATTGAAAGGAAAGCGTTGAAGACTCCGCTCTTTAAAGAACACTACATCACAGTGCATTAACAGTGCACAACCAGCTGCCTCTCCTGTCACTCGTCGACTTAAAGCCTGTCTTTGACCATGTTCAGCGCTCCAATGCCTTTTGGCTAGGTTCACGATATAGATATACCATATACCTACATACAGAGCTAAAGTTAATGGAATCAGACATTGCATTTCTACAAGAAGGTCATGTGAGTAATACAATAGTGAAAAAAGCTCAAACGCAGTGGAAGGACACTGTGATTCCTAATGCTTCCTCATAAAATGCTCGAATTGTCACAGTTTTGTTTTGGAAGCACTTTGGGGCATATTTACAAGCCCCTATATCCAGTGGAGCGTCACTTTTTTGACACTCCGGTGGCGTAGCGCCATATTCAAAATTTACAAGGTGGCGCTAAGCCACTTAGCATTGCTTAACTCCACCTTGTCAATATGCCCCTTTCCACCGCAGTCCTCTGCGGCCAAGGGGCGTGCAATGAGTGTTGTTGTGGGCGTTCCAGCACAACACCCATTGCTTTTGACGCTGCCCCAGATTTACAAGGAGGTGTAAATATGAGGCAGCGCCAAAAACTAACGCCAAGCAAGAGCAGGTGTTAGAACGGCTTTTATTTCTCCTCGTTTTTGCTTTTTATATGTGTGCTGCATTCAGCACACCTAGAAAGAGCAAAAAGCCATTAATAATTGTTTATGTGCAGGAAGGTGTCTCCTCCTGCACATAAACAATCATTAAATAATGACGATGTGCTACTTATATGTGTGCTGCAGAATGCAGAACACATAGAAGTAACAAATAGCCATTATGCATTGTTTATGTACAGGAAGGGACACCTTCCTGCACATAAACAATCATTCCCTGCGACGCAAGTGCCCTCACAATATGATGCAAGGGCACCTGCGTTGGCATTAGGCAGCTAATTTTAGTGCTAGCACTAGGGAAAACAATGGGGTGCGCCTTATTGTAGTAAATATGGCGCATCCCTGCGTTTCGAAAATGTTGGAGCGCGACGCTGCCAAATCTGGGGGCAGATCTACAAGGAAGTGCCACAGCGCGGCAACGCAAGTCCTTTGGCTGCGCCACGCTGCGGCACTTCCGAAGCACAGGAATGCAACATATTTACAATAATATGTCGCATTCCTGTGCTCTCCCCTGCGCTGGCGCACAAACTGCAGCCATGCGCCGGCGCAGGCACCCTTGCACCATGGTGCAAGGATGCCTGCGTCGTGGGGGGATTCGTAGCTGCCAAGGTTTCAGATTGCTTATGTGTGACATTTTCATAATTTCAGTGTAATTATGAGTGACATTCAGCGACTATGAGTGACACTTTCTCGCGAGCAAAATTATGCAATAAAGAAGAGGGAAACATATAAATACAAGAAATGAAACATATTTTAACAGCAAGAAACCCTAATGAGAGCTTACAACTGTTGTAAAGCTCCAGAAATGGAAGTAAGTAAATTAGTAAGTAAGTCCGTTTTTATATAGCGCAGCTACTCACCCTTACGGGTCTCAAGGCGCTGGGGGCCGTAGTGGAAATTAAGTGAGCTATTGCCCAGAGTCACATGGTGCTGAGCTAAGCTGCCGCCGGAGCCGGGGATCGAACCGTGAACCCTGAAGTCAGCTGCCCTGGCCGCTGCACCACACCTCTAGCACTAGCACTAAGCTAGTAAAAAGCAGGAACTCACAGCTAATCCTCATCAAAAACAGTTTTGCGAATGTGTGGTTCATGTTCTTTCTCTCCTTCTCCCCTTTTGCCCTCTTTCTTGCTTTTTCCCTCCTTTCCACTGTCTCATTTCCCTCCCTGGTACTCTTTTTATTCCTCCTTCCTCACCCCCTCCCACTTTCCCCGTCTCTGCAATCTGGACCTAAACGCACTGTGAAGCAGTCAGCACTGTCCACTTTCTAGCGCTTTTTTCAAGTCATTCAGTTATCCAACCCTCTTCCCCCACTAGCCACCCTCCACTTGGCTGCCAGAGGGGAGAGCTTTTGGCTTTGCCAATACTTGTTAAATCTACTATTCCTCTGCATACTATGAGCACACACTCCTGCCCAACAAGTGCAGCGTAACGCTGCGTCCGCATAAACCCCATTTTTACTGGACAAAATGATATTATGTGCGACGTCACCGCGCCCATTCACTCTGGGAGAAACACATGAAGTGCAGCTACATTAATGAACAAAAAAAGATGAAACCGTTTAGACATTGGATTAAAAGCTGCATTCTAATCATTCAGTATAGAATGCTGTGAAACGTAAAACACTTTTATGAAACAGGAAATTATCCTGCGGTACTATCCTTCCTAATGACCATGTCAGCTCCACATATGCAAAGCTGTATTGTCAAGGGCCATATATACTGACTTGGCCCTGGGCCCTGGGCCCGGCGCGCTCTGATGAAATAAAGAGCCTTGCAGCAGGGTGTTTAGAAAAGAGCGCACTCTGTGATGCGCTATCCTATGTCCTGCAAGCTCCTGAGTCCTCTTGCTGGACAATCAGTGATAAGGGGCTTTTTTTCACGGCAGACTGCCCCAGTACATCTCCCCTCCCCGTCCTGAACTGACCAAGATTGTGAGCCGTCTCTGGCGGTCACTTCTGCCTGCCCCTCTCTTTGCTCCCTGTGGCGTCACCTTAAGAGCGCATTTTAAATGAAGAGCAAAGGATCCTGGCACTGGCTTTTGCCTGGAATGGCCACACTTCTCCCCTGCATCTCCCTGACCCTCTCTCGGCAGTGTGTGCGAGCAGGAAAGGCCTGTGTGAACAGCTAGGGGGCAAGGATGCACTCTACACAGCGTGTGTGCCCCCACTGAAGTTAAGTGCAGAAAAACAGCCTTTCCGAAAGGCAGAGGAGCTGCACATGCCGTCTGAAACTTGCGTTCTGCTATCACATAGTGAAAACTAAACTACAAGTGATTCTAAGAATAACAAGCATTGGCATAGCCAATAGGTCTTGCCTTTGGGACCTTATAGGTGTTTAGCCATGTAACAGTTGATGTTATTGCACCAAGGATATTGTGCTGGATAACTAAACACTTATAAGGTCCCAAAGGTGAGACCTATTGGCTATGCCAATGCTTGTTTTAAAATGTATCCACTGTTCAGTGAGGGTACCTAAAAAATAGATGCAAACAATTAATGCCATGACCTTTAATACATTACTGGTAGGAGTGATGGAGACGGCCCTGCACGCTGGCTGTTTTGGTGAGTGAAGGGGTCCCGTGGAGTGCAGATACCGGCACTGCGGGCCAGTAGTGAGCGGGCATGGCTGGGCTGCGGGGCACTTGAAAACACTGTCACACCTGGGGAATACGTGCGCCCCCAGTGGATAACAAAAAGGCCCTGGAGAAAACAGAAAGCACGGAGCTGGACAGTGACGCGTTCTAGTGGAGAAACATGGGAGACTGGCAAAATAACGACCGTCGCGCCTCCTGCTGATTGGGGACACGTGGGCATGCACTTTAGGATACCACAGTGGGCTCGTCAGGGAGTGGTTGAAAAATGTACAAGGGCTGCATGGAGCACTTGGAAGGCTGTGGAAAAAGCACTTGCACAGAACACGTACCCACTCATTATGTAGACAGTGAGTCCACTATTAATTGGCAGGCAGATGGATATTTTAGGACACGGCCGACCTTTTGTTGAATGATCTGAAAATTGGTCTCCATGCAGCATACCTACTACTGACCTGTATGCCCCCCAAAAAGTGGGCACAGAAGAATCAAAAGGCCTTAATTGCATATGTGCATTCCTCCCATAATCTGCTGTCTATGGAGGCCTCTGATGCAAAATTTGCACTATTAAAAACCACACCTACTGCAGAAGAGATGTCTCTCATAAAACAGGATCTCTAGAACTCTCTGCAGGGCCTCTGCAAAGATATCCGGGAAGACATGAGTAAGGGCATTGAACGCAACAATACAAACCTTATGAGCATGCTTGTCTCCAAGATTCATGAACTACGCAAGGATGTGGATGCTGTAGGCTCCAGGATATTCAACGTCAAAAGTCAAACCGAAAGTTTGGAGACTACGGTGATTATGCCCGGAACTTACTAAGGCACCTAGAGGCAACACAGTTCAAAGTACGCACTATACAAAAACCCTCTTGCGTGACAAAAACGACAGAAAAAAATACCATCCTGAAATAAGCAAATACACTTAGGGAACGCAATGCAGGGTGAAGTGTAGAATGTGAACTGTAAATCAGGTTTGCATTGCTGACATAAAAGTAAGATTTTTTACACTCATTGATCAGTGTTTACTTCACTAAGGCTAATGACAATTGGTATATATCCCGAAAGGCGAGATCAGCTCTACTTAAAGCTCGGACCCCCTTCCTGACAACCTACCCCCATTTGGCAGGTGCAACCCTCTTTTAAATAATACAGAGTCTCCTATAGTGTCTAGAATTCCGTCTGGGTCGAGTGTCGCTAGATACTTCCACTGTGCTCGGGAAGGGAGGAACAGACAGAAGGAAGGTGGGACAGAGACGTGCGAGCTAGGTCGATACCAAGCGAAGAGCGCTCCTGGGAATGGGAAGCACCCACTTTGCACTGCACCACAAACAAGACAACTAGCAGTCTGATCTTCAAGAGTTCAACACTTGCGCGCTAGAACAGATAAGGATATAAAGATATACAGTTCGTTAAGGTCTTTGCAGTCTGATTTTTCTCAGTGACCACATCTAAAGAGCAATTTGCCTCGAAGACGGCCACTACGGCATTCTCTATGCAAACCCTCATCACCTTCCAAAAATGTTATGTTCTACATTCATTTTAATACGGTCACCCTCTTAAACTCAGAGAGCAATCAACTGTGTTTCTAGAGTACTTCGTATGAACGTCTATAACGCTATATAACGTACCGATAGCATTAATCTGCGCAGGAAGTTCTGCGTTCTTCTGCTGGTGGCCTGTCTTCAATGCCTCTTGTTAATTCACTTACCCACCTGCTCGTTCTAGGTTGTTGCGCTCCTACAGATGACAGTGACACCCGACTGTCAGCATAACACAGTACGAAGACTAGTTATACTAGCACATGGCGCTATGGAAACAGAGGAAGGACACGTTAACAATTGATTGAAGCGTCAAGACCTACGGCCACGTTTAAAGGGCGCGCTCTGACATCCAAATACTTTTTAACGCCGCTTGTTAAAGGATGTTCGCTGTTTTCTTAGGTCCAGCGCGCAGTAACATCGATATTTAAAAATCCATTAAGTACATTATTATTTATTTAATAAATACATTTTAAGCAGAACAGCTGTCATTGAAAACACGGGGAAAAGAGTATGAAATAATAAAGTAGGCATTTAGTGGATTGTGCAATTACATTCGTATTCGTTCTATTTACTTTGACAACTATTTGTAGTGATGTGCGCTAGGTAATTGTTTTGACTTGAAGCAAAACAAAACAAGCGCTGAAAGACCAGCGCGGCCCCGCGGCCGTGAAAGTTAGCCGAGAGCAGGTTTGGCAGGAGAGGAGGAGGCAGCAGGGGGAGGGGAGACAGGAGGGGGCCTGCGCCTGTTTCCCTTGCGGGAGCGAGCAGGAACCATATGTTAATTCCAAACACATGGTTTCAAGGCTCGCTCCCGCAAGGGAATCGCCAAACGTGCACGCGTTGCATTCAAAGCAATGCAATGCGTGCACGTTTTTGCCTGAAAAACGGAATCGATTGCTAAAGGTCTTTTTCCTAAGCTGCGCATGCGCGCTGCGTAGGCAAGACCTAAAAATCAAGATGCAAAAAACGATTCCCTCACGTCACAGTGGATGAACTCAGTCAGCTCCCCGACGGAGCAGGCAGCTTCTAATTTGAGTGCCCTTCACACCAACCCTAACAGCCCTGCCAAGTATCACGCAACAGGCGTGAGACTAACGCATATTAATGCCGGTGTCCGCATCTCCGCATTAAATGCATTGTCACACATATGTAGCTTAGATCCCTGACACCCTTTGGGGATCATGAGGCGTCCAAATACAGGCTTGTGCTAAGCACTGCCCCCTCTGCCTGCGATTGAATTTAGGTTTCCTGCGCCGGCCGAGAGAGCTCGTAGTCATGGTAACATGCCACACAGAGATACATTGTTTCTTTCTCCCTCTGTCAGCCCCGCTCGTCCGTCGGGCCTCTCTGAGACCCACGTGTGGTTGCAGGATCTCCCAGCGGGGGCGTGGCTGCTTTACTGTGTGTGTTGGGTTAGGGCCTTCTGTACTCGTGCCAGCAGGCGGGACCCCTAGAACAACTGGAATGGACAGTTTACTGCCAGCCTGCCCTGTAAGTCTTGTCTTTAGCAGCCGCCGAATCACTCAGCCAGGAGCAGCCCACGATGAGAGCCTCGTGAGCACTACATGAATTCAGTCACCACAGTAAGTAATACGACACGTTAGGGATTGTTTTTGTGCAGGAAGGGGCACCTTCCCGCACAAAAACAATCACTACAGGCATTTTCCGCTTTCAATGCGTGCTGTAAAATGCAGCACGCATTGAAAGAGGAAAAAACGAGGAGAAATGAAAACATATCTCCTCGTTGCGCCTCGCTACGCCTCCCCTAGGGGGGCGTAGCATTGACACGCATTTCCAGATTTACGATTCCTCGTAAATCTGGAAATGTGTCTCATTCCATGGGTGTTGCGTGGGAACACCCACAGCAACACCCATGGAACGCCCCTTCCACGCAAAGTGCTGCATGTGAAGGGGCCATATTTACAAGGAGAGGAAAAGTCACGCAGGGTGGCTTCTCCTCTCCTTGTAAATATGGAGAAGTGAATGCGCCTCCAGTACGTCACAAAAAGTGACGTACTGGTGGCGCAGGGGGCTTGTAAATCTGCCCCGAGGTGTTGAGCCCCGCTCTGACATATTCTAGTAAATATGCCCCATAGAGAGGGAGATATTACGTATACTGCAGGGTGATGAAGGAAAATGCTGATGGTTGTGGTGACTGCCTGATGGGGGTGCCAAATAATTTAGATAATAAGTTATCCCCACAAGTAATTCAGTGTGAATTGTTCTACAAGGTGTCACAAGAAATTCTATATTTTTCAACACTCAACATTATTGAAATAATTAACTTAGTGCAGGGTTGGTCCTGTAGGTGATTGTGAGAAGTTGGCCTGGCATATCCTGTCCACTAGTTATAGTGGGCACCTTGCACCAGTCCAATCGACCCTTATTGGTGATAGGTTTAAAGACAACCTTTTTTGAAAGCTATCCTAATGGTAGCTATGGAGAGCAGCCTTCAGGCTAAGTCTTGAAGGAGTGTAAAGCAGCTTGGTTTACCAGATTATAACCTCTTGAATAACCAAATGAAAGGAGAACCACACCAGGTATATATAAAATATATGTATTTATTTCTAAACACTCACTACTAATCTCTTTATGAGATTAGAGTTCAAGATACACAATATCACAGTATTAAAACGACAGTAAATAGCACAATATACAATGGGCCCCAGGGGGGGACCAAACCATATATTAAGAAAGTGGTATAAGAACCACGACTTGACTAGACACAGAGTTCCTAGAGCACGTAGAATCGCTGGGACCCCAAGGAACCACCCAAGGAACCACCCAAGGTAGTGACACAGGAGACCCACGGGGGACGTGTGCAGTGTGAGAACACAGCCGCGAGCGCCGTAGGATTCTATGAGGAAAGTTGCGGTTGGAATTTTAAAGCAAAAGGACACTTAGGAGAGGACTTTGAGCAAACCCCTTTAGACTTAAGGGGTTCTAGGGCCAACACCCACGGGAGCACCGGAGTACTCGAGTTACCTCACCCAGGGAAGCCGGGTGCATAGGTGTCAAATGGTGTCGGGAATCGTCGTTGATTTCAATGGCGATCTGCTGCAAAGTGCTGCTGCCGTGAAGGAGAAAAGTGTCCAGTGTGATCCAAGCCTGGATCGAAGATGTGAAGAATCTGAAAGCAGAGGGGACAGAGTCTGGGTCACTAGCCAGTGACCAGGAGCGGAGCAATCGAATGCCCACCGATGTCGGGTGCTTCAGGTGCGAAGAGGTGAAGCTTGAGTCTGCAGCCACGGGGTCCCAGAGATGTCAAGGACAACCAGAAGCTGGATTCGAGCTGTCCCATGAAGGATGTCGAGTGTTGGTGTGTCGGTGCTAGGATTGAACACAACAAGCCTTGGCAACAGCAACCCACACAGGAAGAGAAAAGATGCTTCTGTGCAGACCAGCAAGGTCCTAGGGACTCCCCAAGTGATGGACAGTCAGGGCACGTCTGGAGCAACCGGGGAAGCCCAATTAAAGTTAGAGTTGCCTTGTTAGGGACCCACAGGTCAAAGGACCAGGGATCGCGAAGGGACCTCGAGAGGAATCACAAAATGGCGGCCCACGGAACACTCGTTGAGTGTAGGCCAGCAATCTTCGGTATGATCACTGTTCGGGGTCAGAGCTACAAGTAACCCAAAGCTCAGCCTCAGGGGTTGCCGGAAAGCTGATGCTTCTGCAAATGGACAGGGTGCCCAGGTGTTCAGGTTGCACGGTCACCACAAGGGATACGGGCCTCAGACTTGCTGTGGGCACAGATCGACCTCGGAGACCTCGAAAAACCCACCTCCTGTGTGGCAATATTCTTCGGAGTCCGTCGGAGCTTTGGAGATGCCAACCAGTCAGTTGCGTTAAAGGTGCCTGCCTTGCAGGGGAGTAACTCCTTTACTCCAAGTGAGATTCTTCAGTCATCCAGCGTAGTGTAGATCATCGAAGTACTTGGTTTCTGTGTCAGAGTTTAGTCCAGGTGTAATCTAAAGTCCTGTAGTCAGGGGTTCCTACTTTATACCTAAGGAAGGGGTGGGACAAACTCTGGGGACCCACCTATGGGAGGGTCAGGAAAGAGGGGTGGCTACACCCATTTCCTTTGTCCAGTTTCGCGCCAGAGCAGGGGCTGCGTGCCCCTGCAACCAGTTTGAGCTGGACTATGCACAGGGACACCAAATGTGCCCCCAGTGCAGACTTCAAAGCACTCGTGGAGTGCACCCACCCAGCCCCAATACACTAAAGACTGTCTTGGAGGTTGTCACACCTCCCTGTGACAGGAAACCTATTGTCCAGGCCTCCCCTGCCGGAGTTTCGTCCAGCAGCAGGAGGGCAGACTCGTGTCTGTGGCTGCAGCATCAATTTTGTGATGTCAGGGTTCTGTTAAGCTGGTACCGGGTGTACCGGTGGTGCCATGTTTCTCCCTCTAGTAGGGTGGGATCATACCTCCCATCCCAGTTACTGGGGTGGAGGTATGATTCCAAGGTGTTTGACACCAAACACGACAGATTTCCATGCAGCCATTCTCAAGTTAGCATTTACCGCGAGGTCATAATGCACTTAAGAGTATATGGTCTGGCTGCATCACAAACAACCCCGGAATGAAGATTCCGAAAGCTGCAGAGGGGCTCTGCTCATGCATGGGCACCCTCTCACACAAAACCCAGCACCCTGCCTTCAGGATTGTTAAGGCCTGCCATAGGGGTGACTGATAGGTTTACATGTGCAGTGATATGGAGAGATATAGGGAACCTATATCTCAGTAAGGGGTGGATACACCACCTTACACAGGCTGCTGTAGCAGACCTGTGGTGTCATTTTAAAAGGCTTCCCAGGGGTGGCACAATATGTTATGTTATGTTATGTTATGTTATGTTATAGGCATTTATAAAGCGCGAGCGGTTACCCAAAGGTGTCCTGGTGCTAGCTGCTCTCGACTGTGCATTGGGGTGGAGGGTATTTTTACAAGGTAAAGAGCCATGTCTTCAGTTCCTTCCTGAAGGTTAGGATATTAGTTGTGTTTCTCAGATAGAGAGGGAGATCATTCCAGGCCTTGGCAACACCGGCAATAAAGCTTCTCCCTCCCCATGTAACTTTTTTTATAGATGGTACTGATACCAACTTCGCGCCAAGGGAACGAAGAGTTCTTTTAGGTTGATACCATTTGAGATGCTGTTTAAGGTAATCTGGGCCTGTACCTTGCAGTGCTTTGTGCACGATGCATAGAGCTTTAAAGCGTACCCTTTTCCTGACAGGCAACCAATGGAGTTTTTTGATTTCCTTGGAAATTGGTGTAAATTTCGGGGTACCAGTAAGCAATCTTGCCGCCGCATTTTGTAACAATTGGAGCTTGTTCAAGAAACGTTCTTGAATATTTAGGTAAAGACCATTGCAGTAATCCAGCCTAGACATAATAAGTGCCGTGACAACTGTCCGCCGACTGTCTACCGGTAGGAAATGTAGTATTTTCTTAATCATTTTGAGGGTATAAAAGGTGGCTGAAGCTACTGCATTTATCTGGTCACCAAAATTGAGCTTGTCGTCAATTATCACTCCTAGATTCTTTACTTTCCTAGTGGGTGTAGGGAGAATGCCCAAAGTATCCGGCCACCAATTGGGGGTCCAGAAGTTGGCATCATTTCCGAATAAAATTACCTCAGTCTTACCTGAGTTAAGTTTCAGGCAATTTTGCGACATCCACCTCCCGACTGCCTCCATACAGTCGTGGAACTGAATGTCTATTCCTACTCCCTGTCCTGGTCGCAGAGCCACCACAATTTGCGTGTCGTCTGCGTAAGAAGTCAGGTCAAAACCAAAAGAGCCAATTAAGGAAGCCAGGGATGAGACATATACGTTAAAAAGAGTCGGACTAAGGGAGGAGCCCTGAGATACATGCTGCAGCCCCTGGTAGTCCTCTGGGGTACCTATGCCCTGGGTACATAGTATACCAAATACTAGGGACTCACAAGCGTACCCCAGAATCCAATCTGCAGTGTACCTAAAGTACATAAAATCAATTTAGAGTAGAAAGCAGATAGACTGGGGTCCTGATTAGCAGGGCCTCAGTCTGGCTAAGTCGAAAAACAGTGAAACATCAGCAAAAAGTGGGGGTAACTATAAGAAGCAGATCATACTCTCCTACACAACCCCCCCCCCCCCAAACGTCAGGACATTAAACTAACCTTGACCAGTTGAGTCTTCATGTTCTAAGTGGAAATATCTGGAGAGTCCATCTGCATTGGCATGGTTACTCCCAGGTCTATGTTCCACTGTATAGTCCATCCCCTGTAGGGAAATGGACCACCTCAAAAGTTTGGGGTTTTCACCCTTCATCTGTTTTAGCCATAAGAGGGGCTTGTGGTCTGTCGGAACAATGAAGTGAGTGCCAAACAAGTATGGCCTCAGCTTCTTCAAGGTCCAAACCACAGCAAAGGCCTCCCTCTCAATGGCTGACCAACGTTTCTCTCTGGGGGTCAACCTTCTGCTAATAAAAGCTACTGGCTGATCCTGACCTTCATCATTCAATTGTGATAACACAGCCCCTACCCCCAACTCAGATGCATCTGTTTGGACAATGAATTGCTTGGAGTAATCAGGACTTTGCAGAATGGGAGCAGTGCACATGGCCTGCTTCAGGTCATCAAATGCCTTTTGACAGCTCTTAGACTTGGCATCTTTTGGCGTGTTTCCCCTGACTTTTTGCTTTCTGACCTCCCGGTTTTGACTCTGTTTTTGCTGGTGTAATGATTCTGCGCACTTTCCTCACTGCGGTCCAGTGGGAAAGTGCAAGTGCTCCTGTATAAAATGTGTTATGGATTGGTGTTTCCATGATTGGCCTATTTGGTTTATCTGTCAGCCCCTTGTAAAGTGCACTGCGAGTGCCAGGGCCTATAGACCAAATGCTGTTGGTGGGCTGCAGCACTCGATTGTGCCACCCACGCAAACAGCCCGTAAAGTGTAACTCGGGCCTGCCAACGCAGAGCCTGTGCGCAGCCTGGGGCTGCCATGTCGACTTGGCAAGTGCACACACTTGCCAGTCCCTAAACCTTCCCTTGGCTACATGTTAGTCACCCCTAAGGTAGGCCCAAGGTACCCCTGTGGGCAGGGTGCGGTGTATGCGAAAGGTAGGACATGCCCGGGTGTGTGCGGCATGTCCCGATAGTGAATTACAGCCTAGTTCGTTTTCACTATTGCAAGGCTACCTGTTCCCCTAGGCCAGAACGGGCAGTTTTGATTATTACAGCTTATAATCCTAACTGACCCCGGGAACGTGGTAGAAATTCGAGTTTAGTATGCCTGGACTCAGAATGATAAAATGCATCTTTTAGTGAAGTTGGTTTTAACATTCTGTGTTTGAAAATACCACTTTTAGAAAGTGGGTATTTTCTTGTCTAACCATCCAAGCCTGCCTCTGCGAGGTTGTGTATTCCTTGTCTGGAATGTGAGTGACAGGGGCTGGGGGATGCCAGGAGACAGGGTGAGTCAGCGCAGGGCTGAATAGCCAGATCGACCTGTAGATGGGTGGGAGGGGTCGCACCTGGGCCATGAATAGGACAGTGCCTTCCCTCCACAATGCTGGCTCCACCTCCTGTGGTGCGTCTGATGTCCCTGGCCTACTCACTGAAAGAAGGGACGGAGACTTGTCAACAAAGTGCTCCAGAACTGGTTTGGACTAGGCAAAGGCCTCTCTGCCTTCAGAGAACAAAGGAATTTGGGATATAAATATTGGGGCCCTGACCCCATGAATTTAGATCTCGCTGGAATCAAGGAACCTGCCAAGACGAAGAGCTGGAAGATCTGCCAGGAGGAGTACTGCCCCTTTGCTGTGTTGTTGCTTTGTTGGGTTGGCCTGCAGTTGCTGCTTCTGTCTTGGGCAGTGAAAGGACTGGACTGAACTTTCTCCAAACTTGTGCTGAGTATCTCCAAGGGCCTGAAACCGAGCTGGCCTCCTGTTAAGAAGTCTCAGGGACTACAAAGACTTCACAAGCCTCTGGGTACCGCTTCTGGAACGCTGTTTCAGTCGCCACAGAGGAAGGGAACTGCAACCGACTCCGTCAACCGAATCCATCCCTGGCCGGTGACCTGTTTGCACCGCAGACCGCATCGCCCCGCTTCGCATCGCAACCCTGGTCTCACCGTGGGCGACGTCCGACGCCGCCAACATCGAGCCGCTGCTTGCACCGTGACCTGTGGGCACCGCAGTTCGCATCGCATTGCTTCACTGGGCCAGCCGGACCAGACCGACACTGTCGCTGCAACTGGCTCAAGAGTCGTGACCGCACCGCATTTGGGGCACCGCTCGCACGTCTGCGACGCACCGCTCCGACTCGCACCGCTGTCCGACGCCAGCTCCCGCACTCCGGCTTGGTCGCCTGCATCGCAACCTGTCAGCACCGCATCGAGCATCGTCTCGCCCTGCATCGCACGCCTTGGACTCACCGACTCCGTCTGCACGACGCTCATCGAGCCGCTGCCTGCACCGCATCGAGGGACACCGCACCTTGCATCGCTCCGTCTTGCACCGCAACCGCGACGAACGCCGACCGGCTCGTACACTCGGTACCAGCCACAACGAGATAAGGTACTGTGACCGAGTCTGTTCACGACTCTGCTGGCCCGTATCGACGCGGTCGGCTGGAACTGTTAGACTCTGGGGTTTTCAGCATCACGGTAGGCTCGGACGGAGCTACCGACTCGTACGAACTTTGCTTTTGTGCTATTCCTGCAAAGAAGAAGTTAACGTATCAAGTATTCATTCGTAAAGTATAGTATTGTGGATTTTTGTCGTAATTGGTCTTGTCTTGAGTATATAAAATATTGGTTATTTTTCTAAACTGGTGTGGTGTCCGTTTGTAGTGCTTACACTGTATTACTGTTGGTTATGTGCAAATGCTTTACACACTGCCTCTGAATTAAGCCTGACTGCTCGTGCCAAGCTACCACGAGGGTGAGCAGGGGTTACTTCACGAGTGTAACAACCCTTACCCTGACTAGGAAGAAGGGTCCCTACTTGGACAAAGGTGCAAGCCCTTGCCAACTAGAGATCCCATTTCTAACATTGGGTGGCAGCGGTGAGGATAGGACTTGTGTTTGCACTTGACTTACAGTGATTGGTGTGCACTACTACCATATCGCAGACCATTACGTACCACATACTGGTTCTTTTTCTTTTGGCCTATTTTTGATCTTGCCAGTTTTCAACTCACGACTTTTGTCATGCCTGAATCAATTGCATCATCCGTTGCATCTCTGGAAGTTATCTTTGAGGAGGACAGGTTGGAATCCTACGCCGTAAAGGAGTTACGAGCGATTTGTAAAAACCTGAAAGTCCAAATTAAAGGCCTCACAAGGAAGGAGGAGCTACAGAAAGCGCTGAGGGCCTGGGTAGCAGCCAGACATGCCAATGGGCAGCCTGGTGATCTCAGTAAGGAGGTGGAGGAGCCTAATTCCAGGGTGGATGTGCTTTTGGGTAGGGGGAACCCGCCAGGTCAGGCAGCAGCAGTCTGTCCCCAGAGGAGCTGGAGGACAGGCGGGAGACAAGGCAGTTTGAGCTGCAGAAGCTCAGGCTGGAGAGTGAGCGGGAGGAGAAGAGATTGGCCATAGAGGAGAGGAAGATGCTCTTAGAGCATGAGAGAGAACTGAAGGAGCTAGAACTTAGGAGTAAGTCAGGCTCAGATGGTGGCAGCAATTCGTCCAGAAAGGCAGACAGGATTGTGCACATTCCCAAGAACGTAGGCAAGGAGTTCAAGAAGGGGGATGACATACAAAGGTGGTTTCAGGGTTATGAGGCAGCCATACACATGAATGGGGTCCCTGAGGAGAATTGGGGAGCAGGATTGTGGCCACTTTTCCCGGAAGAAGCAAGGGATGCTCTGATAGCTTTGGGTAAGGGGTATCACCTCACCTATGCTGACATGAAGGATGCCCTTCTCACGAAGTATGGTCTTACTCCTGAAAAGTACAGGGATCAGTTCAGGTCCAGTAAGAAGTCTGATGCCAACACTTGGTTGGAATGTGTGGATGTGTTCTGCAGGTCTCTGGATGGTTGGGTGAAGGGCAGTAGCGTAACAGATTTTCAGGGGCTCAACAACTTGATTGCATGGGAGCACTTGTCTAGTCTATGTTTTGCAGATCTGCGCCAGCACCTAGTTGATAGTAAGCTAACTGACCCCAGGAAGCTTGCTATGGAAGCGGACCGCTGGGTGAGTACCAGGGTCCACAAGAAAGCGTTTGGGGGAGACTCAGCCAAAGGTGGGCAGGGTCCCCAGCAGAAAAGTGGGGGGGACAAGGGTAAAGCACAGGAGTTCTCTAAAGGGCCCCAAACTAGTACCCAGGGTAAAGGTTCCCAGCCCCCCACTGATAAGAAGAAAGGGGTCTCTACAGGGAAGCCTGTTGAGACCGGCCCCCGCAAGTGTTATGCATGTGACCAGGTAGGTCACTTTAAGGGGGACCCCAAGTGCCCGAAGGGGACACAGCCACCCACCGGTGGACAGTCCAAAGTGTTGGCTAGTGTAGCGCTTGGGGAGGAGGGGTGCCCACAGGAGGGTGGGGATCCCGCAGAAATGACCCTTGTCTCACTAGGGGACAGTGAGATGGTCCCAGGAAACCAGGTGCCCCCTAACACAAAGAAATATAGCACCTGGGTGACCATTAACGGGAACAGGGTAGAGGCTCTCAGAGATACTGGAGCCAGTGTGACCTCAGTCCGGTGTCACCTGGTGTCTGAGAAGCAAGTAGTCCCAGGAGCATTCCACCAAGTAGTTGCTGTAGACAACTCGGAGCGCCAGTGTATGGTGGCGCAGGTTCCCTTTGAATGGGGGGGTCTCAGGTCCCTTGAGGGTGGTTGTGAGCCCTACCATGCCTGTAGATTGTCTGCTAGGAAACGACCTGGAGCAGTCCTCATGGAAGGAGGTTGAGCTCAGGTCTCACTTGGAGATGCTTGGGTTGCCAGAGTGGGCATGCGTGTCTACTCGGTCAATGGCAGCCAGAAAGGGTGATCAAAAGGACTTGGAGCCTGAAACAGTGGCCCAAGTCCCTGCCAAGAGAAAGGGCAGGGGGCGCGGGAAACCGGCCCCCGAAGTTCCCACGGACCGGGAGGAGGCGGACCTCGAGGGGACGCCCCGGTGCCTACAGGGGAGCAGGTAGCCGAACTGGGAGACATCTCTGAGCTGACCCATTGGCAGCAAGAAGGGGGTCCCACCAGGGAGGAGTTCTGCAGGGAGCAGAACGAGTGCCCTACTCTGGAGGGTCTGCGGCGGCAGGCTGCAGACCAGGCAGCTGGTAATCAGTCCGGGTCACATCTGATCTACTGGGAGAGCGGTCTCCTATACAGTGAGCCTAAGGTTGCTGAGCCTGGGTCAGCCCGTGTGCTGGTGGTACCCCAGCGCTTCAGGACCTTCCTACTGGGTCTGGCTCATGACGTGCCTTTGGCAGGACATTTGGGGCAGGACAAGACCTTTGACAGGCTTGTCACCCACTTCTTTTGGCCCCAAATGCGAAGGCAGTCAGATGCACACTGTAGGTCTTGCCAAACTTGCCAGGCAAGTGGTAAGAGTGGGAGGAAGGTCAAAGCTCCTCTCCAACCTTTTCCGGTAGTTGGAACACCCTTTGAAAGGGTAGGGATGGATATAGTGGGGCCACTGGATCCCAAGACAGCCATGGGCAACAGGTACATCCTGGTCTTGGTGGACCATGCCACCCGGTACCCGGAGGCAATCCCTCTCAGGACGACGACGGCGCCAGTGGTGGGCCGGGCGTTAATGGGGATCTTTTCCCGTGTGGGATTCCCCAGAGAGGTGGTTTCCGATAGGGGGACCAATTTCATATCGAAGTATATGACATCCCTGTGGAAGGAGTGTGGTGTAACCTACAAGTTCACCACTCCTTACCACCCACAAGGAAACGGTCTGGTGGAGAGATTCAACCAGACCTTGAAAGGCATGATCAAGGGTCTAACAGAACCCATGAGGCGTAAGTGGGACGTCCTCTTGCCATGCCTACTCTTTGCGTACAGGGAGGTGCCTCAGAAGTCTCTAGGGTACAGCCCCTTTGAGCTCCTGTATGGCCACCCTGTCAGAGGACCTCTGAGTTTGGTAAAGGAAGGCTGGGAGGCGGCTCCCAGGAAAACTCCCCAGGATGTATTTAGCTACATGCTGGCCTTTAGAAACCAAACTGCCCGCTTCAGGAAACTTGCTCAGGCGAACCTAGAAGCAAGCCAGGAAGAAATGAAGAGATGGTATGACCAGAACGCCACTCTGGTCGAATTTCAACCTGGGCAAAAAGTGTGTGTCATGGCCCCAGTGGCACCTTGTGCCTTGCAGGACAAGTGGACTGGGCCATATGAGGTGGTGGAGCGCAAAAGTGACGTCACCTACCTGGTGGATTTGCAGGCTCCAAGGAACCCTTTGAGGGTCCTTCACGTGAACCGCCTCAAGCCCCACTTCGAGAGGTCCGAAGTGAGTATGCTCTTGGCGACAGATGATGGGGTGGAAGAGGAGAGCGAGCCTCTCCTGACCTCCTGTCTACCAAGGAGCATGATGGGTCAGTAGAGGGTGTGATCCTCTCCCCTACTCTGACTCAGGAACAGCAGGGGGACTGTCGCCAGTTGTTGGGACAGTTCGCCCCAC
Source organism: Calotriton arnoldi (assembly GCA_963921515.1). NCBI lineage: Eukaryota > Metazoa > Chordata > Amphibia > Caudata > Salamandridae > Calotriton > Calotriton arnoldi. The sequence goes on along the minus strand of CAWUFW010011650.1, from coordinate 183,520 downwards.
TGTTCTCTCTGACCCCCGGTGTTACTCACTGGTGTACCCATGACGTGGACACTGGTGACAGCCATCCTGTGAAGCACAAGATTTACAGGTTGACTGACCGGGTCAGAGCCAGCATCAAGGAGGAGGTCTCTAAGATGTTGGCGTTAGGGGTGATTGAGCCCTCCCACAGTCCTTGGGCCAGCCCAGTGGTCTTGGTCCCAAAGGCTGCGGCACCCGGTGCCACTCCAGAACTCCGGTTTTGTGTGGACTACCGTGGGCTCAATGACGTCACCAGGACTGACGCGCACCCCATCCCCAGAGCTGATGAGCTCATTGATCGGTTGGGAGCTGCCCGGTTCCTCAGCACGTTTGATTTGACGTCTGGGTACTGGCAGATTGCCTTAACCGATGGGGCCAAGGAGAGATCAGCATTCTCAACCCCAGAAGGTCATTACCAATTCCGGGTGATGCCCTTTGGGTTGAAGAATGCCCCTGCCACCTTTCAGAGGTTGGTCAATCAGGTGTTGGCTGGGCTGGAGGATTTCAGTGCCGCCTACCTGGATGACATTGCTGTGTTCAGTTCCAGCTGGGAAGAACATTTACAGCACCTTGAGAAAGTGTTGAGGGCTCTGCAAAGTGCAGGCCTCACGATCAAGGCCAGTAAGTGCCAGATCGGGCAGGGTTCTGTGGTGTACTTGGGACACCAGGTAGGAAGCGGCCAGGTGGCGCCCCTACAACCCAAGATTGACACCATCCTGGCTTGGGAACCCCCAAGACCCAGACAGAGGTGAGAGCCTTCTTAGGTCTCACCGGCTATTATAGGAGATTTGTTAAGGGCTATGGCACCATCGTTGCCCCCTTAACAGAGCTGACCTCTAAGAGGCAGCCCAGGAAAGTGATCTGGACTGAGTCCTGCCAGAAAGCTTTTGACGCCCTGAAGGCAGCCATGTGCACGGCGCCCGTGCTCAAGGCACCTGACTTCTCCAAAGAATTTGTCGTGCAGACTGACGCTTCAGAGCATGGTGTGGGAGCGGTGCTCTCACAACTGAACGAAGAGGGCCTGGATCAGCCTGTAGTCTTCCTTAGCAGGAGACTACTTCCCAGGGAACAGAGGTGGAGTGCCATAGAAAGGGAAGCTTTTGCTGTGGTCTGGGCGCTGAAGAAGTTGAGACCATACCTGTTTGGGACTCACTTCCGGGTTCAGACAGACCACAGGCCCCTCAGATGGTTAATGCAAATGAGGGCGAGAATCCAAAACTGCTGAGGTGGTCCATCTCCCTACAGGGAATGGACTTTACGGTGGAACACTGTCCTGGTACAGAACACGCCAACGCAGATGGTCTGTCCAGGTTCTTCCGCCTTAGTGAAGAGAACTCCAATGGGGTTGGGTAGTTCTCCCTACTTTCAGCTGGAGGGGACATGTGTTAGACTTGGCATCTTTTGGCGTGTTTCCCCTGACTTTTTGCTTTCTGACCTCCCGGTTTTGACTCTGTTTTTGCTGGTGTAATGATTCTGCGCACTTTCCTCACTGCGGTCCAGTGGGAAAGTGCAAGTGCTCCTGTATAAAATGTGTTATGGATTGGTGTTTCCATGATTGGCCTATTTGGTTTATCTGTCAGCCCCTTGTAAAGTGCACTGCGAGTGCCAGGGCCTATAGACCAAATGCTGTTGGTGGGCTGCAGCACTCGATTGTGCCACCCACGCAAACAGCCCGTAAAGTGTAACTCGGGCCTGCCAACGCAGAGCCTGTGCGCAGCCTGGGGCTGCCATGTCGACTTGGCAAGTGCACACACTTGCCAGTCCCTAAACCTTCCCTTGGCTACATGTTAGTCACCCCTAAGGTAGGCCCAAGGTACCCCTGTGGGCAGGGTGCGGTGTATGCGAAAGGTAGGACATGCCCGGGTGTGTGCGGCATGTCCCGATAGTGAATTACAGCCTAGTTCGTTTTTCACTATTGCAAGGCTACCTGTTCCCCCTAGGCCAGAACGGGCAGTTTTGATTATTACAGCTTATAATCCTAACTGACCCCGGGAACGTGGTAGAAATTCGAGTTTAGTATGCCTGGACTCAGAATGATAAAATGCATCTTTTAGTGAAGTTGGTTTTAACATTCTGTGTTTGAAAATACCACTTTTAGAAAGTGGGTATTTTCTTGTCTAACCATCCAAGCCTGCCTCTGCGAGGTTGTGTATTCCTTGTCTGGAATGTGAGTGACAGGGGCTGGGGGATGCCAGGAGACAGGGTGAGTCAGCGCAGGGCTGAATAGCCAGATCGACCTGTAGATGGGTGGGAGGGGTCGCACCTGGGCCATGAATAGGACAGTGCCTTCCCTCCACAATGCTGGCTCCACCTCCTGTGGTGCGTCTGATGTCCCTGGCCTACTCACTGAAAGAAGGGACGGAGACTTGTCAACAAAGTGCTCCAGAACTGGTTTGGACTAGGCAAAGGCCTCTCTGCCTTCAGAGAACAAAGGAATTTGGGATATAAATATTGGGGCCCTGACCCCATGAATTTAGATCTCGCTGGAATCAAGGAACCTGCCAAGACGAAGAGCTGGAAGAGCTGCCAGGAGGAGTACTGCCCCTTTGCTGTGTTGTTGCTTTGTTGGGTTGGCCTGCAGTTGCTGCTTCTGTCTTGGGCAGTGAAAGGACTGGACTGAACTTTCTCCAAACTTGTGCTGAGTATCTCCAAGGGCCTGAAACCGAGCTGGCCTCCTGTTAAGAAGTCTCAGGGACTACAAAGACTTCACAAGCCTCTGGGTACCGCTTCTGGAACGCTGTTTCAGTCGCCACAGAGGAAGGGAACTGCAACCGACTCCGTCAACCGAATCCATCCCTGGCCGGTGACCTGTTTGCACCGCAGACCGCATCGCCCCGCTTCGCATCGCAACCCTGGTCTCACCGTGGCGACGTCCGACGCCGCCAACATCGAGCCGCTGCTTGCACCGTGACCTGTGGGCACCGCAGTTCGCATCGCATCGCTTCACTGGGCCAGCCGGACCAGACCGACACTGTCGCTGCAACTGGCTCAAGAGTCGTGACCGCACCGCATTTGGGGCACCGCTCGCACGTCTGCGACGCACCGCTCCGACTCGCACCGCTGTCCGACGCCAGCTCCCGCACTCCGGCTTGGTCGCCTGCATCGCAACCTGTCAGCACCGCATCGAGCATCGTCTCGCCCTGCATCGCACGCCTTGGACTCACCGACTCCGTCTGCACGACGCTCATCGAGCCGCTGCCTGCACCGCATCGAGGGACACCGCACCTTGCATCGCTCCGTCTTGCACCGCAACCGCGACGAACGCCGACCGGCTCGTACACTCCGTACCAGCCACAACGAGAAAAGGTACTGTGACCGAGTCTGTTCACGACTCTGCTGGCCCGTATCGACGCGGTCGGCTGGAACTGTTAGACTCTGGGGTTTTCAGCATCACGGTAGGCTCGGACGGAGCTACCGACTCGTACGAACTTTGCTTTTGTGCTATTCCTGCAAAGAAGAAGTTAACGTATCAAGTATTCATTCGTAAAGTATAGTATTGTGGATTTTTGTCGTAATTGGTCTTGTCTTGAGTATATAAAATATTGGTTATTTTTCTAAACTGGTGTGGTGTCCGTTTGTAGTGCTTACACTGTATTACTGTTGGTTATGTGCAAATGCTTTACACACTGCCTCTGAATTAAGCCTGACTGCTCGTGCCAAGCTACCACGAGGGTGAGCAGGGGTTACTTCACGAGTGTAACAACCCTTACCCTGACTAGGAAGAAGGGTCCCTACTTGGACAAAGGTGCAAGCCCTTGCCAACTAGAGATCCCATTTCTAACAACAGCTAACTGTCCACTGCACTTTCTTGGGCATTCTTTTAGAAGTCGTCATTCAAAGGGGTCACTATGGATCCATAACCTTTGACAAATCTTCTATAGTACCCAGTCAGGCCCAAGAAAGCTCTGACCTGAGTCTGGGTAGTTGGAGCAACCCAGTCCATGATGGTCTGGATTTTGCTCTACAATGGTTGAACCTGGCCTCCACCCACAAGGTGGCCCAGGTACACAACCTGACTCTGCCCTATCTGGCACTTGGTGGCCTTGATAGTTAGGCCTGCTTTCTGCAGGGCCTCCAAAACATTTCGCAGGTGGACCAGGTGATCCTCCCAGGTGGAGCTAAAGACAGCAATATCATCTAGATATGCTGCACTATAGGCTTCCAGGCCTGTAAGGGCTTTGTTCACCAACCTTTGAAAAGTGGCAGGTGCATTCTTCAAACCAAAGGGCATCACCACAAATTGGTAGTGCCCACTGTAGGAAGGTGGAATCTGACTACATGGTTGCCCCCATTTTTTTCTGGTGTTTTGATGGTTTTTGACTTAGTTTGGCTGGGAACCTGCTATTCAGGTCCCCAGCCTATCTGCTTTCTCTTATAAATTGATTCCCTGTACCTTAAGTACACTTCAGATTGGATTCTGGGGTGCCCTTATAAGTCCCTAGTATATGGTACACTATGTACCCAGGGCATAGGTACCCCAGAGGCCTACCAGGGGTTGAAGCATGTATTGTGCCACCCCTGGAAGGCCCTCCAAAATGACACCACAGGACTGCTACTGCAGCCTGAGTAAGGTGGTGCATGCACCCCTAACAGAGATATAGGTTCACTATATCTCACCTATCATCACATAGAAACCTATCAGTCACCCCTATGGCAGGCCTTATCAATCCTGAAGGCAGGGTGCTTGGTTTTATGTGAGAGGGTGCCCATGCATGAGCAGAGCCCCTCTGCAGCCTTCGGAATCTCCTCTCCGGGGTTGTCTGTGGTGCAGCCTGACCATATACTCTTAAGTGCATTATATCTAAACGGTAAATGCTAACTTTGGGATGGCTGCACGGAAACATGTCGTGTTTGGTGTCAAACACCTTGGAATCATACCCCCACACCGTAACTGGTGTGGGAGTATGATCCCACCCTTCTAGAGGGAGAGACATGACAGCACCGGTATACCCGGTACCACCTAAACAGAGCCTGACATCACAAAATGGATGCTGCAGCCACAGACACGAGTCTGGCCTCCTGCTGCTGACCGCAACTCCGGCAGGGGAGGCCTGGACAATAGGTTTCCTGTCACAGGGAGGTGTTACCACCTCCCAGACAGGCCTTAGTGGATTGGGGCTGGGTGGGTGCACTCGAAGAGTGCTTTGAAGTCCTGCACTGGGGGCACATTTGGTATCCTCGTGCATACCCCAGTTCAAACCGGTTGCAGGGGCTGCCAGCCCCTGCTCTGGCGCGAAACTGGACAAAGGAAATGGGTGTAGTCACCCCTCTTTCCAAACCCTCCCATAGGTGGGTCCCCAGAGTTAGTCCAACCCCTTTCTTTAGTATAAGTAATGGAACCCTGGCAACAGGACTTTAGATATCCCTGGATGAAACTCTGCAATTGAATCCTGGAACTTCGACGCTCTACTCAAGACTAGAGGACTGAAGAAATCTCCCTTGGGGTCAAGGAGTGAACTCCCCTGCTTGGCAGGCACCAACGAAGCATTTGCCGGACTGCATCTCTGAAGCTCCCGCCGGACTCCGAAGTACTTGCAGCCCAGGAAGAGGATTTCCAGACATCGCAGAGGCTGCCCCGAGTCCCCAGCAAAGCTGAGACCCGCAGCCCTCATGAGTAGCGTGGAACCAGAACTCCTGGTCACCGTGCACATTTGCTAGTGCATTGACTTCTTGATGATTCTTGAAGTCCTGCTTTGGGTTACTCGTAGCCAAGGCCCCGAGCACCATTTGCACTGAAGATTGTGAGCCTACATTCCACGAGTGTGCCGAGGGCCCGCTTCCTGCATTTCCGCTTGGGGCTCCTTTGCGATCCCTGGTCCATCAACTGGTGGGTCCCTGTGAAGGCAACTCTGATTTTCTTTGGGCGTTTCTGGTTGCTCCAGACGTGCCCTAACTCCCCACCAAGTGGTGAGTCCCTCAGACCTTGCTGGTCTGCTCCGAAGCATCTTTCTCCTTTCTGTGTGGGTTGCTGTTGCCAAGGCTTGTTGTGTTCAATCCGGACACCAACGCTGCAGCACTCGACATCCTTTGTGGGACAGCTCGAATCCAGCTCCTGGTTGTCGTCGACGCCTCCTGGTCCTCGTGGCTGAAGAGTCAAGCTTTACCTCTTTCACCTGAAGCACCCGACATCGGTGGGCATTTGACTATCGTGCCCCTGGTCACTGGCAAGTGACCCAGACTCTGTCCCCTCTGCTTTCAGGTTCTTCTCATCTTCGATCCAGGCTTGGATCTCTTCGGACACTTCGCATCTTCCCAGCAGCAGCACTTCGTGGCAGGCTGCCATTGAAAACTACGACGCGACCCGACACCATTTGACACCTATGCACCCGGCTTCCCTGGGTGAGGTAACTCGAGTACTCCGGTGCTCCCGTGGGTGTTGACCCTAGAACTGTCTAAGTCCAAGAGGGTTTGGTCCTAGTCCATTTCTAAGTGTCCTTAATCTCTAAAACGATAACCGCGACTTTCCCATATACTTTAACGGAGCTCGCAGCTGTGTTCACACACTGCACACAGCCCCCGTGGGTCCCCTGTGTCACTACCTTGGGTGGTTCCTTGGGGTCCCAGCGATTCTACAGGCTCTAGGCCTTGTGTCTACTTAAGTCGTGGTTCTTATACCACTTTCTTAATATATGGTTTGGTACGCCCCTAGGGCTAATCGTATATTGTGCTAATTTACTGTGCTATTTGACTTGTAACTTGTGTACTTTGACCTCTAGCCTCACAAAGAGACTATTGGGTAGTGTTTAGTAATAAATACATATATTTTATAGCCAAGGCCCCGAGCACCATTTGCACTGAAGATTGTGAGCCTACATTCCACGAGTGTGCCGAGGGCCCGCTTCCTGCATTTCCGCTTGGGGCTCCTTTGCGATCCCTGGTCCGTCAACTGGTGGGTCCCTGTGAAGGCAACTCTGATTTTCTTTGGGCGTTTCTGGTTGCTCCAGACGTGCCCTAACTCCCCACCAAGTGGTGAGTCCCTCAGACCTTGCTGGTCTGCTCCGAAGCATCTTTCTCCTTTCTGCGTGGGTTGCTGTTGCCAAGGCTTGTTGTGTTCAATCCGGACACCAACGCTGCAGCACTCGACATCCTTTGTGGGACAGCTCGAATCCAGCTCCTGGTTGTCGTCGACGCCTCCTGGTCCTCGTGGCTGAAGAGTCAAGCTTCACCTCTTTCACCTGAAGCACCCGACATCGGTGGGCATTTGACTATCGTGCCCCTGGTCACTGGCAAGTGACCCAGACTCTGTCCCCTCTACTTTCAGGTTCTTCTCATCTTCGATCCAGGCTTGGATCTCTTCGGACACTTCGCATCTTCCCGGCAGCAGCACTTCGTGGCAGGCTGCCATTGAAAACTACGACGCGACCCGACACCATTTGACACCTATGCACCCGGCTTCCCTGGGTGTGGTAACTCGAGTACTCTGGTGCTCCCGTGGGTGTTGACCCTAGAACTGTCTAAGTCCAAGAGGGTTTGGTCCTAGTCCATTTCTAAGTGTCCTTAATCTCTAAAACGATAACCGCGGCTTTCCCATAGACTTTAACGGAGCTCACAGCTGTGTTCACACACTGCACACAGCCCCCGTGGGTCCCCTGTGTCACTACCTTGGGTGGTTCCTTGGGGTCCCAGCGATTCTACAGGCTCTAGGCCTTGTGTCTACTTAAGTCGTGGTTCTTATACCACTTTCTTAATATATGGTTTGGTACGCCCCTAGGGCTAATCGTATATTGTGCTAATTTACTGTGCTATTTGACTTGTAACTTGTGTACTTTGACCTCTAGCCTCATAAAGAGACTATTGGGTAGTGTTTAGTAATAAATACATATATTTTATATATATACCTGGTGTGGTTCTCCTTTCATTTGGTCATTCATGAGCTTGTAACTGGTAAAACAAACAGCTTAACACTCCTTCAAGACTTAGCCTGAAGGCTGCTCTCCATAGCTACCACTAGGATAGCTTTCAATAAAGGTTGTCTTTAAACCTATCATCAATAAAGGTCATTTGGACTGGTGCAAGGTGCCCACTATAACTAGTGGACAGCATATGCCAGGCCAACTTCTCACACCCACTAGGGGTAGAAAATGCTGTTTTGGCTTTTGCATCCTCAGCTAATCTGATTTGCCAGTAGCCAGCTGTCAGGTCAAATGTGCTGAGAAACTTGGCTGACGCCAAAGTGTCTATGAGCTCATCTGCCCTTGGTATGGGATGGCATCAGTCCTAGTGACTGCATTGAGACCTCTGTAGTCTACACAAAACCTCAGCTCTCTCTTACCACCCTGGGTGGGAGGTTTAGGCACTAAGACTACTGGACTAGCCCAAGGGCTATCTGAGGGTTCAATCACACCCAAATCCAACATCTTCTGGACTTCAGTCCTGATGCAGTCCCTGACATGGTCAGGTTGCCTGTAAATCTTATTTTTAACAGGCAGACTGTCCCCAGTGTCCACTTCATGAGTGCACCAGGTAGTCTGACTTGGAGTCAGAGAGAACATATGTCTGAACTGATTGAGAACTTTTCTGCAATCAGTTTGCTGCTGGTCAGTGAGGCTGCCTGCCAAGGCTACACCATCTACTGATCCATCATCAGGGTTCTGAGAGCAGGTCAGGGAGTGGACCACTCTCTTCCTCCTGTCCCTCATCAGTAGCCATGAGCAAGCCCATGTCTGCCCTGTCAACGTATGGTTTCAGTCTGTTGACATGGAGCACCCTATGGGGGCTCCTGGGAGTTCCAAGGTCCACCAGGTAGGTAACCTCTCCCTTCTGTTCAACAATTGTATGGGGGCCACTCCACTTGTCTTGGAGGGCTGCTGGGGCCACAGGCTCCAACACCCATACTTTCTGTCCTGGCTGATAAACAGTCAACACAGCCTTTTGGTCATGCCAGGCTTTTTTTAAATTCTGGCTAGCCTCAAGGTTTTTAGTTGCTTTCTTCATGTACTCAGCCATCCGGGAGCGGAGACCAAGTACATAGTCCACAATATCCTGTTTAGGGGGTTTGAGAGGTAACTCCCATCCCTCCTTCACTAGACACAATGGACCCCTAACTGGATGTCCAAATAGAAGCTCAAATGGGCTGTAACCAACCCCCTTCTGTGGAACCTCTCTGTAGGCAAATAGAAGGCAGGGCAAAAGTATGTCCCATCTGCGCCTAAGCTTTTCTGGGAGACCTTTAATCATGCCCTTCAAGGTTTTGTTGAACCTTTCAACTAAACCATTGCATTGTGGGTGATAGGGGGTAGTAAATTTAAAATTTAGTCCACACTCCGTCCACATAGCAGTAAAGTAACTAGACATGAAGTTTGCATCTCTGTCTGATACTACCTCCTTAGAAAAACCCACCCTGCAAAAGATTCCCAGGAGGGCCCTTGCCACCACAGGAACTGTGGTGGTCCTGAGGGGAATTACTTCTGGGTACCTAGTGGCATGGTCCACCACCACCAGGATAAATCTGTGCCCAGATGCTGTTTGAGGATCTAGGGACCAACAATGTCAATCCCTACCCTCTCAAAGGGAACCCCAACCACAGGTAGTGGTATCAGGGGGGCCTTGGTAGTGCTACCTGCCTTACCACTGGCTTGACAGGTGACACAGGAGCGACAAAACTCCTTGGTGTCTTCAGACATATGAGGCCAATGAAAGTGAGGGACAATTCTGTCCCAAGTCTTGTTTTGGCCTAGGTGACCTGCTAAGGGAATATCATGTGCTAGGGTCAAGAGGAAGCTCCTAAACTTCAGAGGTTTAACCAACCTCCTGGTGGCTCCAGGCTTGGGGTCTCTACACTCTGAATTAAGGAGTCCATCATCCCAATAGATCCTATGGGACCCACTAGCACTCCCAGCAGCCTCAGCAACAGCTTGCTGTCTGAGGGGTTCAAGAGAGGGGCAGTTCAGTTGTTCCTGGCTCAGATCTGCCCTGGAAGGGCCCCCTGTCCCCAAGAACTCAACCTGATCAGGCTCAAGCTCCTCTGGGACAGTTCCTTCTTCAGGCCTGAGATCATCTTCCTCAAAAGACTGATCTGCTTCCTGAGCCAAGGGGAAAGACACTGCCTTAACCCTACTGCTCCTCCTCTTGGGTGGCACCTGGTCCATTCTTCCAGAATCCAGGGCCTGTTCAGTTTTAGACATTTGTGCCTGTGACCTGGTCATAGCAAACACATCTGCAGGGATGCCCAACATTTCTGCATGGGTCCTGAGCTCAACTTCAGCCCAAGCTGAGCTTTCCAAATCATTTCCAAGCAAGCATTCAACAGGGAGGTCTGCACTTACCACAACCTTCTTAGGGCCAGTTACCCCTCCCCAGGAGAAATTAACTGCCAGGGAATGGTCTGTCCTGACATTGCTAGCGTTGGTCACTTGGTACATTTCCCCAAGTATGATCTGCTCAGGGGCTACAAGATCTTTTGTCACCATTGTGACACTTGCTCCTGTGTCCCTGAATGCCAAAGCCTCTCTTCCATTAATCAAGGGCTGCTGTCTGTATTTGCCCAGATTACTGGGACTCACATAGGAGGACATATCCATGCCTCCATCACAGATCAGTACAGCCTGAGTTGGAACTCTGACTAGGCCAGAGTCCATCTCAGATCCCAGGGTCAACCCTACTACACCCTTATTTGGAACACCACCACTTGGAGCTGAACTAGAGGGAACAGTTGCCTTAGGGGCAATGGTGGCTGGAGTTGAGTCTTTGGTCTTTGTACAATCACTAGTCCAATGGGTTTTCTGCTTACAGATTTTACACCATGGTTTCTTTTGGCCTTTTCCTTTGTTAGATTGGGACTCCCCACCAGATGCAGATTTTTGGGGCCCTTGAGAAGACTTCTGGTCTTCACCCTTCTCCCCACCCTTATCAGAGTTCTTAGAATCTTGCTTCTTGGAGTCACCACCTTGATTCTGAACCTTCTGCCTCACCCTGGTTCTGACCCACTTGTCTGCCTTCTGACCCAATTCTTGGGGAGAGGTCATATCAGAGTCCACCAGGTACTGATGTAACAGTTGATTTTGACAGTTGTTAAGGATCTGCTCTCTCATGATCAAATTATACAATCCTTTGAAATCACACACCTTACTGCCAAGTAACCAGCCTTCCAGAGCCTTAGTAGCACAATCAACAAAGTCAACCCAGTCCTGAGTCTGTGCCTTTTGGGTATCTCTGAACTTTAACCTGTATTGTTCAGTGGTTAGGCCAAACCCTTCAATCAGAGCACTCTTCAGGACTTTGTAATTGTCAGCATCCTCTTCTCTTACAGTGAGGAGCTTGTCTCTACCTTTGTCTGCAAAGGAGAGCCACAAGATTGCTGCCCACTGCTCCTGAGGGACCCTCTGTACCTTACAGGCACTCTCAAGTGCAGTTATCCATTTGTGGATGTCATCCCCACTCTGGTAGGGAGGGACAATCTTGTTCAGGTTCCTATGGTCATGAGGATGATCTCTACCTCTAGGGACACTGCTGCTGCCACCATGGGACCCTAGTCCCAATTTCTGAGAAGCTCTCTGGACCTCCAGGAATTCCCTGTCTAAGGCCAATTGCTCTCTCTTGATTCTGAACTTAGCTCTCTCAAACTCAAGCAGTTGGCATTTCTTCTCATAAGTAAGCCTGGGCGTAGTTCGCGAAGTAGCGCTACGCGAAGCTACGCAAAGTGCAGTTCGCACTACGCGAGCTACGAGTAGCACTACGCGAACTGCGTAGTGCACTGTTCGCAATGATTGCACAGTGCCGGATGCTTGTCCGCACTGTGCAATCATTGAAAACGGCATCTTGCACAGTGCGAGCTGTCTTTTACTGCCGCTCGAGTAGATTTTTACTCGGCGGCAGCTTTCTCAACGCAGACTGGTAGTTTCTCATCGCGGCGGTCGCGAGCATACGCGACCACTCGCAATGAGAAACCTGACCTCCCCGCGTTGAGAATCTCGCCGGGAGGTTTATTTTCCACGCTCGCGATCGGCAACTTGATGTTGCTGATCGCGAACGAAGAAAAAGTCTCGCCGGGATGTCATTTTGCTTGCTCGCGGTCGCCAACTTGACGTTGAGGACCGCGAGCAAGCATAAATGACCGCTGCACTACGCTACGCGTGTTTGCACTGTGCTACGTGCAATTCGCGTTGTGCGAAGTAGCGCAAACTTCGCAAACTACGCGAGCGGAGCGTAGTGCTTTGCCCAGGGTTACTCATAAGAGGATGCCCTTTTATGAGAAGCAGAGGACCCTATAGACGTACCAGAATGATTAGATTCCTGAGACGGAGATCTGGACCTTCTTGGTAGACTTTTAACCCTTCCAGGTGGGGTAAAGAGAACCCCACTGGGGTCTCCTTCCTCACCTTCAGGAAGAATTGGATTTTCCAGGTTGCAATCATTATGATCCCCCTGGCCAGCATCAGAGTCTGGGTCATAGTAGTTTTCACTACCTGGACTTTCCTCTTCAGCTGCCCCACCCCCTTTATCAACCTCATCAGACCCTGGGGTCTTTCTGAGGTCATCTTCAAGCAACATCTTTATGAGATGTTGGGTGGTTGGGCTTTTCCCTGTCTTCAATTTCCTTGAGGCACACATAGTCCTCAATTCTTGGTATGATGCATGGTCATACTTAGTTGGGAGATACCCACTGGTTTCTGCCCTTGAAGACATGACTAGTGTGGTGTGGTGTCTGCACCTACCTACTCTAGTGGGGCCTACTAAACTCTCTTGAGTTGTAGAAAGGGTGTGCTAAGCCCATTACACACAACTCTAAGTTCAGTAGAACTTACTGTATTCTAAACTTGATTTATATGTACCTATGTACCTATAGTGGTTTTCAGTTAGTCACTCAAAGAGATTATCTGGTAAAGCAATAGCAAGCTTGAATCCCACACGCTGCACACCAATGTGAGAAGTTGGCCTGGCATATGCTGTCCACTAGTTATAGTGGGCACCTTGCACCAGTCCAAACGACCCTTATTGATGATAGGTTTAAAGACAACCTTTATTGAAAGCTATCCTAGTGGTAGCTATGGAGAGCAGCCTTCAGGCTAAGTCTTGAAGGAGTGTAAAGCAGCTTGGTTTACTAGATTATAACCTCATGAATGACCAAATGAAAGGAGAACCACACCAGGTATATATATAAAATATATGTATTTATTTCTAAACACTCACTACTAATCTCTTTATGAGATTAGTGTCCAAGATACACAATATCACAGTATTAAAACGACAGTAAATAGCACAATATACAATGGGCCCCAGGGGGGACCAAACCATATATTAAGAAAGTGGTATAAGAACCACGACTTGACTAGACACAGTGCCTAAAGCACGTAGAATCGCTGGGACCCCAAGGAACCACCCAAAATAGTGACACAGGAGACCCACGGGGGACGTGTGCAGTGTGAGAACACAGCCGCGAGCGCCGTAGGATTCTATGAGGAAAGTCGCGGTTGGAATTTTAAAGCAAAAGGACACTTAGGAGAGGTCTTTGAGCAAACCCCTTTAGACTTAAGGGGTTCTGGGGCCAACACCCACGAGAGCACCGTAGTACTCGAGTTACCTCACCCAGGGAAGCCGGGTGCATAGGTGTCAAATGGTGTCGGGAATCGTCGTTGATTTCAATGGCGATCTGCTGCAAAGTGCTGCTGCCGTGAAGGAGAAAAGTGTCCGGTGTAATCCAAGCCTGGATCAAAGATGTGAAGAACCTGAAAGCAGAGGGGACAGAGTCTGGGTCACTAGCCAGTGACCAGGAGCGGAGCAATCGAATGCCCACCGGTGTTGGGTGCTTCAGGTGCAAAGAGGTGAAGCTTGGCTCTGCAGCCACAGGGTCCCAGAGATGTCAAGGACAACCAGGAGCTGGATTCGAGCTGCCCCATGAAGGATGTCGAGTGCTGGCGTGTCAGTGCTCGGATTGAACACAACAAGCCTTGGCAACAGCAACCCACGCAGGAAGAGAAAAGATGCTTCTGTGCGGAACAGCAAGGTCCTAGGGACTCCCCAAGTGATGGAGAGTCAGGGCACGTCTGGAACAACCAGAGAAGCTCAATTAAAGTTAGAGTTGCCTTCTTAGGGACCCACAGGTCAACGGACCAGTGATCGCGAAGGGACCTCAAGAGGAATCACAAAATGGTGGCCCACGGAACACTCGTTGAGTGTAGGCCAGTAATCTTCGGAGTGATTACTGCTCGGGGTGAGGGCTACAAGTAACTCAAAGCTCAGCCTCAGGGGTTGCCGGAAAGCTGATGCTTCTGCAAATGGACGCGGTGCCCAGGGGTTCGGGTTGCACGGTCACCACGAGGGATACGGGCCTCAGACTTGCTGTGAGCACAGATCGACCTCTAAGACCCTGGAAAACCCACCTCCTGTGTGGCAATATTCTTCGGAGTCCGTCGGAGCTTTGGAGATGCCAACCAGTCAGTTGTGTTAAAGGTGCCTGCCTTGCAGGGGAGTAACTCCTTTACTCCAAGGGAGATTCTTCAGTCATCCAGCGTAGTGTAGATCATCGAAGTACTTGGTTTCTGTGTCAGAGTTTAGTCCAGGTGTAATCTAAAGTCCTGTAGTCAGGGGTTCCTACTTTATACCCAAGGAAGGGGTGGGACAAACTCTGGGGACCCACCTATGGGAGGGTCAGGAAAGAGGTGTGGCTACACCCATTTCCTTTGTCCAGTTTCGCACCAGAGCAGGGGCTGCGTGCCCCTGCAACCAGTATGAGCTGGACTATGCACAGGGACACCAAATGTGCCCCCAGTGCAGACTTCAAAGCACTCGTGGAGTGCACCCACCCCCAATACACTAAAGCCTGTCTGGGAGGTGGTCACACCTCCCTGTGACAGGAAACCTATTGTCCAGGCCTCCCCTGCCGGAGTTTCGTCCAGCAGCAGGAGGGCAGACTCGTGTCTGTGGCTGCAGCATCCATTTTGTGATGCCAGGGTTCTGTTAAGCTGGTACCGGGTGTACCGGTGGTGCCATGTTACTCCCTCTAGTAGGGTGGGATCATACCTCCCACCCCAGTTACTGGGGTGGAGGTATGATTCCAAGGTGTTTGACACCAAACACGACATATTTCCATGCAGCCATTCTCAAGTTAGCATTTACCGCAAGGTTATAATGCACTTAAGAGTATATGGTCTGGCTGCATCACAAACAACCCCGGAATGAAGATTCCGAAAGCTGCAGAGGGGCTCTGCTCAGGCATGGGCACCCTCTCACATGAAACCCAGCACCCTGCCTTCAGGATTGTTAAGGCCTGTCATAGGGGTGACTGATAGGTTTACATGTTCAGTGATATGGAGAGATATAGGGAACCTATATCTCAGTAAGAGGTGGATACACCACCTTACACAGGCTGCTGTAGCAGACCTGTTGTGTCATTTTAAAAGGCTTCCCAGGGGTGGCACAATACATGCTGCAGCCCCTGGTAGGCCTCTGGGGTACCTATGCCCTGGGTACATAGTATACCATATACTAGGGACTCACAAGGGTACCTCAGAATCCAATCTGGAGTGTACCTATGGATTCCACCTGAGCTACCTTAGGAAACTGAAACCATTCCTTGATGCTCCTGACTTGAAAATGGCTGTCCAAGCACTCGTCATCTCTAGACTGGAATATGGCTGCTCTACCCTCTCAGGTTTACCCAAGATCTCCCTGGCACCTTTAAAAGCCTGCCTCAATGCAGCAGCCAGACTACTTACCGGCACAAGGATATTCGACCACATCTGCCCACACCTGAAAGCTTTGAACTGGCTTCCCTTTGAGGCAAGAATACAGCTTAAGCTAGCATGCATCACACACAAGGCTTTATACTCAAATTCCCCTGCATATCTTGCACGGAAATTTGTGATTTCCGGAGGATCCAGAAACTCCCGGGCTGCCAGAGACCTCTTGCTCCAACCTGCACGCTTTCGGGAAAAAAAAACGTACAATCGGGATTTCTCTGGAGTTGCTCCAAGAATATGGAACTCTCTCCCACCTGACATCAGAAAAATCCCTTCTCTGGCCCGCTTCAAAAAGCACGCCAAGACCTTCCTTATGAGCAAATTCCTCGTTTAAACTTGCCCTCAACCACCACTAAGACACGGATCCACGTCTGCCTATTGCCTCCCCTCGGATTTCCTAATCACCCGACCTAGAAACCTGGGTTCTTGTCTTGAGTAATGGTAAATGTAATCTGTAAATACGTATCTCATCTTCAGTAACTGTATATGTAATTTGTAAATACGTGTCTTTCTATGTATCCTATATCCTGCCCCTACTATCTGTTTTTTCTTTTACCTGGTGATTCTATACCTTTTGTACAATGCTATGTTACCTGTAAAGCGCTCTGATACCCTAACGGGTCAAGTTCGCGCTCTATAAAACACAGTAATAAATAAATAAATAAATAAATAAAAACATACAATCAATTTAGAGTAGAAAGCAGATAGACTGGGGTCCTGATTAGCAGGGCCTGAGTCTGGCTAAGTCGAAAAACAGTGAAACATCAGCAAAAAGTGGGGGTAACTATAAGAAGCAGATCTTACTCTCCTACAGTGATAAGATGGCTCAGAAAGCACTCGATAAGTTGATGACTGGCAGAGACCATTAACGTGTGGTAGATAGCAGGTGTACTGAGGGAATGTTCACTCCTTTACTAGGGCACACTAGTTCTATGTGCTTGTTTCTAGCTGTCACACAGAGTAGTGAACTCTACTCTACCCTGCCTTCAGACAGTAACAGTGGTGTCTGACAGTGACAGTGGTGCTTGACAGTAACAGTGGTGTCTGACCATGGACGGCAGCAGAGTGGATGACTAATTTGGACGGTGGAGACTAAATGCCTGATTTAGAGTTTGGCGGACGGGTCACTTTGTCTCAAACGTGACGGATATCCCGTCCACAGTATTACAAGTGCCATAGGATATAATGGACTAGTAATTCGGCGGACGGGATCTCTGTCATGTTTGTAATGGAGTAACCCAGTCCGTAAAACTCGAAATCAGGCCCTAAATGCAGACTCTTGAAAGTGAGCGACAGTAAGGACCCGGTCATAAAGGGGATGCGAGATTATCGAGATATGATCTCAAACAGTACGGCGAGGGATTGAGCACGTACTCCTCCTTAAGAGAATGCGTATATTAAACGAGTGCTTTGACACTCCCTTTATTATTCTGAGATATAGTCTCATTGAAGAAAACAGATGGCTTGGTTTGTCTTGAGAAAGTGAGCGACAGTAAGGACCCGGTCATAAAGGGGATGCAAGATTATCTCGATAGGATCTCAAACAATGTTTGTTTGGTTCTGGACCAGCAACTGGGGTGGGTTTGTTCCTGAGCTGTGTGGCCGCAGCCAGGCAGTTCTGGCTGCACAGTTCCTGTTCAGGCTGGGATGAGACTAATTTGCAGAAGGTTGGTCTTTACCTGGAGTGGTATAATAGGCAAAACAATGGACTGGAATGTAGCCGTCAGTACTCTGTGGTGGCTTAGATGTATCCAAGTGTTGCATTCTTGGTTTATTCCTGTCCTCAGTAGATTCTATAATACAGAAACTGCACCCTATTGTGTTTTCTTGTCAGTCCTTGTGGCCCCTGGGAATTGTAGTCTGATGATGTTTCTTTACTGCTGAGACTTCAATAATCAAAACTATGCTAAAGTGGAAGCCTCCAGCCTTCTAATTCAATCAAGCCACTTTGGTCACATTATCTTTCATTTAACAAAATCTCATCTACATTCTGAAGATCGTGAAACCTAAATGGGTGACTGGGAAGCGTGCCAGGAAGAAATGACAGCAATCAGGCTGTGCGTTAACCACAGTGGGGCCGGCAGGAGCATCACTGGACCGCGTGCACCCTACACGCTACTGTGATGAGAAGAGCCGGCAACCTCCATGGTCTAACCTGTCTTCATGTCTGCCTGTCTGCTGGCTGGTCTGGTGTAAACTGCTACAATGGTATCAGAATATATTTATTTGACTGATGTTTGAGTAGAGCTGGCAGGCTGCTTCAGAACACTCATTGAGTAAGAGGGTGGTGGGAGCAATTGAAGAATCATTGCTTAGATTAGCCTAACTCCAAATCAAAAGATGGAGAACTGACGCTTGAGACATTGGCAGAACTTCCTGTAGTCAGTCATCAGATGAAGGGGCTGAGACATAGAGAGGGTGGAGCCATGGGAGGGTTGTGACCTTCCTCTGAATCTGTTTCTCTCGAAAGGAAAAGCAATAAGCAAATCTGGGAAGGGGACTGCATGCTTCTGGCGGGGTGGCAGGGAAGCACAAGTTTCATCATACGTGGCCGCGAAGCACTGTTCACAGGGCCTTTTGGACAAAGCAGAGAATTATCAAACCAGTATCCTCGGCAGTCAATGCTGATACATCACCTCTGAAGAGACTTGCCAG
This sequence comes from Calotriton arnoldi, assembly GCA_963921515.1. Classification (NCBI taxonomy): domain Eukaryota; kingdom Metazoa; phylum Chordata; class Amphibia; order Caudata; family Salamandridae; genus Calotriton; species Calotriton arnoldi. The sequence continues at coordinate 165,170 of CAWUFW010011650.1, read as the reverse complement.
GTCTGTCTTACCACAAATACCAGCTGGGCTGCAAAATTGGTCGCTTTTTCAAGCTTGCATGGAATTTTGGCAAGAAGACCAAGGGGCATATTATCAAGCGGCAGCGATAATTATCGCTGGCCGCTCTTAGCGAGAAATTATTTATCGTCGGCTATCGCTGTCAATTATCGCCTGCTATCGCTGTATCAACAACGCATAGCGCAATGGCGATAATTTTCCAGCGATAGCGGTGTTTTCCATGGAACATTGCTGGTTTTTCAGCGATGTTCCATGGAAAGCAGCGATAACTCTTGCTGACACGACCCTGTGGTCGTATCAGCATAATCCACCCCCAATGGTAAGTATACCTAAATCAGCATTTTGCAAACGTTAGTTTTGGCGAAAACCGCGGTTTTTGCCAAAAGCTACGTCTGCAAAATGCGTGAACCTCCTTGTAAATATCGCGATGTGCACATCAGCGATAATTTACAAGGAGTACTACCAGTGACGCCCACTTTGCATCTTATTAGAGATGCAAAGCGAGGCGTCGGGAAAACGGGTGCTAACATGCGCTAATGCATGTTAGCATCCCCTTGTAGATAGGGCGATGTCATTTTCGCCGCTTTTTGGGCTTTTAAAGCCAAAAAAGCGGCGAAATGGCCCTTGATAATATGCCCCCAAGTAAACTCCATTGACCGGTGCAAGAGGGGGACAGAGCTATCACCCAGGAGATGTGATGATGAGTTTGCAGAAGATGAAGAATGCCTCGGATGCAGCCAAGGGAGTCTAAGGCATTCTACATTACATCGTTGAATGGCGCAATGCATGATGGAGTCTGAGGTAACTCTTTGGGTTCTGAACTTTCTAATGGGAGTCGGTTCAACTCCAGGAACACCAGCTGGTAGTCTGGAGATTGGTCTGTAGTCCCAAGGGTTTCTGGATCAGCATTGGACTTTTTAAGCAGTTGGGTCATACCAATCTGGGTCTTCCTGGACTCTCTATACAGTGTTCTTCATTTTAGTGCACTATATAGAGAGCCCGTGTCCTACACTCAGGAAGGTGGCTACGCGTTAAAAGCAAGTGGTAGGAAGATGCATTGATGGCAGTTTCAGCCCTCTCAACCCCATGAGTCTTCAAGGGACGTACAGTTAGGTGTTTCTGCTGGACGAACCCACTGAACATCATGGAGGGGGCATGTCTTCTGCATGGTGAGGAAGGCTTGTCTGCAACGTGACCCAGGGAAACCTACTGGACACATTTGTATGGTTGGCCGGATGAGAATGGTTCCAATACCAGGATATGCAGGAGTTATCCTACTTTCTGTTTGTGGAAGTTTGGTACTTCCAAGTGGACTGGATTGCTGCATCCCTCTTTGGACTTGCTATGCCCCAGAGGGCTGACCTTTGACACAGTAGAGGACATGCAGAGAACCTAACCAGTCTGGCCTACATATGTGCCTGCTACGTGCAGCATTGCCTTTTATTTAACCGGAATATGACGTCGTAGAAAAAACCAACAACGCCTCCACCACAGGTGTGTGCCATCTCCACATGTCAAAGAGATGCAATGCTACACACCTCCCCAAACCGAAGCAAGAGATGTGCTAAAATAAATATAATGAAAGAGGTGGAACACTGAGGACAAGTCTTTCACTTGACACACAAAGTATCAGTGTCTCCGCGAGGGCGCTGAATGAGCCTCAAGTTGCATCTTTCCTGCCCTAAGTGACCAGGAGTGGGCATTAGGGATGGGCTTGGACTCCCCGTGTCTTCTGGAGACTCTCGCAGATAGGGTTGTTACTCCTCTCGACACACTTAGAGGTAGAAGTAGAAACCAGCTCAGGAATGTTCATAAAGGTGTCCCTGGGAAAGGCCGCTGGTAAGGGCAATTCCCCCAGACTCAGGCTGGTTTACTCATCACAAGCGAGCTCAGCTTGGTCATTGTTTGGACTGAGCGGTTCTCTGGGCTAAAGGAACCTTTGGGTGACAATGTCCTTGACTCTTTGAGCTGGGGCAAGAGTTCCTTTGATACCAGACACAGACCAGGTCTGATGTTAAGAAAGGAGTCTGAACTTACTCCCAGTGTACCTGTCATTAACTAGGGGTGTGTGGCAAATTCTGCTCTGCCGGCAGAGTTCGTGGAGTTTTGCCCACTCTGCGCTCAGCTTGGAGCATGGAGTTTGGTAAACAACTCCGCCAACCGTCGGCAGAGCCGAGTTTTCCTGTTCACCCAAGTTTGACGCAGAAATTGACATTCACTTTGTCTGAGATATGCAGCATTTTTAGAAGCAGACCCAGACGCAAATAGATGTGTCTTGGACTGCTGCTAGAAAGGGCCAGTTTGTCCCATAGTTTTGGTTCCAATAAGGGGGATCTGTCTGCACTGATCCATGTCTGCTGATGATGAGGTGGTGAATTCAGGAGCTCACGGCCCTGGATGGCTTGCCAGGATCACAAGAGTTGACAGACACAAAGTCGACAACGAGACAGATGGCAGAGTGTGGGCCGGAGGTAGGACTTCATAATATATATTTCACTGTAGGGGTGCGTGCGAGGTGGCTGGAACGAATGGCTGGGTTGCACGGGAGCAGCGCTCCCTTGCCATCTGAGCAGTGTCAGGGTTAACATCTTTGGGCCCAATATCTGCAACACTGCCTCAGTAAAATAGTAATAATTGCCTCACTTGCTAATAACAAATTACATGGATGATATTTCAGAATTTCAGCCAAGAATATGTTTTGCAGTTTCTGGCAGCGGTCTCAATCTAATCATTTTGTGTCGCGTACTGTGGTGAGAGGAAGCCGTGTTTGTTTTCTTTAATTGACACTCATTGGTGACACGATTAGAGCTGAAATTCTTTGAAATAGGAATGGTAAAATAAATAGACTCTGAAAAATCTGCAATGACGCATCCCTTCCAGGAAAAGAAATGGGGGTCTTTCAAGCTACTTCTAAAATCAAAACAATCCTCCAAGTGTTTTCATTTCATTTTGAATGACATAATGCTAATTTCTAAGGAGAGAAATACAAACCCTGCGCATATATCTTGCTCTGGAACGCTTGCTGTAATTTTTAAAGCAAAGAAGCCCAGAACATCAATCATTGCTAGTGCCAAAGTCTTACTCCGCCTGTCTGCGGAACTCTGTGGAATATTCAATAGTTTTTCGACAACTCTGCGGAATTCCGCAGAGTGAAACTCTGCGAGCTTCGCCCAGGGCTTTTGTTAACCAGCATTTAATCTCCTAGGTCAATGCTTTCCAAATGATTTAGAACCATGACCCAAATTTTAGAATGACAAACTTTCACGACCCACCTAGCTTTAATGGACATGAGGCGAGAGCACTCTTTAAATGTAATAACAGCAATTGCTTGTAAACATCACAACCTTGGCAATGCCCTTCAATATCGGAATATGGGCAGGATATTGATCTGCCCATAAAACTGGCAGATGGTGAACTCCACTGGAGTCCTGAGCTGGAAACGTTTCAGAGTGGGCTGCTGGCCTGTGGCATACGTTCACTAGAATCACAAGGCTTCTGGAAAATCGTGGTGCTGATACTAATGATTTTAGCAAATATGAGAAACCTCTTCTGCAGTGGAGTATGGGGAAAGGCCTCATATCTATTTTTATTGTATTACATTGTAATTGCCTTTATATAGCGCTTACTACCACTTGCGAGGCATCGAAGTGCCTTTTCGGCGAGTAGCACGCTACTGCGGGACTCATAGAGGATTAGTGGTGAATTGGCATTGTGAAATATGGAAGTGATTTGAGTGGTGCATATTTTAGTCAGTTATTTGGATGGAGAAGGTAGTGGAGGGATAGAAGAGGGAAAAAGGTTTGCATTTATATAGCGCTTGCTACCCCTGATGGGGTGTTGAAGCGCTTTATCGGCGAGTAGCACGCTTCTTCGGAACCCATAAAGGATTAGTGGTGAATTAGTATAGTGAAAATATGAAAGTAATTTGAGTGGTGGATATGTTAGTCAGTTATTTGGATTGAGAATAGTGGAGGGATAGAGAAGGGAAAAAGGTTTGCATTTATATAGTGCGTGCTACCCCTGATGGGGTGTTGAAGCGCTTTTTTAGCAAGTAGCACTCTACTCTGGAACCCTTACAGTGTTAGTGGTGAATTTGTATAGTGAAATATGAAAGTAATTTGAGTGGTGCATATGTTAGTCAGTTATTTGGATTGAGAAGGATAGCAGAGGGGTAGAAGATGTTAAAGTGAAGCCCAGTGGTGCATTTTGGACAGTCTCTCTCTATATATACATATATGTATATTGCAGTTTTATATGGCACCAACACAGTCCAAGGTCATTAGAGCACTTTACATGAGCACCAGACTACATTACACAGTGCCAGATTCATTTTATTATACGCACAGGAGATTAAGTGATTTGCCCAGAATAAAAGGACGTTCTGCCAACATGGGACTTGAACCTGGCTCTCCAGATCCAAAGTCGGCAGCTATGGCTATTCGGCCTCATTCGTATTTCTGAATTTATGTGTGAAGTGATGCACATGTGGTATGGTTGTGTATGATCGCAAGTAATGAGCACATTCTCTGTTGAAGTGACTTTGTGAAGTAAAACACACAGCAGCAACAAATACTGGAACTTTTATCCGGAGTCTATCTTGGGGATACTTAATCGCAAGGGTTTGTTTTAATACTGGATTTAGGGACATAGGGGGTCATTACGATGGTGGACGGAAAAGCCCTCTGACCGCCGTGCTTGCGGAAAAAAACCACCGCATGTTCCGCGGCAAAACCGGCGGTCACATTACGATGCAATGATTACAAAATCCGACCGCGGCGGTCGGATTCCACAAAAATCCGTCCGCCACGTCCGGAAAACCTGTAAATCCGACCGCGGTGGACGGAAATGCTGCGGAAAGCACCAAAAACGCTGATCCACAAGCGGAATGACCGCAAGTGAAATTATGGCGGAGCAGGCGGAACAATCATTGTTTTTCGACCGCTGCGTTCGCACGAAAAGATGAATGGCAGAGCTGGCGGAACAATCATTGCGTTCAGACAGCTGCGGTCGCGCTGAAAGATGAATGTCAGAGCTGGCGGAACGATCATTGCGTTCAGACTGCTGCGGTCTTCCGGAAAGAAGAATGGCAGCCGAATACAACCACACCACAAGGCCTCCAAATGTGCCTGTTTTTTCTGCTGCCCTGAAACACATTTGACACACCCCAATGACACACCCCCATGGCATTGAAAAACAAGCAAATCCCAGGTCAACATAGAGAACACACTTGACATGAATACCCCATTTTGACACACCTACATAGCTGAGTATAAAACCAACCCCTTCCCTGACCAGCATCCTTTGCACAACTCCAGCAGTGAAGGGCCAAACACCACAGCTGAAAGGAGAGGCAAATCATCACACATCACACCATCACAACCACCCACACTGACAACACCAACAAACACTTCACACATCTCCACCACCACCTTCCCACCTGCACTTGTCACCTATTTGCACATCACACACCATGGAACAGAAAAAAATGCCCAAATTCACAGACAATGAGTTGTCAGTGATGGTAGACGAGATAATCAGAGTAGAACCACATTTGTTTGGAAGCATGGTCCAACAGACACCAGTATCCAGAAAAAATCAAATGTGGGAAAGGATAGTCAACAAAGTCAATGCAGTAGGGACCACCCTGCGCACACTGCGTGGCATCAAGAGGAGGTGGCATGACCTCAAGACCAGGGTGAAAGAGCATGCCAACAAGAACCATGAGCTGGCTCAGAGGACTGGCGGTGGCCCTCCCATTCCACCATTAACATTCACTGAATGGGAGGAGAAGGTGCTTGCCATACTGCATCCAGAGAGTCTCACAGGAATAGCTGGGGGAGTGGAGGCTGGTAAGTACCAACAAATGTATCCCATCACATTGCCATGTACTGTCTTGCACAACTAAAAAGCCACACTTTCTAGACCAAAATGCACTTATGTACAACACAGTCTTTCCAACACATGTCTCACATATCTACAATTTCCTTCCTCTGATTCACCTCAAAGGTAGCTAGCAATATTTCCATGGGCATATGTGTACAGGGAGCCAGCACTACAACTCGCACCAGGTACCCTTGTCCCACAGCAGAGCAGGATAGAACACTCCCCCCACCCAAGAGCCATGTGTAACCTATTCCCTTCCTCTGCTCAACTTCACAGGGAGGTAGCCTTCTTAACAGGGAGGGGTGTGTGTGTACAGGCAGCCAGCACTACAACTCCCATCAGGCACCCTTGTCCCACAGCTGAGCAGGATGGAACACTCCCCCCACCCAAGAGCCATGTGTAACCTATTCCCTTCCTCTGCTCAACTTCACAGGGAGGTAGCCTGCTTAACAGGGAGGGGTGTGTGTGTACAGGCAGCCAGCACTACAACTCCCACCAGGCACCCTTGTCCCACAGCTGAGCAGGATGGAACACTCCCCTCACCCAAGAGCCATGTGTAACCTATTCCCTTCCTCTGCTCAACTTCACAGGGAGGTAGCCTTCTTAACAGGGAGGGGGGGGTGTACAGGCAGCCAGCACTACAACTCCCACCAGGCACCCTTGTCCCACAGCTGAGCAGGATGGAACACTCCCCCCACCCAAGAGCCATGTGTAACCTATTTCCTTCCTCGGCTCAACTTCACAGGGAGGTAGCCTTCTTAACAGGGAGGGGTGTGTGTGTACAGGCAGCCAGCACTACAACTCCCACCAGGCACCCTTGCCCACTTTACAGGGAGGTAGTCTTCTCATGCTCTCTTGCATCACCCGAGCAGGATGGAACACTCCCCCCACTCAACCCCCCTCCAGTGGCCAGCCTGCTGCAACACACACCACCTCAGCTGCTGCCACAGAGATGGGTGTGTTGCAAGACAATGACTCCTCAGACACCTCTGAGTCTGCAGCAGAGGCCCCCCTGCCAAACACAAGAGGGGCCGTCCGAGAAACACCACGGGAGGATCACGTGGCAAAGCACTAACCAAAGCCAAGTCGCTGAGCCAGCCATGATGGCACATGTGTTGCACTGAACACTGACTTTGTTGATTATCCAATCCCACATTGCCATGTTGATGGCAGGAGTTTGTTGGACTGTGTAATTCCATTAATGTGGGGACTACTCTATTTGTCTCCTTTACCATCACTGACAACTCATACACTCACTATGCACAAATTTCCTTACATCCACTTTAATTTTAACACAATCTAATAGAAAATAAACACTATTTACACACCTATGCCTTTGTGTCAGTTCCATGTTTATCACAGTATGTACAATGTCAACTCTGATTCCAATGTACTACAAGCTCTGATTGTGACGAGACATTGATGGGGCGAAGGAACCTAGAAAGACACAAGAGGATGACATTGAGTTGTCAGGTGATGCCATTACAGCAACAACACACCACTAGTCAACACCGTACAAGATTCATCACACATAACAATGACCAACACCATCACCATAGACATGAGGTAAGTGGAAACCAATACACTGTGCCACACACATCAGCCATTAGCAGTGAGCCAACAACAGCCAGCATCCAAACACCTCATCTATGCTTCGCCATTAACAGCAAAGCCAACAGACAATGTCACTGTTGTACAATGGTAACTTACACTCAAGGGAAGTAGTTGTCGATGAGCTGTTGACGCAGGTCAACACCTTCCTCTTCTCCACTATCATCGTCACTGGGCATGTGTGGGTTTGCAGGCGGGGGCATCTGCTGCTCATCATCGTCCAGGAGCAGGGGGATCTCTTTGCGCAAGGCCAGGTTGTGGAGCATGCAGCATGCAACTATGATCTGACACACCTTTTGGGGAGAGTAGAGTAGTGCACCACCGCTCGTGTCCAGACACCGAAATCTAGCCTTCAGAAGTCCAAAAGCACGCTCCACTATACGACATGTCCTCCCATGTGCCTCATTGTAGCGGACTTCCCCCGGGGTCCTTGTATTCCTCAGTGGGCTCAGCAACCAAGGCCGGTTGGGATACGTAGAGTCACCTAGTTGTGAGAAACACAGACCAAGTTTGTAATACAAAGAGTTGAGGAGAACAGCATGTCACACATACAGCACACTACTTGACTCAGCGTACTCACCGACAAGCCATGCACGCTCCGGATGCAGATTTTCTATCAATTGTGGGATGATGCTGTTACGCAGTATGTAGGAGTCATGTGCAGAACCCGGATATTTGGCACATACATGGGAGATAATCATATCCGCTTGCATACCACTTGCACATTAATAGAATGGAAATGCTTCCTGTTACGGTAGATGTGATCACGTGCCTGTGGTGGAACTAGGCCAACATGTGTGCAGTCAATGGCTCCAACCACATTAGGTATGTGTTCAAGATCATAAAAATCACCCTCACATCTGCAAATTCATGTCTCCTTGGAAAGTGGATGTAGCGGTCCTTGTAGGTCAACACTGCGGACAGGACATCACACAGCACCATGCTGAACATAGGTTGAGACATCCCACCTGTGATGGCCACTGTGTACTGAAACGAACCAGTGGCAAAGAAATGCAGGACAGCCATCACCTTTACTGTTGGTGTCAAAGCTGTCGGATAGGTTCTTTGAGGCCTCAGATGTGGCTCCAACTGAGCACATAGCTCTTGAAGGGTAAGGCGATTCAGACAGAATTTCCTTATGATGTCCTCATCCTCCATGTTCCCCAGCACTGGGAAAGGCCGATACACAGTTGGTCGTCTCCTACGTAATCTGAAAGAGGACACATGTAAATATGAGTCAGAGATGAGATGTGGGAAACATCTTACATAATGACTAACACAGAACCAACATTGACAGGACTGTAACAACAGCTCAATGCACAAGTCACATGCAGAGACACCTTGATCTCATGTAGTCATTCATGTGGTCAGGATGTACATACTAACTACTGTCAAATCAGAATCAGACTATGTGAATGGTAAATGGTACCCTCCTACGTCTTGTGTCACCAGCCCTGGGTGTAGCTGACACAGCACATGTGGCAAACAGCAACAATGCTGAGTTGTACATAGCTGCTGTCACTGCACAACCCTCTTGCTTTAGTTTCACTAAGCACAACATCATTACAAAATGAGCACAGTGAGTGTAAGCTGGACAACTATCAATATAAATACAGCACTGTACACAGTGATATGGGCAGATCATGTGGTCAGTCCATCATGACTGTGGGATGAGTTGCCATTTTACACATTGGCATGTTTACAAAAAGTGAGACTCAATTACACCTCAAATCTGCATACATGCCCACAAAGATTAAATTTGAAATGTGAGTAAGTACATACCAATGCATTTAATCATGTGTACTGATATGACATGTGTGGGCATCATAGAGTTAAATGTCACACTCTCATTTCACTTTACAACCAGTTGCAAGAATATAGTGTAAATGTATAGTGATCAGTGATGCAATTTGCAAAGTGACACAATGTGTCCATAGGTGCGGTAGGCGTGCACCGCCACCGCGGTCACGGTCATTGGCCACAATTGAAAGATGCCAGATTGCGGTAGACACCACCTGGCCCCCACGGTGTGACACCGCCTATGCGAATGTCATTGCAGCCAATGGGAGCCGCCATCACGGTAGTGCAATACATTTTTGAAACTCGCGGTAGGCGTGCACCGCCACTGCGGTCACAGGCATTAGACACAATTGAAAGATGTCGGATTGCGGTAGAGACCACCTGGCCCCCGCGGTGTGACACCGCCTATGCGAATGTCATTGCAGCCAATGGGAGCCGCCATCGCGGTAGCGCAATACATTTTTTAAACTTGCGGTAGACGTGCACCGCCACTGCGGTCACAGGCTTTGGACACAATTGAAAGATGCAAACCAGGCAGACCAATTACATCAGCAGAGTACCACTGAAACAACCCTAGGGGCCTATACATGTCGGTGAGTTAGCCACACCTGTCACTTGCATTCAGACACTGCTGCCTGCAATTCATCACCACCACCTGCTGCTGTACCTGTACTCTGGACCCAGTCATGGCTCGTACAGAGAACATCAGGGCCCGTCCCTTCACCACAGAGCAGCTGGAGGTCCTGGTGAACGAGGTCCTTGGCCAGTACGGGCGGCTATATGGTGCTCCAGAGGTACTGGTAAGTGTATGAGTAAAAGTTTGAGAGTGCTCAGAATGCTCACATGATGTTACTGTACAGTAGAATGTGCCTGTGAGTGCAAGCCAATGTTCATGCATTAATATTTTGACAACAGCATGGTCCATACATGACCTAGAACTTATTGCACTTGAGTATGTGGGGAGGATGGCAACATAGACACTGGTGCAGCTCTATTGAAGCCAAAAATCACACATGTTGTTCTGAGACTGGGTAATGTAAATGCGTGAGACACTGCCTAGCATGATGACTTCACGTCAATGGGGTGTATAGCCTTATTTCCACAGATCCCTGACTGCATGCAATGATGTAAAGGACATACTGTGGTTTAGCAGTTATACAGTTACACAGCTGATTTGAGACACTCGAACTCTGAACACACATTACCTGTGCCATGTAATGTCATAGTTCATTATGTGTTCATATGCTCATTTGTGACATGTCAAATGTAGATTGGCCAGAGGGTAGTGAATAATGTGTGTACTGCTTTCATATTCACCCTATGGAGATGTGGATATCCTGCAGAGGAGTGCAAGGCCTGGATCTATCACTATTTGTGGTAAATCACCTCTGACACATCTGATAAATGTACGGTGGACATGTCATCCTTCTTTTGATTCCATAATGTGTAGAGTCTTGCATGTGTATGCACTGTTCCACCATTATGATTGTACATGCATGTGATTTCTGTGATGGTCCATGTTTTTCCGTAGTGATAAGCCTTCAGGCCTGCCCAGTAAATGCACAATGTTTCAAGGCCCCATCACTAAAATGACTTTGATAAACATATGTGTTGTCCACCATCCTATTTTTGAAGGAGATATCATAGGCCTGAGGAGTACACAAGACAGGCCTACACCTTGTGACAAGAGTGTGTGAATGTAAGATCAGTTACCTAACTGTGACCTCCATGACATGTGTAGCTATGCAATGGTCAAGGAGATTTAGGGGTGTGTAGTGTAAGACACAGTGAGTCTGACCACTATCCATCATTCACAGTGTATCGTATGTTATGCTCACTTACATAGTGCATCACAGATGAGGCCCATTTTCACATTGCTTTCTGTGCTGGCACTCTGCATGTGTATGAGATGGGCATGTAGTGTATCCATCATCATATATGTATACATTGCAATGATATGGCTTGCTCAAAGTGTACTATGTGACATGGTGTATGGGCTCTGCTGTCCATTGATGTATCTGTGTGTTATGTGTTTACATGCTCCTGTACTGTCACACAGTGGTACACAACACAGTGTTACAAATATTCCTCTTCTTGTCTCCCATGCATACAGCTCAAGGTCCATCAGCGTAAAGCCATATGGAGGGCCATTGCCCGCAAGGTGCGGGGGGTCTCAAACCGATGCCATACACACTGCCACAAGAGGTGGGATGACATCTGCCGGCTCAGCAAAAACGTTGCAGAAATGACGCTGGGTCTGGTCCCTCGGAGTGGCAGGTTGGCGCGCAGGAGCATGACACCACTAATGGCCCGCATACTGGCAGTAACACAGCCAGAGCTGGATGGACGTTTGAGGGCCCATCAGCAGCAAGTTGGGAGTGAGTATTCTGCAAAGTGTGACTTTGCGCATGAGTGACTGCCTGAAACCCTGCCCAGAGCAAGTGCAGACTTCTGTGAAGTCTCTGGTGTGATGCAATGGCTCCTAAGTATCCTCAGTGTTGAGTGCAGAGGTTCTGCATGTGTACAACATTTTGTTGCTCATTTGGTAATTCCATGAACGTTGTCATAGCAAGTCAGCTTGACATGTTTTCATCTCACATATTGTGAATGTTGTCTGAACTGAGACCTTCCTCCTACACAGGAAAAATCTTTGTGTGAAGTGTGTAGCCCAGTACACTTGTCAGGCCCGTGTGTGCTGTGTGGCTACCCAATAGTGTGCTCATGTGATGATGTGTAAGTGGCTACATTAATGCACAAATGTGGACTCAGGGAGCAGTGAGTTGGTAGAGGTCACACCTGTCCCATGGGTTGTGTTTTTCACAATGATAGAGATGACAGCATCATTGCAAAAAAGATTAGCCAAATATCAGCAGCATGGCATCACATGATGTAATTTCCTGCCACAGTGACAGCAAGTGCACACAGGCGCTGATGGGGTAGGTGGTGATGATTGCAGTGATGCATTGGCCGATTTGCATTTGCCAATTGTGCACATGGCAAACTTGACTGGGATGGTTAGACTCTGGAATTTAAATGCAATGTTGCAGAACCAGGCTATTGTGAGATTGTTTTCGCACTAGGGCTTAACATGGTTGGATGTGATCAGTGGGTAGGGCAAATTGTGATGTGACTGAGGTGTTGTACTGTAATTTGATAGATGAACAGAAGCAAATGTTACCCAGAGTGTCAGTCCTTAGTATGTGTGCGCAGTGTGGAGGGGTGTCCAAGTGCATCAGTGCATGGTGAAGTTGTGGCTACTGCTTCAAATCAGTGAGTGATTTCTTGGCACATTGATGTGTCATCAATGTCATCAGTCAGCACAACGTAGGGATGTCATATGCCAGACCCTAGGTATTGTCACACATTAGCTGTCCTAATGGAGGCCACACACAACTTCATCTACAGAAGGCACTATCATGCCTTGGAGCAACGAAGGCCTGTCAGGCAATTGGTAAGATGTTGGTATGTGACATGTCACAACACATGAAGGACTTGCATTACATTGCCCTTATCATGCTATTGTGCATTGTCTATGTGACTACATTGGTACATGGGGCTTATTTGCACTTCATCACCAAAACAGATGTGTCCATGTGACATGTACAGCAGTGTGAGTCTCAGAGACATCAACTGGCAGTGAACAGCAGTGAGCATCATGTTAGTGTGCATTTAGAGATGTGTGCTGTGCACTTCAAAGAAATTGTTACATCTACACAGCTGACACCAATGTACAACTGTAGTTGTGCTTCAGTGCCCAACATAGTGGATTTCAGGAGGTAATATCACTTGCAAATGAATATATTTTACTTTGCATCTGTGGTGTTCAGTGAAATATACTTCAAATGTGACTGAGACAACATGTTTTGATGTGTAGCTATCTTACCTACAGGCACGTAGGTGTGCCTACAGACAATTGTATGTGATGTTGAAATATAGGTACATGCACATCTATTTGGCTGTGTCAATGCCACATGGAGCATGACTATCGACTAAGCATGTTTCCATGCATCAGCTGATGATCGCATACATTTTGAATATGCTGAAAGTACATGGAGTAGTTAAATGTGGGAGTTTCAGTCCAAGGATTTCTGCTTGTATTGCATATAATGTTTGTGAGTATGGCACTATACTGAACCTATGTCTCTGTCTCTTGCAGCATCTACCGAGGGCAGGGAAGGACAGGGGCTCGACACCGTTGGGGAAGCTACTGGCACAACTGGTACACAGGAGTTCAGTGACACTGAGGGGACCAGCGCCTTAGAGGGGGACAGGAGTGCCCTGGAGTATTCCTGCCCAGAAACACCAACCTCCACATCTTCCCACTCCAGCGGTGACTCCTCGGTGTTGGCGGGTACAGGAAGTTCAAGATCTGCATCTTCTTCCGCCACACCTCGTCCTGTGTCCACCCTCCCGGATGCTCCCCCAAGTGCTATCCGTGCACGCAGCCCTAAGAAGGGTAGAGTCTCCTTCCCCCCAGGCACCGCTGCCCCTGCCCCTGTCTCCCCTGCTGCCCTCAGTGTGGAGGCCATAGACATTTTGTGGCAGCTGTGTGTGGGCCAGACTGCGCTCCTGAATGCCCTCCAGGATCATGGCAACAAGTTGTCACAGGTTGTTGCGTTCATGGAGGGCATTCATTCAGACGTGGGTGGCCTACACAGAACTGTCCTCCACAGTGACGGCAGCCGTTCAGCAGTCCCAAACTCCCAGTCCAGCTCCTGTCCCTTCCGCAACCACACTCCCAGTGCCCCCACCTGACCAGAGTACACACATACCAGAGCCCTCAGGCACCCAGTCATCCACACGCAGCACACAACAACAGCACTCTAAGTGAACCAGACACCACACGCCATCACCACAGCACACAAAGAGCACACATGACCACACCACAAAAAGCCCATCACAGGACACTCAGGGACATAAGGCCAAAAAGCATGCATCCACATTGCATTCCTCAGATTCATCACCCTCCAAGGGCACTCCCATCCCCACACCTGATCCCAAAGACACAAACACTTGCGCTGTCTGCAGTGAACCTGGTGCCTGCCACAACTACCCCCAAACACATTCAGAAGGCTGTTTCACCCAAAATTTCGACTCCCACCCACACCCCTGTGAAGCATGGACAAGAGAGCAAAGTGGGGAGTGTACCTCCACAACAGGGGATGCAGGGGAAAAGGCAACCCCGCCCCTAGCGTACCACCAGGTCCAGCAAATCCACACTGGAAAAGCCACCACCACCTGCTATACTTTCGGGGAAGAGGGAGGCTGTTGGGGCCACCTCACTTCTCACTTGTGGCAAGACACTTGTGGGATATCGGACCCCAAAACAATTGAGACCCAGCCCTCCACATTCACCATCAGCCACTGAGCCTCCACACAGCATGTCTCCACCTCCCCGTGCCACCACTCCACCCGGTCCAAGCAGTCCTCAGGCTCCCACATCCATGGATCCCTCTACCTCAGCCAGTTCTCTCCCTCCCAGGTCGTCCTCCAACTGGCCCCGACAATCAGCCCCCTCCCAGTTCAACTTCAAGCCAAAGTTGAAGCCAAGTCCCCCTTCCCACCCCATTCCTCCCTGAGCGGTGCCTGGACTGCCCATTTGAGGCCCCTATCTTGTGGTGACTCCCATGGCAGTGGACTGTGTTACATGTTTGTTGTGCAAGTTTTCATGCACACATGTGCGGACTTGAAATTTGGACTGGCCAATGGCCTTGATGTTTTGCACTTTTGATGCCGATACAGAGTTTATGAAATAAAGACTGTTATTTATGTTCTGAGCTTTGTCGCTGCCCTTGCTGATGATGCAGTGCAATGTATGTGTATATGTTCATCTGTTACATGCTCTGTATGCCACATTCACATTGGCGTTGGCTTGATTTTCTTTTGCAGAGGTTGCCAGAGGTTCCAGCCACTTTTGTGCTTCTTGACTCAGAGGCTTGAGGGGGCACTGATGGTTGTTGGTGATGATCTACTCTTGTCCTAATCATTCTATTGTCGGGTCTCTAGTTTTGTACACATGTCATATTTGGATGCTGTACCACAACAGAAGAGAATTCTATTCACATGATAACTTGCGGGTGGACAGGGTCCATCATATCTGTGGAATCTATCTTGATGTGGACACAGCAGTGTAGATGTGTAGTCATCTTGTGTAGGCCTGGCTTCATAGTCACATGGGTACATTAGAATGTGTGCACTTGAGTAGTCATACAGTGCGATTGTCCTGTCATTAGCTGAAGTGTTGATGTGTATGTGCCCTTGAGCATGACCCTTACACACATGTATGATCCAGTTGATGAGTGCCTGTTTGTTTACATGATCAGACACCTGCTGTAGATTGTGGGCACATGTAGGAGTTGTTTGTTGAGCACTGTGCAGTGTGTCGGTATGACCTTGCAGCCCAGGGGTACACCTACTTGTTGTCAACGTCATTTGTGAGTATGCA
This sequence comes from Calotriton arnoldi, assembly GCA_963921515.1. NCBI lineage: Eukaryota > Metazoa > Chordata > Amphibia > Caudata > Salamandridae > Calotriton > Calotriton arnoldi. The sequence goes on along the minus strand of CAWUFW010011650.1, from coordinate 149,413 downwards.
GAGTGTGTCACTGCAATGTCTGTGTTGTGGTTTTATGATCAGCCATGGCTCTTGCTTACGTTTGTGCTCACTGTGCTGACCTGCTCAGGCAAACTGACATTATAAGTGACTTTTCACATACATTGATGTCATTTTACACTTTATTTTGACCACTATGTGGTATTCAGAGTCATACCAGCCCCAAGAGGAGCTTTTGATGCCTATACATTGTGAGTTACTCCTCTGGTTCAGACATCCCTGAGTGGGACTCAGACATTTGTACACCAGGGTGTGGCATTGGTTATCAGGGAACTCACAGGACCTTATTTTCACCTTTATCAGGGCTTCTCCCAGGTGTTGAGCAGTGAAGGTGGGAGATGGGTAGATGAGGGGTATGTGGGAAGGTCATACCTGGGTTTGACAGTCTGGGACTGTCACCGTGATCCATGAGTGTTGTGCTGGTGGCATACACATGTCAAGATAGTTGACACAGATGAGGGACTGGTCACTGTATGGCTTATGACAGTCCATATCATTCTGGGCCAATGCATAGCTTGCATTGCTGTATCACAGGGATACTGCACAGGTGTTACTTTCCTTCAATTTTAATCTCTGTGCCACCCATGTATTATTTGATGTCCTAAGTGTAGTGTGATATGTGGTACCTCTTGCATGTCATGTACAAATGGTACCAGTCATTTCTCCATGCTTTTCTTGTACTGTGCACTCCACTTTAGGATAGTTTACTTATTATGATACATTACTGCTGACTTATGGTTTGTGTATGAGGCAGAGTGTGAGCTGTATCAAGGATTTAACATGCAGTGTGAACAGTTACAAGGTTGTTAATCTGCACAGTGACTCTTCATTTCTTCAATTACTCACTTTCATTCACATGAGTGGAAGGCAGGTGTGAGGAAGAGGAGGGTTGTCATGAGTCTCAGGTCAGAGTTTACTGCTGTCAAGATGGACTCTTCCTGACACTTTGGCATTCAGTCAATACTTTGTAGTTGGTGCTACCTTTGTTGAGGTGGAGTAATGGTGTGTAAGTGTTCTGTGAGTTGGCAGTGTAGTCAGTGTTGTTGATGTACTGGACATACTCACATGGTGTCATTTATTGCAGCAGTACACAAGTGAGTCAAATGCACAGCGGTGCTTACTTTGAGTTTGCTGTTGGAGTCAGAAATGTTGTTCTGTGTTGCATGGTATGGTCTGCCATTGTATGTGATGAGCCTATCAATGTCTGCTTGGGGGCTGTGGTGATCTGTGATTGTGTGGCAGTGGTGTCTCATATGATGTGTCATCTACCTGGGCTCACTGACTCATTCCAACACCTTGTTGGCCTACTGTGAAGTACACATACACACCCTGCTTGCACTGCTCTCCTCTGTTCCACATTGTATGTGGAATGACCATTATTTGTGTGCAATGAGGACTATTGTCATTTTTTAGGGACTCTTGCCTCACCCCACACTCATGTTAATATACATTTGGTGATGATCTTAATGAGATGTCACTATAGACAGTGTCCCTGCTCATGACTTCTTGCTGCAGATATGTTGTGCTGAGTGGTGCTTCTTTTATGTTACATGTGGTGTGGATGTTGTGATGTTGGTGTTGCATGTCTGGGACAATGTGCCGGACTCCTACTACATTTTGGGCAGGTTTTACCGCGGCTTTACCGCTGCGGAGACATGACCGGCACGAATAGTTGCAATTATTTCTATGGAGATGGGAGACCCCGATGCAGAGGTGACAATTTGTTATGTGCAAGACATGTGTAATTGGACAATGGGATATGTTCCTGTCTCCACCAGGGTGTTTGTTGTAGACATGACACGTATTTCACCGCGACTATTGTGTGTTGTTGTTGTTGTACAGGGGTTGTATGCGGGGATATGTTTTTGACACACCAGCGGTGTTGACCGCGACGGCGTCTTATCTGCTGGTAGTGGATCTGGTACAGCAGCGGAAGGGCTTGTAGAGCAGGATCCATGGCGACCAGGAACATGTGGAGGTGTCTTGGACTCGAGTTTCTATCTCCGCAGTTGTGCTTCCGCCATCTCCAAATAGCTGGTTTCTCCGCTGCGTTCTGATGGGCTGTTTTACGCATCGTGATCTGTCCGGTGGTCGGGACGTCATTCCGCATGGCGGTCTTTCTCTATTGGCTCCCTCCGGCACCGTTGTGGAACAAAAAATCTGGTGGATCCGGAAACACCGCGACGGACGGAAAAAGTGCTATCTTTGCCCATTGTAATATGGCGGTCGCGAGGACCGCCGCTGGAGTAACTAAATGGACGTTTTCCGCCACCGCCAGCACCGCATAGGTGCCTATGACCGCCATCGTAATCAGCCCCATAGTTCGGCACATTTGCACTTGTTCACAAACAGGGTTAATGATCACTTACATATAGACAAGGACTTTTACGGCCCGAGAAATCAGCTTGTGACCTACCAGTGGGTTCCAACCCATTTTGCAGCAACGGTGTTAGTCAGTGGCTGCATCCCGTGTAGGGTGATGTGGTACAGTGTCAGCTAATGTCCATCCAATGGAAAGTTAGGGCATCCGGTGGTCAAGTAGGGAAGTGTTTTGGTACTTCCTCAAGAAAGAAAACAGTGTGCATTCAGAATTGTGTCCAGAGGCATGGATTATGTAAACAACCATGTTCAGAGTACGCATACATCTTTTGCCTTCACATTGGCATCGAGGAGTGACCTAAGTTTATTTTGAGTGATTTTAAGTTGCCTGCAAATTCTTAGCTCAGAAATAGGGGCCTGTTGTCTTTGTGAAGTTTGTTGATAAGTAGCAATAACCTTCTACAGATTTGGATTTACCTCATCTGCCAACGTGGTTGATGCTATCTTCATTTCAAGATATTTGGAGTAGTCATCAATAAAATCGAAGAAATGGCTGTCATCTGGAAGGCAGGTGAAGTCTGCACTGGCCAAGACCCAATTGTGAGATGATCGCAGTGACCGGGTGTCTGGTGGCTTAGCGGCTTAGCAAACCACATACTTTCCAATCATGGCTTTGACCATGTCATCCAGTTTCAGAAACCAGACCTTGTTTCTCAGTCTTGCTTTGATTTTCAATATTTCCCAGTGACCTGCTTGAGCTAGGGGGGACTCAGTTGGCTAGGGCCATAGCAACGACAGACTTCAAACCAATGACTGAAAACGAGGTCTTCAAAATAATAGCAAGCTTGAAGCCCACAAACCACACATCTGACCCACTGCCCTCCACCCTAGTACAGAACCTCAACCATATCATCTTCCCGTTCTGGACCAAAATCATTAATGTCTCTCTCTTCAGGCTGGGTTCCTGATTCCCTCCAAATAGGTCAAGTCACTCCCATTCTCAAAAGAACAGGAATAGACCCCAATGACTTCAACAACATCACACCTATCACAAGCCTTCCCTTCCTGGCCAAAACGATGGAGAAATGTGTCCTCCTTCAACGAAACTGACACATAGACGAATTCAACCTCCGTGACACTTTCCAATCAGGCTTCAGGAAAGGTTTTAGCACTGAAACCGCTATGCTCAATATTTCAGATGACATTCACAGAAACCTAAATGAAGGTTATGCCTGCCTTCTAATCCGACTTTACTTGTCAGCGGCATTCGAAAGAGTAAATCACCCCGCTCTACTTGAAACTCTCAGATACTGCACAGGTGTCAATGGCACAATCATGAAATGGTTAATGTCCCATCTGCAACATCGCTGTCAACAAATAAAAATCCTCATCTGTCTCTCCAACCCGGCTCCTGTGATGCAAGGCGTACCCCAAGGCTCTATCCTCTCCCCAGCCCTATTTAATCTCTTAATGGGACCCTTCACCGCCAATTTGAACCAAGCAGGGGTCAAATGCCACCTATATGCCGACTACATACAACTCTACTGCAAAATCAAATCACCTGGCGACCTTCGACAACTGAACAACATACTTATTAATATACAATCAAGACTCAAAACCAACCATCTTCAACTCAACCTCAATAAGACTGAACTACTTCTCTTCTCCCCTAGAAACAATCCTTTGCCTATCCTAGACTGGATTGAGAATCTGGACTCTCTTAACTGCTCTTTCTCTCTTTCTAACTCCGTTAAGTCTCTGGGCATTACCCTGGACAAAAACATGTCCATGGTGGAGCACACCAACAACTCTACCAAAGGAGCGCTCTGCACACTCAGACATCTCAAGAAAGTAAAGCTGTTTATTCCCCCTGATGATCCTAAGATGGTAGTGCAATCTCTTGTCATCTCAAAACTTGACTATGGCAATTCCCTCCTTACAGGAACTCCTAAATGTCACCTGGCGCCCCTTAAAGCTGTTCTCATGCGCCCGCCAGACTCCTCACAGGTACTAAAATATTTGATCACATCTCTCCTGCCATCAATAGTCTTAAATGGCTTTCTATCGAAGGAAGATGCTTTTTCAAGACAGCCTGCATCACCCACAAAGTGCTTCATACAAAAACCTGCATGTATTTCCGGCTGCATTGACAGATCCCATCTGGGGCACATGTTTCCAGTTGCATGGAATAACCCCGACCAGGCACGTGTTTCTGGTTGCATCGAATGACGCCCTTCCAGGGCACGTGTTTCCGGTTGCATTGACAGTCTCAGTCTGAGGCACGTGTTTCTGGTTGCATCGACTGACCCCATCTGGGGGCACATGTTTCTAGTTGCATTAGCAGACGATGTTCGAGGCATGTGTTTCTGATTGCATTGACAGACCCCATCCGGGCACGTGCTTCCGGTTGCATTGACCGTCTAGGGTATGTGTTTCCAGTTGCATGGACAAACCCCATCCGGGAATGTGTTTCTGGTTGCATCGAAAGACCCCCAGCCAGGCACATGTTTCTGATTGCATTGACTGACCCTGTACGGGCCACATGTTTCCGGTTGCATCAACAGACCCTGTCTGGGGCATATGTTTCCAGTTGCACTGACAGACCCCATCCGGGGCACCTGTTTCAGGTTGTATCGACAGATCCTGTCGGGGGCTCGTGTTTCCGGTTGCATTGAGTGACCCCGTCCGGGGCACTTGTTTTCGGGTTGCATCAACAGACCCCGTCTGCGGCACGTGCTTCTGGTTCAATGGATAAACCTCGTTCAGGCATGCATTTCAGGTTGCACTGACAGACCCCGTATGGAGCATGTGTCTCCAGTAGAATTGACAGACCCTCTACCGGGTAAATGTTTCCAGTTGCATTGACAGACCCAGTCCGGGGCACGTGTTTCTGGTTGCATTAACAAACCCCATCAGGGACACGTGTTTCCGATTCCGTTGACAGATCCCGTCCGGGGCACGTTTCCAGTTGCATCAACAGACCCCATCCGGGGCACGTGTTATGGATGCATCGACAGACCCCGTCCGGGGCACATGTTTCTGGTTGCATCGACAGATCCCCTCAGGGGCACCTGTTTCCAGTTGCATCAACAGACCCCGTCCGGGCACGTGTTTCCAGTTGCATCGGCAAACCCCATCCGAGCACGTGCTTCCGGTTGCATTGACCATCTAGGGTATGTGTTTCCAGTTGCATGGACAAACCCCATCCGGGAATGTGTTTCTGGTTGCATCGAAAGACCCCCAGCCAGGCACATGTTTCTGATTGCATTGACAGACCCTGTCCGGGCCACATGTTTCCGGTTGCATCAACAGACCCTGTCTGGGGCATATGTTTCCAGTTGCACTGACAGACCCCATCCGGGGCACCTGTTTCTGGTTGTATCGACAGATCCTGTCGGGGGCTCGTGTTTCCGGTTGCATTGAGTGACCCCGTCCGGGGCACTTGTTTTCGGGTTGCATCAACAGACCCCGTCTGCGGCACGTGCTTCTGGTTCAATGGATAAACCTCGTTCAGGCATGCATTTCAGTTTGCACTAACAGACCCCGTCTGGAGCATGTGTTTCCAGTAGAATTGACAGACCCTCTCCCGGGCAAATGTTTCCAGTTGCATTGACAGACCCAGTCCGGGGCACGTGTTTCTGGTTGCATAAACAAACCCCATCAGGGACACGTGTTTCCGATTCCGTTGACAGATCCTGTCCGGGGCACATGTTTCTGGTTGCATTGACAGATCCCGTCTGGGCCACGTGTTTCCAGTTGCATCGACAGACCCCGTCCGGGGCACGTGTTCTGGATGCATCGACAGACCCCGTCCGGGGCACATGTTTCCAGTTGCATCAACAGATCCCCTCAGGGGCACCTGTTTCCAGTTGCATCAACAGACCCCGTCCGGGCACGTGTTTCCAGTTGCATCGGCAAACCCCATCCGAGCACGTGTTTCCGGTTGCATCGACAGACCCCTGTCCGGGGGGCACGTGTTTCCGGTTGCATTGACAGACCCCGTCCGGGGCACGTGTTTCCAGTTGCATCAACAGTCACTGTCCGGGGCACATGTTTCCGGTTGCATGGACAAACCTTGACGAGGCACATGTTTCCGGTTGTATCGAAAGACCCCCCCCTTTCAGGGCACGTGTTTCCAGTTGCATTGACAGTCCCAGTCTGAGGCACATGTTTCTGGCTGCATCGACTGACCCCATCTGGGGCATGTGCTTCTAGTTGCATTTTCAGACCGTGTCCGGGGCGCGTGTTTCTGGTTGCATTGATAGACCCCATCTGGGGCATGTGCTTCCGGTTGCAACGACAGACCCCGTTTGGGGTATGTTTTTTCAGTTGCATCAAAAAACCCCGTCCGGGCACGTGTTTCCGGTTGCATCAAAAGACCCCCCATCCAGGGCACATATTTCTGGTTGCATTGACAGACCCCGGCCGGGCCACCTGTTTCCAGTTGCATCAACACAGACCCTGTCCGGGGCACGTGTTTCCGGTTGCATTGAGAGACCCCAACCAAGGCACATGTTTCTGGTTGCATTGACAGACCATGTCCAGGGCATGTGTTTCCAGTTGCACTGACAGACCCCGTCTGGGGCACCTGTTTCCAGTTGCATCGATAGACCCTGTCCGGGGCACGTGTTTCCGATTGCATTGAGAGACCCCGTCCAAGGCACGTGTTTCCGGTTGCATTGACAGTCCCTGTCCAGGGCACATGCTTCCAGGTGCATCCACAGACCCTGTCCGGGGCAAGTGCTTCTGGTTGCTTGGAAAACCTTGCCCGGGACACGTGTTTCCGATTCCATTGACAGATCCCATCCGGGACACGTGTTTCCGGTTGCATTGACAGATCCCGTCTGGGGTACGTGTTTCCGGTTGCATTGACAGATCCTCTCCGGGGCACGTGTTTCTGGTTGCATTGACAGACAAAGTCTGGGGAAAGTGTTTCCGGTTGCATTGACAGATCCCGTCTGGGCCACGTGTTTCCGATTGCATCGATAGACCCCCGTCTGGGGTACGTGTTTTTGGTTGCACCAACAGACCCCATCAAGGGCACATGTTTCCGGTTGACAGACTCTGTCTGGGGCATGTGTTTCCGGTTGCATTGAGAGACCCCGTCCAAGGCACGTGTTTCCGGTTGCATTGACAGACCCTGTCCAGGGCACATGCTTCCAGGTGCATCCACAGACCCCGTCCGGGGCAAGTGCTTCTGGTTGCTTGGAAAACCTCGCCCGGGACACGTGTTTCCGATTCCATTGACAGATCCCATCCGGGACACGTGTTTCCGGTTGCATTGACAGATCCCGTCTGGGGCACGTGTTTCCGGTTGCATTGACAGATCCTCTCCGGGGCACGTGTTTCTGGTTGCATTGACAGACAAAGTCTGGGGAAAGTGTTTCCGGTTGCATTGACAGATCCCGTCTGGGCCACGTGTTTCCGATTGCATCGATAGACCCCCGTCTGGGGTACGTGTTTTTGGTTGCACCAACAGACCCCATCAAGGGCACATGTTTCCGGTTGACAGACTCTGTCTGGGGCATGTGTTTCCAGCTGCATTGACAGATCCCATATGGGGCACGTCTTTCCAGTTGCATCGACGGACCCCGTCCAGGGCATGAATTTCAGGTTGCACTGACAGACCCCGTCTGGAGCATGTGTTTCCGGTAGCATTGACAGACCCTCTCCCGGGCAAATGTTTCCAATTGCATTGACAGACCCGGTCCGGGGCACGTGTTTCCGGTTGCATTAACAAACCCCATCAGGGACACGTGTTTCCGATTCCGTTGACAGATCCCATCCGGGGCACATGTTTCTGGTTGCATTGACAGATCCTGTCTGGGCCACGTGTTTCCGGTTGCATCGACAGACCCCGTCCGGGGCACGTGTTCTGGATGCATCAACAGACCCCGTCCGGGGCACATGTTTCTGGTTGCATCGACAGATCCCCTCAGGGGCACCTGTTTCCAGTTGCATCAACAGACCCCATCCTGGCACGTGTTTCCAGTTGCATCGGCAAACCCCATCCGAGCACGTGTTTCCGGTTGCATCGACAGACCCCTGTCCGGGGGGCACGTGTTTCCGGTTGCATTGACAGACCCAGTCCGGGGCACGTGTTTCCAGTTGCATCGACAGTCCCCATCCGGGGCACATGTTTCCGGTTGCATCAACAAACCTTGACGAGGCACATGTTTCCGGTTGTATCAAAAGACCCCCTTCCAGGGCACCTGTTTCCAGTTGCATTGACAGTCCCAGTCTGAGGCACGTGTTTCCAGTTGCATGGACTGACCACGTCTGGGGCATGTGTTTCTAGTTGCATTAGCAGATCGTGTCAGGCCGTGTGTTTCTGATTGCATCGATAGACCCCATTTGGGACATGTGCATCCAATTGCATCGACAGACCCTGTCAGGGTATGTTTTTTCAGTTGCATGGACAAACCCCGGCCGGGTCACATGTTTCCGGTTGCATCGAAAGACCCCCAACCAGGGCACATATTTCTGGTTGCATTGAAAGACCCCGTCTGGGCCACATGTTTACAGTTGCATCGACAGACCCTGTCCGGGGCAGATGTTTCTGGTTGCATTGACAGACCACGTCTGGGCCACGTGTTTCCGGTTGCATTGACAAACCCTGTCCGGGGCAGGTGTTTTTCCAGTTGCATCCACAGACCCTGTCCGGGGCACGTGTTTCTGGTTGCATGGAAAACCTCGTCCGGGACACGTGTTTTCGATTCCATTGACTGATCCCATCCGGGGCACGTGTTTCCGGTTGCATTGACAGATCCCGTCTGGGGCACGTGTTTCCAGTTGCATTGACAGATCCTCTCCGGGGCACGTGTTTCTGGTTGCATTGGCAGAAACAGTCCAGAGCACGTGTTTCCGGTTACATTGACAAACCCCATTCGGGACACGTGTTTCTGATTCCATTGACAGATCCTGTCCGGGGCATGTGTTTTTGGTTGCACCAACAGACCCCATCAAGGGCACATGTTTCGGTTGATAGACCCTGTCTGGGGCATGTGTTTCCGACTGCATTGACAGATCCCATCTGGGGCATGCATTTCCAGGTGCATCGACGGACCCTATCCGGGGCACATGTTTCCAGTTGCATCACCAGACCACGACTGGGGCACGTGTTTCTGTTTGCATCGACAGACCATGTTCGGGGCATGTGTTTCCGGTTCTATTGACAGATCCCTTCTGGGGCAGGTGTTTCCAGTTCCATTGACAGATCCCGTATGGGGCATGTGTTTCTGGTTGGATTGACAGATCCTGTCCTGGGCACTTGTTTCCGGTTTAATTGACAGACCATATCCGGGGCACGTGTTTCCGGTTGCATCAAAAGACCTCCGTCCGGGGCACATGTTTCTTGTTTAATTGACAGACCCAGTCTGAGGCACGTGTTTCTGGTTGCATCGACAGACCCCGTCTGGGGGATGTCTTTCCGTTTACATGGCAGGAGCTCATGTTTCTGGTTGCCTCAGCAGATCCTGTCCGGGACATGTGTTTCCGGTTGCATCAACAGACCCTGTGTGCGCCACGTGTTTCTGGTTGCATCGACAGACCACGTCCGGGACACATGTTTCCGGTTGCATCAACAGACCCTGTTCGGGGCATGTGTTTCTGGGTGCATTAACAAACCCCATCCAGGCAGGTGCTTCCGGTTCCATTGACAGATCCCATCTGGGGCACGTGTTTCTGGTTGCATCGACAGACCCTGTCTGGGGCATGTGTTTCCAATTGCATTGACAAACCCTGTCCAGGGCACGTGTTTCCGGTAGCATTGACAGACCCTGTCCAGGGCACGTGTTTCCGGTTGCATTGACAGAACCTGTTCGGGCCGCGTCTTTCCGGTTGCACCGTCAGACCCCATCCGGGGCACGTGTTTTTGGTTGCATTGAAAGACCCCCGTCCAGGGCACATGTGTCTGGTTGCATTGACAGACCTAATCTGAGGCACGTGTTTCCGGTTGCATCAACAGACCCCGCCTGGGGCACATCTTTCAGGTTGCATTAGCAGACCCTGTCCGGGGCATGTGTTTCCTGTTGCATTTACAGAGCCCGTCTGGAGCACGTGTTTCCGGCTGCACCGAAAAACCCCGTCTGGGGTACATGTTTCTAGCTGCATTGACAGACACCGTCCAGGGCACGTGTTTCTGGTAGCATGGATAGACCCTGTCCGGGGCACGAGTTTCTGGTTGTACTGACAGACTCCATCTGAGGCACGTGTTTCCAGTTGCATTGACAGACCATATCCAGTGCATGTGTTTCTGGTTGCATTGACAGACCCCGTCTGGGGCACGTGTTTCCGGTTGCATTGACAGGCCCCGTCCTGGGCACATGTGTAGGAAGGTAGGGTCTAGCATGGTTACCCCATTTTTTGCCTGGTGCCAATGTGTTTTGGACTAGTCTGACTGGGATCCTGCTAATCAGGATCCCAGTCACTGTGCTTTCTCCCCAAATTTGACAATGGTAAGTACTTTTGGTACCTTCACAATTGGCTACTGGTGTACCCATGTAAGTCCCTAGTATATGGTACTAAGGTACACAGGGCATAGGTACACCAGTGGTCTCCCATGGGCTGCAGCATGTATTGTGCCACTCATGAGAGACCACTCAAACTGTGACTACAGGCCTGCCTTGCCAGCACCACTTACTACTGATATAAGTTTCCTTATATATGAGGTCACTGCACTTAAAACCTACAAGTCACCCCTCAGGTAGGCCTTTCAATCCTGAAGGCAGGGTGCTAGGTTATAAGAGTGAGGGTGCCCTGACCGAGGAGGACACCCCCTACAAACCCTGGAGTCAATTCTCCAGGCTTTGTAAGTGCGGTCAGCCATTTAAATACATATAGTGGACATCAAGTCAATTACGAGAAGTCTAACTATATATTGGCTGCACTGAAACCGGTCATGTTTGGTATCAAACATGTGGAATCCTACCCCAACACCGATTCCACTGTTGGATGTAGGATCCAATGTACTGGGGGGGCTCCCCTAGGGTGCCCCCCGTATTCCCGGTAATAGCCTTTCAGGGTCTGCCAGCAAGCTAGTGCTGCTGCCGACCCCAGACACGATTCTGCCCTCCTGCTGCTGAGCTGAACTCCAGCAGGGGAAGGTAGAACTGTAGGTTTCCTGTCACAGGGAGGTGTGACCACCTCCCAGGCAGGACTTAGTGTATCGGGCAGGGGTAGGGGCGCTTGCCAGCGCCACCAGACTGTTTTGAAGGGCACATTTGGTGCCCCCCTTGCATACTCCGGTTTGAGCCAGTTCAGGGAGCCCTTGACTCCTGCTCTGGCGCAAAACTGGATGAAGGACATGGGCGAATCCTCCCCTCTGTCCAGCCCCTCCTCTGGGAGGGACCCTTGAATCGTCCTAACCCTTTCCCTAGGGTACTTAAGGGCTTACCTGTGGGTGGCTCTTCAGATTCGTCATGGGATTCAAACACAAAACCACTTCAACTTCGACCGTCTGTGCACTTTGGACTTTCCTGGACTTCGCCTGGAACCGAGACTACACCAAGAAAGACTCCTGCTGCTCCTGGTCTAACTGTTCTGCCACTCTTCTTCATTGTCTGTGCCTGTGCTTCAACCAGGTTCCTCTCCAGGCCTGTGTACATCAAGGACACCCAGTAATCTCCCTTGGAGTGAAGGAGTCACTCCCCTGCATCTGCAGGCTCCGCAACGAAGCTGACCGGTTTGCTGCTCCTGACGTCCCACGGACTCCGAAAGGACCAGCAATACAAGTGGTGGTTCTGCAACTCCCTCGAGGCCTGACCTGTCCTCTCAGCAACTTTGAGGCCAGTATCCCTCGTCTGAACTGCTAGAACATGTGTACCACGTCGACTTGCCATTGCCAAGACATCTTGACTCTGTCCTCCAGAGATCTTCGGGCTACAAGAAGCTCCAGCCACCAGCATCTCTTCCTACCAAGGTTTTTGTCCTCATCAAATCCTCTGCACCGTGGGCCTGCATCTTTGGTGAGCTGATTGAGGTCCTCTTGTGACTCCTGTGCCGTCAGCCATTGGGTCCTCTTGAGGGTCTTCTCTTGCTTCAGTGGGCTCCCCTGCTTGCTCGGGGCCTGCTCTGACTCTCCTACATTTGGTGAGTCCCTTGGACCTTGCTGGTCCCAAAGTTGCACCTTTTTCGTTTACCACGTGTGTTGCTGCTGCCAAGGCTTGTTGGTGCTCCCGCTGGACACCGACCACTGGTTCTTGACTTTCGATGTGGGACAGCTCGTGAACGGCTCCTGGTCTTCCACAACGTTGCCTGGTCCTCACAGCTGTAGCGACAAGGTCACCGTCATCACTCCTGCATCTCCAGTCATCGGTGGGCATTTGTCTTCCGTGCCTTCTGGTCACCTCCGAGTGGCATAGACTCTGTCCCCTCCGTTTGCAGGTTCTTCTCTTCAAGAATCCACCCTTGGATTCCACCGGACTCCTTCACTATCTTCGCCAGCGGCATCTTTCCTGAAGTGCTCCATTGTGGTCTATGGCGGTTTCCAACGTCACTTCGCACCTATGCCCCCGGCTTCCCTGGTGTAGGTATCCTGGTTCCTGAGGTATCAATGGGGTGGGGTGACTCTCCAACCTTCTGTCTTCTACTGGGTTTCTTCAGGGTCCACTGGGAAGGGTCCTTCTTCTTAAAAACTGCAACAGTGACTTTCCCATTGACTTGCATCGAGTACACAGCTGTGTTTCCACTCTGCACACAGCCTCCGTGGGGTTCCAGGGTACTTACCTCGGTCGGTTCCTTGTGTCCCCAGCTCTTCTGAGTCTTCTGGTATAAAGTCCCGACTTCAGTTGTAGTTCTCAGTCCACTTCTTTAGTATATGGTTTGGTCTCCCCGGGAGAACACTGTGTATTTGTGCTTACTTACCTGTTTACTTTTGAAGTATTGTGTGTATTGTGTTGATATCTCCGGATAGGAGATACACCAATGTGTTAGTGAGTCTGTATAATAAATATACTTAGTTTTATAACTACACTGTGTGGTTCTTTTTCGTTTAACCTACACTATATGATTAGTTCCGGTAAAACAAGCTACTTTACACTCCTTCTGGACTAACCCTGAAGGCTGATCTCCAAAGATACCTCTTAGAGAGCATTCTATGGTTGTCTAAGACCATTACAATCACCATATGGGATGCCTGGATTGGTGCAGGGTGCTTCACTTAAATAAGTGTGCACCATTTACTAAGCCAGCCTCCTACAACGTGTTTCCGGTTGCAACGACAGATCCCGTCCAGGCCACATGTTTACGGTTGCATTGACAGACCCTGTCTGGGCACGTGTTTCTGGTTGCATTGACAGACCCTGCCCAGGGCACCTGTTTCCGGTTGCAATAACAGATCCCGCCTGGGGCACATATTTATGGTTGCATCGACAAACCCTGTCCGGGGCACGTATTTCTGGTTGCACTGACAAGCCCCAGCCAGGGCACGTGTTTCCAGTTGCAACAACAGACCCCATCTGAGGCACGTGTTTGTTGTTGAATTGACAGACCCTGTCCAGGATACGTGCTTCATGTTGCATCAACAGACCCCGTTTGGGGCATGTATTTCTAATTGCATTGACATACCCCGTCCGGGGTCATGTGTTTCCGGTTGCATTGACATATCCCGTATGGGGCACTTGTTTCTGGCTGCATTTACAGACCCCGTCTGGAGTACGTGTTTCCGGTAGCACCGACAGACCCTGTCCAGGGCACGTGTTTCCGGTAGCAGACAGTCCCTGTCCAGGGAACAAACCGACAGACCCTGTCCAGGGCACAGACCCCAGCCAGGTCACGTGTTTCCAGTAGCACCGACAGACCCTGTCCAGGGAACAAACCGACAGACCCTGTCCAGGGCACGTGTTTCCGGTAGCAGACAGTCCCTGTCCAGGGAACAAACCGACAGACCCTGTCCAGGGCACAGACCCCGGCCAGGTCACGTGTTTCCAGTAGCACCGACAGACCCTGTGCAGGGAACAAACCGACAGACCCTGTCCAGGGCAAAGACCCCGTCCAGGGCACAGACCCCGTCCAGGGCACGTGTTTCCGGTAGCACCGACAGTCCCTGTCCAGGGAACAGACCGACAGACCCCGTCCAGGGCATGTGTTTCCGGTAGCAGACAGACCCTGTCCAGGGAACAAACCGACAGACCCTGTCCAGGGCACAGACCCCGGCCAGGTCACGTGTTTCCAGTAGCACCGACAGACCCTGTCCAGAGAACAAACCGACAGACCCTGTCCAGGGCACGTGTTTCCGGTAGCAGACAGTCCCTGTCCAGGGAACAAACCGACAGACCCTTTCCAGGGCACAGACCCCGGCCAGGTCACGTGTTTCCAGTAGCACCGACAGACCCTGTCCAGGGAACAAACCGACAGACCCTGTCCAGGGCACAGACCCCGTCCAGGGCACAGACCCCGTCCAGGGCACGTGTTTCCGGTAGCACCGACAGTCCCTGTCCAGGGAACAGACCGACAGACCCTGTCCAGGGCAAAGACCCCGACCATGTCACGTGTTTCCAGTAGCACTGACAGTCCCTGTCCAGGGAACGAACCGACAGACCCTGTCCAGGGCACAGACCCCGTCCAGGTCACGTGTTTCCGGTAGCACCGACAGTCCCTGTCCAGGGCACAGACCCCGTCCAGGGCACGTTTTTCCGGTAGCACCGACAGTCCCTGTCCAGGGAACAAA
Source organism: Calotriton arnoldi (assembly GCA_963921515.1). NCBI lineage: Eukaryota > Metazoa > Chordata > Amphibia > Caudata > Salamandridae > Calotriton > Calotriton arnoldi. The sequence goes on along the minus strand of CAWUFW010011650.1, from coordinate 134,409 downwards.
CCGACAGACCCTGTCCAGGGCACAGACCCCGTCCAGGTCACATGTTTCCGGTAGCACCGACAGTCCCTGTCCATAGTGCCAATATCGGCAACACTCGCCACCCCACCATACAGCAATCTCCTATAGAAATAACCAAACAAGACACCTTCTTTGTGGAGAAAACTGCTGCAGGTTTATTAGCATTACAAATATGCCAACATGGTGGGTTATCTTACGGGCGATCCCACGGCCGGCAGCCCCTCGCCGCCTGCCACCTGATGAGCCAAATTACACCGTGGCCTCCCCAACGGTGTTTGCCATATTTTGGGGGAGGGAAGACCCCTCCCACCAGTGGACCCACAGACCACGCCCCTGCTCACGCCCCATACGGGGCGGAGCCTGCCAGGCAACCCCGGTTGCTCAGGTCCACAACCGCCCGTAGGACTAACGGGGCGCCGTCGCTCCTCCAGGGTCCAACGCGAGGACCTCCCTGTGGATATTTGGCCTTTGCACCCTTGTTGTGCTTCTGTACATGGTACCCGTATGTACCTACAGCCTCTGGATCGCCCTGTAACTCCGCCTGCAACACAAAATAATACATTAGATATACCCCCCCCACACCCCCAGCCTGAACGCCGGGTATGCGGTAGGGAGGGAAACGGCGTCAGGGGAATGGGCCAAGAGGGCGCCCAGGGGGCGGGGAGAGGTATATGTACCTCGCCCCTCCCCGGAAGTGACGCGGCACCTGGACCACTGAGGGTCCCAAACACTGGAAGGCTGCCTCCTGTGCCCTCCTGTGGCACTAAGGTGGCCGCCCTCTTAGCGGGTCTCCTTCGTGGACCCCGGGCAGCCTGCATAGTGCCAATATCGGCAACACTCGCCACCCCACCATACAGCAATCTCCTATAGAAATAACCAAACAAGACACCTTCTTTGTGGAGAAAACTGCTGCAGGTTTATTAGCATTACAAATATGCCAACACGGTGGGTTATCTTACGGGCGATCCCACGGCCGGCAGCCCCTCGCCGCCTGCCACCTGATGAGCCAAATTACACCGTGGCCTCCCCAACGGTGTTTGCCATATTTTGGGGAGGGAAGACCCCTCCCACCAGTGGACCCACAGACCACGCCCCTGCTCACGCCCCATACGGGGGCGGAGCCTGCCAGGCAACCCCCGGTTGCTCAGGTCCACAACCGCCCGTAGGACTAACGGGGCGCCGTCGCTCCTCCAGGGTCCAACGCGAGGACCTCCCTGTGGATATTTGGCCTTTGCACCCTTGTTGTGCTTCTGTACATGGTACCCGTATGTACCTACAGCCTCTGGATCGCCCTGTAACTCCGCCACAGCTCTGGGTGTGGCCACCGTCACAGCCAGGGCCCCCCACCAAGGTAGGCCTCTTCACCTCCATCTTTCTAATTCCAGGGCCTCTCCCAGGTCCAGCAAAACAAGTCCATGCCCACTCTGGCAGGCGCGCCCCATCCTCTTTCAAACTCCCAGTGGACTTAGCATGCAGCAGGCCATGCGGATGAACTAAACCCTCCTGTTCAGAGGATCTGCGCCTGGCACTGTAAACTCTCCTGCGTGCGGAATCCCCGGCATCCTCTGACCGAGCCCCTCGCCTCACTCACAGTGATGATATCTCTGTCCATCATAACACCCCTGCCCACAACTGGTTGTTTAACTTATACCAGAAGTATTTCATATCTGGCCGCACTGTCCTCCTACCCCGGAGGGTCAAAACATTGCCTCCCCGGTGTATGACCAAATTGATGGGAGGGGAGACACCCCCCTAGAATTGTGCCGCAGCTTCTACAACAAGCTGTTCCAGCGCATACCAGGGGCCCCAAACCAAATTATCTCAGAAGTGTGCTGTGCTTCTACCTCAAACTGCTAGCGCATGCCTGGGCCCCCCAACCAAGGTAAGTCGGTGATGGAAAACCCCTGCCCCCATATATTGGATTCCTCCCATCGTGCCACTCACAGGACGCACGGACGGCCCTTCACCCAGACCTTTGATCCTGGAAATTAAAGACATGCTCAGATACTAACATCCTTTAATGAGCACTGCACACCCTATTATAACTAATCCATCTTGCACCTAGTTGCACAATAACACTGCACCCCATCAAACCTCGGGTGCCTTTGGACAGCTCAAAGTTGGCCTGTACAGGATACACTTAACCTGTCCTCCTGCCACTCCCCTGGGTGGCTACGGACGGCTGTACCTTTAAAAACCTTGGAATTCCTATTGTCCCACCTGCTTGATGCGCTCTGCTGCCAAGCCCGCCCAGAACGCTTTGGTTGTGGCTGGTTGCACCTATTTGCACAATAACAATGAGTGTCCTATCAAACCTCTGGTGCCTCCCCGGGTGCCTTAGGGATACTCAGAAGTTCGCCTGTACATCATACACCTAACCTGTCTTCCGGCCACTCCCCTGGGTGGCTGCAGACGGCTGTACCTTTGAAAGGAATTCCTATTATCCCACCTGCTTGATGCGCTCTGCTGCCAAACCCGCCCAGAACGCTTTGGTTGTGGCCGGTTGCACCTCTTTGCACCATCACAACATCTTTCCCTAAACCCTGCTGGTTCCCGGGCTTCCCCCCAGTCCAGCAAAGCAAGTCCATGCCCACTCTAGACAGGTGAAACCCCATCTTGTGCCAAACTCCCTGTGGATTTGGCATGCAAACCATACCTATAAAGCCAAACAGTTGGTGAATTTACGCCTGGCACGGTCAATTCTCCTGCGCGGGGTTTCCCCGGCCTCCCCTGACCGAGCGCCTTCACACACTAAACGGGGGGGCTATCTGACCACCATAACTCCCAAGCCCCCAAAGGTTGCATCCTACAATTGGAGGACTCCTTCTCTTGCAACAGGTGCCTCTTCCCCCAGAGTCTGCTCATTGCCTGGGCCAGGCAACACAAGACAAGTCCATGCCCACTCTGGACAGGTAGACCATTCTTTGCGCACCCCGCCCGGAGGTCCCTAATCTCAACCAAACACCAACCCCCTTAGTCTGTGCCGCAGCTGCTTAAGCCAGCTGTCCCGGCACATGGCTGGGACCCCCAACCAAGAAAACTTATTGTAGGAACCACATGCCTCCATTTCTTGAATTCCGCCCCTCTCGCCCCTCGAGACGCACGGAAGGCCATTCACCCCGATCCTTGATCCTGGCGACATAACGAAATGCCGAGTTGCTAACCTTTAATGCCCACTGCACCCATCCTATACACTAATCAAGCTTGCACCTAATGTACCCGTGCACTGCCCCCCACTGCCCATTGATAGCCTTCCTGTTGAAGACCAGCAATTGAGGAGGGGACACCCCCCCCTTAGTCTGTGCTGCAGCATCCTAGCAAGCTGTTCCAGTGCATGCCTTGGAAGCCCGTCCAAATAACCTGTTTGGAGAACCATGCCTCCACCTCCTGCTTTCCGCCCATCGCGCCACTATCAGCACGCCTGGATGGCCCATCATCCATACCCTTGACCCTGCCCTTTGCCAGACCTACTCTGGAGGGTACCAGGTAGTGGACCAGAGGTGGAAACGCTACAGGAATGGTGAAAATGATAGATGCAGATCACATGCCCTTTCTAGACTTGTTGGGATGCCGGGTGTCCCAGAAAAGAGCCTCTGTGCTGCAAATCAGTATATCGCTAAGCTGTGTAGCCCCAACACCTTGAGTTGTATAACTTAATCCCCACGTGCCGCGATGGCGAGAATGCCGGCGCTTGGCATCTACAGTCTGTTAGCTTGACCAGTTAGTCTGCCTACCTTGATGAATCAATTCTGACAGACCACATACCCTTGTGCACCGCGTGCAACCTGTGCGTCACCTTAAAGGTTGACTAAGCCTGTGCTTCAACACCCTTTCTTGATATTCCCCCAGCTTCGGGGGGTTCAAGCTGCTAACCATGCACTGCACCAGCAGTGGGAATGTACCTGCACCCTCCCCATTACCTCTGGTGCATCACCGGGGTGCCAGTGGTATATTCCAAGTGTGCCTGTACATACTGCCCTTAACCTGCCTTCCGGCCAGTCCCCTGGGTGGCTCCGGGTACCTTTCAAACATTGGGGTACCCAATGTCCAGCCTGCTTGATGCGCTCATACTGTCCCTTTAATGCCACCCCCTGAAGAGTCTGTTTTGGACCTTTCCCTCCGCCACTGGTTCTCAGGGCCCCGAAGGAAGCCAGGCTGGAGGTAGCTGAAAACAGGGCATTGCTCCTACCTGCATGATGCGCTTCCGCTTGTATGCCCACCCTGTAAGCTGCTGTTGCTGGCTCTTGAAAGAGCGACTGCCAAAGCGCTTGCCATGACCCCCAATGCCTGGCATAGAAGGCACGCCAACCATACCTGCTCAACCTGTACCCTGGTAATGGGCGAGCTGTCAGCCAGAGACAGTAAATAGGTTCTCCCTTCCGCCTGTGATGTAGAAATGCTGTGCTCAAATTTCATCCCAGGGCCGCTTCTGGCGCCTGAAACCTTACTAGGACTGAGCACATGTCCTGTAAACAGAATAATACTCCCAGTACATCCAAATAATGGCTCTGCGACCCATGATCCAGCCGCCTAAGCGTGTTCCTAACCGCACACGCCCCACCAACCTACATCATGTGACGTTGCCTGTTCTGAGCCACCCCGTGGCACCGCATTCCTTCTACACGAAACTGATGCGTACTGTGCTGATGTAAACCTTCCTCACAGCAGTTATGGTAAAGCAGTACGACCCTAAAAACTTTGTATCCAGGCACATTAATCAGACTTTTGCCACCAGAACCACAGCCTGTGCCCCTGGGAGAATTGAAAATAAACTTTTCAAGCGCGGATAGGCTGAATCTAACCTAGGTTACTGCTATACTCTTGGGGTACAAACTTCTTGGCTATGTAGGGCACAACTATGCCAGCATATGCCTCTTCATTTCAAACTTAGTGCAAATCTGACCCCATGGTCATCAGGTCTGAATGCTTCCCCGAAGCGCAGCACCGGCTGATGTGCAAGGAAAAACTATCTGACTACAGCCTTTCATTAGTGACTAAAATCCCGAGACCCTCTAATAAAATTCAACCACGCATGTATGGCGCACTGTCATCTAACTGGGGCATAGGTGTGATCATCTACCCAGTCCCAGATGCCTATGTAAATGTTCCCTCCGAGCGGGCCGGCACCCACCACTGGAAGTGCCAACACCATCATGGCCACAACCAGGAAAACCAGCCATAGGTTACACACCAGACTGCACCAACTTGAATGAATGACGACGCGATGTGTCATTGCAACGCCCACAGTTTGGCCACAAACAAAATGGAAATCTGATGGAAGAAATGAACAGGCCGCTCGCGGAATATGCAGGAAGCTCGACCATACCCGCTGTCTCTTCACCGCAACTGGGTTCACCATCCGCCAAGAGGTGAGGCACGGCCAGTCTCGCTGAGCCACCCACAGATCCCCAGAGAGGCTTAGGAATGCTGACTTACTAGTAATGCTCCATCACACCCTCTACTTAGATTTCCTTTGCCAGGTTGCTGGTACTGCGCGGGCACTCTGGCCAAGTTCTAATTGTGTTTGCGTCAATATTCAGGGGTAGTGACTCGTGAATTCGACATTGGAACTCAGCAGCAGCTCACTAATATTACTGCCAATAATGTATGCCGGTTGAAAGGAGCAGAGCCACCTATAGGCCACCCTATAAGCCAACTTGTTACCTGAAATGTGGCTGTCTCTGACCACAAGCATACAACCTGACTAACACCAATGCTGACAACCACAAGCATACCACCAGACTACCACCGATGCTGCCCTCGACCCTGTCGCCCTGCGTTAACTGAGTGGGACACCCTACCTCGTGCATGCAATGTGGCCCCCACTCTCCCTGACGACCTTGACCAAAACCAATCATACTTAGTACCAGGAGCAGTGTTCTAGACACTGTCAAATTCTTTACGCGCATCGATGTAGCCCCACTAATTACTTCATGCGGGCAGGCCCAAATGTAGCACCAAATGCATATGGGTGGTGCAGTGCCTGGCCTAGAGAGACGCCCTGCACCATTGAAATGGTAATACCGTTTCCACTAGGTTAATTTAGGTCTCCCTGAAAGGGCCAGGTTTGCTTCACTATAAATCGATCTATGTTCTCAAGGACACACTGTATCTTTTGCGCAGGGAGTCGCAAGTAGAGCAATCCCTAATCAGACCATAATTCGAGAACCAGTACCGGACCGCTGTGATCTCCTAAGGCGAAGTGAAGATGTGAAATACCAAAACAACTCCCAGCTCACATCTAGGCTGCTGCCCCGCATGCTGAACAACCAGTCAGCCCAAAACTAGCCATCCCGGGCCTCAGAGGCACAGTACGCCTAACCCAGACACCGGCAACATAGCATTATCCTTCCGTGCCATACCCCGGAAGCCCCCAGCAATGGAGCAATGCGAGACATATTGCATTGCAAATACTCGTTTCTTTTCTATCTTGTGAGGATCCCTGTGTGCACAACCCATTGAATGCAGTGTTTAGCGTCTGCTCCACTCCAGCCTCCGTTCTGGGTTTACCAGCACCTGCCTCGGTGGCAATGATTCCTCCCCAACCCCCTCATAGAGGAAACGACCGCACTGATCTAAACCCAGGAACGCACATCAAAACAATTCTTACCAAAAAACAAAATTAACCTGTTAAATAAACAGCACAGTAAAGAGTAGGCTGGGCCTCTCTGACGTCTGGGTCCTGGTGCCTTTGCACTGGCTACAAAATTAGCCACGCCCCCTGACAATTCTCATGTTTAAATCACAGACCAGGATGGCACTCGCTAACTACACTGCCCCGCTTGTCTGACCTTTTCTACACTCCTCCGAAGGTAATGGGTCCAGTGAAACCAGCCCAGAGTGGTCCATCTGGCTCGAGGAGGCGGAACGGAGGCCATTGTGAAGCATGCCTGACTCTAACTGAGCTAGTTCCACACCAGAGTCTGTTAACTTGCCTCAAACCTCTGTTTTGGGTGCTGGAGAGGAGGCCCTCCAATTCCAGGTGCTGAAATGGGTCCCTAAACTAGGAAACGACACAGCCGCCTGTCGGCCCTTTCGGAGAGCTCCATGGTTGTGCGCCACAATCAATGCAAGACTTGGGCTCAGGTTACAAGTTCTAAAAGAGATGTGGATTTGGGAGGAATCAACATCCCCTCGGACCAGGGTCCTCTTTCGCAGCCTGCAAGTACCAAACTCTTCACTTGAGCTGGCAGCACTAAACGGACCTGCGCCCCTGGCCCCACATGCATTGCTGCTACGAGCACTGATTACGCTCACTTTTTTTTGTTTTTTTTTGTTTTTGTTGCAGATTTGCATATTTATATAGCGCGAACTCGACCCGAAGGTATTGGAGCGCTTTCCATGAGCACCGATTAACATTACCCATTCAGGCACGGGGAGATCAAGTGATTTGCCAAAAGCACAGGATGGGGACGAGGCTCGAACCCTGGTTTCCTGCACCAAAGTCTGCCGTCTAGCCGCCGGACCACATCCTATCCGACCCGAAGGTATTGGTGCCTTTACACGTGCAACAGAAGGGGAGCCTCTCCCGGGCCCTTGCAATGCTGGCCCCCTCCCGCCACATACTTTGCAAGTGGAGGTGCCCAGCACCTCATACCGGCGGAGGCCCTGCATCCGGCCCTCACGCAGGAGGGGACCAGCAACACCCGGCAAACGCGGGTGGTGCCTATAACCGGCCCGTATGTAACTACTGACCCGCTCAGGCCCAGACAGCTGCTGGCACCGCAGGGACTGGCCCCGCAAGAAGGAGCCCAAGCGACACCGGGCAAACGCGGGAGGAGCAGCACACGGACCGCGCCACGCAGCAGGCCCACGTATGCCATGATCAGCTGGGGCTACGCCGGAGCTGGCCAGCCGCAGGCTGGCACCAGCAAGCCAGACAAGAGCGGGAGTAGCCTGCCTACTGCCCGCGCCTCACAGCAGGCCCACAACAGCACGTGTAGGCGCCCTGCAGCCCGCCCTCCTCACGGTGAGAGCCTGACGACCCCGCAGTTGCCCCCCCCCCTGAGGATGCTGAACGCAGAGCATCGCAGCAATCGGAGCGCTTAACCCGCGCACCTTCGCGCCACCAAAGGAGCAACCCCAATCCCCCTGGTCAGTAGCTCTAAACGTGGGGCTACGTTGTTGCACGCGAAAGCGAGCAGTAACCCAGATGCCCCAACCAACCTTGCTAAAGCATCGGGCCAAAAACCCCCATAGCCCGCCCCTGCCCATAACTGGTAGGTGAGGGCACGAAACCCCTCGGGTAAAGCCACCTAGCCGACGCGAGCTACCCTGGGGGCCTGCCGGGGGAAGAATCCATCGCTGCATAGGCTACCCCCCCACTCCTCTGCAGCCCCCACTTAGGCCCGGACACACCACGTGTGTTACGTCCCCGTTGGCCCTTGTGACCCAAACGCAACAGACTCCTGGAAGGCCGGGGATTGAACCCAGGACTGCCCACTTGCGAGGCATGGCTCTGCAGCTGAGCTGTATCCCCGCTAAGTTCCAACCAAATCGGAGTTTGCGGGGGGGGGGCGGCGCACCTGATCCAGGCGCTCCTGGTCGAGGCCAGCCTGGGCTGACCGGGGAAGGGAGCCACTGCACTAACCCGGTGGGAGCTGTCCTCCCCCCACACTGACTGGCAGCCGCTACGCCCGACGTCGGGCCCAGCCCTTGTCCTCTTTGGAGGAGGGGGGGGAAATCTGCACTCACCGCACAATTAGCAGCTCCCGGGTGGACACGTCCGAAACGGCGTCAGGGGAATGGGCCAAGAGGGCGCCCAGGGGGCGGGGAGAGGTATATGTACCTCGCCCCCTCCCCGGAAGTGACGCGGCACCTGGACCACTGAGGGTCCCAAACACTGGAAGGCTGCCTCCTGTGCCCTCCTGTGGCACTAAGGTGGCCGCCCTCTTAGCGGGTCTCCTTCGTGGATCCCGGGCAGCCTGCAGAGAACAAACCGACAGACCCTGTCCAGGGCACAGACCCCGTCCAGGGCACAGACCCCGTCCAGGTCACGTGTTTCCGGTAGCACCGACAGACCCTGTCCAGGGCACAGACCCCGTGCATGGCACGTGCTCTCCCTAGAGAGACGCACCCCACTCTCTTTCGACCCTGGCCCAGACCTGCCTCTCTGCTCGCGCCCTGTGCTCCTTGGCACCCCTGAGTACACTGCTGTGCCCAGCTGTGCCCGGCGCGCCGCCAGCGCACCTATTTGTTTTACAACTTCCCATTAGCCTGAGGTAATTTCGCCCACAGATGATACCCTTTTTCCTACCGCACGGGCTGTGATGTCAGGGCCCAGGGCTGCAGGGCTCTTCCCAGGCCGCCTCGCATAGAAAGGGGGCTCTGTGCCTCTGCACAGCGTTAAAAACCTCATGTTTTCATTGGCAACTTCCAGGCTCACCACACGATTAATCATAGCTGGAAAACCTGAGAAAATATAAAAGACCGTTCGATCTCTGCTTTTTTCATGTTTTCACTAAAAGCCATGTGATGTGGACCTGGCCCGAGAGCTTGGACGCGTCATCTCCTGCACGTGAGGTGGATGAAGACAGACAGGTGTCAATCAACGCAGACCGCAGCACGTGAGCTCTGACCTCTGACCCAGGATGAACTGCATTTAATGTCACTTCCGCCGTTCAGTGGCAGCAAAGAATGTGTCCACAGACAAGCATCGTTTATCTATCGTGGTGCATAAGAGTGACTGTCATGACAGAGCACAGCAGTGCCCCCCACACCCCGAGATCGAGCAAGGGGGCCCCTAATCCAACCTGCGCCTCAATGGCGCACTCCTGCTGGCCAGGGAAATGGCAGGAACGCTTCACTCTCTCTGCAGCACTGAACGCCCAGACTCGGGGATGGATGGAAGACTGAGCGCCACTGAAGCATTAGGACGCTGAATCTTTAATGGGACCGGAGGGCCGGGGGGATCGGGGAGGCAGAGGGACTGCCCAGAGAGCTGCTGCTCCGAACAGTGCATAGTGGGAAGGGCCAGTCCCGAAGCATCTTCCATCTCCCAGCCGTGCACTCCAGTGGGAAGGGCCAATCCTGAAGCATCATCCGTCTCCCAGCAGTGCACTGCAGTGGGAAGGGCCAGTCCTGGAGCATCTTCCATCTCCCTGGAGTGCACTCCAGTAGGAAGGGCCAGTCCTGAAGCATCTTCTATCTCCCAGCAGTGCAATCCAGTGGGAAGGGCCAGTCCTGGAGTATCTTCCATCTCCCAGCAGTGCAATCCAGTGGCAGGAGCCAGTACTGAGGCATCTCATATCTCCCACCAGTGCTCTCCAGTGGGAAAGGCCAGTCCTGAGGCATCTCATATCTCCCACCAGTGCATTCCAGTGGGAAGGGCCAGTCCTGAAGCTTCTTCCATCTCTGCAGTGCACTCCAGTGGGAAGGGCCAGTCCTGAAGCATCTTCCATCTCCCAGCAGTGCACTCCAGGGGGAAGGGCCAGTCCTGGAGCATCTTCCATCTGCCAGCAGTGCACTCCAGTGGGAAGGGCCAGTCCTGAAGCATCTTCCGTCTCCCAGCAGTGCACTCCAGTGGGAAGGGCCAATCCTGGAGCGTCTTCCATCTCCCAGCCGTGCACTCCAGTGGGACGGGCCAGTCCTGAAGCATCTTCCATCTCCCAGCAGTGCACTCCAGTGGGACGGGCCAGTCCTGAAGCATCTTCCATCTCCCAGCAGTGCAATCCAGTGGGAGGGGCCAGTCCTGAGGCATCTTCCGACTCCCAGCAGTGCACTCCAGTGGGAAGGGCCAGTCCTGAAGCATCATCCATCTTTGCAGTGCACAGTGGGAAGGGTCAGTCCTGAAGCATCTTTCATCTCCCTGCAGTGCACTCCATTGGGAGGGGCCAGTCCCGAAGCATCTTCCATCTCCCAGCAGTGCACTCCAGTGGGAAGGGCCAGTCCTGAAGCATCTTCCATCTCCCAGCAGTGCACTCCAGTGGGAAGGGCCAGTCCTGAAGCATCTTCCGTCTCCCAGCAGTGCACTCCAGGGGGAAGGGCCAGTCCTGGAGCATCTTCCATCTGCCAGCAGTGCACTCCAGTGGGAAGGGCCAGTCCTGAAGCATCTTCCGTCTCCCAGCAGTGCACTCCAGTGGGAAGGGCCAATCCTGGAGCGTCTTCCATCTCCCAGCAGTGCACAGTGGGAAGGGCCAGTCCTGAAGCATCTTCCATCTCCCAGCAGTGCACTTAAGTGGGAAGGGCCAGTCCTGGAGTATCATCCATCTTTGCAGTGCACAGTGGGAAGGGTCAGTCCTGAAGCATCTTTCATCTCCCTGCAGTGCACTCCATTGGGAGGGGCCAGTCCTGAAGCATCTTCCATCTCCCAGCAGTGCACTCCAGTGGGAAGGGCCAGTCCTGAAGCATCTTCCGTCTCCCAGCAGTGCACTCCAGGGGGAAGGGCCAGTCCTGGAGCATCTTCCATCTGCCAGCAGTGCACTCCAGTGGGAGGGGCCAGTCCTGGAGCATCTTCCATCTGCCAGCAGTGCACTCCAGTGGGAAGGGCCAGTCCTGAAGCATCTTCCATCTCCCAGCAGTGCACTCCAGTGGGAAGGGCCAGTCCTGAAGCATCTTCCATCTCCCAGCAGTGCACTTAAGTGGGAAGGGCCAGTCCTGGAGTCTCATCTTCCATCTCCAGCAGTGCACAGTGGGAAGGGGCAGTCCTGAAGCATCTTCCATCTCCCAGCAGTGCACTCCATTGGGAGGGGCCAGTCCTGAAGCATCATCCATCTTTGCAGTGTACTCCAGTGGGAGGGGCCAGTCCTGAGGCATCTTCCGACTCCCAGCAGTGCACTCCCATGGGAAGGGCCAGTCCTGAAGCCTCTTCCATCTCCCAGCAGTGCACTCCAGTGGGAAGGGCCAGTCCTGAAGCATCTTCCATCTCCCAGCAGTGCACTCCAGTGGGAAGGGCCAGTCCTGAAGCATCTTCCATCTCCCAGCAGTGCACTCCAGTGGGAAAGGCCAGTCCTGAAGCATCTTCCATCTCCCAGCAGTGCACTTAAGTGGGAAGGGCCAGTCCTGGAGTATCATCTTCCATCTCCCAGCAGTGCACTCCAGTGGGAAGGGCCAGTCCTGAAGCATCTTCCATCTCCCAGCAGTGCAATCCAGTGGGAGGGGCCAGTCCTGAGGCATCTTCCGACTCCCAGCAGTGCACTCCAGTGGGAAGGGCCTGTCCTGAAGCATCATCCATCTTTGCAGTGCACAGTGGGAAGGGTCAGTCCTGAAGCATCTTTCATCTCCCTGCAGTGCACTTAAGTGGGAAGGGCCAGTCCTGAAGCATCTTCCATCTCCCAGCAGTGCACTCCAGTGGGAAGGGCCAGTCCTGGAGTATCATCTTCCATCTCCCAGCAGTGCACTCCAGTGGGAAGGGCCAGTCCTGGAGTATCATCTTCCATCTCCCAGCAGTGCACTCCAGTGGGAAGGGCCAGTCCTGGAGTATCATCTTCCATCTCCCAGCAGTGCACTTACGTGGGAAGGGCCAGTCCTGGAGTATCATCTTCCATCTCCCAGCAGTGCACTCCAGTGGGAAGGGCCAGTCCTGGAGTATCATCTTCCATCTCCCAGCAGTGCACTCCAGTGGGAAGGGCCTGTCCTGAAGCATCATCCATCTTTGCAGTGCACAGTGGGAAGGGCCAGTCCTGAAGCATCTTCCATCTCCCAGCAGTGCACTCCATTGGGAGGGGCCAGTCCTGAAGCATCTTCCATCTCCCAGCAGTGCAATCCATTGGGAGGGGCCAGTCCTGAAGCATCTTCCGACTCCCAGCAGTGCACTCCAGTGGGAGGGGCCTGTCCTGAAGCATCTTCCATCTCCCAGCAGTGCACTTAAGTGGGAAGGGCCTGTCCTGAAGCATCATCCATCTCTGCAGTGCACAGTGGGAAGGGCCAGTCCTGAAGCATCTTCCATCTCCCAGCAGTGCACTCCAGTGGGAAGGGCCTGTCCTGAAGCATCATCCATCTCTGCAGTGCACAGTGGGAAGGGCCAGTCCTGAAGCATCTTCCATCTCCCAGCAGTGCACTTAAGTGGGAAGGGCCTGTCCTGAAGCATCATCCATCTCTGCAGTGCACAGTGGGAAGGGCCAGTCCTGAAGCATCTTCCATCTCCCATCAGTGCACTCCAGTGGGAAGGGCCTGTCCTGAAGCATCATCCATCTCTGCAGTGCACAGTGGGAAGGGCCAGTCCTGAAGCATCTTCCATCTCCCAGCAGTGCACTTAAGTGGGAAGGGCCAGTCCTGAAGCATCTTCCATCTCCCAGCAGTGCACTTAAGTGGGAAGGGCCAGTCCTGGAGTATCATCCATCTTTGCAGTGCACTTAAGTGGGAAGGGCCAGTCCTGGAGTATCATCTTCCATCTCCCAGTGGCAGACCACATTCCAGGCCATCATGTGCAGGTGCCTTCCAAGCGGAAACACAAGCAACCTCAGTGCAGATTCGGTCTATATGTTTTCATCTTGTTCCAATAGGATCAGTCCACTCTAAACAGAAAAGGCCCTGTGTAACTACCACGGGTTGCTACTAATCCAAGCGCTCCACCCACCACTTTCTTCTTTTTTCACTTGAACCAAACAGAGTCGGTACAAGACGATCGTTGTTGCTGGCTCAGAAAGTCAGCATCTGCCAGGTTTCCAGCAGATGCAGGAGGTAGTTTACCTGGTAAGTGGAATAGTCAAGGAACTGCAGGAAGATCAGGTATAAAGCTAGTGGAGATCAGACCAGGAGAGAAGGGAGGAAGAGGAATGGCAGAGGTGTGTGAATGTTCAAAATTGGCAAGGGAAACACTCAGCTCAATTGAAGTCCCTCAGAGACAGGCGATAGTCCTTCGGAGACAGGCAATAGTCCCTTGGAGACAGTCAATAGTCCCTTGGAGACAGGCAATAGTCCCTTGGAGACAGGCAATAGTCCCTCAGAGACAGGAGACAGTCCCTTGGAGACAGGTGATAGTCACTTGTTGACAGGCGATAGTACCTCGGAGATAGGCAATAGTCCTTCAGAGACAGGCGAAAGTCCCTCAGAGATTGGCGATAATCCTTGAGAGACAGGCGATAGACCCTCGGAGACAGGGGATAGTCCCTCTGAGACAGGCAATAGTACCTCGGAGACAGGTGACAGTCCCCCGGAGACAGGCGATAGTCCTCGGAGACAGGCGCTAGTCCTCAGAGACAGGCGATAGTACCTTGGAGACAAGCGATAGTCCCTCGGAGACAGCCGATAGTCCCTTGGAGACAGGCAATAGTCCCTCAGAGACAGGCGACAGTCCCTTGGAGACAGGTGATAGTTACTTGTTGACAGGCGATAGTACCTCGGAGACAGGCAATAGTCCTTCAGAGACAGGCAATAGTCCCTCAGAGACAGGCGACAGTCCCTTGGAGACAGGTGATAGTCACTTGTTGACAGGCGATAGTACCTCGGAGACAGGCAATAGTCCTTCAGAGACAGGCGATAGTCCCTCGGAGACAGCCGATAGTCCCTTGCAGACAGGCGATAGTCTGGTTGAAAGGAGAACTCCGAAAGATCAAGTAGTTCAAGCTAAGTCCAACCCCCGGGAAACCAGGGAAAAGCTTTAGCCAGGAAAGAACTACTCTAAAGAAACCATGTTAACACAATCAAAAGCACAAAGAGGTTGCAGAAATGAAACTGACAAAAACGATCACCCCGCGGTTCTTCCGACTGAGGACAACATAAGTGGCACACCTCTGCTTGATCCCAGACACGTCCTGGTCTCCAGTGTCTGCTGCATTTGGAAAGCAGCCAGAAGACCATTGCACCCTCAAACTAAGGTTCTCGACCCCCCACATCTCTACAATCTGGCAATGGAAGACATTGCTAATGAGCTCCACTTGTTCTGGATAAGAAGGGTGAACACCAACCCAAGACTAGAAGAATCATCTCATCACAGGAGGCCTGAGGATCAAAGGATCAGCCTGGGTAAGATAAAGAGGGGCTCCTAGTCGCCTCAGAGTCCAGGGCATTAAGAATCTGTGGACTGTGATCGCGGAGCGGGACGATAAAACTGAGCGCGTCACCATGGGCAGTAGACACTCCACTCCCTTTTAAAGGGCAATACGTTCTCTGGGAAGCCAATTAACAGCAGGCCCAATGCCATCTGGGCAGGGCCTGGCAGGGCCTTCGCCAGGGTCGGACCATGTTGGTTGGCTCTTGAGAACCCCCTCGGGCCCACTGCCCTCTGGGTAGGGCCTGGCAGGGCCTTCCCCAGGTCAGACCATGTCGGTTGGCTCATTGTAACCCCCCTTGCGCCCACTGCCCTCTGTGCAGGTCCTGGCAGGTTCTTCCCCAGGGTCAGACCATCTTGTTTGCCCGCCTCACTAGTGTCCACCCTCACACACTGGCACACTATTGCCAAACTCACACATAACCTTCTGGCTCAGGTGGGCATCAGGCTCTGCCATCCTCCACCGGGCAGACCAGACTCTCGCACAGGCTACAAAGGCACCCAAGCCTGTTCACGAAGGGCTTTAGACCGTCCTCCCGTTACTAGGGGATGCCTGTTAGTTACCCTAACCCCACTTGACCTTGCACAGGAGGAAGTGACGCCACAGGACTATGTGCCCAGGTGGCACTCACTTTCCTAATGTCACGTGCCAGATCCATCCATTCATCCAGCCATCCATCCACCCACCTACCTGTCCGTCCATCCATCCATCCATCCACTCATCTGTCCGTCCATCCATCCACTCTCCCATCCATCCATCCATCCACCTACCTATCCATCCATCCATCCACTTACCTGTCCGTCCATCCATCTATCCACTCACCTGTCCGTATGTTCATCCATTATTCCATCCATCCATGTACTCTGCCATCATCCAATCTACCATCCATCCACCTACCTGTCCATCCATCCATCCATCCAACAACCCATCCACCCCCACCTATCCAACCATCCATCCATCAATCCATCCAACCATTTATCCATCCATGCACCCATCCACCTGTCCATCCACTCACCCATCCAACCATCCATCCATCCATCTACCTGCCTGTATATTCATCCATCCTTTCATCCATCCATCCACCCATTCATCATCATCCATCCATCCATTCACTCATCTATCCATCCATGCACCCACCCAACTGTCCGTCCGTCCGTTCACCCATCCTTCCATCCATCCACCCACCTGTCCATGTGTTCATCCATCCATCCACCAAGCCACCCATCCACCACCCATCCAACCCCACCCATCCATCCATCCACTCATCTATCCATCCACCCACCTGTCCATCCGTCCACTCACCCATCCTTCCATCCATCCATCCACCCATCCACCCACCTGTCCATATGTTCATCCATCCATCCACCCAGCCACCCATCCACCATCCATCCAACCCCATCCATCCATCCATCCATACATCCATCCTCCCATCCACCTCTGTCCATCCATCCATCCATTCAACCATCCATCGATCCATCTCACCCACCTGTCTGTCCGTCCATCCATCCATCAATCCACCCACCCATCCATCCATTCAACCATACATCGATCCATCTCACCCACCTGTCTGTCTGTCCGCCAGTCCATCCATCTATCCATCCATCCATCCTCCCACCCACCTGTCCATATGTTCATCCATCCATCCACCCATTCATCCTCCCATCCTCCTGTCTGTCCATTCATCCATTCAACGATCCATCTCACCCACCTGTCTGTGTGTCCGCCCGCCCATCCATCCATCAATCCATCCATCCATTCAACCATCCATCGATCCATGCACCCACCCACATGTACGTCCATCCATCCATCTCCTTCCAGGACGCCCCACACCCCTTATTTAGCAGAAGTTAAGGAAAACCTGTTCCTCGATGCGGACGTGTTTTCTCCGAGGAGAAATGAACGGTTCTAGGTTCTCACGCACATTTCTGCACATTGAGAGTCCGGGCATTAGAAGCTCCTGGCTGCAGCGCTACGGCTGTGGTAGGTTTGTGAACGTCAGACGTCACGTCTGCTGTGAAGCTGGGCTTCAGTGACCCCCCCACGCTCCCCCACCCCAGCCAGTGACTGGAAATGTCCTTAACTGAAATGCCTTTAGCCAAGTCCTGAAGGGGCCGGAGCTCGGGAATATAGACAACCTGTCATTGATAAAAGAAGATGCTGACACAGCGCCTCGGCGTTTAATCAATACAATGTGAGGCGAGGCGCTGTGTGCGCGGATTGGCCGTGCAGTAAATCACGCACTGCGGGTCCCAGGCGGCGGGAGGGCTGCGCTCTCCACGTGCAGTCATTCATGGAAAGCGCTGCGCATCAGACAGACGCCGAGGACCATGAATGGCGCCTCAGCGTTTTCATTCAGCCCCCCCTCCCCATTCAAGGGTTATCCTCATTCGAAAGAGGAAGCCGCCTCTAGGCGCCTGCGGCTGCGGAGGAAGAGACATCCAGCACACGGGCCCCTGGCCGGTTCTAGACACTGCGCCATCACACAACGCTGCACCATCACACAATGCTGCACCATCGCACAATACCATCAAA
Organism: Calotriton arnoldi; assembly: GCA_963921515.1. NCBI lineage: Eukaryota > Metazoa > Chordata > Amphibia > Caudata > Salamandridae > Calotriton > Calotriton arnoldi. Next base: position 116,929 of record CAWUFW010011650.1, on the reverse strand, counting down.
CAACGCTGCGCCATCACACAACGCTGCACCATCACACAATGCTGCACCATCGCACAATACCATCACACAATGCTGCACCATCACACATTACCATCACACAATGCTGCACCATCACACAATGCTGCACCATCACACAATACGATCACACAATGCTGCACCATCACACAATACCATCACACAGCGCTGCGCCATCAAACAACGCTGCGCCATCACACAACGCTGCACCATCACACAATGCTGCACCATCGCACAATACCATCACACAATGCTGCACCATCACACATTACCATCACACAATGCTGCACCATCACACAATGCTGCACCATCACACAATACGATCACACAATGCTGCACCATCACACAATACCATCACACAGCGCTGCGCCATCAAACAACGCTGCACCATCACACAACGCTGCACCATCACACAATGCTGCACCATCGCACAATACCATCACACAATGCTGCACCATCACACAATACCATCACACAATGCTGCACCATCACACACTACCATCACACAATGCTGCACCATCACACAATACCATCACACAATGCTGCACCATCGCACAATACCATCACACAATGCTGCACCATCACACAATACCATCACACAATGCTGCACCATCACACAATGCTGCACCATCGCACAATACCATCACACAATGCTGCACCATCGCACAATACCATCACACAATGCTGCACCATCACACAATACCATCACACAATGCTGCACCATCACACAATGCTGCACCATCACACAATACCATCACACAATGCTGCACCATCACACAATGCTGCACCATCGCACAATACCATCCCACAGCACTGCGCCATCAAACAACGCTGCGCCATCAAACAACGCTGCGCCATCACACAACGCTGCGCCATCACACAACGCTGCGCCATCACACAACGCTGCACCATCAAACAACACTGCACCATCACACAATGCTGCGCCATCAAACAACGCTGCACCATCACACAACACTGCACCATCACACAATGCTGCGCCATCACACAAAGCTGCACCATCACACAACTCTGCGTCATCACACAACGCTACACCATCACACAAAGCTGCGCCATCACACAATGCTGCACCACCACACAAAGCTGCGCCATCAAACAACGCTGCGCCATCACACAATGCTGCGCCATCACACAGTGCTGCGCCATCACACAAAGCTGCACCATCACACAACTCCGCGCCATCACACACCGCTACACCATCACACAAAGCTGCACCATCACACAATGCTGCTCCACCACACAATACCATCACACAACGCTGAGCCATCAAACAACGCTGCGCCATCACACATCACTGAACCATCACACAATGCTGCGCTATCAAACAGCACTGTGCCATAACACTGCGCCATCACACAACACTGCGCCATCACACAACGCTGCGCCATCACACAATACCATCACACATTGCTGCACCATCACACAGCGCTGCGCCATCACACAACGCTGCGCCATCAAACAACGCTGCGCCATCACACAACGCTGCACCATCACACAACACTGAACCATCACACAATGCTGCACTATCAAACAGCACTGCGCTTTCACACAAAGCTGCATCATCACACAACACTGCGCCATCACACAACGCTGCGCCATCACACAATACCATCACACATTGCTGCACCATCACACAGCGCTGTGCCATCAAACAACGCTGCGCCATCACACAACGCTGCGCCATCACACAATACCATCACACAACACTGCACCATCACACAATGCTGCACCATCACAAAACGCTGCACCATCAAACAACGCTGCGCCATCACACAATACCATCACACAAAGCTGCATCATCAAACAACACTGCACCATCACACAACGCTGCACCATCACACAGGGCTGCGCCATCACACAATACCATCACACAACACTGCACCATCACACAATGCTGCACCATCACAAAACGCTGTACCATCAAACAACGCTGCGCCATCACACAATACCATCACACAACACTGCACCATCACACAACGCTGCACCATCACAAAACGCTGCGCCATCAAACAACGCTGCGCCATCACACAATGCTGCACAATCACACAATGCCATCACACAACGCTGAATCATCAAACAACGCTGCACCATCACACAACGCTGCACCATCACACAACGCTGCACCATCACACAGGGCTGCGCCATCACACAACGCTGGACATAACACAATGATGCGCCATCACACAATGCTGTGCCATCACACAATGCTGCACAATCACACAGTGCTGTGCCATCATACACTGCTGTGCCATCACACAATGCTGTGCCATCACACAAAGCTGCACCATCACACAACGCTGCACCATCACAAAACTTTGCTCTATCACACAGCGCTGCACCATCATACAACGCTGCACCATCACACAATGCTGCACCATCACACAACGCTGCACTATCACACAGGGCTGCGCCATCACACAATGCTGGACATAACACAATGATGCGCCATCACACAACGCTGTGCCATCACACAATGCTGCACAATCACACAGTGCTGTGCCATCATACAATGCTGTGCCATCACACAATGCTGTGCCATCACACAAAGCTGCACCATCACACAACGCTGCGCCATCACAAAACTCTGCTCTGTCACACAGCGCTGCGCCATCATACAACGCTGCACCATCACACAATGCTGCACCATCACAAAATAGCATAACACAATGCTGTGCCATCACACAAAGGTGCACCATCATACAATATCATCACACAATGCTGAGCCATGACACAGTTCTGCATCATCGTCCAACGCTGCACCATCAGACAATGCCACAGCATCACATAACACTGCACCATGTCACAATGCTGCACTGTCGCACAATACCATCACACAATGCTGTGTCATCACACAACACTGCACCATGTTACAATGCTGCACCATCACACAATACCATCACACAATGCTGTGCCATCACACAACATTCGCATTCAGCCAAGCCAGCACTAAAAAAACTGCACTGGCTCCCAATAAATGAACGGATAAGGTTTAAATCATTGTGCATAGCACATGAAATGAAATTAAATGAAAATAAAATTTATATAGCGCAATAGCTACCCTCAGGCCTCCTAGCGCTTGTGGACTAACGCCGAATAACAGGAGAGGAGTGATTTAGATGCATTCATTGAAAAGAACGGTTTTTAGAAGCTTTCGAAAGGAGAGCAGGTTTTGTTCCTTTCGCAGATGGAGTGGGAGGGGGTTCCATGAGTTGGCAGCATTATGGGAGAAGGAGCGCCCGCCCCATCTAGCCTTCCTTATTCTGTGTGAGGTGACTAGGAAGGAAGACATAGAGCGGAGATCTCTGGGAGGTTGATAGGGAGTGATCATGGACTGGATTGAGACTGGGCCCTTCTTCCAGAAGGCCCTATGAGTCAGGCACATGGCCTTAAACTGGATCCTTGCCTTAATTGGTAACCAATGGAGGCTCCTTAGTGCAGGTTCCTGCAAAAGCATGCGAGCAGCACAGTTCTGGATGACCTGGAGCTTATGGATGGTGGTTTGGGGTGCTCTCAGGTAGAGGGAATTCCCATAATCCAGGCGAGAGAGGATGAGGGCCTGAACCATAATCCTTCTCGCCTGAAAAGGGAGAAGGGGGAGGATCTTACGGAGCATCCTCAGGAGGCCGTAGCAAGTGGCTGAGATTTTGATGGCCTGGTGATTAAAACTGAGCGAGCGATCAAGCCACACACCAAGGCTCTTGATCTGAGTCTTCGGATCAGGTGCGGGACCGAGGCAGTTCGGCCAGAGCGAAACCGGGTCGAATGAGGGTGAGTTGCCCAAAAGCTAGACGACCTCTCGGGGTGGTTCAATGCCACCACGAGCTGCGTGTCGTCTGCATATGTGATGATTTTAATGCCAAATGGATGGACAATCTCAGCCAGGGGTCTCATATAGATGTTAAACAGCGTGGGGCTCAGGGAGGAGCCTTGAGGAACCCCACAGCTGAGAGACAGCCGGTTGGAGACCACATCACCCTCGGCGGCAGATCCTTCTCACACCTCGCCGCCAAGACCTGGAACACCCTTCCACTAAGCCTACGAAAGACCCAAGACCTGCTGACCTTCAGGAGGCTACTCAAGACCTGGCTGTTCGACCAGTAGCAGCATCCACCCCCCCTTCCCTCTCCCCAGCGCCTTGAGACCCTCGCGGGTAAGTAGTGCGCTCTACAAATTCTGTGATTGATTGATTGAAAGACCTGAAAGAACCGATCGCTGAGAAAGGATTGTAGCCAAGTTATGGCCGTCCCGGTAACTCCCACACTTTTTAGCCGGTGGAGCAGGGTGCAATGGTTAACAGTGTCGAAAGCGGCACTGAGGTCAAGTAAGATGATCGCTGCCTTGCCTCCCTGATCCAGTGTCCGCCTCGCCTCCTCGGTTACTGCCAGAAGAGCAATTTCGGTTCCTTGTTGAGGACGAAAACCAGTTTGAGAATGATGAAGGAGCACGTTAGATTCTAGAAATTCTACTAGGATAGAATTTATATGCTTTTCCAGAATCTTACTCATCCAAGGGAGGAGCGAAATGGGGCGAAAGTTGGCTAGGTTGGACTGGTCAAGATTAGGTTTCTTTAAGAGGGCCTTTACCAGAGCACACTTCCATACGGGGGGAACAGTACCAGAAGAGATGGAGGAGTTGACCAGATCAAGGATTACCGGACGGATGGTGTCGGCAGCTAGAATCAGAGGGGAAGGAGGGGCAGGATCAATAGGGGAGCCCGACTTTACTTTTGCCATGACCAAGTCCAGTGAAGCAAGATCCAAAGGGGGGAATTGCCCTAGTGTAATTTGGGTTCCGGCATGTGGCTCCAAAATGGGTGACATAGATCGATAATTCTGGAAAGCCGGAAGGGACATGTAAATGTTGTGAATTTTCTGTTGGAAAAACTCCGCCAAGTTATTGCACCTAGTAAGTGCCCCCTCTGATGTTGGCTGCTGCTGAGGTAGATTGGAGAGGGACTTGGCAATTCGAAAAATTTCTTTGGGGGAGTTTGCTGCTAAAATGATTTTCTCCTCATAAAAAGCAGCTTGGGCAGATTTAATTTCAGCTTTATATGATCTAATAGCCTCTCTGTATTTAAGTTTCCTGGAATCAGAGTCATTTTGTCTCCAAGAGTGATCCAGTCTTCTACACGATTGTTTAAGTTCTCTCAGCCTGGGAGAGAACCAGGGAGCAGTCTTAGGCCTGGCTTGTTTGTCGGTGTTGTTTTTTGGGAGGACTACATCGAGGGTGCTTTGGATCCATTTATTGAACTTTTCATTTGCCACAATGAGGTTCGGATCACTGGCTGGTTTAGTGGCCTCAAGAACAGAAATCCAGTGCTCAGTGGGGAGCTTTGCCCAGTTCCGTTCCAGAGTAGATATTATATTAGGGGAGAAAGATGGTCCATGGATTTCCCAGATTAAAAGGATTAAAAAGTGGTCCGACCAAGGAAGTGGAGTAGGGGTGCCTACAGTAAGATCTCGTAAATTGCTGAAGACAGGGTCGAGTAGATGACCTTTGATATGTGTATGTTTAGAGACTCTCTGAGTGAGCTGAAGTGCAGAAAGGTTAGATATAAGTTCATTAGCTGAATGGTCGGAGGGGTTATCTAAGTGGAGATTAAGATCTCCAAGCACCGTAAAATTTGAAGGAGTACAGGCTAAGGAGGCGACAGCGGTGGGCAGGGCAGTGGGAAATAGCCCGAGTGGGCCTGGGGGGCGGTATATCAGCAGACCAGAGAAGGTGTTAGTCGGAGAAAAATCAATTGAAAAGGCCAAGCTTTCGCAGTCCTGTAAAGGGTCTGTTGTAATACGGCAGTTGAAAATGTCCTTCAAAATAATGGCTATACCCCCACCTCTACCCGTCTTGCGATCGGCCCTGACTGAAAGATATCCAGGGGGGAGGGTTTGAATAAGGACAAAGTCGGCCTCAGGGTAAAGCCAAGTCTCTGTTAGAAAGAGAGCATTGGGTTTAAAATCTTCCAGCAGAATGGCAAGTTCAGTGGAGTGTTTAGGAAACAATCTACAGTTTAGGAGGAACATCCTCAGCGGAGATGGGGCCGCAGCGCGCATCTCAGCTTTGGAGCATGGCTGGAAGGAGAATTCACAGTGGGGGCAGTGGGAGACTTTATTTGCCACATTAAGGGAGTGCGAGCAGTTCGCGTTACAGGTCTTTCTCAGCGTATGTAGTGCTTGGGAGCTGTAAGATCTACAAGTTCCAAGTTACAAGTCGGGCACGGACGGGCGCGGATGGGCTTGCCTTTGGCACGCCGCTGGCGCGCCTGCTGCGCGCGTCTGCTGCGCGAAGAAACTGACATCGCCTAAATATCCCCTAGGGCTCCGCCCCCCTCTGGTCACCTGCCCGGAAGTGGGGGTGAGAGAAAAATGACGGCTGCTCCCTCTACATCAATTGGGTAAAACCCGTGGTGGACCGGGGAGCAGCACAGGTGAAGAGGCAGAGGAAAGAGCAAAAAAGGTTTGAGCAAAAGCGGCACAATTTTAAAAGCTGAACAAGTTTAAAATAATGAAATGCAATCAAGTGCTCTCTGCTACGTCTGTCAGTGTAGCGCGCGTCCCACATAAAACGCTCTGGGGATCGGTCCAAAGATAAACCATTCTCTTATGGCCTTTAATCGCCCTTCAAGATGCCTCCGGTCAGCCAGCCTGTTTTTAGCAGCGGTACCTAAAATTAAGAGAGCCCGTTCAGGGGGCCGCACCTTCTCTTACAATGCCGCCAGACTATGGAACACTCTCCCCATCCAGCTGCGCTCAACTGCCCACCACCTCTCCTTCCAGAAGCAGCTGAAGGCTTGGCTCTTCCAGAATCTGCCTTAACCATCCAGCCGCCATTTGCTTGTAGCTGCTAGCGCGGGGATGCCTAAGGGTAGCCATGCGCTTAACAAATGCTAAACAAAACAGTGCACTATCACACAATGCTGCACCATCACACAATACCATCACTCCACCAACACTCTAAAACTGCTCCACCTAAAACTTGGCTTGAAAGGTTATTGCTTTGACTTATACTGGATGTTCCTCTGTGTCTGGACAAAGCTATGTCTCTCTGACGAGCTCTAATAAGAGCGAAACACGTGTCAGGGGTTGCTTTTATTCATTCCAGGTTGGCTTGGGTGGTATTTTACCAATCCAAAGCTGTAATACTAAGCCTGGAGTGGTGAAAGGCTTTTATAATTTTTCACCTCAGCGTGGATGGCACTAGCTAATCCTGTGCTTAGAGACTTTGCTGCAAAAATGGCAAAGGAGTTTGTCATTTTTCTAACTCAGCGTGGATGGCACCGTGCTAATCCTATGCATAGAAACTCTGCTAGAAAAACAGATATTTGAGGTGAACAGCTTTAAGGTGTGGGTGGTGTTGCAGAGTTCTCCATGTGAAGGAGCTGCTCTCCACCTAAACATAGGAATACCCAGAGTTCCCTACTTCCTTTTTTGCATATATGTGTATATATATATGTATATATATATATATATATCTACACACACATACATATATACATACATACAAAGGTTAAAAGGGATGTTATAGTTAGGTGAACATGCCAATTAAAGCATACTGTTCCAAACAAACAAAACCACTGAAATTCATCAGTTTATACTTATCTAAAGTAACTACAACTCATGTCCAAAAGTAACTATAACTTGCGCTCCCGCCATGCACAGTGTTGTCATCAATGATGTTATTTCAGATGTTGCCGTGATGTTGTCAATGGTGCGACAGAACATGAGTGATGCAATATGGGAGGTAATTAACAGTGCATGGCAAGGAGGGGAGTTATAGTTACTTTAGGGCCTGAGTTATAGTTACTTGAGATAACTATAACAGGTGAATTTCAGTGGTTTTGTTTGTTTAAAATTGTATGTTTTAACTGACTTTTTCACCTAACTACAACGTTCCTTTAACCTTTGTTTTTTTAACGTAAAGTAAGTCACCCAAGCCCACGCCTCACACGGCTTAAGGGCCACCTCCCCTACTTCTGCACGTGGCTGTGTAATGTAAAAATATAAATGTGTTGTTTTAAATAAGGCAGACCAACTGGCTTTGTCAAATGCTCAAAATACTAATATAATACCGGCAAGGCCTATTGGCTTTATGAAGGGGCCACCACATCAACACATATAAAGCTGACCTATTGGGCTTGTGAAAAAGTCACCAATAACCATAATCAAATGTATATTTAATAAAATCACACATTGCAATGTTTAATAATAGTAGTAACTTCTTTATTAAGTCTAAGCCCATTACATTTTCCCCACAGTTTGATGTTAACAAAAACGGTGAATCACTGTATGAGGACCCACGCAAGGACTGCAAATACCATCATGCAGTGGGCTTGGTGTCTTCAGCGCAATCCACACACCTGCCAGTGGGAGGAGGAGTCGAGAGACTACTTGAAAAGGAGTGGTCTCGGAAGCCCACGAGAATCCAACAGCCTGTGGGATCGGCACTGATGACGGCCATTCCGGCCAGAAACGCATCTGCCAAGCGTTTCATGGACTGCAGGGAAGCGCTTTATTTGTGCCAAATAAATCCTTTGTTTTGTACCCGGAGCATGTGTCCCGCTGACTTTTTACATAGGTCAGCACTTGGTGGTGTATATATATATGTATATATATATACACACATACATATATACATACATACAAAGGTTAAAAGGGATGTTATAGTTAGGTGAACATGCCAATTAAAGCATACTGTTCCAAACAAACAAAACCACTGAAATTCATCAGTTTATTCTTATCTAAAGTAACTACAACTCATGTCCAAAAGTAACTATAACTTGCGCTCCCGCCATGCACAGTGTTGTCATCAATGATGTTATTTCAGATGTTGCCGTGATGTTGTCAATGGTGCGACAGAACATGAGTGATGCAATATGGGAGGTAATTAACAGTGCATGGCAAGGAGGGGAGTTATAGTTACTTTAGGGCCTGAGTTATAGTTACTTGAGATAACTATAACAGGTGAATTTCAGTGGTTTTGTTTGTTTAAAATTGTATGTTTTAACTGACTTTTTCACCTAACTACAACGTTCCTTTAACCTTTGTTTTTTTAACGTAAAGTAAGTCACCCAAGCCCACGCCTCACACGGCTTAAAGGCCACCTCCCCTACTTCTGCACGTGGCTGTGTTATGTAAAAATATAAATGTGTTGTTTTAAATAAGGCAGACCAACTGGCTTTGTCAAATGCTCAAAATACTAATATAATACCGGCAAGGCCTATTGGCTTTATGAAGGGGCCACCACATCAACACATATAAAGCTGACCTATTGGGCTTGTGAAAAAGTCACCAATAACCATAATCAAATGTATATTTAATAAAATCACACATTGCAATGTTTAATAATAGTAGTTGTGATAAAATATTTTCAATAAAGCCTTTTTATGAAAACATTAACGTCTTTGAGTTTAAAAAAAAAAAATTCAGGCCACAAAGTGCACCTATAGAACCAACCACTAGTGGTCGCTGCACACTCGCTGAAGAGCCTAGAGGTGCAGCTAGCAGTGTTGGAAATGGTACGCTCTCCAGGGGTCATGGATTCAATGACCCAGGAGACTTACTCTGTGTTTTTTTAGCATTGTTGGGGGGCTGCTGAACTCCCTCTATCCCTTCAAACCATTAAACAAATGTTTGGCGGAGCCCCTGCCCCTTACAGGTGCACCACCAGCAAGCAGATATATCATTTATAAATATCCTAGGGCAGGGGGGTAACCAGGACAAAAATATCCCCACTTGAACAACAAATGGAAATGCTTTTAGAAAGTGACAGAGCAGTTGTTTTTTCCAAACTTTTATTTAAAATGTATATAAATATAAAAGCACAATTGGAGGACTGAGGGGCATTTATGGAGATGTTTGAGTTTACTGGTGCAATAATACCAGGGGTGCCTCTGCAGGTCAGGGTTCAAGGGTCAGTAGGGTTTTGGAGGGTAGGTGCTGAAATTGCAGAAACTCAAGTCACCGACGAGAAGACCTGGCAGCGCTGTCTGTGTACCCCAGAAGTGCAGCAGCAGGGGGTGCCTGACATGAGGATGTCTTTAATTGTGACTTAGGAGATGCTTCTGTGAGGATATCTCAGCAGCACTGGGAGGAGTTTAATCTACACCGTTGGCTGCGTTTACATCAGGCTTATGTCCTGGCGAGGAGCAGCGTTGCTTCCCTGCGTAGATCAAGCGCCTTGAAGTCATGTCTGACACTGGCTTTTTAGCAGACACTACACTGCACTCAGATTCCACTGTAAACAATGCCTGCACCGGCTCATAAATGAAACTGCTTTGGGCTGACAAGTCAAAACTAGGCACAAGTGTCACACATGAGTTATGCGGAAAAATAAATGATAACTTAGGAAGGCCTTGGGGCGGGCACCTGAAGGAAGCGCCTTCAGCATCCTCATGTGTGTGTCAAATGTGGAGCAGTGATGGGGTCAAAGAAGATGTCTGAGCAGGACTGGCAGGGACTTGGGGGCATATTTACAAGCCCCTAGCGCCATCGGAGCGCCACTTTTTTTGAAGCTCCAGAGGCGCTGTTTGCTGGCCCATATTTATACGGCTGCGCTAAGCCACTTTGCATGGCTTTGCACAGCCTTGAAAATATGGCCCTTTTTCACACAGTACTTTGTGTCAAAGGGGCGTGCAGTGGGTGTTGCTGTGGGCGTTCCTAGCAACACCCATGGCTTTTTGATGCTGCCCCAGATTTACAAGGACTTGTAAATCTGAGGCAGCGCCAAAAACAGACGCCTTACCAGGGGAGGCGCTAAAGTGGCGCAATGAGGAGAAATACTTTTATTTTTCCTAATTTTTTGCTCTTTTGTTGGACTGAAAAATGCTTTCGGTCGACTCCTTCTAGCATTGTGCGATTTAAGTTAGCATTTGCGGCACCATTTTGTATTAGCCGCCATTTTGAGTAATGATCGAAACTAACTTCTGTCTCACTTTGTGTCTGCCTCACTGAAAAGCAGCTGCCAATGTGTCCTCTGTATGTGTATTTCTTCAAGGTTGAGTTTTGCTGTGCTAATGAATAGACTGTCCATATTATTGCATACCTTTCCGTCTAGATAGCCCTGCTCCCACAGCTCAGAGAGGAGTGATCAGGCAGAGTAACCTTGAGTTTAAGATAATGTGTGCCCTGTCTCAGGATCGTAGCTCATCCTCCTGTATCTCCTTTGTTCACCAGCTACCAGACTGGAAAATTCCTGTCTGGGCATGTCTTGGAAATGTACTTTATGCCTTACCATGTTGTCTAAGGTCAGTCTTTCTGAAGCAATCTGAGGAGGCTGGTCAGTCCGGACTCCACTTGAGTGTATGACTAATAAATAACTTTGGTTTGTATTCTCTACTGTCTGACCGACTCTTCATTTGTTTGAAAGGCTGAGAGGTGGTCGCAGGTGACCTGGGTGACCCTAATCGGGTCACTTCCTTCAGTTGGCGCCCGAACAGGGACCCCATCAGGTGAGTGACCCTTCCTTGCCCGCGGACGGGTGAGGAGGTCGGGGCCACGTCGGGTCAGATGGACGGACCAGGGATCCCTGCACGAGAGAGTCTGGTACTCGCAGCTGCCCCGTCTGTCTGACCGGGTGGTGCCTCACCCAGTGGTCATCAAGGATGGGGTCCTGAACCGCGAAACCCTTGGATCTGACCGTTTGGTCCGAAGGGTCGGCATTGGAGAATAAACTCGCTTGACCTGTGTGCACCAGGTGAGTTTGCTTTGGTTCTTTGTGGCTATGGCGCCATTTTGGTTTGTGTTTGGTACGGTCTGAGGATCGTTTTTGGACAAGCGCTTGAATTTGTTTGAGTTCTTTGTGAACATGGTACCACTTTGGTTTGTATTTGATGAGGTCTGAGGACCAGTTTTGGTAAGATATTTGCAAATATCTGCTCGGCATAAATAGTGAACTTGTTTCCGTTTGAAAGATGCTGTGCGTTAGTAAAATGTTTTGTTTGGGCTGTCGTTGCTGTTCTACTGATGCTCGATTGAAAGAACGTCTGCCAGCGCCTCCAGAAGGCCCTCCAAATTTCGATATGTATGTCAAGCATGGCATTGGCCCTATTATGTGTTTAGTATACTATGGCACAAATATATGAGGGACAATGCCGAGTTGCAGTGGCCGATGACGGGCACTTTTGATGACCAGAAAATGAATTTCCTGGAGGAAAAATTGTTTGCAAGACGAAGTAGACAGTCGATGTTTGATACACTTAGAACATGGCAAAAGGAGGCTAAACAGAGGCGAATGAAAGCAGAAAAAGATGCCCGGAAGGGGAGAATGCAGACGGTGACTCAGAAAGCTGTAGCGTATGATAGGGTGAAAACAGAGAAAGGAATAGAATGTGCTCAAGAAGATAATGATACATTTGTGGAGGAATTGTTAGATGCTCGACCTCCACCCCCATACGCCCCGCAGAAAATATATCCTGCCATCCCCCAGCCTCACCCGCCCATCTCTTCTGTTTCCGCTGTTTCTGTTTCCTCTGTTGTTGATCCAGTTGCTTTGGCCACTGCGCTTTCTGACCTTTCTTTGGCTTTGCCTTCTGCGCCTGTGATGACCATGAGTCTTCCTGCTACGCCTATTGTTTCGGCATCTCTCCCTCTAGCTCTTACACCCACGACACAGCCATTAGCGACATTGGTGCCCATTCCCTCTGTCACTACCCCTTCTCTTTTCTTCTATTCCCCGATGGTACTGAGTAGCGGAACGCCTGTACGAGGATTAGGGTACAGGGACTGGGCGACAGCAAGGGAGCGACTAGGCCGAATATTGATACGATCTGATGTGGGTGATGAAGAGAAAACGGTGGTAGCTAATCAGGCCGCTCAGTGGGCTCGTCACCCCATTTACAGTGTGGAAGATGTGTGGACTGTGATGAAAGATTATGAGCCGTTTGTGCAGCAGAATGCCCTTTAGCACATGTCGCCTACTTTGATTGGATTGTGGGAACGGTGCTTCAATGATGTAGCACCTCAGATTATTTATGACATTAGGGATAATGTATATGCTGCTGATATGGCCCCTAGTAAGGTTTTTGGTAATGTTACAACACTGGTCGCTTATCGAGGTAGGCTGCTTGAGAAGAGCCCGAAGACAGTGTCCCAATTCCCGATGAGGGAAGTCCACCCCATATATCACCCTGAGATACCGGAGCTACTGGATCAGCATGACACTGTTACTAGACCCCGGGTAGAGGCCTGTTTCCAAGAACAGTGGGTTTATACTCCATGGAAGAGGAGTGAGGTTTTGTCCCTGAAGACTCAGTTACCCGACCCTAGAAAAAATTCTACTGCATATTATAAGGAATTGACAGAGGCCGCTTCATCAACAGTGATGACGCTTGCAGATATTGAAATGTTCTTTGGTTTGCTGGTACCTGTTGATATTTGGAGGCAGGTACACACGCAGAACCATGTTGCCGAGTTGGGTGGTACCTGGGATCAGATTAGGGCGTGGGACCAGGAGAGGAAGCCCGGTGAGAAGCCTAAGGCTGAGATACTAGCCTTGCCTGGCCGAATTATTACCTATATGCATTCTCTCATTCCACCAAGAAGGGTAGATTAGGACAAGTTAATGGCATGTCGTCAGAAGAAAGATGAGAGTGTGTCTGATTTTTTCACTCGATTTGAAGGTGTGTTTCTGGATTTTAGCGGACAGGACTTGTCGGTGGAGGGAGGTGTCTGATTGTTCGTTAACAGATTTGTTACGAACTTGCTTCCTGAGGTCGCAACTCAGTTGCAGGCTTCAGAGAGCACTTGGACTACCTCCTCCCCTTCTGTAATATTGAGTATGGCACAGTATTATGAACATAGGGAAAATGAAGAGAAGGAAAAGGTGGAGAAAAAGCACAAAGAGTTGAAGACAAAGGTGTTATTGCAGCAGGCTTCTTGGGGAAACGGTAGAGGACGTGGTGGTACAGCCCGCCAGCTGCCTCGGACCAGTCGGAACACTACGCCTGTAGGGCCGAATCAGTGTGCATATTGTAAAGAGGAGGGACACTGGCGTAGCGAGTGTCCCATGTTGTTGCAGAAAGTCGCGGCCAAGGTTCTCATGGACAGGGTCGTGGAGATGGGGGTCAGGACAGAGTCCAGCATGCTGCTGCCTCACAGGATCGTTCGGATGGCAACTATTTTGATGACAAAAGGGGTGGCCAGTATTACCACGATGACTATGATTTTGATGAAGTGACAGGAATGTCTCACAGCTAGGACAGCAAGGGACAGGGTGAGGGACCAGTTCAGATACCTGTAGATCAGCGCGGACCTTATGTTACTGCAGATTTGCATGGCTCAGCTAAGGAATTCTTAGTGGATACTGGTGCTATGAATAGCTCTATCTCCCGTTCACTGGTCCCCGGGGCAGCTCTGTCTGGCCATAATAATGTTTCGGTAGGATTCTCTGGTGTACCGGTTGTAAGCCCCATTTCCAAACCTTTTACATTGACTATAGGTCCTTTTACTGTGGATTCACCGTTTTTGTTAACATCAAACTGTGGGGAAAATGTAATGGGCTTAGACTTAATAAAGAAGTTACATGCAACAATTTATTGTTCCCCGGAAGGCGTTTACATGACAATGGGTCCGAATGTGGTCAACTCTAAGCAGTGTTTATCCAAAGATGCACCCCTCCCTGCTGAGTTTAAAGATGTGCAGGCCATGTTGTGGGCCACAGGTGACACAGATGTAGGACTATTGCACATTCCCCCGGTTTCCATTAAAGTTAAAGACAATGCCCTCCTGCCTCGTATTCCCCAGTACAAAATACCACAAGCGGGGAGCGGGTTTTGTTGCGGATTTTACAGGATCTGATTGAGTCAGGAGTTGTTGAGGAGATGACGGCGAATGTGTGTAATAGCCCTATTCTTCCTATTCTTAAGAGGGCACCTTCAGGTTCCTCCGATGACAATCCAGATGTTTATCGTTTTGTGATTGACTTGCGCGCAATTAACAAAATAGTGGTTCCTCAGTTTCCGGTGGTCCCTGACATTACTGCCCTTCTGACGATGATTCCTTCCTCTTCTTTTCTGTCATTGACCTAAAAAATGCATTCTTTAGTATCCCGATCCATCCCGACAGCAGGACCTTGTTCGGTTTTACTCTCGCTGGCAGAAGCTTCAGATTCAGTCGAGCTCCTCAGGGCTATACTGAGAGTCCTAGTATATATAGCCAAGCCTTGAAAGCCCAATTGGATTCCCTTACGCTTACCTCAGGTAACATATTGCTCCAATATGTGGATGATATCCTCATTGCTTCTGACATTGAACAGGGATGCAAAGACAGTACGGTTAAGTTGTTGCTGCATTTGGCTCACCATGGACATAAAGTGTCCCTTTCTAAATTTCAATATTGTCGACAGGAAGTCATCTATTTAGGTCACCTACTGTCTAAGGAGGCTAGGAGATTGACCCCTGAGCGCATCAGCACCATTGTTAAAATGCCTATCCCTAAAACTCAGAGGGATGTGCGCGCTTTTATTGGCATCACTTCCTACAGTCGGCATTGGATCCCAAATTATTTGTTACTAACAAAACCCCTGCTCCCGCTAACCACTAAAGATGTGCATGAACCCCTGCCTTGGACGCCTGAATGTCAGCAGTCTTTTGAGCAATTAAAAGTCGTGCTTTGCTCTGCAACTGTGCTTGGTATGCCTGATTACATGAAGCAGTTTGTGCTGTATGTACACGAGACGGCCGGTTGTGCGCACTCTGTCTTAACACAGGCCTTTTGAGGTAAGCAACGCCCTTGTGCTTATTTTCTGCTCGTCTTGACCCTGTCGCAAGAGCCCTCCCGAGCTGTCTAAGAGCGGTTGCGGCAGTGGCTATCTCTATAAGGCAATCGGCTGGGCTCGTACTTGATACTGACCTCACAGTCATGGTACCCCATGCTGTGGATACACTTTTGAATAAAACCAAGACACAGCACCTCACCAGTGCGCGTCTGACCGGTTATGAATTGACCCTCTTTGCACCGCATGTCATGATTAAAAGATGTGCCACTCTAAACCCAGCCACGTTGCTACCCCTCCCTTCTGAGAGTGAAGAAATTGATATAAATGATTGCATTTTTCAAACGGAGGAAGAGACGAAGGGACAGGTAGACCTGACTGACGTTCCCTTATCTGAACCCCAAGGGGAACTATATGTCGATGGCTCTTGTTTTAAGCTACCAGATGACACTACGACAGCTGCATATGCAATCACGACACTGCACACAGTAGTTGAGACGTCACAAGTTCCCTACCAGTTGGCCCAAGCTGCGGAGCTCGTTGCCCTTATCCGAGCTTGTGAGTTGAGTGAAGGACTGGCTGTCAATATTTATACTGACAGCTAGTACGCCTTCGGAGTCGCCCATAACTTTGGGTGACTCTGGGTGTTGTATTCCTCTTAGGGTATCCATAAACGGGCTTTCCAGTATCATGTCCTTATATAGGCACAATTCGCCCTGCCCTTATATAGGCATGAAATCCCAGCCCTTATTTAGGCATTAAACCGTGCACTCCAAATACAGGCATGGTCTCTGACATCCGTCCACCCTAACGTCACAACGAGTTCATGAAGAACAGACCCTTAGGCTGCGGGAGTTTCCCTAGTCCAGGACTATTGATTTCTTCAAGGACTCATATATTATGCATGAACCATTATTCCTTAGGGGGTTCATTCATGACGTCTTTCGCTGTCCAACTCACGTCAATGCTAACATTCTTAGGTGCTCTCAGGTATAAATATACCTTCCCTAGCCCCTGTAAACCAGAGGAGACCTCGACTTCAGAGGAGCCCGTTTCCCGGCCTGACGCACTGAGAAGACGCTGCCATTCCCTGCACGCAGAGAGCCCAGCTTCCAGCTTCCAGTGATCTGACTTCCCTTGCGGGGTGTTGGAGTTCGAGTCTGGCAAAGAGATTCCTACCTCTCTCATTCTTCAGGTATGGAGCTGACTAGAACCTAGAGGGACTCTTGGCATACTAGGCATACTAGGCATACTAGACTTAACATACTCTTAGTATACCATAGTAAGGAATACTTCACCTACTTCTTCCCTCTTCCTACACCTAGGTTAGGTTAGGTACATTGGGGTAGAATTAGCTTAGCAACGCATCGTATGAGTACTCGCATTTTTAGTCTGTGTTATTTATGTAACAGCATATGTACTAAAAGATAATGCTATCGCAGTATTATTTATTTCTACTGCTCACCCTGTACATTATTTATCTCGCATACTGTCTTGTGATCGTAACAGCACATTTTACTTACACCAGAAACAAGACTGTTCAATAAATCCTTTATTGAAACGCCCGTCTATTTCTTTCTGTGTAACTTGGAGAAAACTAAGCATGCACGACTGAGCTGAGTGAAATAGTTATCTATTGTTTCCACGACTCTGGGACACGTTCTGATTCTAAAGGGAAACACAGTGATCATGTTTTGCGGCTGCCAGAAACTACTCCCTTCTTGTTGTCAAGGAGTTTCTAGTGGTCTCTGAGCTAGCTGGCACAAGTAATTAAGTTTAATATACTCGATAGGGACATACTGACCTTAGTCCTATGTCAAACCTATAGGATATATTATTCCAATGCGCAGAGCCTATTAGGGAAATAGGAGCTACACTACATGGCGCACAACGGTTTGGTAAGGCAGTAATTCAACGTTAGATACTGAGTAACTCAGCCGTGCTTTTTCTCTCAAGACCCCTACCCATATACTCCAAAAGACGTCTGGAGTGGGCAGGGTTAGGTATCCACCACGGCTACATAGGGCAGTACCCTATATATTAGCTGTTTGGTTTGCTCAACGTTGAAGGATACAGTGTTCCACAATATTGTGCACCTTATCTTTGTTTCCTTTAAACTTGTTTCTACATTTTTCAAACAACAAAATGCCTGGCTCCGACAATGAAACCAGAGACGGTGGAGCTGCGGCTGATCCAGCCCTAGCAGCAGTTTTTAACTTTACCGGTTTAAATGAAACCGAGGAGGGTGTTATACACATCCGTCAAAATTTAAGAAGAGCCATCACTCTAAAACTTATGAAACATGGCCTACCACCAAGAGGCGGTAGAGCAGTTTTCGTGATAGAGGCACATGAATCCTTTCAGACAGAGGTATTCTATTCATGGGTAATATTTCCTGAATCCAATTCAGTAACACACATGTTTCACTTCTACAAAGAAGATGAACCACCAGAGGAATACAGTCCTTTCGAGGATATTGAAATTCCATTAACATACCAGGAGCATCAGCTCTGGTTTAAAGGCGCCCTAAAACATCACAAAAACATTATCAGGCTCGGTCCACTAGGTAGACCAGGAGCAACATGGGCGATTTTAGCCGGCTACACACCTCATCCAGACATTGAAGAGATGTCAGATGAGGAGTTACGTACTCAACTCACAGAGTTAATAAAAATCTACAGACAATTGGTCCAATATGTCATGCGGACTTTTACAGTCCGACCACCATTGACATATCCAAATCCAACTCTCCAACAGGGGAATACACAAAAAATTACACCACAGACTCTATACGCAGTCATGGGTAAAATGCCCACAAACTGTGAGCAAATTCCATTTTGGATAGCTCAAAAATTACTCAAATCAAAGCAGTATTTCCAAATACTAGCCCGTATGAGAAACACAGAATCCTAACAATCAGTTTACCAATGGGGATCACACCACAACTGGAAGACTGCACCACTTGGGGCTCAGTCTTTGCTGCCATCTATACTAAAACACATGGTATTCCGTCAATTGCGGTAATACCTGATGTCCTAAAACAAATTCAAAACGAATACGGGGCAGAGCCTGCTCTAAATTTAGGTATGAAATTACTGAAAAATTTCGACCAGGTCTCAACAATAATATTATCTAATATTAAAGGGGAGGCAGCAGCAGTGGCGATCCACCAAAAATTGAGGGAATTCGATGTTACAGAACATCAAACTGAGCTACCCAGAGTAATAGAACGATCTTATGCAGAATTAGGCAGAGATAGTTTGGGTGGAAGACCAGTGAAGCCGAAACTATCTGAAAGTCCTGAGAAGGACTCAATAAAACAAACTCCTACATCTTCTAAAAAGAAGTGGGAGTCTACTAAACAAAACTCAAATGAGAAACGTTCTCAATCCCGAGGTAGGTCTCCTCAAAAGGAGCCCTCTGAAAGGAGGTATAACCTCAGGAATAGGGATAATTTGAGAAAACCTGATAGGTATCAAGATACTGATACACGTTCCTCTCGTCCCTTTCAGATCTCATCACAGACTTCGGAAAGAAGATGACGATCAGAACATAAAGAAGAACGCGTGAAATCGAAAGACGACAAACACGCTTCAAAAACAAAAACAAAACCTCTATTCTCCAAAAAAGAAGGTAGCAGGTCTGAAGATCAGACATGCCGAGAATACTGAGAACACAACTCAAGAACGGAGAATGGGCTCAGACAATGCTGGACAGTGCAGCAGAAGTCACAATAGTTCGCCAGAACCTGAAGGAACTTCTGGAGATAGTAGACTTGAATGAGTACATCACCGTAGAGACTGTAGACACCAGGGTTAGTACTCCACAAAGGTTATATGAAATAACACTCCGGATGGAGGGAGACAAACCTAGACAGGTGAAAGCACTTTTTGGGAAAGACTATCAAGAGGCTATGACATACTTCTAGCAGAAAAGGACTGGCCACCACAATTTGTCAGGGAGTGCCCACACGGTGAGGACATTATTATGCCTGCCTTCTCCAACCATATTCCAATTCACCTAAAAAATACATATGCCAGGAAATGGGCAGTGGCCCAGGCCCCAGCATTATATAAAAATCATTTAGGATGGGATGAGGACTCACCTCACCATAAAATACATCTGAAACATGAACCAACTGCACAACGGCAGTACCCAATAAAGCAAGAAGCTAAAAACAGGTCAGGGAGATCTTAGATCAACTTGAATATCAAGGGGTGATTGAAACATGCACCTCCTCAATGAACAATCCTTTGTTTCCTGTCTCCAAACCAGACAATACATATCGTATAGTCTTGGATTACAGACACCTAAACACTTGTTCTAAAACTTTTGCAGTGCAAAATGCACATAGCACAGCATTAATGAATAACATTGTGCGTAAAAATATAAAACCACATTAGACATCTCAAATGTTTCTTTTGTCAAAACATAGCACCTGAAACAGGTACTTAACAGCATTCTCCATAATGGGGACCCAGCGTCACTTTTGTCGATTCCCACAAGGGTTCAAAAACAGCCCAGGTTTAATCTCAGCGAGGGTAACGGAGTTACTACAAATTTATGACAATGAGGCATTGTCCTATGTCGATGACCTGGACAAACACTTGAACAGGGTGAGCACCATTATACTGGGTTTCGCCTCTGAGGGCTACAAGTTCAACTTTAAAAAGTCCCGAATTGCCCATCTCAATGTCCTATTTCTAGGATATGAGCTTTCAAGTGAAGGCAAGAGCTTGGCAGCTAACTTTTTAGAAAAGTGTGCGCTGCTCCAACCTCCAAAAACGCTAAAAAACTTACAATCCATCCTGGGTTTCCTAAATTTTGGAAGAACATACATTCTAAACTACGCAGAAAGGGTTAAACCTCTCTACGCATTAATCAAACCTGATTTTTCAATCAAAAACTGGACACAGGAACACACAGAAATCTTGCGTTCACTCCAGGCTAACATGTTAGCAACAAATCACTTACAAACACGTGTAAATCAACGTAATTTGGTGATCCGAATAATTTCGGGTCAATGTGGATTCACCTACTTAACCTTCAATGAGGGTGAGAAGATACCAATAGCATACAAATCCCATTTGTACACACAAGCGGAAATGCGCTTCAGTTCAACTGAAAAAATTCTGACAGCAGTTCAAACCGCTGTAGCAAAAGAAAGAGCCTTAGCCCAAGGGAAACGCATTATTGTCGTAACCCCAGTACCGGCTTTAGAAGCGGTCACAAAAGCGAGCATTCCAAATGCTAAAGCATTACATCCAAGATGGATACAATGGGTTAATTCTCTTGCTGCAACAGATGTTGAATATGTTTTTGATCCAGATTTAAAAACACAAGCATTCCTACAATATGAACAAGAATGTCCTCTGCCTACTGAAATTCTGCCTCTTGATCAGTACGAATTTATAATTTACACTGACGGATCCGCACAACCCGCAATAGGGGGTAAGCAAGCTTACAGTGCAGCGTGTGCTATCGTTAAAGGACGCATGCGAGATGGCATCTTCAGACCTATGGTCACTAAAACACAATCTCTAGGGGATTGTACAGCTCAGTGAGCTGAACTACAAGCATTCAAACTGGCACTTGAAAGTACAGATCGAGAATTCCCCACATTAATAGTGTGCGATTCCTTTTACTGTGTTCAGTCGTATAATGACTATATACAAAACTGGCTTGAAAATGGTTTCAAAGATGCGAAAGGTGGCACAATAAAGCATAAATTGCTTTGGGAACAAGTAGTTCAGTTGAAAAACGAACTACCAAAGGCTCACGTGATACACACACCGAGTCATCAACGTGATGGCGTTCACGTTGCAGGGAATTCATTGGCTGACGAAGCCGCAAAGGGGGCTGTGCAAACGGCTTCCGTAGCCGCGATCACTCGTTCAAAAACAAAAATAGACGGTGAGATAATGTTGGCTGTCAATGCTTCGAGCAAAGGCAGCAGTGCAGCGTTACCAAAAAAGTTTCCACTCAAGTACTCTTATGTAATTGATGCGAACAACGTTCCTTTTGCTCGAATCCCTGGAGTGGGGGATAGGGTAATTCCAAACATGGAACGTTGAGCAGCCTTGATTTATGAAACACATTTGGGGGAGGGCCTGTCACACCAAGGGATCTCTAAAACAATTTTGACGTTAAAAGAGATGTAATGGTGGCCTGGAATGAATACAGAAATTCACATATTCATCAACAACTGCTTAGACTGTAAATTACAGCGAGAGAGCCACCAGACACCATGCTGCGAATGCGGCAGCCCAGTACAGACACCACTGTTAGACAGCATTCGACTATCTACGCGCCTGCGTCCTACTGGACAAAGGCATTCCCGCAAATACTGAATTTAGGTTCCTATGGTTATGGCCTCAGCGCTCGGCTGACGCTCGAACTGTTATTAAAGATCTGTGAGTCTTTATCGGCACATACGCAATAGGCACGCTACATTCTGACCAGGGTCCTGCGTTTAGCTCTAGGGCTTACAAAGAAGCCATGGCCAGTCTGGGCGTTGCATTGCGGTACTCCTCTCCATTCCATCCTGAGGGAAATTCGGTTGTGGAAAGGAAAAACCGGGACATAAAGCAGTCTATAACAGCTAGGGTATTAGGTTCGGGTGATGGGTGGGTCAAACACCTTAATGGCGTACAGCGCGCAATGAACAATCTGCCAAGAAGTTCTCTAGGGGGGGGTCACTCCATATGAGATCCTATTTGGGACAAGAATGTGGGTACCAGACCTTGAACACGTAGGCACAGTGGTAGAAAATAAACCATTTGATATCAAAGATCGTTTGGCTGTTTTACAGGACTTAAACAAATTAAGAACGAAACAAAGCAACGTATTCCTACAGTCAACCACCACTGGGATCAACCGGCTGTCCCAGCAAGGCCTGTCTGGATTCCAAAAGTTGGGGATCTAGTCAGAGAAAAAATTGCGGTCAAGAAGGAATTTGGACCTTCTTACAGACAACCAGTACCTGTCCTAGCAGTTCAAGGAACAAGAACAGTACTTCTGCCGCCCCTTGCTGGAAGAAAGGAGAAAAGATTTGTGTCCATCGACCTGATCAAACCACAGTATGTGGCCAATACTAAATAGTAGGCCTCGTGGACTCCGACCTAGTAGCAGACGCACTCATCTCGCTACTATCCAAGAGGTTCAGACTGAAAGACTGATAACTATCGAGAATTCAGCTGTAACAGACGGAGGACTATGCAACAACGCTATGGAACTCATCCCTCTTGAACACCAAGTAACAGTTCGTCCAAATACACCTGTCTACACCAACGTAACAAGTGATGAACTGGTTCCAGTGATTTCTACAAATCCTGATGCAATTCCAACAATTGACAGAACTGCTTCTGGCTATTTCATTAACTTTGATACGTTCTCAGAAGATCCGAGTGAACCTGAAATGACGCCAGAGTCATTGAAATTCAAGCAGCAAGTACAAGACTTTCTTCATTTTGTGAAAAAGACTTATTTGGTTTCTCCATGGATTGAACTCTGGATTACATCTGGACTTTTTGTTTTCCTGCTCTGGCTAGCTTTGGTAACAACTGTAAGCGTGCTTATAAGTGGCAGATACATCCATGTGAACACTGAAGGAAAGGACGTAAACGTACTTTTGAAACCTCATAAATCTTCCCATCGTGAAGCAAGAGACTTATCATCAGTGAATATCACAGCTGTTCCTATACAGGATGGTATAGTATGGGACAAAACAGATTATGATATCTTCAGCCCGAATGAACAATTGAACATTCCACATTTGTTTAAAATTTCACTAAGTGATTTAATTACGTCCAGAACCTATTCAGATGATTGGGACTTTGAGACTGTAAACGATATAATGTTTGACCTAGAAAAATCTGCTGCATTTTCTAAACATGAATATTTAGAGGGTTCATCAGACTATGAACAAATGTATTGTTCTAATCACTATGGTCATCATTATTTGCATAAATCTGCATATCCAAGAAATGTGTTTATGTTTAACCAATGGGAACATTGTCCTACACCACCTAAAGGTAGTTCAAAAACATTTGCTAGTAAGTTTCCGTATTTTTCAGGATACAATACATCTGATCCAGAAACGTTTTACTATAAAAATGAAGACAAGACAGGACTGAAAACTATGTTAACAAATACAAAACAGATTTATTCTGCATTATTTATTACCCAACTGTCTAGACATGGATTCGACTTGTGGAAAGGCACGATAGACACAAAAACTGTCTGGGGTACTAAAGATTGGCAAGTGCAGGGGATAGAAGCGTTATTTAGAGCCTGCATCATCCCAGAACAAATAATGTTTTTGAATGAAACCATCCAACAAACATCTTGTCTTGGATTAGCCAAGATAAAAGAGATGAACACACCTTCTGTACCAACACCTGCCAGTGATAATAATACAAAGGCAGTGGTGACAGTTGACAATATACTACAACTCAACAGATCTAATCCTACTTGGAAAAAATGGTTGATCTGACCCACAGACACGAATAACTGTCAGGAAAGATTCCTGAATAAAACTCAGGGCTTTACTATTCATAGGCCAGACCCAAGATACGTCCAAAGACAACATCCGGGGGTAGTAACAACATACAGTGTAGGGAAATGATGTCTCGATTGGCTGCATAAGTCTACACTACAGGATGTGAAACAACACTTAACCTTACTTAAAAAGGATGCAGACCTTAGGGAATTCTTGCTTGGACCAAGAAAACCGCGTCAAAAACGTTTCATATATGCCGGCATTTATGCTGCTTATAATGAAGCTTGGAAGGTATCACAGATAGAGGCCGCAGAACGAATACGTGAACTTGATCGTATTAATTTAGAGAAAACACTCTCTGTGGTCGACAATGGGTTAACAACTTTGTCCTCCAGAATATATTCATTGGATGGCATTGTATCCTCTGCTATCGACATACTAGAACAAGAGTTGGCGATGTTACAACAAGGCCAATCTCAATTACGTTCTATTATGTTATTAAGCTGGACGCTGCAATCTTTGCGAGCGGGCTATGTGCCTTGGCGTTTCATCAACACAACGGCTCTGTTTGCAGAATACAATCTTACTGATAAACAGATCGAACTGGCACAAAGAGGAGCAAAGTATACAGTGCTGAGCATTGAAAAATTGGAGAAGTTACCATTCACTGTGGCAGAAAAACCAGCTACAGAATGGCTTATTCATGGCAAAATAACATTACCTGTGAGTACTTTTCAGTTTCAGTATTGCCTCAGACAAATGCAAGCAGGCAAATATGAAAGGTTGGGTAAGGAATACATTAAAACATCGTGGGATTTACCGTATACATATAGATGTTGGAGTGGGGATCGTGAAGTGTTTTTGAGAGGTTCAAACTGTAAACTTGCACTGAGTGGTTCACTTATATGTCAAGACATTTCCTTGCATGGGGCTTGTAATGGTTCAGTGGAAAATTTGTCTTGTCATCAGCAGGGTACTCCAGCTGCTGTGATTAATCCAATGTTTGGACAACTTTCTAATGGGAGTTACCTCATGTTGAATGATCAGAGCTGCTGCGGAATGCTGCCAGGCATCCCATATCTAGTAACGGTCAACTCCAGGGTCACTTGCTGTATGCAAGTATTGTTTCCCCCAATAGACACAGTCAGGGAGTCGCCTCTATGGCCTTCACTGAACGTCTCATTTATAAGATTTGATACTCTAAGCAGAATGAAAGCCATGCTTTTACAACAAACAGTGCCTTTGACCTCGGCCAAAGAAACCTATGATCTACAAGTAGCAAGGACTTCGGCTGAGATACAGACTTTAATACGTACAAACTGCCCTATACATTTCGTGGAAATGATATCACGTATCTTTAACATGTCTGATACAACCGGAATTGTACATGTATTTAAGAGCATCTGCTCCGGTCTGTTAGCACCTTTCCAGGCAATACTCGGAATCATCCCGAACTTCGCACATTCGGTGTTTGGTGGCATACCATTAATTCTAGCACTTGTTGCCGGAATTCTATTTCTCTTTCTACTATTGCGCTATGGACAGCCTATTCGCAGACATCACTCCGAGCGAACTGGAGAAAGCTCTCCTTGAACGAAAGTGCAGTGAGCAAATAGTAAAGCTTTTGGGCATGACTCGTCTACGGGACCTTAATACAACTTGGTTCCTGTCATTCAGACCAATCTGGCAAGATTGCATCTTACCTGTTCTACGATGCCTGCTATGCGGTGAAGAATGCGTGTTGGACACCTGTCTAACATTTCCATCAGCAACGCCAACGGATGTCGATACTCTGCTGGACCCGATAACGGCCCATGCTCTGTGTTGTCCCCAGAGGCTTCCGATCCTGATGTCAGCATTCATTGAGATCTCACAGACGCTTCCGGCTGCTGCTGAGGTACGAGAAAGAAATCCAGGCACACAGGTAACAACGGACGCGAACATTGCTGAGGCAACCTATGCTGGAAGCAATGCTTCCCATCTCTGTGCAATTAATCTGCTACACGAGGTGTTCCAACTAACCTCCAACAACAGTGGATGATGTTTTGTCTATTGAAATAGATGATCTCATGTTTACACCAGACCCATGAACTAACTCTGATTCGGCATACTGTGTTCCAGAGATGCAGTGACAATTTGGCCTTCATTTTGAAAACAACTTGGGACTCTACCAAAATTGAACTTTTTCCCCATTTTTTGAACGTAAATGGCACATCGATCTGCTTAAAGTAGAACTAGCCTTATAATACAGACTTCTAGGTACTTCCACAGACACTTAGTCATCTTGTGTGTCTAAAACAGTTCATTAATTTTCATGACATGAAATGACTTTGATTTTTGAGAAACTTATCGATCATTTTTTGTCAAATGTAAATAGTACTGCTTATTTCATTCCAATTGCATTTATTTTCGAACTTTATGCCTGTAATGAAAAGCAATGCTTCAAATGTACAGTACCTTTTGCATTCTAATAGGTTTTTAAATGCCTTTTTTAAATAGTTTTATGAAAAATTTTAGAAATATGCGGTACTCCATTTTAATGTTTAGCATTTTAAATGTTTAGCATTTTAGTATTATCGTACACACGAAAGAGGAGTGGGTGTTGTATTCCTCTTAGGGTATCCATAAACGGGCTTTCCAGTATCATGTCCTTATATAGGCACAATTCGCCCTGCCCTTAGATAGGGATAAAATCCCAGCCCTTATTTAGGCATTAAACCGTGCACTCCAAATACAGGCATGGTCTCTGACATCCGTCCACCCTAACGTCACAACGAGTTCATGAAGAACAGACCCTTAGGCTGCGGGAGTTTCCCTAGTCCAGGACTATTGATTTCTTCAAGGACTCATATATTATGCATGAACCATTATTCCTTAGGGGGTTCATTCATGACGTCTTTCGCTGTCCAACTCACGTCAATGCTAACATTCTTAGGTGCTCTCAGGTATAAATATACCTTCCCTAGCCCCTGTAAACCAGAGGAGACCTCGACTTCAGAGGAGCCCGTTTCCCGGCCTGACGCACTGAGAAGACGCTGCCATTCCCTGCACGCAGAGAGCCCAGCTTCCAGCTTCCAGTGATCTGACTTCCCTTGCGGGGTGTTGGAGTTCGAGTCTGGCAAAGAGATTCCTACCTCTCTCATTCTTCAGGTATGGAGCTGACTAGAACCTAGAGGGACTCTTGGCATACTAGGCATACTAGGCATACTAGACTTAACATACTCTTAGTATACCATAGTAAGGAATACTTCACCTACTTCTTCCCTCTTCCTACACCTAGGTTAGGTTAGGTACATTGGGGTAGAATTAGCTTAGCAACGCATCGTATGAGTACTCGCATTTTTAGTCTGTGTTATTTATGTAACAGCATATGTACTAAAAGATAATGCTATTGCAGTATTATTTATTTCTACTGCTCACCCTGTACATTATTTATCTCGCATACTGTCTTGTGATCGTAACAGCACATTTTACTTACACCAGAAACAAGACTGTTCAATAAATCCTTTATTGAAACGCCCGTCTATTTCTTTCTGTGTAACTTGGAGAAAACTAAGCATGCACGACTGAGCTGAGTGAAATAGTTATCTATTGTTTCCACGACTCTGGGACACGTTCTGATTCTAAAGGGAAACACAGTGGTCATGTTTTGCGGCTGCCAGAAACTACTCCCTTCTTGTTGTCAAGGAGTTTCTAGTGGTCTCTGAGCTAGCTGGCACAAGTAATTAAGTTTAATATACTCGATAGGGACGTACTGACCTTAGTCCTATGTCAAACCTATAGGATATATTATTCCAATGTGCAGAGCCTATTAGGGAAATAGGAGCTACACCTCTCATGGGCTGAGAATACAGAATGGCCCTCTTATACATAGGTTTTTGTCAGCCCATATCAATCAATCAATCACGTGTTTGTTAAGCGCTACTACTCACCCGTGAGGGTCTCAAGGCGCTGGGGGAGGGGGGGTTCGCAGGTTCCAGTCCATCAAGGAGGGGGTCTGTCGAAGAGCCAGGTTTTGAGGTTTCTTGTGAAGATGGGGAGAGATGTTGTCTGTCTGAGGTGGAGAGGTAGGGTGTTCCAGGCTCTGGCCGCGAGGAAGGAGAAGGAGCGGCCACCTGATCTGGTCTTTCTGGTGCGGGGGACCATGGTGTAGGAGAGCTGGGCTGATCGTAGGGTCCTTAGGGGTGTGTGGAATTTGAGTCTGCTGTTCAGGTATGCTGGTTCGGTGTCGTGGAGGGCCTTGTGAGCGTGGGTGAGCATCTTGAAGGTGACTCTAGCTTCGATGGGGAGCCAGTGGAGAGTGCGCAGGTGCTGGGAGATGTGGCAGTGTCTTGGCAGGTTGAGAACCAGTCTTGCGGCGGCGTTCTGGATGTTCTGTAGCTTGCGTGTGAGGTTTTTGTTTATTCCGGCGTAGAGTGTGTTTCCGTAGTTGAGTCTGCTGGTGACCAGGGTGTGAGTGACGGTCTTTCTGTGTTCGAGGGGGATCCATTTGAAGGTCTTGCGTAGGAGGCGGAGGGTGTGGAAGCAGGAGGACGAGACGGCGTTGATCTGGGGGTCCATTTTGAGTTCGGAGTCCAGGATGATTCCCAGATTGCATGCGTGGTCCGTGGGGGTGGGCGGACTTCCGAGGGCGGGGGGCCACCAGGTGTCGTTCCAGGCGTCGGGGTGTGGGCCCATGATGAGTACTTCCGTTTTGTTGGTGTTTAGTTGAAGGCAGCTGTTTTTCATCCATTTGGTGACGGCTTCCATGCCTTCTCGGAAATTGTGTCTGGCGGTGTTGGGTTCGTTGGTTAGGGAGAGGATGAGTTGGGTGTTGTCTGCGTATGACATAATGTAGAGTCCGTAGGTTCTGATGATGGGGGTGAGCGGAGCCATGTAGACGTTGAAGAGCGTGGGGCTGAGGGATGACTCCTGGGGGACTCCGCAGGTGGTTGGTGTAGGGTCCGAGAGGAAAAGGGGGAGTCTGACCCACTGCGTTCTGCCGGAGAGGAAGGAAGGAGCGGATCCAGTCGAGGGCCTTGTCTTGAGTCCCTGCGTCATGGAGTCTGCGTATTAGGGTGCAGTGAGAGACTGTGTCGAACGCCGCTGAGAGGTCGAGGAGGATGAGGGCTGCAGTTTCTCCTTTGTCCAGTAGGGTGCGGATGTCGTCTGTTGCGGCAAGGAGGGCGGTTTCCGTTCTGTGGTTTTTTCTGAAGCCGGATTGGGAGGAGTCGAGGATGTTGTGCTCTTCGATGAATGTGGTGAGTTGGCTGTTGATGGCTTTCTCAATGACTTTCGCTGGGAAGGGGAGCAGGGAGATGGGTCTGTAGTTTTTGAGGTTGGTGGGGTCCACCGAGGGTTTCTTGAGGAGGGGGTTAATCTCGGCGTGTTTCCAGTCATCGGGGAAAGATGCGGTTGACAGGGAGAGGTTGATGGTGTGGCGGATTATGGGTGCGATGGTCTCGGCGGCTTTGTTGAAAATGTGGTGGGGGCAGGGGTCCATGGGGGCCCCGGAGTGGATTGAGTTCATCGTCTTCAGTGTGTCTTCGGTGGTGAGGGCTGTCCAGTTGTCGATCGTTGGCTTCATGGTGTCGGGGGTGGTTGGTGAGGGTTCAGTGTGTTGGTTGTCTTCGTCGAAGTTGTCGTAGATGCTCTTGATTTTGTGGTGGAAAAAGGTGCTGACACTTCCCAAGAAGTTAGCGATAATCAAATGTAGCGCCCACAAGGCAATAACTGATGATGTGGGTAGAGGGAATGCATTTGCAGATCAGACAGCTAAGGAGACAGCCCGAACAAAGATAAAAAGGATGTTTGTGGTGGGTGCCCGAGGTTACTATGTTTGAGGATACGTTGGCAAATGTCAAGGAGATTCAGAGCGAGGCAACGATCGAGGAGTTAGCAGTATGGCAGGAAAGCCCAGCACATTTGGATGAGGAAGGGTGTTGGTCTGATAAGTCAGGGAAACAGAGGTGGATGTTACCAGATGCATACGTTCTCCCCATAGTCACTATGGCGCACGGGCCAGCCCATATCAGTGCAAAAGGTATCTGTAAATTGTTAGATCCTGTTTGGCACAATGAAAATATCCCAAAGACAGCCGCCCACTTTGTCAAATATTGCAAGGTGTGTATGATGCACCATCCTTGGAAGGGTACCCCTACACCCCCTGGCAATTTCACACCCCCTTCTTTCCCTTTTGTGGTCCTCCAGTTAGATTATATAGAGATGGACCAAGTCAACAATTTGAAATATGTGTTAGTGGTTATTTGCGCATTCAGTAAATGGGTTGAGGCCTACCCCACTAAAGAAAATATAGCCATAGGGACTGCAAAGGTACTCCTCAAGGAATTCTTTCCTCGCTTCAGTTTGCCCCGATTGATTTGAAGTGACAATGGAAGTCACTTCAATGCGAAAGTTATCCAATTAGTGTGTGAGGGACTGCATATCCAACAGAAATTTCATGCTGCACATCACCCTCAGTCAGCAGGCTTGGTTGAGAAGTACAATGGTACTCTCAAACTGAAATTAGCAAAGATTAAGGAGAGCACAGGGTTGCAGTGGCCAGATGCTTTACCATTAGCCCTTTTGTCTACGAGAGCCATGGCTCATTCTAGGACAGGATTGTCACCCTACGAGGTCATGTTTGGGCGCCCAGCAAATGTTTGGGGCGTCCCGCGACCTCGTCGATTTTCAGAAATGGAATATCCTCTGCTAGTGGACTATTTGTATGAGTTAACTAAAAGTCTGCGTTCTATTCACCAACAGATCCAAGACACTCTTCCTCAAGTACCTGAGGGGCCAGGGCAAGATATTCGGCCCGGTGTTTCATCTTGGTGCGCCACTTTCAGAGGAAGGGAAGTTTGGAGCCGCGGTGCCAGCCCAAGTGCTCCTCGCCACCCGCACCGCCGTCAAGGTTGCCGGCCGAAAGAACCGGATCCACAGCCAACACTGCCGGAAAGTGCCTCTTCCCCTGCCTTACGACCAGTGGGTCCGCGACGGCATTGGGAGCAGGTGCCCCGCTTTGTCCCCTTTTCGGATGCCCAGCTAACATGGACCCAAACGGAGGAGAATGATGCAGTGTTGAATGAAGCAGTACCCCCTGAGGTTAGGGCCATTCAGGAGCCCTGTTCTACTGGCCCACTAGTGCTTGAGTCCAAGTCCATTAGCCCCTCTGTGTCTGACCCCCCTGAGCCCCTTTTTTCTGACCCTACTGTGCCTGGAGTAGCTAGGTACAATCTGCGCCCCCGACAGAGGAACAGTGCACCAAAGGAAAAGTCAGATTAGTAGGGATGGACTCGACAAGTCAGGCAACAGTAGCATAGGGACAGATGAGATTGGTGCATTGTTCTGACACTGGACAGGATAGTTTGAACGTGCTCCCCTGGAGGGGGGTACTTTATCCTGTACGACGTAGGATTTTCTTCAAGAGCTGGTCCGACAGCTCCACCGCCGGTGCTCAACAGCACCAACGTTGATGAACAATAACAGTCTGCCAGCGAGGCTCTAACGGACGCTGGGAACATTTGCTTCTTGCCCTCTTTCTCCCCTTGATTTCATAATGTACCCGTTTGGCCGACCCATTATTCAGGAGGAACAGCCATTTGCAGCACCGCGTTTACAATGGGATGAGTCTAGTTGGTCTGGCTGGTCCATAAAGAGCAAAGTTGTTTTTGTAGTGATCATTGTGATTTTCTTAATAACAGTACTTGGAGTAGCATGGTTCTTGGAAGAGAAATACCCGGCACAATCCCTGGTGGGTACAACGCCTGTTCCCCCCGAACACATGTTTGTTACTTTGACCCCTCATAAAGGGGAACATCGTAAAACATATGTAGACAATGTTTTTTTGCAAATGCTGCACCAGGCCCATGGTACGTCTAATGTCACTGATTGTTGGATCTGTGGCTTACTCCCCTCAGTTATGCATAGAAGTGATATCCTGTTATCGTTGCCATTATCATATCTGGGGAGCTGTTTACTATGGTATATATTCACTTTCATTCTTCTACTATGAATATGACATCTGCTGATTACCACACGGTGTTAGAATATATACGTGTTCCCCAAGGGTTTACTCCAGGAGAACAAAGGGTCCCCGATACATTGTCCCCGACAGCTTGCATGAATGTATATGAACAGCAAAAAAATGCAACATGGCTTCGAAATGAAATGCTAGATTTCCAGGTGTTCAATGCTGCCAAATACTTCAAATGTTTCCAAGCGCGCAACATTACTGAGGATGAAGTGATGCCAATACCAGTAGTCAACACAACAGCAGGTTTCTGTATCCAGGGAACAGGGAAGGTAGAGGTAGGAGAGAGCCATTGCAAATACACCTATATATTGAGCACGATCAGTAGTCCGCCTTTGCTCCCACCACATAATGTTTATTTCGTTTGTGGGTCCCAAGTTTATGTTTGGCTTCCTAGGGGATGGTCAGGTACATGCTACCTCTCTTTCCTTCTTCCCCCAGTGTATATAGCACCGTCCAATTACCATAAAGACCATCGATTACAGCGTAGGAGTGCACACCTGCCCCGCATTAGAAGGGTTATTAAAACAGAAGATATAGATCAGACAGACACCACTTTGCAGCAGTTTACAGATGCCATGAAGGGTATTATACCCTTTTGGGGTCCTATGTCAAATAGTCTTATCATTCGTCAGCTCACCAGAGTTGTAGAGGGGGTCATTAATAACGGCTGGGATTTTGACAAATATCACTGCAGAGCTGCAAGCCACGAGACTCGTTACTTTACAAAACCGGATGGTGTTAGACGTCATCCTTGCTGATCGGGGAGGGGCCTGGTGCGTCATTGGCAGCAGTTGCTGCGTGTACATACCTGAACACAGCCCTAATGTATACTCTGCCATTCAGAAGTTACACAGGCTTGCATCCGACATCCACCAAGGGAATGGTACTTGGTCTCTCTCTGGATGGTTTTGGGGTCTGTTCGCGTCCTGGGGTTGGAAGATTCTTATTTTCCTAGCTGTAGTCACTGGTATAATTTTCACCTGTTGCCTGTGCATACATTGTCTCCCTGCTTGCTGTTCTCACTGTGCAAAGACCCTAACGATTAAACAGAAGGTCCTGGTACCTGACCCTAAGACAACAGTCATGATGATGCAGGATATACAAGACATGTCAATAGATGAAGGTATTTTTGAATATTGATTGATAATGTGTGTATTAACATGTAATAGTAGTCTTCCTAATTTGCAAGAAGTTATTTGTTTCCTAACACTAGACAAAATTGTTAGCAAATGCTAAAAGGAGGGTCTGTTGGACAGAAAAATGCTTTCGGTCGACTCCTTCTAGCATTGTGCGATTTAAGTTAGCATTTGCGGCACCATTTTGTATAAGCCGCCATTTTGAGTAATGATCAAAACTAACTTCTGTTTCACCTCGTGTCTGCCTCATCGAAAAGCAGCTGCCAATGTGCCCTCTGTACGTGAATTTCTTCAAGGCTGAGTTTGCTGTGCTAATGAATAAACTGTCTATCTCATGTCTATCTCATGCATACCTTTCCGTCTAGATAGGCCTGCTCCCACAGCTCAGAATGGTGTGGGCAGGCAGAGTAACCTTGAATGCAAGATAATGTGTGCCCGGTCTCAGAATCGTAGCTCATCCTTCTGTATCTCCTTTGTTCACCAGCTACCAGACCGGAAAATTCCTGTCTGGACGTGTCTTCAAGGGGAATTGGAAAGGTACTTTATGCCTTACCATGTTGCCTAAGGTCAGTTCCTCTGCAGCAATCCAAGGAGGCTGGTCAGGCTGGACTCCACTCAAGTGTATGACTAATAAATAACTTTGGTTTGTATTCTCTACTGTCTGACCAACTCTTCATTTGTTTGGAAGGCTGAGAGGTGGTCGCGAGTGACCCGGGTGACCCTAATCTGGTCACTTCCTTCAATTTCTAGGAGCAAAACGCCATTAATGATTGTTTTTGTGCAGGGCGGTCTCCCTTCCTGCACAACAACAATCATCCCTACAACGTAGGCACCCTTGCACCACGGTACAAGGCTACCTGCGTTGACGTACAGCTGCTGTTTTAGCGCAGGGGAGAGCACAGGGATGTGCAATATTCTTGTAAATACGGTGTATCCCTGTGTTTTTGAAATGACACAGCTCGGCGCAGCAACGTTGCTTGTGGCACCACACTGCACCATTTCATTGTAAATCTGCCACTTGGTTGTTCTGCCTTTAGCTTTCCGGTAGGGAGGGAGAGTTTAGGGCCTGGGATCCAATCTGGAAAGTTCAGTAAAGCTATCCATAAAAACAACCTCCTGTCAGCTATCCAGGCTCAGATATTTAATCAGCTGCAGCCTGCAGTTTAGAGGCTAACAAACCTTCAGATGTGATGCCCTGATTCTCTCCAGCTGCAGCTGCTGACCAGGAATCCGAGGAGGCCATCAGCTGGTTCACCTGCATCGGCGATGCCCCTGGGCCTTTGTGGGTGAGGCTCACATGCCCGCCCATGCCCCTGGGCCTTTGTGGGTGAGGCTCACATGCCCGTCCATGCCCCTGGGCCTTTGTGGGTGAGGCTCACATGCCCATCCATGCCCCTGGGCCTTTGTGGGTGGGGCTCACATGCCCGTCCATGCCCCTGGGCCTTTGTGGGTGAGGCTCACATGCCCGTCCATGCCCCTGGGCCTTTGTGTGTGGGGCTCACATGCCCGTCCATGCCCCTGGGCCTTTGTGGGTGAGGCTCACATGCCCGTCCATGCCCCTGGGCCTTTGTGGGTGAGGCTCACATGCCCATCCAGGCCCCTGGACCTCCCAGCAGCACTTCGCCTGCCTCTCCTCCTCTTGGACCCACTCAGCAAACACTCTACCCAGCCCCCTCCAGGTCAACGCAGGGGTCTTTATGACGGGCTTAGGGAGAATTACAGAACAAGCGGATGCAGCATTATCCAATAGCAGAACTTCAGCAGGCTGAAGGCCCTCTTCGGTCTTTCCTCAGTTTGAGAAAATAGTGATAGAGGAAGGAGTACCTTGGAAGGCTGAGGAATATGGGCCGCGTGTACGACTGCCAGGTTTTGTAAGTTCCTAATTGCAACTTTTTGCGACTCACAATTAGGAAGTCGCAAAATGCGATGTACCAATGTGTCTCAGACACATTAGCGATTCCCAATGGGGTCGCAATTGACCTACCTCAACAATATTCATGAGGTAGGTCGCAATTTACGACTCATTGGGAATGGGCAATAACACAGGGATGGTGACCTGCTGGGGACAGCAGACCACCATGTTTGTGTTTGCTTAAATAAAATAAGGTTCTTTTTTTTTTTTTTAAATGCAGCCCGTTTTCCTTGACGGGAAAGGAGATGCATTTAAAAAAGAAAAATGAAACGTTTTGATCTCATTTTTTAAGAGTAGGCAGTGGTCTGTGGGACCACTGCCTCCTCTTTAAAAACGTTTTCATTACCATTCACAAAGGGGAAGGGGTCCCCTGGGGACCCCATCCCATTTGCGAATGGGTTACCACCTACTTGAAAGAGGCGGTAAACTGCAAATGTTTTGCGACCGCATTCCGGTCACAAAACATTCATACATCCCCCTGCGACTCTCTGTTAGGAAGGGACGCCCTTGACACGCCCCTTCCCAATACTGACTCGCAATCCCTATTTTGTGAGCCGGTAATAGGTTACCGACTCGCAAAATAGGGTTAGTACATGCAAAAAGGCTCTTTAGCAGTCACAAATAGCCCGATTCTCTGTTTGCAACTGCTAAAACCTACGTACATGAGGCCCTAAGTCAAGGGCAGTACTGATACTCCGGCACGTCTGAGTGACCTTAGTTTGAAACCAGCTGTGGGAGAATGAGTATCATCCGCACCCCTTGCTCCAGCAGCCGGAGCGGGAGGACCGCGGCGCCCCTGCCCTAGGGTGCTATGGGTGCCCCATGCTGGAGCATCGTATGATAAACAAGCGACTCCTGCGGCTCATTTCTTATTCATTTGTTACATTTTTTTTTTATGTTGTGATTGTCCCGGTGCCCACCCGGGGCACCGAAAATGTTTTTTAATGTTGGAGTCCACGGCCACTGCCAACTCTCCAGCCACCCCCACGGCGGGAGTCGGACATTTATTAAATTCTTTTACATGGGTGTCCTGGTGCCCACCCAAGGCATCCACATGCACACAAACATTGGCCATGTGGGAGGAGGACCAGGGCTGTGCGGCCCAAGCTGGCACCCCAGCTGGCACCCCAGCCATGCCCATACTGTGTGCTGGTGACAGCCGGCTCCATTACTTTGCTCCTCCCTGGCGGGTGCAGCGTTTTTCACTGCTCCCGCCCAGACAGGAGCAAAGTTTTGTTTCCTGCCCAAGAGAGTGTGGGCAGGGTATGCCAGCACTCTCCCGGGCAGGAAACTACAGTGTCCCAAGGATGGTGTCCCGAGGACACTGCAACAATATAGGGCCCCAGGGCAGATCAGCGGCTTGGGGATGGGGTCCGCACACACCTTCCCATATTGTAATTATTAGCCGTAGGTAATGGGATCCCTGGGGCCTGTCCAAAGCTCGAGGAGAGTTCTGTGCACCCCCCTCCTCATTATGTAAATACTGTCCCCAGGGAATGGGGTCCCTAGGACTTATGAAGCCCGGGGAGTAGGGGCTTGTGCCCCCTCCCCAAAAACTAACCAATCATCCCCCGAAGGCCTCTCCCACCCCGGAGAATTTATAGAAAAAAGATGGTAGAAAGCAGCATTTTTTTAATCAATGTCTTAGGGAGATAGGATGTCCCTACTCTGCCACCATTTATATTTTCCACACTTATTTTCATGACAGGGGACTGAGTCTTAAAATCGCTGCCATCACATCTTTGTTGATTAGATCTTATCTCAAGATCTGTTTGCTTCAGTAGATTCTCCTCTGTGGCATGAAATACCAATTTTTTTTAGCCTTTATCTCCCAAAAACTTGTTAACAGATTTACACCAAATCACAAAAAGCACACTTTCTCGACCAAGCTCTAGCTTTCTGCCAAATTTGGTGTCATTCTGTCCAGCAGTTTTTTCAGTATCGCTGTTCAATTTTCCTACTGAAAAATTAATGGGAAAAACACATTTTGGGACCCCGCTGTTTTCTTGGCCCCTGCTTAACAGATCACCCCGAAAAATTCCAGGAAGAAACTGAGTTGGATGCGACTTTTTGGGAATGTTTTGTGAAGATTTGTCAAATGCTGTTAAAGATATTAGCAAACCAAAAATGATTTTCTTATGTAAACGTGGTCCAAATAGTTAAATATTGAAGCTGTGAGCTGCTCAAACAACCCTTTTCCTGCAGAATTGCTGTTGGAGGAGAAGAAGAAAAGTGCTAAAGCCAAATGTATTTGTGGCTGTGGAACGGATAATGCTTGCACCAGTCCTCAGTGACGCCACTGTACTCTTAACTCCAGCTCTGAACATCGAATTAAGTGATGGGCAGGAGACTAAGAAGGGTTACAAAGTGCACAGTCAATTATTATAAGGCATTGCCAAATAATGTGTTTTTGTACGTATGTGGCATTTCTATAGTGTGAACCTAGCCAAAAGGCAGCAGAGCACATTACAAGGTCAAAGACAAGAATATTGTCCGTCAAAGAATAAGAGGCAAGGCAGCTGGGTTGAGAATGGTTAATGCATTGTGATGTAACTTTCTTCGCTAAATTGGAGCAGTGCTGGGGCAGCCCTGATGGACATTGGGCTGTTGTTCCAAATCCTGGTGCCTTCTATCTTTTTTCTCCTTTTTACACTTCTTCGACTGCAGTCTGATGGTGCCCTGGCTTTGTGTGTTCCAAGAAGCACCAGGGATGGGAGCTTGTCTGCACGGTAAGTGGCGGTGCTGATTTTGGTGGCTTTCTAAATGATGCCGCTGGTTTTGAAGATGATGCTGGTGCCAAAAGGAGCCGATAGAGTTCCATGAGTATGGGGTTGATGTGATCATATTACTTTCAGCCCTAGATGACACATGCTGCGACATATAGCATGCCTCTAAGGATTGCCAGTCTGGAGTCTGGGAGGCCATGGAACAGGTGTTACCAGCATCCACATGCCAAAGTCCAAGGGCTTGAATAGCAGCTTCGAAGGTTTGCCTTCCTTTAGAAGAGAGAGTTGGTACCAGGCCGTCTTTGTTTTTTCGGCGATGTGTTCTTTGAGGGTGAGGTTGGTGTCCTGGGTGAATCCAAGTGACTTGGCTTTAGGTGAAGTTTGGGTTTGAAGCCACAAGGTTATTAGTCACATTTTACTATTTCTTAACGGGAATGTTTGTGCATGAGTTCCCTATGTTTGCTGCTCCAGAATCCGGCTCCAAGGCCCTGTGTCCCTCAGCCTCAGTGTGCTCGTCTGGTTGGGGCTGTGGGTTTCGCGTGGAACACTTTATAGGTTGAAGAAATATGCCCATGTTGGATCTTAGGATAATAAATGCTCATATTTTGTATTTTTTTATTTGACTAGGCGCGCCCTCCGATACATGATGTGACACTTCCTTGTTTACATCTACCTGGGCCCACCAACCAATGAAGCAGAAGATGGAACGTCACAAGTCCACAGAAGACACAACGGGTCCTTAGTTTACTCGCAGGAGATGGAGGGTACAGATGAGGTGAGTGAGGGTTGTGAGCTGCAGAAAGAAATCTAATCTAGTCACAAGGGTAAAGCTTGTATACCTCACCTGACCTCAGGAGGAAGCCTTCAGATGCTAAGATTGGGGGATTGAGGAAGAGTGACTTGGGGTGAAAGAGAGGAGAACTACTATATCCCTCTAGGATGCTGCCGAGGGCTGTACCGGTTGTTAAAGGCCCTGAACCCGAGTTTTCTATAACGAGGACGAGGGCCTTCAAGAACAGATATAGCCTGAGGCGTACAGACTATAAGGCTATTAGAGCATCCAACCCACTGAGGGTGGAATGTTCTAGATTAAAAAGGAAGAAACATGAAGACAAACATTAGAATGTTGGAACTCCGAGCTTCTACCCCCCATTAGAAGCCCGGAGCGACTCCATTGACTTCAATGGAGCTCTCAACATTTCAATGTTCTACAATGGGATCCAAGCTGACCCTGAAGTGACTAAAAGAACAGACAACAACCACCGAGAACAGGGGGGGGGGCGGGGAGGGGGGTGAGAAAGTGAGGGGGACGGTCGTGAACATTTGAGAATGTGCGTCGTCATTGAAAATCTACTTGTTGCAAATTTCTCTTGCATCTTAGACAAAAAAACTACAAAAAATAAAATAAAATGAGCAGATTCGCGTCCCGAGGCAAGTGTTAGTCAACTCTCAGCTTCTCAGTTAAAGGCCGGCTGTGGCAACAAGCAATAAAGGGCGCACCTACGACTTGGAAGGGAAAACCCCTGTATTTTTAGCAGTATTTATGTGGGTCGGAAGCAGGTGATAGGAAAGGATTTCATAACAAGGAAAGAAGCCAGAGAAAGGGGTCAAGTTCACTCCGACCACACCCGGAGCTCTGGCGAAGCCTCTCTGTAAAACTGTTCAGAGAGCTCTCGTGCCAACAGGAAGCTTGGCAGCCTCACCGGAACTAAAGGCAAAAATAACATTCGGTGTAAGGCCTTAAGAGGG
Organism: Calotriton arnoldi; assembly: GCA_963921515.1. Taxonomy (NCBI): domain Eukaryota; kingdom Metazoa; phylum Chordata; class Amphibia; order Caudata; family Salamandridae; genus Calotriton; species Calotriton arnoldi. Next base: position 77,154 of record CAWUFW010011650.1, on the reverse strand, counting down.
GAATAGAAAGGCTGTAATAAAACACAGGATAAGGCACAGGATTTACAGGATTAATGCCTTACTTGTAGAACTTATGGTGCTATAAGATTTCCCAAAATCCATATTTACTTTGCTGCAAGAGGATTATTAGGACGAGGGTCATCCTAGGTTTAGGAAGGCGGGATCCAGACCAGATTTTCAGGATAGTCACTCACCTTTTGAAGGAGATCCGTCTGGTTACCCTGCACATACTTGATCTTTAGTGGGCACGATGGACGTGTGTCTTGGACCCAGCCCTTCCGGACCCTCTTGAGTCAGAGGAAACAGCAGAGGGATTGGTGAGAGATTGGATATGAGCTGCTTTTATGGCCACCGCCGGGCATTCCTCGACGGTTGGACACCCAGACAGAACAAAAAGAGTTCCTGCACAAGGGCCTCGGCTGAAAGATACTGATAAGAAACTGGGGTGGGAACTCCTTTGTCCCAATTGGTGTCATTACTGTGCACGCATTTACCACGCTTGCTTTAGCTCTGCCTCCATTACTGTGCCATTTATTTTACAATGCAGGGCTCTCCAACGCTATCTGTGAGAAAGCATTACCCCTAACAACACTATGAGCATCATGACTCCAGGGTGCCGTTACAATGGGGAATGCATTGTGACTGTTTGCGTTGTAAAGGCCTACGTATTTGGATTCACTACGGAGTGAGCTTAGCGGATACAAGACATGCATGAGTGAGTGTGAATTTAGAGGAAACGATGTTTCCCCCTCTCTGCGGCAACACTTCACATATTGTGTAGTAGTGGTGGAGAGCGGGACAGCGCATCATGTATAACTCAGCGTTCATCCATACGACGGGTTTGCATGTGTGCTGCATGATGCAGCATAGTTGAAAGTGTGAGTAGGGCTGTCCCCGGATTGTTCCAGGGCAGGTAGGGTAACCTTCCAAAACATTAACAAGCCCCCCATCACACAGACACCCTTGCACTCTGGTGCAAGAGTGCCTGTGTTGGCGCTGACTTGATGAACTGCACACAGTTGTTGGGGGACACACAGGCCTGCACATGGGCATTGTACATATCATGCAGCACTGTGTCACAGGAGAGGATGAGGGTGGTGCTACACACAGAGGGATAATGCCTCCCTCCTCCAATTGCTTGTACATGTCACCCTCAGTCCGGGTATGTCATGGCACCATCGTTTGACACTGTCAGTCTCATTTGGTTGTGACAGTACATGTCCCATGCCATGCACTGTCATGTCAGTCTCCCCAGCATGTAGTCACTGATCCAGGATTCAACATTTCGTTGTCCAGGTCACTCTCTGACTTCACATAGTTACGCTGGAGTATAGGCTCCCATGTTTAAGTGATCTTGTATTACAGATGTGAATGGAGAACATTGACATAGTCTAAAGGACTCAAAATTTCCATTGTTGATATTTTACAGACAACATGACGCCAGCCAAAGAACATGCCTTCCTGGTGAGGAAGGACCGCTTCAAGCATGTAAAGAAGGTGGCAAAAGGGTACCGCAACATGGCCAAGAGGCACCAGGAGGAACGGAAGAAAGGTACATGAAAGGCGGTGCCCGAGATTGCAACAACTGGCACACAGCCCATCCCAGGCCCCTCTGGCGTCAGTGGTGGGTCCCAGCCTGGACAGGTGTCACATCCCCCTCCGGCCACAGCCCCCCAAGGGACAGTGCCACCTGCACCTGGCGATCAGGTGGTGCCATTTACAGTTAGGGACAGGGTGATTCATGATAACAATGTGTTCCTGGCAGAGATGAGGCGGGAAATGGCTGATCTGAACAGACATATAACAGACATGAAGAAACACTTTGGACTGCCATGATGCCTGGAGATGTTGGACCCCATCCCCCTCTTCTCCCTTCCCCCAATGTTTTAGGATCTCTTATTAGGTAGTGTTAGGTTAGTTCTTCAAATTGTTAGGTCGTGTAGTGTTAGCGTAGGTTATAGTTAGTGTTAGCTTTTAAGGTAGATTTTAGATATTTATTATGATGCCGTATTTGGGGATAAGTTTCCTTTTCCTTTGGGTCGGGGGTTGATGTATTTGTTGTAAAAAAAATATATCTCTGTGTAGGTTATATGTGTAGTTAGTTTATGTATAGCTTAGATGTCTTTGTCCTGTCTCGTGGTGTGCCTGAAGGGTGGGAGGGGGTTGATGTCTAGGATATGTTGTTGCGTGTTTAGGATTAGTTAGGGTAGATAGTTTAGGTAAGTAAGAATTTTCTAGTTAGTTTAGTCAGTCAGTCAGTCAAAAGAAACTTTATTTGGTTATCACAACCGTAAAGCATGATTCTAAAAGTTTGTTTAAAAAAACGGTTACAAAGATTAAAAAATGTCATAAAAAGATCATTCATTATATACATTTTTTTTTTACAATTCATGCAAAGTTTCCAACTCATTTATGACCTAATTCATTTAGTATTGTCCACTAATCGTAAGAGTTTGTCAATCAAGGTAAGGAACTTAGCCCCTCGACAGATTAAGATGGTAGATGTTCCCCCCATCCAACAAGTTATGGTTTGTCTACAGGTGCGAATGTTAAGTTCATTTAAGATTGGTTTTAAAAGACTCCTTCTTGCGTCTTTCACTGCGGGGCAGACGCACATTAAGTGGCATAAGGATTCGTTGAAGTATCCACATAAACGGCAATTTGCATTTAGGGATTTTCCTTTCCATGTTTGTCGCAAATCCTTGGTTTCGTATTCTCCAAACCGGTACAGCATGAAACTCTTTTTTAGAACCAATAGAAAATGTGCCGCTAATTCAGCTTGCGGTTTTGGTTTTACATAGGAATTTATGACTGTCCAAGAGTGTTTGCGTTTTACCAGTAGTTTTTTGTCTTCGAAAAAGGACAGATTTTCTGCAGCGCTGTTACACACTCTGTTAAAAGCCGCCCTTTCCATCTTACTATCCCATGCCTCTTGTATGTCTAGTGCTGCCAAAGCTGATCGTAAGTATTCGCCCCATGAATACGATTTCTTCAGTTCAAACTGGGCCTTTATTTCAGTCCAGCATCGGTTGTTCAAAGAACCAGGATCCGAGGAACGGAGTTTCCAGCACAGTTTCACAAAAACAGATTGACGCTGGAATTCCTGATTTTGTAAACCGAATTCCAGACGGATCTGTGCCGGTGATGCACTTTTCGGAAGATTAAAAACGGCTTTATACACCTTTATCTGTAGTTCGTTTAAAACTTCAAATTCCCGGCCATGCCATATTTCCAGACCGTATGCAAGTGCAGGAAGTAATTGAGAGGCCATTACTTTCAAAAGATGACTGTACGATGGGCAACTCAGTTTTTGTTTCAATTGTTTATAGGCAAAGATTAGTGTTTGGGCCTTTGCTCTTATTGCTATTTTCTGTTCGGTAAAGGACATGCCTCGACCCAAATTAATCCCAAGATACTTATATGTACGAACTTCCTCTATTTGTTCGTTTTTTGCAAACCACCTGAATTTTCCTGGACTGGGGCCTGATAATTGCACAACTTTTGTTTTTTTCTTGTTTATCTCTAGCCCTTGCTGGTTGAAATAAATTATCAGGTGGTTAATGACTCTTTGTAAGCCAATCGGTGTTTGGCTCAAGACCACTATATCATCTGCATATTGCAGATACTGTATATGATCTTCGGCCAACTTTGGAGGAAGACCGTTTATTTTTGACAAATGAGATCGCAGGTCGGCGAGGTACAAGTTAAAAAGGCTTGGGGCCAAAACACAACCCTGTTTCAGGCCATTGTGAATGTTTATTTTGGACGATATAATGCTACCATCTCCCAGCTTCACCCTTGCCCAAGTTTTGCTATGGAGGGCTACTATGGCGTTAATTAGTTGTTGCGGGAGACCCCATTCTTTTAGTTTCCTCCAGAGTCGTTCTCGTGGGACTCTGTCAAAGGCAGATTTTAGGTCAATAAAACATGCAAAAAGTCCTGTGTTCTTTGATGTGGCTTTTCCCGTGAGGAGTGCTAACGCCGCCAGGTTCGTAGTTGTACCCATTCCTTTTCTGAAACCAGTTTGATTTTTGGGGATAATGCCGTTTGACTCTGTCCATGCTTGTAGATCTAACAGAATGCAAGATGCATAAAGTTTTGCCTCCACGTCCATCAAGGCTATAAGCCTATACTTCCCGGGCTCATTGCGACTTCCGTTCTTATAAATGGGGTGAAATAGACTCCCTCTCCAAGAAGATAAGGACTTATTTTGGGAGTACAGATAATTAAATAATGGCGTGAGGTAATTGGCCCAAAAATCTGGTTCTTGTTTAAAAAGTGCGTTAGGAAGGCCATTGGGCCCTGCTGCTCCCTCAGTTTTCAGTTTTCTTATTACTTCTTTTAGTTGTGTACTGTTGGTGAAAGGGTTTGAGCCATTATGGCATAATTCCGCTTGCACGTTTTCCAGAATTGATGGACAGTTTGCGATTGCACTCTGCATATCATCCTGAACAATTTCCAGATCACCTTCCAGCCTCGGTTGCTTGTCATTCATTGTAAAATTGTACAGGTTTTGAATATGTTGTACCCATTTAGCCTCACTTATTCCTGCCATTTGATGCGTTCTTGATCCCTTTATTAGCTTGTTTATAATACCCCAGAATTCACAGCTATTTGGCAATCTACTGGCCCGAAGTAATTGCTCCCAAAGTTTTTCCATATGTTCTTTTTTTGCGTCCCTGCACTTCTCCTTGTATTTCTTCCTCATGTCTTTGATGTGTCGCTTGTTTACTGTTTTTCCAGCTCTTGTTGCCACAGAACTTTTTCTCACCTCCCTTGCTATTTCCCTTTTCTGGTCACGGAGCTGAATGTTATACCATGGTTCATATATACTTCCCTGAGGGCCTGGGCGTCCTGGGAGTACCGGAAATGTATTAACTAAGGTTTTCCCTAAAGTCTCCCAAGCCTCTTCTAATGAATGAGCTCTCTGTGACCCACTATCATTTATATATTTATGCGCAACATCCATAATTGATTCGATGTTTTTGCCGCGCCATTTTAGCTTCCTTAGATTGTATATTACAGGCATTTCAGTTAAAGTTGTGGTGATCTTTTTCTGGGACAAATTCTGCTTTTTGTTTGGATGAATATATATATTTAAAATCAACTGCTTTGTAATTACAGTTGTTTTACTCTCCAGTTTTACTACTTGAAGCCAATTTTCACCCATATCGAGTTCTTCCATTTGCCAGTCTAGTTTTACTGTGACATATATCGACAGACCCCCCCCACCCCCTTGGATGTCCGTATTTGCAAAAATTTCTGCCAAAACGTGGCATTCCTCATATCCAACGATGGTTTTTGGAGTCAGATTCCACGTTTCTTGCAATAGGATAATATCCAAACTTTGAAAAAAGGCTAGGGTCTCTGGGTCTTGGCCCATTTCACTAAAGCCATGGATATTCAATGAACAAAACGTTATTTGAGTTTCCTTGGGCAGGCTTGGAGGAACATCTAGGTGTTGTTTCTTTTGTATGCCATTAATTACATCAGGATCGTTGTTTACTCAAAAAGTGAGAAACCCACGACCAGTCTTGAACTTCTTCTGTCTGTTGTTTTAACTGTGGTGGACTTTGATCTAGGTATTCCAACTTTTTGCCTGTTAAAACGCAGGGGCTTATTAGCAAGAAGCTCGTTAAAATTATCGCCGTTTTAGCGGCAGGAAACTGCTGCTAAAGCTGCGATAATGGGCTTGATAATATGCGCTATAGAATTCCAATAGAAGCCCAGGTTAGATGTCCTGCACATCTAACCTGGGCTTCTATTGGAATTCTATAGCGCATATTATTAAGCCCATTATCGCCGCTTTAGCGGCAGTTTCCTGCCGCTAAAACGGCGATAATTGTAACGAGCTTCTTGCTAATATGCCCCTGTATTTTTAGGAGTAGTGCTTCTTGCCCCCTTTAAGCAAGATGTGGACCGTGACTCATGTCCTGACAAATATGGTGCCACTGTATCTGATAGTAATGGATACGGATATTTTGGGCGTTTTGGATAAGATAATGATATGCCCCAGGATTCAAAGTCCTTTCTTGTTGAGTATATCAGAGCGGTTGTTTCATTTGAAGTCCAAGTTGTTTGGGTCACCTCTACTTCTGGCCTATTTTCCATTTGCAGGAATTCTACTGCCAGGAGATCTGCAGATACTACATTGCGTAATTTTGGTATCTCATTGAACAGTCTCAATAAGTTTCCCCTGTTTAGGGTGTCTGATCTGCCCTTTGTTTCATATTTGGGCTCGAAGATCAGTTTATGAGATGTTTCTACTGGATCTCTTTGTAGTGTATCCATCGAGTTTATACGGATTTGTACGTTTGGGGGTTCGAAAACCGTATTACTGTTCTGGACTATGTTGTTGAATATGGTCCTTTCTTGTTTATATGGATGTGGTTTGCCCTCGCTGGTACATTCTCCTTCTGATTTTACTACATTTTGGCTTATTACTATCCTAGCTAGTTCTTGAGTGGTGGATGTTTCAATTGGTAATTTACAGACTCGTCCGTTTTTTCCGAGGGAAATTTTAATTTGACTTCTGGTCTCTGTTTCCGTATTATCCGTTTGATTTCCCGGCACTTTTGTCGATGTTATTGTTGCCCTGTTGTCATGACTTGTATTTTGATCTTCTTGTGTTTTTATGTTTGGTCTTACCACTCGGTGTTCGTTTCGGTTTGCTTCGGTAATTGGGTGAGTGATTGTAAATTCATACGAGTGCAATTTTCACCCTCTTGATTTTTTGTTACGGTTGTGGTATTAAGTATTGGTTTTGTGGTTACAGTAAACTCATTTTCATGTTTTTTGTGTCCTTTATTTTTGAGGGTTTTGTTGGTTTCTAGTTCGCAACTGGATGTGTTTGCAATGTGCTTCTTATCGTGTTTTATTTGTTTAAGTTCTTCATTTTGAGGAATTTTGTTGTTTACTACTTCACGACCAGATATGGTACGATGAGAAGGTGTATCAAGAATAACAACTGTCTCTAGTGAGATTGCTGGGTGCACTTTATTGTGTTTGGTATTATTAAAGCCATCACTTTGATGTACTTTGTTGTTTTCTTGATCGCCTGAAAATGGAACACTTTGGATGGATTTACTAAGGCTGTCAATAGAGTCTTGCCGGATTAACCTAGGGCTACTTTGTTGCTTGTTGGCGAATTTTTTACTTTGTTGACTTTGTTTAAGATTTGACCGTTGGGCGAATAAAGGGTAAGTCTGTCTTACTTCCAGGCTGGCTTGTTTACACGTGTTGTTCCTGGCCTTACGTGCTCATTTTCGTTGTCTTTTAGTTTGAACACCATTTGATGAACTGAGTATTGAAGTAAATTGCTGGATAGTTTGCGGATTTCCTGTTCCGTTTTTATCCGTGATTTCATTGTGTTTTGTAGTTCCGTCAGGTTGGAGATTACTTAAGTTCCTTTCCAGGCCTGTACAATCTTGTTTTACGTCTTTTAATTCTTTCGGTACTAAGCGTTCCATGTTTTGTACAGGTTTAACGACACATAAAATTTCTGTTAGTATTTCTGGAAGGGATGCCAATTTATCAATTATTCGACCACATCCACAATTTGAATTTACGTTTGACAAACGACCACAGCCTGAATCACCACTTTTGTAATCTTTTGTAATGTGTACTGTTATAGTATCCAATTTTGAGTTGATACCTGCAATGTGTACCGCAATAAGGTTCATTAAGTCAAGCTGAACGTCTAATTTGTCTGATTGAAAATTTAAAACGTCAATAGCTTGCTGTAAGGATCTTAACAGGGCTTCACTCCATGTGGCTGAGTGTGTGGATTGTGCCGACATCCCTGTGGTTGATTCAAACCCACTAACTGATGAAATTGTGATCGGAGGGGATAAGGCCTTTCGGCTTTCCAAGAGATGTCCATTTTGGGTAATATTGTTACCCTCCTGCTGTTTCACACGAGCTGTACTTTTGATTGGGGTAGAGGCTGCCCCCCCTACCTCCCTATCTCGCCGATCTGGGGGTGAACTGGAGATGGGAATGTCACCTTGGTCTTGAAAGTAAGCGTCCTCTTTGTTTTGGGTGTTTATTTCCAGAGCTTGGATGAGGTCTGCGTCGTTGGATACAGAAAATGAACTAGTCCATTCATCCATTTGGACATTGTCTTGTGCTCCTGTCTTACCTGGGACTCCTTTTTTACTAAGGTTTTTTCCACGTTTCTCTACTTTATTATGATCAAGCGAATCCTTAGGTAAATGCACCTGCGCTGTTATTTTTATCAACCCTTTTTTGTGAGCTCCTCTTCTCTAACAACCTCCATTGTGCTTGTTACTTTGCTTGTTTCTTGGCATGTTTTCCTTTTGAGAATGGGTCTTTCTCCTAGTTGATCTAATTGATTTGATTTTGCCTCAAATTTTGACCGTCCCAATACCAGGGGACTTGTTTCATATGTTTTGTTAGGAATGATTGGGCTAGGCAGACCTGAACCTCCGTCTAGAGCATAAATTGCGGCCATGGGGTCTTTTAGGAAATGAAATCGCTGCATACCATTTTTCTCCCTAAATTTGAAGAATGCACGTTCTGGAGTAAGAGCTGGTACTAGCCTCTCCTTTTGTGATGATAGTTTCTCTCTCTTTCTCCTTTTATTTGGGATAGAGTTTGAATCTTTTATTGAGACACTCCTCTTTGATTTGTTTAATGACGTCTGTCGAATTTTTCCAGATCTCATATTCCTTGATTAGTGGGGCTCAACCCAGATTGGGTAGTCATACACCGAGCCTCACCGAGCCTCACCAAACCTCTTGTGAAGACTGTACACTCGAGAAATCCTCTAAATGGCAATGAACTACATTTTAGTACAGCGTGTGCCAGCAAGACTGGGATCTGGAAATGTATTGTAAGTAACTAAGAGCGTACCTGCGGAGGCTCCTGCCCCTCAGCATGTAAGCGTACAAGATGAATCAGTATCCCTGATGTAGCTCAGGCGTCTACTTACGTCTCACTGCTGAAAGAGGAAGCTCCACCGGGGTGTAGGGAAACCGATGACACGGCTCCCGTCTCCACTCCCAACTCCCAGCTCCGCCCGTAGTTCCCAGCGGCTGACTGCAAAAGAGCGCGAAGACCCTGAACACTCCAGTCAGAGAGTCAGGAAGTCGTCCTAATTACTTCACAATTTCGATACAACAGAATATCACAGCACACTGCGGAGTAGCAGAAGATTCCTTGTCACTGGGTCCACAATGGACTAGCACTGGTGGGAAACCTGCTTCCTGCTCCTCGGTCGAATTTTGTGGCTGTTTCCCTTTCTGCTGTGCTGCTGTGGTAGCCAGTGGTCTGTAGTTGGTGTAGTTGGTGGCTGCAGTCACGGGGCACAAGGGGGGCAAGGGGCACAAAGAGTGCAACAGGCACGGCACCGCGGCACCGACTCACGCCGATGCAAACCCAACCCAGGCCGGGCCCCCACTGTGCACCTCGCGGCCCGCTCTGCTCCGCACGTCCTGCCTCTGCCTTCGCTCCGCCCGGCCTACCACACAGCCTGCCGTGAACCCCGGACACAGCACAACACGGCGCGGCGCAGCGCAGCGCCTCAAAAGGGGCTGGGAGCCTGGAGCTAGACACCCACGGGGACCAGGGGGGCGCGAAACAGCAAATTCGGCGTCCTTCCTCTCGTCCTCGCGCCTCCTCGCGTCTCCTCACAGCTCCTCCTCACAGCTTCGCAGTCAGCGGAGATCAGTGGTCAGACCCTGTCAGTGACATAAACAGTGAAAGAACGCCGCGGCACAGCAGGGAAAGCTGGCCTTTCACCAAGGCATGCTCTGGTATAATTCTTGCTTTTTGCGGTAGTATCTTTACTGAAAGCCGTGGAGATGCAACCGGAAGAAGAGCGACAGAAGGCTGAGAGGGTTAGTTTAGATTTTAGTAGAAGTTCTAGTGATCAGTGTTAGTTTAGGGTAGTTCAATCTTTTTACTGTTCTAATAAATGTTTACTATTTTGGATTTCTGTTTGCACTTATGTTAGGGATGTTGTTGGGGAGTGTGGCTTATTCCCTTGTATGCAACTCATACCATCACTGGACAATCCATGGAATGTGTGAGTCTGGTCATGACATGTTCCTTTGCAGGATGTATTGTGTCAGGATACCTTAGATGTGAGCACAGTGAACTTGCATGGATGGCAGGGTGGCAAGTTGGATTTACGGCCTAGTCTAGGGACAGTCGTTTGTGACGTTCTACATCTTCAGTGTGACTCACGGAGTTGGACAGCACATTGTTGCCCATTTACAACACAACCTAGGGAGATGGCATGGAGAGGAAATACAGTTAGCTACTGTTAACCATCATGGACATGGATGTATGTGCCGGGTACCACAGATTCCGTCACACACCTGCATATCAGATGCTCCTGGCGCTGAGTCCATCTACATTGCACAGACCTTGCAACACTTGCTGCGTAGTGCCAGTGTGTCAGCTTCCTTTGCAAGATAAGTTCCTATGCATGGACGCTCAATCTCCGGCCCATGCATGATTTAGTACATTTCTGGGTCCATTGTGAACAGCACATGGCACAACAGTGTTCCTGATTCACAAAAGTCATCTGAGAGTAAGCAATGACTTTACATTTTACGGTACTCACAAATGGCATTTAGGAGTAGTGCAGTTAGGTATACTGACTTCACTTCTCCTAAATGCCTTTTGTGACTCACTTAACTTGTCAAGTTATGATTTGGTCCCAGCTAACGTTTTGGGGCAGGCACACTGTTCTGCTGCACACAAGGGGGGAAATGTTGCATTGCTCCCTGTAGTGACAGTGTCATAGCCACTTGTCCCAGCTGTTACTTCTGGCTTGAAATGTTGGCCGTGCATCTGACTATATGCTGAGTGCAGTGCACCACACATCCCTAGACACATTGCCCGATACGCTCACAGTGGTTACAGCATGAGAGGGGTCAAATTTTTGTATGCATATTTTGTCTACAGGGAGGGGCTGACTGACGCCTTGCACTTTGGGGTGAGTCCTTATTTGCAACTCTACTTCACTGAGGCAGACATTGTGGTTCCATATGTGTATGGTGGACATGTGCCCTTCCGTGTCTTCATCACTGTGAATATTGTGTGCAACATCTTGGGATGTGACATGCAATGCGCACCATCACAACAGGCTTTGTGCACCCCGTAGTGTGTGAGTAGATATGGCAAGAGATATTTGTTTGCAATTGTTAAGGGGGACACTACTTGTGGCCTGCAACAGACTTGGACATTTTGGCACACATGCTTTTTCCTTAATTTAATGGACGTGGTGCTAGGTTTGGATATTGATAGATTGTTGTTTTGGAGCAATGAGGGCACAGCTAGTTCACACATACCCGGCCATCTCACTGCCTATCTGTGTCAGCTAAAACATGTACATTGCTCGTATTTCCCTTGGTGATCCTTCTGGTGAATTCAGTGTCCATACACATTTTACAGACTTCTATACTTGATTGGTCATGGACAACACACATCTGTGTGAGTTAAATATTTTTATTTACATTCAAAGGATGAAGACTGGACCAGTGCTTGGCCATACAAGCACACATTGCATAGATGCCCATTAGAGGGCCAGACAGAGTCCTTTGGTGGTAACAGGTCCAAGGGAAGAGGCAGAGTTCAGTCCGCAGGCTGATTGCAGTGTCATTGGTAAGACAAAATAATATGGCAGTCCATGTGGAGGTCCAAGGTGATTGTCGGGGGACAGTGGAAGACAGTGCAAGTTGATTGTCCGTGGCATGATACTATTTATTTATTTATAAAGTTTTATATAGCGCAAACTTGATCCCGAGGGATATCAGAGCGCTTTACAATTTGCGGGAAAGGAAGGTAACAGTTCAGTACATGAGTCAAATGGGAATATAACACAGACCGTGAATCAAATAGGGCTCACATAACAAGGCCAGTTACAAATCCTAGGGGTCAGCAAAGAATGGGCTAGTAACTGATACATAGCGACATAGGAGGGGAGCAAATGATTCAACAAGAGAAGAAGAAGAGAAAAGAAAAAGAAAAAAAAAATACATGATTAGCATCAAGCTCTGGGCTTAAAGGAGTAAGTCCAATGCATTAGAGCAGACGATCGCGCACCCTGTTAAGGTAAGAACTTGTTCATGAGGAATCTTCCAATTTGAAAGCAACCTTGGAGGAGATTCTACGAATTTCCGGTGGAAGAGAGTTCCAGATTTTCGGTGCAGAGCCGGAGAAAGCTCGTTGGCATGTTCTCTTTTTGCGAAAGATCTGAGGTTTCAGGAGGAGAGAGTTGTAGGAAGGTGGAATCTGACTGCATGGTTGCCCCCACTTTTTTCCTGGTGTTTTGCTGGTTTTCGACTTAGTTTGGCTGGGATCCTGCTATTCAGGACCCCAGCCTATCTGCTTTCCCCTTTAAATTGACTGCATGTACAATAGGTACACTCCAGATTGGATTCTGGGGTATCCTTATGAGTCCCTAGTATATGGTATGCTATGTACCCAGGGCATAGGTACCCCAGAGGCCTCCCAGGGGCTGCAGCATGTATTATGCCACCCCTGAGAGGCCATTCAAAATGACACAACAGGTCTGCTACTGCAGCCTGTGTAAGGTGGTGCATGCACCCCTTACTTAGATATAGGTTCACTATATTTATCCTGATCACTGCACATATAAACCTATCTGTCACCCCTATGGCAGGCCTTATCAATCCTGAAGGCAGGGTGCTGGGTTTTATGTGAGAGGGTGCCCATGCATGAGCAGAGCCCCTCTGCAGCCTTCGGAACCACTATTCCGTGGTTGTCTGTGATGCAGCCAACCATATACTCTTAAGTACATTATAACCTCGTGGTAAATGCTAACTTTAGAATGGCTGCAAGGAATTATGTCGTATTTGGTGTCAAACACCTTGGAATCATACCTCCACACCAGTAACTGGTGTGGGAGGTATGATTCCTCCCTCCTAGAGGGAGAAATATGACAGCACTGGTACACCCGCTACCAGCTTCACAGAGCCCTGGCATCACAAAATGGACGCTGCCAGCCACAGACACGAGTCTGCCCTCCTGCTGCTGGACGAAACTCCGGCAGGGGAAGGCTTGACAATAGGTTTCCTGTCACAGGGAGGTGTGACCACCTCCCAGACAGGCTTTAGTGTATTGGGGCTGGGTGGGTGCACTCCAAGAGTGCTTTGATGTCTGCACTGGGGGCACATTTGGTGTCCCTGTGCATAGTCCAGCTCAAACCGGTTGCAGGGGCACTCAGCCCCTGCTCTGGCGCAAAACTGGACAAAGGATATGGGTGTAGCCACCCCTCTGTCCTGACCCTCCCATAGGTGGGTCCCCAGAGTTTGTCCCATCCCTTCCTTGGGTATAAAGTAGGAACCCCTGGCTACAGGACTTGAGATTTTACCTGGACTAAACTCTGCAACAGAAACCAAGTACTTCGATGATCTACACTACGCTGGATGACTGAAGAATCTCCCTTGGAGTAAAGGAGTTACTCCCCTGCAAGGCAGGCACCTTTAACGCAACTGACAGGTTGGCATCTCCAAAGCTCCTGAGGACTCTGAAGAATATTGCCACACAGGAGGTGGGTTCCTAAGGTCTCTGAGGTTGATCTGTGCCCACAGCAAGTCTGAGGCCCGTATCCCTCGTGGTGACCATGCAACCTGAAACCCTGGACACCGCGTCTATTTGCAGAAGCATCAGCTTTCCAGCAACACCCGAGGCTGAGCTTTGAGTTACTTGTAGCACTGACCCCGAGCAGTAATTACACTGAAGATTGCTGGCCTACACTCAACGAGTGTTCCGTGGGCCACCATTTTGTGATTCCTCTTGAGGTCCCTTCGCGATCCCTAGTTCATTGACCTGTGGGTCCCTAAGAAGGTGACTATAACTTTCAATGGGCTTCCCTGGTTGCTCTAGACGTGCCCTGACTCTCCATTGCTTGGGGAGTCCCCAGGACCTTGCTGGTCCTCACAGAAGCATCATTACTCTGACCGCGTGGGTTGCAGTTGCCAAGGCTTGTTGGTCTCCAATCCAGAAACTGACCCCTCAGCAATCGACATCCTCTGTGGGACAGCTCGCCTGTGGAATCTGGTCATCATCGACGTCTCCTGGTCCCCGTGGCTGCAGAGTCAAGCTTCACCTCTTTGCACCCAACATCGGTGGGCATTTGATTGCTCCGATCCTGGTCACGTGAAGTGACCCAGACTTTGTCCCCTCTGCTTTCAGGTTCTTCACATCTTCAATCCAGGCTTGGATCACACCGGACACTTTTCTTCTCCACGACAGCAGCTCTTCTTCGCAACACGCCATAGAAAAGGACGAGGGTTTCCGACACCACTTGACCCCTATGCACCCGGCTTCCCTGGGCTAGGTAACACGAGTACCTCGGTACTCACAAGGGTGCTGGCCTTTGGAACCTTCTAAGTTTAGCTGGGTTTGCTTGAAGTCCTCTCCGAAGTGTCCTTAAACTCTAAAATTCCAACTGCGACTTTCCCATAGAGTTGTACGGAGCTCGCGTCTGTGTTCCCACACTGCACCCGTCCTCCGTGGGTCCCCTGTGTCACTACCTTGGGTGGTTCCTTGGGGTCCCAGCGATTCTACGTGCGCTAGGCACTGTGTCTAGTCAAGTCGTGGTTCTTATACCACTTTCTTAGTATATGGTTTGGTCTCCCCCTGGAGCCCTCTGTGTATTGTGCTATTTACTGTCGTTCTAGTACTGTAATATTGTGTGCCTTGTTCTCTAAACTCATAAAGAGGTTAGTAGAGAGTGTTTAGTAATAAATACATATATTTTATATATACCTTGTGTGGTTCTCCTTTCATTTGGTCATTCAAGAGGTTATATACTGGTAAAACAAGCTGGTTTACATTCCTTCAAGACTTAGCCTGAAGGATGCTCTCCACAGCTACCACTAGGATAGCTTTCTATAAAGGTTGTCTTTAACCTAATCATCAATAAAGGTCGTTTGGACTGGTGCAAGGTGCCCACTTTAATTAGTGGACAGCATATACCAGGCCAACTTCTCACATGAGTTAGCACTCCTAGACGGTCTACCCCCTCCAGGTAGTTCTAGCTTTTGTGCTAGATAGTTGGGGGTTTTGAAGTGGAGGGCTTTGTGAGATGGGCAGGCAATCTTTAGCTGTATTCTTGCTTCGTAGGGCAGCCAGTTTAGGGATTTTAAGACTGGGGAGATGTGTGCATTTCGTTTGGTGCCCGTAACCAATCTGGCCGCCGCATTCAATGATGCTAAGCCCGGCACCAAGAAGAAACAGGCCTTTTGGCGTCGATGGATGCTACCGCTTTCTCCTTAGCACAAATGCACTATCATCCTCCTCTTCGTCCTCTGATCTGTCATGTGCCTCACATGTGGGTGGTGGTATAGTGGGTGTAGCACTGTGAGGCACTGACACATCAGGGGCGGAGATGAGGATGTAGAAGCAGCAGCAGCATTCATTGACACCAGACCTTGGGGCAGCAATGAAGTGATGAGCAGGTGCAGGGCATGATAGATTCCAGCTACATTGCGCTGGTGTGCAGCCCTGGCAGCCATTTGTTGTGCCTGCATCCGCTCCATGCTCTCCATTATCCGATGGATGTTGGCCAAATACTGGCTGAGATTGCTGGAGCCACTCTGACCAGACAGTTGTTGTTGTCTCTAGATCACAACTCCAGCAATGTCAGCCATGGACCGTTGGAGAGCATTGAGCGGGCTGTGGGTGTCCGTGATCTTCTGTATGTGGCCCCGGTTGGGACTCAGACACCCACGTATGGCATCAAGTTTGTCCGCCAGCCTCTCAAACCCCACCCGCACCTGTTCAGCCATCTCCCGCTGGACCTCTAGCACACGGCGTTGGAAGGCCAGATGTGGGTCCTCGATGTCCTGGGAGCCAGCTGTGGTGGGAGGTGCTTGCTGCTGGTTGGTTTGTGCAGGGGGTGGGGTTGCCGCAATGCTGCTGGGTTGCCCTGCTCCTGGAGGTGGGGTGCTGAAGGAGTCTATCAGATTTTGAAGTTGTTCATGATCTATGGTGGGGTAATCATCCTCGTCATCAGTGAAGGTTGGGCCAGTCTGCTCTCCAGGAGGTGATGTCTCTCCCTCTGCAATGTGAAGGGGAGATACAGTTAAACAGTGTTCATCATGTACGATCATCCTTTGGATGTGTTTACAAGCTGACTGCAGGACAGTGTACATTCTGACTGTTTTTGAGGAGATGCCTAATTGTTGTGGGATAGTGATAATTTTGAGGACATCACGGATGTGATGTTGTTGTTGTACATTGTCATCTCACAGTTTCCAGCTATGACAAATGTGATTGTACAATTTCTACACACAAGCGGCACCAGTTGTGTCCTCGGTTCATTTGTGTGAGTAATGCAGTTTGTACCATATAGTAGTCAATGTGATGAGCTCAGA
This sequence comes from Calotriton arnoldi, assembly GCA_963921515.1. Classification (NCBI taxonomy): domain Eukaryota; kingdom Metazoa; phylum Chordata; class Amphibia; order Caudata; family Salamandridae; genus Calotriton; species Calotriton arnoldi. The sequence goes on along the minus strand of CAWUFW010011650.1, from coordinate 60,778 downwards.
TTTGTATGTGTGTGCACTGCATTGTGTGATAGTGGCACCTGCAGTTTTGGTTTTACTGCCCGTTATACCTTTCAGGCAGTGAGCCTTTCACTTCTGTACATTTACAATGCTGAGATGTTGCAAGCTGGGGGGGAATATGGGTCTTGGTCAGAGTTGGGAGACTTGTGCATTGTTTGTTATCAAATGTCTTGCTTACGTCAGGGGTTGTATGTACACGAGGATGTGTCAGAGTGTGACCTGCTCCTTTAAGGATGTGGTCCACACTCAGCCACCTCAGTGAGGTGGCCTGCACCATGTTGATATGTTGGGCCTGCAGGCATGCTATACATCATGCACTGTCACTTGCTTGTCAATGTGGCTCATGGACACGCAGCATTGCAGGGTCCTGCACATGTGCATGTGGTTTGTGCAAGATGGGTTATGTGTGAGGAGGGCCCCCTTTAGGCACATTGGCAATGAGAGCCTACTTGCTGTTTCAACGTGTGCTGCACTGTGTAGTACACATGGACATCCAGGTAGCTTTTTCTATTGTGATTAGTCTTGTGTGCATGTTGTCCTTCATGTTTTATCTTGCATGCATTGCTTACTGCCCTCCTGTTGGCTTACCCGTTGTGAGTATGGTGCAGCGTGAGTCTCTATTGTTGTTGCTGTTTGAACAGACAGTGTCAACACCCATTACCCTCAACGTTGACCCCATGTGTGGTGTGTAAGTGGTCAGTTTTCTGATGTATGTGCATTACATGATGCCTATTTATGGTGCTCAGGCCTTGTCACCGCCACCCTCACAAGAGATGCAAATGGCAGGGTAATGTGTGTTTGTGTATGTGCCACACAGCAGCTGACATGGATGATACATGCTGTCCTGGTTCTGGTATTCAATGCCTGGCTTAGCGTGTGGGTGATCACTACCTGACTGCATATTTGATCACTGACACAGTTGACTTAACAGACAGTTACGTTTAATTGCACATGATGGTGTGATGGGCAACTCACATCAGGACTGATGTGGAATGCTGTTTTCTGTATGGCAGATGTGTACACTTGGGGGTGGAGGAGTGCAATTTGACCTAAGGGTTGAGAGTGCCATTTGGGCCTTTGTCATTAATTGTTGCAACTTTGCTATCCTTGCTTGTTGTCATACTTTGGTTGTCATACTGCTTTACAGGCACATTGTGGTTCTGTGAGTATGTCACACAGACAAGGCATGCAGTACATATTTGTGTGACACATTCCTGATCTGCATTGTCCATGTACTGTGGTGTTGTAGGCATACCCCCCTGCTCATTGTATTCCATCGCCCTTTGAGTGAAGTCTGCTGTTTGTGTGCATTTTTGGATGTTCATGTTTTATCCAGCAGCCTACATGGTCACTTTGTTGTGACATTGCATGTGTGTGTGGTATGCAGACTCACTAGATGCTTCCCCACTTGGTGTACACAGGACTGCGTCTCATGAACAGGCAAGGGGGCACATTGCCTGGAAATGCGGGAGGATGTCAGATTTTCCCCCTTGCCTAATCACCACGTATGTCCAATTCATCTGCACATGGCCACATCTCTCTGATGGAGAAATGAGGATGCACTGTGAATGTGACTGATCATGTGCACGGGTAGGCATGCCACCACCAATGTCAGCACACCTGCAACATTGTGCACGTGTGTCTGAGTTGTGTGCAGGATTGTGCATGTGCATATAGGTGGACTTTACTGCACATACACAACCTTGCACACAACTCAGACACACGTGCACAATGTTGCAGGTGTGCTGACATTGGTGGTGGCATGCTTCTTCATGCACATGATCAGTCACATTCACAGTGCATCCTCATTTTGGCGTCAGAGAGAGATGCGTCCTTGTGCAGCCGATTTGTATAGGCGTGGTGATGAGGCAAGGGGGCCATTTTGCTACTCTGCCGCATCTCAAGTTAATGTGCCACTTTGCCATTTGATGTGGCACTTATTTAGTGGTCTGATGTTGATCTTGGACTGTGTTGGGCTTACTTTTCTGGTCACATTTCCAAGTCTGTGTGCCCGCAAATATGTGTCTTGCAATGTATTGTTTGAGTTGGGTGATATGTGTCTGTGCCACCATGTACAAGGGTATCCGGGACATGATCCACAGTAATTGTGGGTATGCACTGCAATGTATTTAATTGTACATGAGTGTCATTGTGCCCATCCACCCCCGTCCCCCAAGTCCCTGGTTGTTACTCACCCTGTTGTTGTTGTGTCTGGTCACGTTCAGCAGTATCCTGGCCCGTAACTCCAACCACCGTCTCCTCACTGATGACTCGGGACACCTGCTCCTCCAACTCATCCAGCTCCTCCTGTGGCGCTGGACTCCAATCCAACAGTCTGCCTCGCTGCTCTCATGTTGGCTGCTAGTTTCTCCTTGGTTTTGCGCTTGGTATCATGCCAGCGCTTCTTGCAGTCGTCCACTGTCCTCCTCCTCTCTCCAACGGCATTCACCTTGGACACAATGTCCTGCCATATTTCTTTTTTTCTTGCCAATGTCACTGTGGAGGTGACAAACAGTTCTTGTTGGTGTTCAGTCACCTCCGCAATCAGGACCTGGTTTTCCTGCGGGCTGAACTTGGGGTTCCCCTTCCTCTTGGCCTTCACATGGGTCTCTGGCTGGTCCTCCTGGGTATTTGTGGGGTTGTTTGTGGCCTCTGCACTGCTCCCAGCTTCATCCATGGCTCCTCTGCTGTTTTCCATTTTTTTTTTGTCTTTTTTCTGCTTGGCAGGCCTTTTGTAGTGCATTTTCGCGCTGAGCGTGAGAAATGCAGGCCTGGTGCCAATTAGCGATCCGATTCTGTAGCTGATTGGCCCATCGCCACTTTTTTTCCGTTAGCGTGAGATTTTTTATCGCCGTCACGCTAAATCTATTGCCGTCCATTTCTGCCGGAAAAGGAAGCTATCGCCTGTTAGCGGCATGTTGCTAATACGCCGCAAATGCGGCGCTAGATTCCGGCGATAAAAAAATCACGCTAAACGCGTATTGCGATAAATATCGCAATTTGTTGGTAATATCCCCCAGAGTGTTTGGACAGGGAGTTTGACATCAGAATAGCGTCACTTACCACGAGAAGAGCCTTCCATGGTCTGTAGGGCTGGCTCTGCTAGGGTGTTATAACAGCTGACTCGACACTTCTACAGCCCTCAGGAGCATCTGTGCCGAGGGGGTCCCTTGGACACTAGAAGGCAGCCTTCAAGACGCTGGGCAGTGCAGGGTCACAAGCGTCAACCCTTTCCCAGCCCAATCTCTGACCCTCCCCCACCCCCAGCCAAGACTCTTTGGGGCATATTATCAAGGGCCTTATCTCCAAAAAAGCGGAGATAATCTTTTCGCCCTATTTACAACCGCAATTTTCGCCAGAAACTAACGTCTAAAAAAAAGCTGACTTACCCTAGTTATCCTATGGCAGGTGGATCATAAGGCTAAGTGCACCTTGCCCAATTAACAACGTTTACGCCATCTATGTAGTAATTTCGCTGGATTTCCAGGGATATCCTCGATAGTGCCGCTATCGCTGGAATTTTTATCGCTCGGTGATACGCGTTGTTAATAACGCGCTAACCGGGCGATGAATTCCAGCGATAGACGGCGATAAATAAAAAGCTGTCTATTGACACCCAGATCTCCGACGTTTCAGCACAAACCGGACCAGGCTCTGAAACTGAAAATAGTTCAAGGTTACAAAATGTGAAAACAGTCAATATTGCCAATGAAATACATGTTATTCAAAGCTCTCGGCGACAACGCAGGCGAGCTGTTCCATAAACCCCTGCAGGACAACCTCTGGGCAGCAATGTCTGAGTGGGAGCAAGCCACGGGGTCAGCTCAACAGAAATACGGCGAAAATCACACAGTGCAGGGAGCCGTGATGGAGGTGATTATAAGGAAAGGGTAACCCCAAGGGCAAAGGTCACTTCTGTCGTACTCGAGACAAGCCGCCAAGCTGGAAAAGGAAAAGAAATCCCTGCGATGAGGCGAAGTGTAAAATGTGATGTTTTAGAGAACATTTCCTGCTCCCAATCTGTTATTACACTTTCTGCATTTCAGAGATGTCCCCGAGGCCCCTCAACCAAGCCTCCCCCCCTCCCTCCCCTCTGCATTTCAGAGATGTCCCCAAGGCCCCTCAACCAAGCCTCCCCCCCTCCCTCCCCTCTGCATTTCAGAGATGTCCCCGTGGCCCCTCAACCAAGCCTCCCCCCCTCCCTCCCCTCTGCATTTCAGAGATGTCCCCAAGGCCCCTCAACCAAGCCTCCCCCCCTCCCTCCCCTCTGCATTTCAGAGATGTCCCCGAGGCCCCTCAACCAAGCCTCCCCCTCCCTCCCCTCTGCATTTCAGAGATGTCCCCGAGGCCCCTCAACCAAGCCTCCCCCCTCCCTCCCCTCTGCATTTCAGAGATGTCCCCGAGGCCCCTCAACCAAGCCTCCCCCTCCCTCCCCTCTGCATTTCAGAGATGTCCCCAAGGCCCCTCAACCAAGCCTCCCCCCTCCCTCCCCTCTGCATTTCAGAGATGTCCCCAAGGCCCCTCAACCAAGCCTCCCCCTCCCTCCCCTCTGCATTTCAGAGATGTCCCCGAGGCCCCTCAACCAAGCCTCCCCCCTCCCTCCCCTCTGCATTTCAGAGATGTCCCCGAGGCCCCTCAACCAAGCCTCCCCCTCCCTCCCCTCTGCATTTCAGAGATGTCCCCGAGGCCCCTCAACCAAGCCTCCCCCCTCCCTCCCCTCTGCATTTCAGAGATGTCCCCAAGGCCCCTCAACCAAGCCTCCCCCCTCCCTCCCCTCTGCATTTCAGAGATGTCCCCGAGGCCCCTCAACCAAGCCTCCCCCTCCCTCCCTCTGCATTTCAGAGATGTCCCCGAGGCCCCTCAACCAAGCCTCCCCCTCCCTCCCCTCTGCATTTCAGAGATGTCCCCAAGGCCCCTCAACCAAGCCTCCCCCCTCCCTCCCCTCTGCATTTCAGAGATGTCCCCGAGGCCCCTCAACCAAGCCTCCCCCTCCCTCCCCTCTGCATTTCAGAGATGTCCCCGAGGCCCCTCAACCAAGCCTCCCCCTCCCTCCCCTCTGCATTTCAGAGATGTCCCCAAGGCCCCTCAACCAAGCCTCCCCCTCCCTCCCCTCTGCATTTCAGAGATGTCCCCGAGGCCCCTCAACCAAGCCTCCCCCCTCCCTCCCCTCTGCATTTCAGAGATGTCCCCGAGGCCCCTCAACCAAGCCTCCCCCTCCCTCCCCTCTGCATTTCAGAGATGTCCCCGAGGCCCCTCAACCAAGCCTCCCCCTCCCTCCCCTCTGCATTTCAGAGATGTCCCCGAGGCCCCTCAACCAAGCCTCCCCCTCCCTCCCTCTGCATTTCAGAGATGTCCCCAAGGCCCCTCAACCAAGCCTCCCCCTCCCTCCCCTCTGCATTTCAGAGATGTCCCCGAGGCCCCTCAACCAAGCCTCCCCCTCCCTCCCCTCTGCATTTCAGAGATGTCCCCGAGGCCCCTCAACCAAGCCTCCCCCCTCCCTCCCCTCTGCATTTCAGAGATGTCCCCGAGGCCCCTCAACCAAGCCTCCCCCCTCCCTCCCCTCTGCATTTCAGAGATGTCCCCAAGGCCCCTCAACCAAGCCTCCCCCCTCCCTCCCCTCTGCATTTCAGAGATGTCCCCGAGGCCCCTCAACCAAGCCTCCCCCTCCTCCCCTCTGCATTTCAGAGATGTCCCCGAGGCCCCTCAACCAAGCCTCCCCCTCCCTCCCCTCTGCATTTCAGAGATGTCCCCAAGGCCCCTCAACCAAGCCTCCCCCTCCCTCCCCTCTGCATTTCAAAAGTAACTCTCCCCAGAAGGAGCCTGCTCTGCAGAGGAGCATTAACATGCGACCCCCCCTTATCTGGCTGCTTGTGCCCCCTCAAGCAGGTCTTGGGCCTTCTAGAAATCTGAGCTGTATGGGATCGCACATTCTGTATTTACTAGTTGTATAAAGCGCTGCGTGTTACCTTCCAATTACTTCAGAGCGCTGGATGCAGGATCACAATGCCCGTCAGAAAGGTGAGGGCGGAGATTCGACAGAGGGTGGGAGGTTGCGAGTGACATTCTGGGACCATGGCAGGTTTCAGAAGCTCAGGAACAAGCTGGTAAAGGGGGAGGTGCGATGGGGGTCACATGAATCAGCTCTAAATACGTCAGCGGCTGGTACAAAATGTACTATTTGGAAACACTTGTTCAAACCGCGCACTCACTATTGAATTATAGTGCGCGTATGAAAAAAGTAAATGTTTCTGCATTAATACATTTGAACATGACATTCTATAACATATTTAAAGAGCGGAAAAGCATTAGAAGGTGCTCCCTCCCTGTAGAGAGGGGTAGGTCTGGGCACCTCAGACTGTCCCGCCAGTGTACATGAACACACTCCCCAAGCTGGGTCCAGTTCATCACCTAACTGCGGGAATTTGCCTCCTTCTTCCTTGAGAAGACGGAAAACATGAACATTGATTTGCAGAGGGCCTTGGAGCATCGTCCTAGTGTCTGGTGGCTCAGTGGACTAATGCATCCACAGCAGGGGCCTGTGTGCGGCCTCATGGTCACAGGTTCAAATCCCGGAGGGTCCACTCAGCCTTTCATCCATTTGAGGTCGATAAAATGAGTACCATTGAGTTGGGTAACAATAAACATCTGTTATTCAGCACCTTGAGACCCATGGGTGATACGTGCGCTTTACAAATACACATGTTATGTTATGTTTCCCATTCCACCCTCTCCCCCCTTGACGGCTTTACCCACATGTCCACCTGGGCAGACTCTCAAAAACACCTCCTCTTGGACTTCCTTCGAAACCTACCAGGAACGCAACATTCTAGCAGCGCTGAAACCCAAGGACCACTTCAACGACCATATACCCTCCAACTTCTTCAATGAGATCAAATCGTCGATAGTCCCAGTCTGGACCAAGATTGTTAATGCCTCTACTCCAGGGCTTTATCCCTGACTGCCCAAAGTTGGGACACGTGTCCCCAATCCTAAAAAAACATCAGCTGACCACATGGGCTCGAGTCCCTTACGGGTGAGTAGTTGCGCTTTACAAGACGATTGATTGATGGATCTAAACAACTTCCGCCCGATCTCCAGCATTCCAACTCTGGCGAAGCTCCTGGAAAAATGTGTTCACAAATAAATCGGTAACAACATTGAACAATTCTGCCTTCGGGACCAACTGCAATCCGGCGTCCGCCCAGGGCACAGCACCACATCAGTTCTTACACACATGGTGGACGATGCGCTAAAAATGTTGGATCAAAATTAATCTTTCCTCCTAATCCTCCTTGACCTGTCTTCAGCATTCGATACGGTTAAGCACAACAACTTACTACAACTATTAGAACAGAGAAAGGGCTTATCAGGGTGCGTCCTAAACAGGTTCACCTCGTTTCTCCAAAACAGAACGCAAATATTCAAGGTTAATCAGTCCCTATCTAAGACCACTTCGGTCACACTAGGAGTCCCGCAGGGTTCCTCCCTCTCCCTCACTCTCTTTAACTTGTTCATGGAGACACTAAACAAAATTCTGAGTTCATCAAACATCCAATATCCCATGCTGACGACACCCAACTATACCCGAAAGTCCCCCCCGAAGACATCTGATCCCTCAATTTAACTTTACAGAAATCACAACTCTGGTTGGCAGACAACAACCTCAAACTAAACACCCTCAAAACCGAATTCCTCCGAATCGCCCCTCCCAACCAATCACCCATCATTGAGGAATGGCTGAAACAACTAACAGCCCTCAACTGCGTGCCCCAAGTTATCGATTCAGCGAGATCACTAGGAATAACTCTTGACAAGAACCTTAACATGCAGAAGCACAGCAACGCCGCCACCAAAGGAGTGGACCTACAACTGAACATGTTGAGAACAGTGACGTAACGAAACTTGAGGGGCCCCCCTGCAAAGTGCATAGAGCACCCCGCCTTCCAGACTCACTCAGGAGCTCTCGGGCAGGGGACTGTGCTCAGGGGGCCCCCTGCAGGATAGGCCCCCCCGCACTGCAGGGGCTGCGGGGGCCTTTGTGACACCACTGCTTGAGAAAATGAAAACCCTTCCTCCGCCTCAATGACGTCAAGTCTGCAGTGCGAGCCCTAGTGATTCCAGGGTGGACTATGGAAGTGCAACCCTTTGTGGCCTGCCTGGATCCACAACGGCTCTTCTAAGGGCATCCCTTAATTCTGCTGCTAGACTCATAACAGGATCAAAAAGAAATAGCCACATCTCATCTGACTTAAAAGCCCCCCACTGGCTCCCTTATGAAGCAAGAATTCAAATAAAAACCAAATGCATGACTCAAAAAGCCCTAGACTTCAACATCCCAAGATACCTTGATCAGAAGATGGAACTCTCGGGCGGCGACAGATCTTCAGAAGCTCCAGCGCCTTACTGCTGAGACCACAGAGATTCTCCAAAAAGAAAACCTACAACTGAGCTTTCTCAGGGATCGCCCGAGTATTTGGAACTCCCTGACCCCTGAAACCAGACTGAAACTCATAACTGTTTCTTTCAAGAAAGAAGTTAAAGTAGTACTCATGAACAAATGTATGCCCTGGATCCCAGGATCTCCTCTCCCAGCGCCTCTCTTGATTCGTCAATTACTCCCATAACTACTGCTTGCTGTCATTGTTCTGTTGATTGTTCTTGTTTGATTATTGCGTTTGTATGTCTGTATCCATTTGCTTCATATTTTGTGTTGACCTCTCCAATAGCTTAGGAGCCTTACTTGTTTCCATATGTCTTTGCTCTCTGAATATGTGTAAAGCGCTCTGATACCCGCATGGGTCATGTTTGCGCTATATAAAACTTTTAAAATAAAAATAAATAAATAAACATGTGCAAACACACAAGCATACACAGAAGAAGGCACATGCACACATATGTACTGCCACATACTCATGAACACACAGATACACACACTAACCCATACACAAACATACTAATACAAAGGCACATATCAACACACAAACCCCCACACACACACTTGCATGAGTAGACGTAATCATTCATGCACACACTAGCAGTGACACTCATTCACACACATACACACAAACACATGCATGCAAAAACGTGCGCACACAACACACACATGCACACATAATAACACACACACAAACACTCATATACCTACACTCTCTCTCTCTTTCACGCACACACACAAACACATGCATGCAAAAAACTTGCACAATCATGCAGATGCAGTGAGCACACACACACAGTAACACACACAAACACCTAAACTCTCTCTCTCTTTCCTTTACACACACACATGCATGTAAAAATGTGCACATTCATGCACGCACACACACAACCACCTAAACTCTCTCTCTCTCGCATACACACACACTCATGTATGCAAAAACGTATACACACAGTACACACACACATACACATGCTAACACATACAAACACCAAAACTCTCACTCTTTCGCATACACACACACACACACACATGCCTGCATGCAAAAATGTGCACATTTATTCACACACACACTAACACACACAAACAGCGAAACTCACTCTTTCTCGTGCACAAACACACACATATGCATGCAAAAACGTACACATTCATGCACACACAAGCACAGCCGTTGTCTGGATTCCAATGGGTATTAATAGCTCTGCTGCTCTAAGACGGTAAACACAAAGTTCCTATTTCATATCCGAGTTTTTTAAGTTACTTCTCCTGTCTCAGCAGCTGCTTTATGTTCTCGCTCTCATCTGTTGCTATGGCAACTGGCACATTACTGAAGTCTTCCTGGAGCCCCCTCTCTCCTCAGTCTGCTCTCGCCCACCTCCCTGGCATCCCCCTCCCACCTCTCCGAAGAGGTCGTGCCAGCCCTGGGCACTGCTGCCCACCTCACTAGAGAGTGCAGCTTTTGTGTACTGTCACGCACCAAGCGCCAAACCACAACACATGTTTGACTGGCGCTATTTCATGTCCTTGGTGCTAAATGATGGCAGTGCTCGGTGCAAACACCTGTGTTATGAAAGCAGAATTCTGGAGGTGGCACTGTGAGCGAGAAAATTTCTGCATACTTCTTGTGTGGCATTTTGTTGTGGCGGTGATGTGCTCTGTTGGTTTTTGTGCTGGTGCCCTTTGGGCTGCATGATTTCAGTGTTATTTTGTTGTGTTGTACTGGCATTGTGTTGCGTTCTGTTTTGACTAGTTTGTTGTGGTGTCCCTGTTATGGTTTAATTGTGTTGTTTCATGGTTTGTGAATATCATTGTGTATTTTATATAGTTTATTTTACACATGTCAACAAAAGCTGCTACATTTCCAGGTGAAAGCAACACATTGCTTTTGAGTGACAAGCAACCATTTACAACTATCTAAGGTGGTGACACAGCACTACTCCAGCTCTTCAACCACTTAAGACACCAGTCACCCAAAAACTGTGGCAGAGACAAAGCCTTAACGTAGGCTCCACTGCTTGCCTTATGTGGGCCCACAAAGAGGCGCAGCGGGTGCAACAAGACACTTTTACACAAAGTCACAACAGGCAACAGTGGGGCAGTAGTGGCGGGGGGGGATGGAGTCTTTGGACCCGGGGCTTCGACCAGGTTGTGTTGTTTCAGAGACGTGGATTGTTGCATCACAGGTAAACAAATCATTTCTGAAGCCGCGACAAGCAGCAGCGCTTTATTTTCATGTCCTGTTTTAAACTCATCTCACATCGTACCCCCCCCCCCCCCCAACCATGAAACATAGAACATTCACCCTCCCCATACCGGGCTCACAGCCTTGGTCGCAGGGGTGTAAGGGATGGAAACAAAGCAAGGAATGGCATGGCGTGGCATGGAAGAGAGGAAAAACGGTAGATGGAAATAAAAGCTGTATGAAACTTAAGTATGGTCAATGCATAAGTAAATATAACACATCTTCCTTCTTAAACAAAATGGAGACATGAAGTAGCAGTTCAACCATTGAACAATACGTTCCTCGAAGGAATCTCGCTGTGTCAGCCGCAGTTTCATTGTCATTTCTTGATGAACACTGTGTGTCTACTGGAGCATTATCCCTCTCTTGCATGTTGGTTACATCGGTTTGCATCTTACGGATACGCTGTTTACTCTCGCGCGCTCTTCGATAACTGCCTCATCGTCATCATCATCAGTCTGCTCATCATTTTGTGTGTGACTTCTGTCACTCCCACTCATTTGAGAATATTTATTTACAATACAAATTCATCAGCACACTATGGCCCTAATTATGAGTACGGTGATCCATAGGACCGCCGTACCTGTGGTGGGGGTCCGACGACCCCCACACTGAGGGACCCCCTGCAGTATTATGATTGCAGCGGGCCGACCACCACGAGACCACCAGCACTACCGGGATCAAGGATCCCGCTGGGCCAGCGGTCTTTAAATGGCAGGAATATGCTGGCGGTGCCTCAGCTGACACCGCCGAGTATATTCCGAGTTGCCATTTCACCGCCCTTTTCACAGTGGTGAGCCTGCCATGAAAAGGGTGGCAGAATTCAGCAGAGTGGGACCTTACAGATAGCCTGGCTGATGAGGGGTGATACCCTGAAACCGGTCACAGGATGCTTGTTTCTGGTCCAAAGAGGACCTGGCTTGGCAGTTTGGACTGGACTGTTCCCATGAGGCACAGGGTCAAGACTGATTGGCATATGGCTGGGTCTAAACTGGGGTGGTATAGTGAGCAAAAGAACGATGGATTTAACCCAGATCTCTTGACTGGGGGTGAATGTTTGATTTGTTCTGCATTCTGTCCATCAATTGTGTGTAATTTGCTTTCTTGCCCTAAGTGCGCTGGGTATGCCCAGACGTGGGTCCCTTGCTCACTGTGCCACTGGATTCAAGGTAGCCTGGCTGATGAGGGGTGAAACCCCGAAACCGGTCCCAAGATGCTTGTGTCTGGTCCAGGGAGGACCTGGCTCGGCAGTTCGGGCTGCACTGTTCCCATGAGGCACAGGGTCAAGACTGATTTCCATATTGCTGGGTCTAAACTGGGGTGGCATGGTGAGCAAAAGAACGATGGGTTGAACCCAGATCTCTTGACTGGGGGTGAATGTTTGATTTGTTCCGCATTCTGTCCATTATTTGTGTGTCTTTTTATTTGATATATAAGCAGGAATTCTGTAATCTCACTGGAAGTAAACTGCACTCCATTGTCTGTGATCAGTTTTTCAGGGATTCCTTCCCTGCTAAATACATCCAAGCGAAATTCAAGCATGACATTTGTGATTATACTCCTGACAAACTTCACCTCAGGCCAATATGAGTGGTAATCAATCAGTCCAATCACAGATCTCAAATTACTTGGCAAATTTCTAAAATTTCTACGATATCTAAACCCACCTTCTGCCACGTACATTTTGGTCAAGGTGTTGCTTGCATAAGGGGTAAATGAAAATGAAATGAAATACCAACATTTGTAAACACACAGCTACCTCCGGAGAGGTGTCCCAGCGCTGGGGGCTGTCGGGAAGATTAAGCGAGCTATTGCCCAGAGTCACAAGGTGCTGGGCTAACCTGCCACCGGTGATCAAACCGGGAGCCCCTGTGTTCCGGAGTCAGGCACCCTGGCCGCTGCACCACACCTCTACCTGAGTTCTGCAATTTTTGTCAGTGGTCATACATATCCCAGACTGTCGAACCATGCAGTCAGCCTCTACATCGAATCCTGGCCAACAATAAATATCACGTATTCGATTTTTCAATGCAGACACATTCCATCATCCCCTTTGTCACACAAATCAAGAAGTTGGTTACGTAAAAACATCGGAGGAATACACTTGTCACTGCGGAATAAAAATTTCCCATTAGTTGACAACTCAGATGCTACTTATGCAAACGAATGTAAGGAACCTACAAGACCTTTACCTTTAGACCATCCTTCCACTAAGTTTTTTTTACCAGGTTCAACTCCTTGTCTTTACCACATTCATTAATTTCTCCCTATCGTCTGGTGCAGGCCCTTTATTAATGGTATCCACAAGATTTGTCTTTGGGGACTACCCCGCTGGCAGATATTGTGTGTCCCAGATAGTCCACTTGGGACTCAAATAGCTTACTTTTCTCAACAAATAAAACAAGACCCTTATCAGATAGTCTTTTGTAAACAACTTTGAGAACTTCATAATGCTCCTCTTCTGATTTGGCAAATGCCAGGATATCATCCTGGAAGAATATCACTTCACTGTCCATGTCTCTGAACATGTGAAACATAGCTCTTTGAAAAACTGAAGACACTGATGCCAGCCCGAAAGGCATCCTTTTGAACTGATAGACACCACATGGCAATAAAAGCAATAAAAGCTGTCAAAGATCTTGACCTTTTAGCCTTGTCTATTTGATGATAAGCACCTTGTTGGTTTAGGATGGAAAATACAGTGGCTCTGTTAAACATCAAAAGACGATAATTTATTTTTGGCAAAGGATGTCTGTCTATGATGATATTTTCATTGAGTGCTCTTAAATCTATGTGAAATCTGAGTTTACCATTGCTTTTCTTAGCTAGAACCACCAGAGACATCCATTCTGATGTTCCTATTTCTTCAATAACATCCTCTTTCATATTTGATCCAAGAAATCATGTAATTCTTTCCTCATGCTAAACGGTACCATTCTAATTTTTTGTTTGATAGGTTCTGCTCCATGCTTGAGTCTTATTTCATGTTCGTATCCTTGTAACTTCCCCACTTTCTGACTGAAGACTTCAGAAAAAGATGCTATTATCTTTTGCTTCGATTTCTTGTACAACCAATACTGGATCAGCTGCATTAGGATCAAGCTTAAGGTTCAGTTTTCTTTGGGCTCTCCAACCTAAAGTGTTTGCTCCTTTTTTGTTACATAAATTTTCAATTGAGCCGTTCTTTCCCTGAACATTGTTAGGGCCATGAAATGTCCCACAAATTCAATTCGACGTCCATAAAGGTAACAGCTCTCACATCAGGTGGTAGTATGTGTGACATCTTTTCTCCCTGCTTTGCTTCAAAAAACGAATTGGAAATAATTGTGACGAGACCCTGAATCAGCCATCACAGGCAACTCTGTGTCAAACACTTGTATGTTGTACATTGGTGGATTGATAGGTTCATCGGCTCCTTCAGTATCATCCAGGCGCACACATTATTACCTATTACTCTGTCATCTTCTACAATAATTTTTATTGTAAGATGAGCTTCCAGTCACTTGTGCAATGCGATGTTTGATTTGTCTCTTTGCCTCTCTGCACAATTTGGAAAAATTACCCTTTATCTACAATTGTTACATTCTTTGTTAATGGCTGGACAGCTTCTTGAAGTTGCAAAATGGTTAGAATCACCACATCTAAAACAGTACGTTTTTATTTTCCTTACTTCCATTTTTATATATCTCATTCATACATGTTTCTCAGCAATGGCACAAACCTCACTCTCTTTTTTACCTTGATGAGTATCATTCTCTTCTTTGACCCAGTTCATGGATTCGCGAAGCCACCACATCCTCCATCGTTGGATTTCATTACAAGACCGGCGGCTAACATTACGCAATAATCTTTATTGCTGCTCCAATTAACATACAGAGAGAATCTTGATTTCATTAAAGACAACAGAGACTAACATTATGCAATAACTTTTATTGCTGCCCACACATGCAGCCCTTTAAAGAACGTGTTACATCATAAACTAAACATTCCATAGAACATAATAAAACGTTGTGGTAACCAGGCATCGTCCTCTTAGAGCTGCGATAAGGTATAGAATCTGTTTATTTGACTTCCTCCTCGCTAGTTGCTTTTGATAAGTAAGAAATTCTCACAGAGACGAAGTGTCTGGAAGGAATAGAAAGAAACCATGTAATAATAATTGCTAAGGAAATTAAAAACGATTAAACAATTATAACTTTTAGTAATTGCGTATATGTAGAACAATGTATACACACATTTTTCTTTAAAATTCACCAAGGAGTGGTGGGTGGGATAATGTTAGCCTCCGTTGTCTTTAATGAAATCAAGATTCTCTCTGTATGTTAATTGGAGAATCGTCATTTCATCACAAGACCGGAGGCTACCATTATGCATGTTTAAAGCTTTTTAATGCTACATTGCTTATGTGTTCCACAGGTTTAAGGTAAAATTTAACAAAGGTGGAAGCATTTGACCAGTCTGCTGCTTTTAGAACATCAGTAAGGGATCCCCCACCCCAGAACACTTTACTGGCCATTGCGCCTCGGGATGCGTGTGCACCAAACTTGGATAAGTCTGTCCCTGCTTCAAACATGGCTGTTCTTACCCACCTCAACATTGTGGCAGAAGAGACTGCGTTATAGGGTTTTACAAAGGATATTAGTAACTGACTTTCGCCGTTAGGTCTAACATCAATCATTCTTTGTTCATAGACTTTCATACAACTCACCACGCATAGTTTTGGGTAATCAGTAAAATAAGGATAAAAAATATTTTCAGACATAGTTTTGGTCCTTTTCCATATCTCAAAAAGTGCTCGATCTGGGGAATAGACTCTGTTACAGGTCTCTAACGCCTTAACACCTGACACCCTTCTAAAAGATATTAGACAAAGGAATGTTGCTAATTTAATTGATAATTGTTTTTGGAAAGACAAGAGTTATCAGGCCAAGCGGTGATAAGGTCAAAAATAAGATTAACATTCCATAGTGAATCATATTTGGCCCTTGGAGGGCCCCTAAGTCTTATTCCCTTCTTTATTCTACGTATTGAGGGGTCGGTACCAATAGAATAATCGTTCATTAGTGAGTGGCCTGTGGAAATTTCTGATCTGTAGCAGTTAACTGTTCCATAGTATAAACCTGAATAAATAAATCTGCTCGGTAGTTAGCTACGTCTACTCCAGGGGCGTCCACAGGATCCAGATCCCGGTCCAGGCACCAACTACACCATTTCCTCCATACACCAGTGTATCTTCTCCTTGTTCCTGGTGCCCATAATTCATACGGTAGGTTTTTAGCTTCTCCTGAAAGGCCAGAGTATCTTCTGGAACCCCTGAAATCCTCCATTCAAGAAGGTTCATGTTTCCCTCTAGAAGAAGAGGATGCACCTCTCCTTCTTGTCCCATGAGAAGGTCTAAACTCCCTGGGACAAGGCGTGGGACCTCCATTGCCAATTCCATCACCCCTGGGAACCAAATTTGAGTATTCCAAAAGGGTGTAACTAGAACAATACTGCATCGCTCCGTTCGAACTTTCAGTAGAACCCTCTGAATCAGTGCAAAGGGAGGGAAGGCGTAGCTTTTCCGTTTGTTCCAAGATTGGACAAGAGCGTCCACTGCAGCCGCTTGAGGATCTGGCCTCCAACTGTAATACTGATCTATCTGAAATGTTAGCCTGCTGACAAACAGGTCCACCTGGAAAGGGCCCCACAGGTCCTGAACTTTCTTGAAGACTATTGCATTAATCTTCCAATCGCTTGAATCTCTTAGAAACCTCGAATTCCAATCTGCCCTTGTGTTTAGATGACCAGGGATAAATTCTGCTTTTAGTCCTATTTTTTGACTCCAACAGAAATACCAAATCTTCTTGGCGAGGTCTGTAAGTACCTTTCACCTTGCCCCTCCTAAGCAGTTGATATAGGAGACAGCTGTAAAATTATCTAGTTTGATCAAAACTACACTGTTTTCTAGTACTGACTTGAAGCTCATTAAAGCATTCAAACTTTCCAGCATTTCTGAGCAATTTATGTGGAGTGGGAGTTCTTCCTGCGACCATTTCAGTCTTTCTCTAGTAGGATGTCACTTAGAAGATGGATACCTTCCATCTTGAAGTGTCTGTACACAAGGAAAGTATTTAGTTCCCTCAAATTTATTACAGGGCGCCAGCCTTTGTCTTTTTTCTTTACTAGAAATATCGTGCTCAGAAATCCCTGACCAGTGTTCGTTACCTTGCATACAGCCCCCTTTGATAGCATCTGACTTACTTCTGTGTCTACCAGAGTTGATTGTTCCTGGGCTAGGGTAAGCTCTCTGGGTTGGCGTGTCTGGTAAGGAGTCCTGGTGAAATCTTTTTTGAATCCCTTTATGGTATCTAGTACCCAACGGTCGTTTGTTCACGAAGACCAATGATGGTTGAAGAAGCGTAGCCTTCCCCCTACCTTTGGATGAGAAGAACCAGAGGGGGGAAGCCTTACCTTGCTGTCCTTGGCTTTGGAATCTGCCTCTACCTCCGGCTCGTGCATGGGTGCTGCGGCCTCTTTGAGGAAAAAAGGAGTTGTTGTTTCCGCGGAAGTATCTCCCATAACCGCGTTGATTTTGTTGGTAGAAAGGGGACCTATAGTGTCCGTGGCTGACAGCCAGTCCCATCCTGTCAGCCATTCCAAAAATTCTACCCCCGAACATGCGTCTAATGTTTGATTGGGCCTTGTTAAAGGCGGAGAAAGTGGAAACGTACTTTCCTAATGTTTTAATAACATTTTCCCCGAAGAGTAAGCCGTTCGGTCACCCTGGATATCTTTGTTCGCCAGGTCCCCCAATTTGGGGTTCATCCGCATCAGTATAGCCCTTCTCCTTTCCGAGGTTAGCCCTGCATTGGAATTACTAAGAAGGCATAGGGCACGTTGGCTCCGTCCTCGGAGTAGCTCTACATCTACAGGAGTGCCTTTAATAGAGGCCTCTTCTGCTAAGTCTAGGATTCTAGCCAATGGTCCTAGAGTGTCTAGTAGTTTATCCTGACACTGTTTGAGGCAGCGCTCAAGTCCCTTTCTAGGGTCTCTTCCAGTTTTGAACAGGAAGGTTTTTAATTCGGGGTCTAGGTTTGGTGTCATCCCTGATTTATTATCCAAAAAGGGTCTAGGACATTGTTTTTTTTTCATTTACGTTGTCATGTAATGAAATCAAGATCTCTCTGTATGTTAATTGGAGAATCGCCATTCCCCATTATCCATAACTGTTCGTGGATCCTTTCATTATTTGTGTTGACAATGAGTTGATCACGTATCATTTCATCAGTTGTGATTCCAAAATTGCATGTATTGGATAAGCATCTCGAAGCAGTTAAAAGCTCATCAAAAGATTCTCCATCTTTCTGTCGTATTCTTCAAAAATAGTATCTCTCAAGTGTCGTGTTTATGGTAGACTTGAATCGTGCATCTAATCTCAACATATCCTCATCAAACATATCTAATTCATCTTCGCCCTCAGCATTTTCAATTTTGGGAAGAGATCTAAAAATCTCCTGCCCTCTGACCCTAAAGAATGTAACAGGATACTCTTTTTTGTTTAGCTGGCATCCTATTACCTTCAATTACTGTCAAATGAGTTTGAAATTCCTCTTTCAACCTCTTCCTTTGGAATTGGTGGTTCACCTTTTGTTTGTAAAAATTTAAGAGGAGGGTCTAACTGCATGTTGTCGCCAATCTGCTCACACAGAACTGAGGATTATGAGTAAAGAGATGCTTCTTTCTTTTGAATTATTATCTCAACACAGTTTATGTTATTAATAGTGGCAGATATCCCACAATATAGGTGCAGTTAAATACATATAAATGACAGTCTCCTCAGCAGAAACATAATCACATTAAAATACTGCTCAAAATGACTGCTATTAAGCTGGAACGCATCAATTCCATTAATGTTAATGGAGAAGCAAAATGGCGGCACAGGACTGAAACGAGGCTTGAAGCGATGGGTGTTTCACCGCGTCGTGTGGAAAAATGTGCTTCCCGGACTCCTCCTTAGAGGCGTTTCCCCACACAGCCATCAGCTCTGCCTTAGGCAAGCCCACCCACCAGCCGTAGAAGGTAGTGATGCCCAGCGTGCAGAGCAATCACTGTAGGGGAAGGGGAGTGGACTACGGTTGCCGCCATTCTCAGAAAAAAATACTGGCCATTTGTTTACGTGTTACTGTTCTTAAAGGGCCAAGGGCTAGTAGATGAAAATAATTTGTGTAAAATTCTCAGCATTGGTTTCTACCATGGAAATTATCCCTCTATATATTATACTAATTATTTGGAAATTATATAAACAGTTCTCGAACACTTTTAAACTGATTTCTACACGTTTGTTGTTTTCGGTTTAGATTTCAAACTGTAAAGAATTTAGCTATTTTTGCAGACTTTTTTACTAGGAAGGACATAAAATTACAAGTGAAGCCAGTAAAAAAACAGCCAGATGACACCATTAGAATGGATAGAATGCAGCCTTTATGGGGCTGAGATGCCTTGTGAGTTTGTTAACGTTCTCAATTTTACAGGTTTTTCAGTATTCATGATCTCCGATCCCATTTCACTGCACAAAATGTCGTCTATTTACACCTTTCAGAGCCAGGAGTAAATCCCCTTCCAGGCTAGGAAGTGGAAACAACACCCACAAAATTGGTGAGTATTTACAGGCTTCCACATAGAGAAAAGTATTTTGGTCATTGAAAAAACCTAAAGGTGAGCTACTGGGTATGCGCACGTGCAATATATATGTAATCCAGAAACTGTCACCTTTCCATGTGAACCGCTTCCTGAAAAACATTTATCATTTTTAAAAACTCATAATCCTGCACATGTGTGAGGTTCGGTCTGGCGAGTTTGATGGCTCACTGGAGTCATGTACCCACTCCAGGCATCTGTTGTTTGACCTCATGCTCACAGGTATGCTTTTTGGCATATTCACTGAAAAAAACAAAGGTTAGGGGGGGTAAGAAATAGAATTTAAAAAACCTTAGAAATTCATTCAAAACCCAAAGGTTTCGGGACGTTATATTTAGGTTCAGATTTTACACACACAAAACCATAGAAATTCAACAGTTATATTTATAGATATCTCAAGTAACTATAACTCGTGGATTAAGATAACTATAACTCGTGCCCCCGCCATGCACAGTTTTCTCATCAATAATTTACAGCAAATGTTGCAGTGATATTATCAATGATGTCATAGAAGATGTCATGAGTGATGTAATATGTGGGGTAATTAGCAGTGCATGGTGAGGGCGCGATTTATAGTTACCTTAGGGCTCCAGGAGGGTGGCTGTGCAGCCCCCCTTCCTTTTCCAATTGCAGCCGGGCCCTGGAGGATGGTGTCCCAGGGGCCAAAATTGGCCTGGGGAAGGGGCCACATGCGCCCCCGTCCCCGTAATAAAAGTATAAATCCCCCTTGTACCTGGCTCACCCAAGGAGTCAAAAAAAGCAACCGTGGGTAACCGGATGTGCTTTTAAAAAAAATCCACTGTGGTTTCTCAGAAAATTATTTTAAAAATGTATTTGTCCCCGATGGGGTCCCACCCCACCCCCAGGGCTAGGGGGTTAGAGTATTCCTACCCTGCCCCCTTGCCTTTAAAAAAAATGTTTTTCTTGGGACTCAGCCAAGTCCAAGTCCCAAGATGGCTGCCAACAGTTCCTGGTTGAAGTGCTGGAGCCAATCAGAGCTCATTTTGAGATCTGTCAGATTCATGGAGGATTTGCGTCCCTTCATATGAAAAATTTTCTTCAATAACTCCAAAACTACTGAATGGATTTACACCAAATTACAAAAAGGGCTCTTTCTGGACCAAGATCTAGCTTTCTGCAAAATTTGGTATAATTCCGTCCAGCGGTTTTGGCTGTAGTCGTGTCTACAATCCCTATTGGAAATGATATAGGGGAAAATGCGTTTTGGGACCCCCCTTTTTCTCATTCCCTGCTTGACGAATCACCCCAAAACTTTCTAAACAGCAGCTGAAGAGAGTGACAAACTAGTTTTGAAGATTTCATAAAGATTCGTCAAATGGCGTCAAACTTATTAGCAAAACAAAAAAACTATTTTTCTGTGGAAACCAAGGGCCTGATTACGATGTCGGTGGGTCCAACATCGACGGTCTGTCTGCCGCATTACGATACAGCGAGCGGAGGCATCTGGCAGAGGGACCATCCGCCGCGCTTCCGACAGGCTCAGGGAGCCTGTCAGTGCTTCGGAGGGTCAGTAATCCTTACAATGAGGGCGGTGCCTGCTCAGGCACCGCCGTAGGGATTACAATGTCCCTTTCTGCCTGCCCTTCCATGGCGGTTCACCTGCCATGAAAAGTCAGGTAGAAAGTGACTTTGGGGGCCCCTAGCAGGGCCCCCTTCCCCACTGGCCCTTCGATGTGGGGCCTGGGGGCCTAAACATCCCTGCACCATGTGGCAGGCAATGCATGTTGCCTGCCACATAGTGCAGGGATGTTTTTTTTTTTTATATTTCTTTTTATTAAACAGACATCGGAACACATAGTCATTACAGAGGAATAAAACAGCCGTATCTTGTAGTACAATATTGTCAATACATGGTACATTCATTTTCACAAGGGGAATGTCACGGTGAGTTGGGTTCATCTAAGTCTATTCGGATGGGTGGTGAGCATATATCTCCACGGTATGTATTCCAAGGGTTCCAGATCCGGCCCCATTTTGGGGGCATCCCTAGCTAGGTACACCGTCTTCTCTCTGAACATACACCAGTCTAGATCCCTCCTCCATGTCTCCACTGTAGGTGGCTGGACTGCTCCCCAGAGCTGTGCAATATTACGTTTCGCCAACATGTACCCCAATGTAGCCCATTGTGTTTGGTGGACACTGAGATCTGTCGGCTCCCAAATGTTCAGGAGGCATCTCCGCACTTCCGAGCGCAGTGAGACTGAGAGAACTGTGGCGATAATGTCGTGTATCTTGTTCCAGTATGTATTTATATAGGGACATTCCCAAATAATATGCAAAAAAGTACCAACGTGTCCACATTTTCTTCTACATTCCCCTCCCCCCGCCCCCCCATTAGGAGCAGCCGGGTTCCGGTAACGTATACCCTATGCAGGATTTTAAGCTGAACTAATCGTAATCTCGCAGGTATGGCCACGACCTTGGGGGAGGAGACTGCCTCCTGCCAGTCCTCATCATCTAGCTCTATGCCGTCTTGCACCCATTTCTCCCGCAGTGATGTGAGGGGGTCTTCCCTATTGTTTATTAATTTTTTATATATTAGCGAAATAGTTTTGTCAGGTAGGTGTCCGTCAAGTATTCTATCCTCTAACGGTGACGATTCGGGGGGGACTGTGCCACGTGGTATGTTGGTACGAAGGGAATGTACTACCTGCGCGTATCGGAAGCGTTCAGAGTCTGTCAGACCATATGTCTTCTGTAATTCAGTAAAGGACACTATTCCATTTTTCCCCCACATATCTTTAATATGGGAGATTCCAATAAGATACCATTTGTCAAACCCTTTAGTCTTCCACAAATTGCCGAGTTTCTCAGAGTCCCACAGTGGTGTCGCTAACGTTAGTCTGTGTCCCCATCCAAGCGAGTTGGCTGCATTGTGCCAAATCTGGACAGAGTGTCCGGTTGGGCCTGTTAATTTGTACCGTTTAGGTCTTGAGTATAATGCCCTGTCATACCCTCCTCCCGGAAGGATCCATCTGTCCATCGCGAAGCCTGGGTCGTCAGGACGACCGTAAGTGGCATGATTTATGGTCGCTAAGTGTGCAGCCCAATAGTATTTTTTGATATCCGGCAGACTGATCCCCCCATCGTACCACGGCAATGTCAGTTTATTCAGGGCAATGCGTGGTCGTCCAACCCATAAGAGGTCCCTCTGGAGGCTCTCAATTTCGTTAAAATATTTAGCGGGAACCGGATCCAGGGTGTTTTGTAGAACATAGAGGAACCGGGGCAGGGACATCATTTTAAATAGGGCTGCCTTGCCCAGTAGCGAGAGGGGGAGTGCCTTCCAACTGGCGATGTCTCGCCGGAGCCTAAGTATGGGAGGAAGGAGATTCTGGGCATATCGGGTCGGGGGATCGAGGGAAATGAAGATCCCCAAGTACTTGAACCCCGCGGTGTTAACCTGTATGGGGCAGTTTCTTGGCGGGACAGGCGGGTCCCCGTGCAAGACATACAACAGGGATTTATTCCAGTTGACAGCGAAGCCAGAGAATCTTCCAAAGATTGCCAATATATCTAATACGACTGTCAGAGATTTCCTGGGAGCAGCTAAGTACAGTAAAATATCGTCCGCATATAGCGATATACGGTCCTCACAATTCGGGGACCATCTCAACCCCCGAATTCTAGGGTCTGCACGGATCCAGGCCGCCAATGGCTCGAGAGCGAGGGCAAATAGAAGTGGTGAAAGCGGGCACCCCTGACGGGTTCCCCTGCTGAGTTGAAATGACGTTGACACTTTGTTGTTTACCACTACTTGGGCCAGAGGTGCACTATAGAGGAGACGCACCCATTGTATATATTTGGGTCCGAAGCCCAACTTATCTAGAACTGCCCACAAGTAAGTCCATTCTATAGTATCAAATGCCATGGTTGCGTCCAATGACACTATAGCTGCAGGCTCCTGAATACTTGGGGCTCTGCTGATTACTCCGTGGACTCTACGCAAGTTTAAGGCCGTGTTCCTATGTGGCATAAACCCTGATTGGACCGGGTGGACCAGGGCTCCAATCAGTTTGACCAGCCTCGCTGCCAAGAGCTTGGCCAGTATTTTGGGTTCGGCGTTGAGGAGGGAGATGGGTCTGTAGGAGGCGCAATCGGTCTTAGTCTTGCCCTCCTTATGTATTGTAACTATTGTGGCGAGCCTCTGATCCCTAGGTAGCATTCCGTTGTCTCTCGACTCCTCAAACATAGCTTTCAGGTGTGGCGCCAACTTGTCTGGTCGGAGTTTGTATAATTCGATTGGGAGTCCGTTGGGCCCAAGGGCCTTCCCAGTATTCAAGGATCTAATCGCCTGTGCAATCTCCTCTGCCGTTAAGTCACTATCCATGTATTCCCTGTCGTCCGGGGAGAGTCTAGGCAGTTTAATATCTCTCAATAGCTCCCGGGAGTCCTGCTCTGTATGTGGGGATCTTGCCGTATATATTGAGGCAAAGTGGCCGGCAAATTTGTCGACTATAACTTGAGGATCTGTCAGGGAGACGTCTCCGTCAGTTTTAAGCTCCGGGACCAGTCTGCTCGCGTGTTCCTTTTTATCAAGATATGCTATAAGTTTCCCTGCTTTATCACCTAGGTCGTACATCCTTCCCTGTCTCTCCCTGTCCAACGCCTTTGCCCTGTCTGTCACTAACGCTTTGTAGTCGTGCTGCTTCAAATTTAGTAAATGGAGCTTTTCCGGCGTAGTATCCGATGTGAGATCCTCCTCTAGCCCTTGTATTTCATTTTCCATGTCTATCACTTCTTTTTGTTTTTCTTTTTTCCTACCTGAGATCAGGGATAGAGCCTGGCCACGGATTACTGTCTTGTAAGCTTCCCACAATGATTGGAACGAAGACACTGACCCCACATTATCTA
Source organism: Calotriton arnoldi (assembly GCA_963921515.1). Classification (NCBI taxonomy): domain Eukaryota; kingdom Metazoa; phylum Chordata; class Amphibia; order Caudata; family Salamandridae; genus Calotriton; species Calotriton arnoldi. The sequence goes on along the minus strand of CAWUFW010011650.1, from coordinate 36,530 downwards.
AAAAGTATCTGTCAGTGGCTTTAATTAGGTCTTTGCGGATTTTAGGATCTCTGAGGTGCCATGGGTTAATCGGGGCTATTCTGCCCGCTGCAGTATGAGTTAGTGTGATGTGTATCCACAGCGGTGAGTGGTCCGAAATTCCCCTGGGTAGGTGTTTGATTTCCTGTATGTATGTGGCTTGCGCCGCTGGGACTAAGCAGTAGTCCAGGCGGGAGAGACTATGGTGAACTCCAGAGTGAAATGTGTGTTGTATTTGATCTGGATGGTGAGTCCTCCATCCGTCCACCAACCCCATGGATTCGAGAAAATCCGGTAGCCATTGAAACGATTGTCCCATCTCCCGAGGGGGGTATCGATCTAATGTTCCTGACACCACTGCGTTAAAATCACCCCCAAGGATTAAGAGACTATTCGGTATAGTAAGCAGGACAGAGCTCAAATCCGCAAATGTAGTGCTTTGCAACCCAGGTGGTACGTAAATGGAAATAAATGTGGTCTGACGCCCCTCCCACACACCAGACACCCCGGTGTATCTACCCCTATCGTCGATCCACTTGGCAGTCACCGTGAGGGGAAAGGAGTTCTTCATCATAATACCCACTCCCCTCGAACCAGTAGTAAACCCGGCATGTGCCACCATCCTATATCCCCATCTTTGCATTGCTTTACATGTGTTTCCTATCAAATGTGTCTCTTGCAGTAAGACCACATCTGGGGCCTGTCTTTTCACATACTGGAGGACTATGCTACGTTTAATCTTGTCCCCAAGACCATTAACATTCCAACTTAATATCTTAATCTGTTTGTCTCCCTGTGTACCCATTTGGCCATACAATGATCACGGTTTCCTCTGTTTTTGAGACGAATGCAAGTTCCGATGTGAAAACATAAACAACATATACACCTAAATCCCCCACCCAACTACCCACCTCCCTGCTGCCCTGCACTGTGAGCTTAAAACTGCCCATACAAAACTCTGCAGAGTGCCTGTCGCCCAGTGTCTGCATTTAAACGTAAAAAAACTGAGGGTCGTGGCATGCCGCTTGCCTGATCCCCCCCTGTTAATATAAAATGACTATATAGTTCCTTCAGAAAGTCCTGCATCCTAGTTCTGGACAGGGCCCGCTATCAACAGTTAGTCCGTTACCTGGCTCGGGCCCAAGTGAGGTTACACCTTCTCAACGGAGCCTCTGGTCGTGGCACAGTCTAATCAGCCACGTGACTGGGAGGCGGTCCCCACCTCGGTATCTTGATCGCGGGCGGTTCGATTCCGGAGTCGTTCAAACCATTCCGTAGCTTCCTCTGGTTGTTCAAAGAACCAAGTTTTCCCCTCCGCCTCCACCCGCAGGCGGGAAGGAAACAGCATAGAATACTTAAATCCTCCCTCCCTCAATGACCGTTTGATTGGCAGAAAAGATCGTCTCTGTTTTTGCACTCTTTGTGTGAAATCCGGGAAGAAAGAGATTTCTGCATTTTCGTATCGAAGAGCAGCACCTGTCCTGGCATTCTGTAGAATTGCATCTCTGTCCCGGTAATTCAGAACTTTCGCTAACATTGGACACGGGGGGCCCCTGGCCTGGGGCGGCCCCAGGTACCCTGTGCGCTCTCTCAATCACAAAGAACTTACTTAGGCCCTTAGGGCGTAGATGTTGCAGGATAAGGTTTTCCACAAAGAGGTCCGGGGCCTGTCCCTCCGCTTTTCAGGTACCCCTATGATTCGCAGGTTGTTACGGCGTAGGCGCCCTTCGTAATCGTCCATCTTTAGTTCCGCAAACTTACAGAATGTTTTCATGTCTTGCATTTCTCCCTGGAGCTGAGTCACATCTCCAACCAGGCTAGCAGTGGTGATTTCCACCTGTTTGACTTTTTCATGAAGCTTGGATAGGTCAGTCCGGATTAGATTGACATCGATGGCTATAGTGTCCATTTTGTGCTCCAGTGAGGTCTTGATGCTGGTCACGGCTTCTACCACATCTTTCAATGACAGTTCCTGCTCGTCTTCTTCGTGTTCTCTCCCTGGGCTACCTTTAGATGCCCGGCTCTGAATCATGTCTTTGGGGAGGGTGTATCGGTCCAGCTTATTTGACTGTACCGCTTTGGACCCCCTTGTAGTAGCTGACCTGTTCTTCTCCATTACTGCTGAAGGTAGTGCGCTATCAAGGCCGCTCTTGTCCCTTTTTTCCAGTCTCTTATTCTGCCCTATCCGGTGTCACGGCTGGTTACTGGTCCGACTCGGGGGCCGCTGGCGCAATAGTATCGTCACCCTTCTGACCAATAGCTCTTATCTCTCTGCCCGATAAACCGTGTCAAGGATAGCCGTATGTGGAGCTTCATGCAATGGGCCCCACCCGGGCGACAGTGCTGTTAGTATTGCCTGCTCCTGCTTCCGTTCTGCCGCTGGTTTGCAAAGTTCGCTCCGATTAGTTCTGGAGTCTGGTACCACGTGTTGCTATTGTTGCCTATTGGGGTCCCATCGTGGTGTCTGCCCAGTGTAGAGGGGGCCCCCTCCCCAGGATGGACGATAGTACGAATGGTTGGCTCCCCCGACGTCACTCACCGTCCCAGGGTGTCTCCCTCGCCGTCTTATCACCCCCGGGATGTCCCCAGTTCACTGCGTTGTTTTCAGGTCAAGTGCAGCACTCCCTTCAGATCCCGGTGTGATTTCTCTGCACAGTCTCCACTGTCCGTTGCGGGCCGTCACCAACCATGCGTAGCGTCTGGTTCACTTTTCGGGCTTGTGCGCAAACCAATGAGACCCAGTCAAGCACCCGGCACGCAAGGCTCCCAGGTCCCAGATTTACTGAAGCGACCGACCTCAATGTCGGAGCCCCACTCCGCCAACGGACCCCCAGTCACAAACCGGAGATCCACCGGGTCGTGGTTCTGCACCTAGTTTCCCTTATGGCTCAGCGCTGATGGTTCGGTGTTCAGATGAGCGGGGGCCCCACGGGGGGGGAGGGAAGAGACGGGGGTCCTCGAGGGCAGGCTCCGCCGTAATTACTGGGCCTCCGATCCGCCACCCACAGCCTGGAGGGGGGGGGAAATGCTCACCTTTCCCCCGGCGTCCCGACGGCCGCTGGCCGCAGTTCGTCCCCTCGCGGCTCCGATGTGACTGCCGTTCAAAGGAGTCCAGGCCTCCCCGCCACCCGGCCGATGCCGGGACCGAGGTCCGGATCGCTACGCCTTGTTGCAGCTGGCCACCGAAATCGAGGTCCCGGCTCCACCGCACCACCAGGCCCCAACTGCAACGGGTCCGCAGGAGCCGGCACAAGTGGGTCTCCGCTCCCGCAATCGGCTCCACCGACTCCGCTCGCCCTCCGGTGCTTTGTCCACCCTCGGGAACTCGGATCAGTGCATCGGATTGATATGAGGGGGATCAGGTATCACGGAGCTCGCGTCTTAGGCGGCCATGTTACTCCGGGTCTTGGCCAGGCCCCCCTGCAGGGATGTTTTTAATGTGTTTATTATCTAGTGGGGTGTGTGCTGCAGCCCGCAGCACATGCCGCAATAGAAAATATACACAATGCAACCGCCGTGCAGGCGGTCGCATCTTAATCAGGGCAGCGGGGCCGCCGACTTCTAGTAGGGCGGTCCTGCTTCCGTCACAGTGCCGGTCGGACGAGAGTCCGACCGGCATCGTAATCAGGCCCTAGGGCCTAATTATAACGACCTACTGGCGATCGGCAGTAGGCAATATGTATACATATATATCAAGCTCCAACAGATTGCGTAGCACTCACGAGGTTTGCAGAGATCATACATTTATTAAATGCAAACGCGTTTCAGCTGTGTAGCTTCCTCAGTGCTTAAAAATGTATGTACATGGTACGGGAGACCATTACATCGCAGGCATTACATTGTAATGTCATTACAACAAAAATCCATTCCCACGCATATGCCCTTAAAACGCATGTTTTTACAACGCAGAAGGTATAACAACGCATTTTAAGGTAAGTTATATTGTTGAATTTTTTTTAAAGGTTTTTAATTACCCCAGTATTAATTTTAATACCCGGGTATTGATTTGTTTTAATTTTGAAATTGATTTTAGTTATTATTTAACATGTAAAATCAATACTTATGAGGATGTAATACCCACCCTCTGGCTCAGGGTGTGAGGGAAATAGGGGTTTTGGATGGGGGAGTGTTTTTAATACCTGGGTACTAATTTGTTTCAAAACTTTAAATAAATTGTATTAATATAAATGCAATAGAAACAATACTTATGAGGTTGTGACACACCCTCTGGCATGGTATGTCATGGAATTTGGGGGTTTGGGTAGGGAGTGTATTAATTCCCATGTATTAATTTTAACACCTGGATATTAATTTGTTTTCAATTAAGTATTCATTTTAGTTATTATAACACAATTAAAATCAATACTTATGAGGGTGTTACGCCCATCCTCTGGCACGGGATGCAAAGAAAATTGGGGTTTTGGGCGGAGGAGTGTATTAATAACCAGGAATTAATTTTAATACCTGGGTGTTAATATATTTTTATTTTAATATTTATTTTAGTTATTATAAAACAATTACAATCAAAACGTATGAGGATGTTACACCCATCCTCTGGCACGGGATGCAAGGGAAATACGGGTTTTGGTTGGGGGTATTGTATTGACACACAGGTATTAAATGTAATACCTAGATATTAACTTGTTTTAATGTGAATATTAATTTTCGTTATTTTAAAACAAGGCAAATTAATACTTTTGAGGGTGTAACACCCCCCATCCTCTGGCATGGGATGCAAGGAAAATAGGGGTTTTGGGTAGGGAAGTGTATTAATACCCAGGTATAAATTTGAATACATGAGTATTGATTTGTTTTAACTTTAATATTAATTTTAGTAATTGTATAACAATTAAAATAAATATTTATGGTTGTGCAACACCCACCCACTGGCACGGGATGTGAGGGGAATAGTGTTTTGGATGGGAGAGTGTATTAATACCCAGGTATTAATTTGAATACACGGGTATTAATTTGTTTTAATTTTGAATTACTTGTAGTTATTATTAAACATGTAAAATCAATACTTATGAGGTTGTAACACCCACCCTATGGCACAGAATGGGAGGGAAATAGGGATTTTGGGTGGGGAGTGTATTAATGCCCAGGTATTTGTTTTAATACCTGGGTATTCATTTTTGAAAATATAAAATTAATTGGTAAAACTCTTAAACATAGGTAAACATGGATATATGTACACTCATATAATTTTTAAATATACAGAAAATATTTAAATGATATTCAGAATTTGAACACATTTTTATTCTTTAAATTATTCAGTAGCACACATAAAATATAAACATAAAAATATTTATTTATTTAAATAAATATATAATACTGGATTCAAAATAAGAAAAAAATTAATAAAAATAAGTTTCAATATATATAGATATATTTTTTTAATCGTTTTTTAAACAGTGATTTAACTTTTTTTTACTGCTTTCCCACGATTTTCCATTGAAGTCAATGGGAGAAATTGTCCTTTTTTGTTTTTACTATCAGAGTTGACATTCACGGTTGTGTGTTTGTTCCTACAGTCGGTGGAGCGTCGCGGTTAAGAACGGAAGCAAGGAAGAGCTGCGGTCAGGTAAGACAAATTTTATTTATTAAACAGAGATTGAGTGTGGCATAATTTATTGTAAGGAGACAGGAGGGAGGTAGTTAGATATATGTTAGTACTTGGATGTATGTTTTGAATGTTTTAACCACCATTTTGATTCCTATCCAGGTAGAGGTTGTAAGTCCATGTCGGGATGATTGCTTTTTTAACACTTTTGGTTTAAAAAAATAAGTACAAACAAAGATTATGATTTGTTTTAAACCAACGCGTAAAAAAAGCAATATTTTTTTAAAGTTCTTTTTGCGAAGCATTTTTGTACACAAAGGGGTCGATTCCGATTCGGGCCGGAAAAAGCACCGACCGACTCGGATCCGGAAAAAATACCGACCGACACGTACCCGTGGCGCACGACACGCCAAGTACGATGCAAGGCGCGAAAAATCCGACCGACACGTACCGAAACAAAGTCGACCGACCGAGCCGCACGGAAAACAGCAATCCGGCCGGAAAAACACGCGAATCCAACCGACCGACACGCACCCGGAACAAATGCGACCGAAACGTACACGCGAACTCCAAACCGCAAAGTACGATGCAAGGCGCGAAAACCACGACCGAGTCGGACGGAGGACAAGCCGTACGACCGACACGCATACAAAACCGAGCCGAAGCAACACAATACACCGCGACCGACGCGTACGCAGCATAGAAAACTGCACAAACACAGCGTGAACGAAACGGAGAACACCGTACGAGACCAATGCAGGGTCCGACTCGGTCACAAGAACGTTTCCAACATACACAAACAGCACAAAGGAAAAATCACCCCAAAAAAGGCCAAACAAGCAATTACCAAGCCAATAAATACTGGGGGGGTGGGGACAGAGAACAAAGACACACCCACAACTCCACCTATATAAAGGACACAAATCACTACCATGAGCCTTTGCAAATGCCATTCCACTGCCAGCACCCAAGAGAAAGCAACCACACACCCACAGCTCATCCCTCACACAAGCCACACACCATCAGCACACCAACAAATACCTACCTCACATACACCCAGCAAAACACACACTCACACACCCTCACCTGCACACCAACACACACATCACCCACCATCACCACCCATCACCATGCCCCCCAAGAAGAATCCCAAGTTCCTAGATAGTGAATTGGAAGTCATGGTTGACGAGATCCTCAGGGTGGAGCCACAGCTGTTTGGCACACTGGTCCAACAGACCCCCATGTCGCAGAAAACCAAGATGTGGGAGAGGATCATCAACAGGGTGAACGCCCAATCACCATGTCGGCGCACAAAGACCGACATCCAGAACAGGTGGTATGACGTGCGCAGGAGGGTACGGAAAATGCTGACGAAAGACTACATCAACAGCCAACACACCGGCAGTGGCCCTCCTGCCAAGCCAATATACCTCAGGCCCTGGGAGGAGAAGGTGCGGGCCATCCTTCCGCCAGTGAGCGTATATTATGGACTAGAGGACATCCCAGAGCCTGGTGAGTACACAACAAATGTACACAATATACTGCCACAAAACACACACATCACTGTCAAGGGGAGAGTCAAACCATGCACTCATAGCAATTACACAGCAACCAGAACAGAATCATCCCAAAATGTGTATGTCAGTCAGATAAACACAACACATGCCATCAAAAAAGTCACATCCAACTGTGCCAACACATGTACAAACACAACCACAACTACAGCTAGGCAGTGGCACAAATAGAACTAACAAACACATCCACACATGTAGCCACCACAACAACACCAACACACAGTGAAGACCACTCAAAGGAAGGAATTCTGTGTATGCTGGCCAAGTCAGTGTAGCCAATAGCATCATGGGAGTCGCAGTCACACATATTGCCCCCCACAACTGTCCCATCAACACCACCCTGAACCATGCTCACATCACAGGGAGTGGAGAAGGACTCACAAGATGGCTGACACTGGCTACTGCTGTGGGGAGCACAAGGCCCTGCTGGCAACTGTGCACCAACAAACAGCAGGACACCACTGACTGACATCCTGAGAGACAACTTACACTCCCTGCAATGCAAGCACGTTCCATGGTGGGATAACTGGCTGGCTGGCTGGGTGGGAAGGAGGACTTGCAGCACTAACCATAGTCACAAGCACCTCCCCTCACACACACCCCAACACAAACTCCACAGTACCCACCTGGTAGAATGCAATGCCCTCCATCCTAACACAAGATCCCACAAAGAACCACCACCCTGGGTTATGTTGTGTGAAGCACAGGGACACTCTTGGGACTCTTAGCCAAACAACTGCCAGGACAACACTCCCAGCCATCCTGTCAGCACAGCCAGCCCACCCCACAGGGAAGCAGAATCAAAGGAAGGAAGCATGGGCATGCTGGGAAGGGGGTGGAGGCAATAGCATGATGGGAGTCGTAGTCACTGATATTGGTCACCCCCACAACTGTCCCATCAACACCACCCTGAACCATGCTCACATCACAGGGAGTGGAGAAGGACTCACAAGATGGCTGACACTGGCTACTGCTGTGGGGAGCACAAGGCCCTGCTGGCAAATGTGCACCAACAAACAGCAGGACACCACTGACTGACATCCTGAGAGACAACTTACACTCCCTGCAACGCAAGCACGTTCCATGGTGGGATAACTGACTGGCTGGGTGGGTGGGAAGGAGGGCCGGCTGTCAACCAAACACAACCAATGCAGACCATGTTCACACCCCAGAAAATACATAGAAATGCCCAAATAATGCAGGACAATGTGCCACACCAATATCAACCCCTGACTGTGACGACTTAGGACAATGCAATGTACAGGCCCGCACCCAGAGGCACAGTCACAACTGTCATGTGTGTCAACCATTGATGCCTGCAGAAACATGACATACATTGTTTGTGTCTCCCAAAAACAGGCGATGATGGGGACACAGCAGCAGACGCTGAGGAGTCCCAGTCCCAGGCTCAAGAGGATGCCGAGCTCACTGGCGTCGTACAGCCTCTGTCCTCCTCGGACGATGAAGAACAACCTGGCACATCCGGTGCAAGTCAACATGCAGCACCAGCAGGACCACCAGCTGCAGCACCAGCAGGACCACCAGCTGCACCCCTGCACCCACCCCTCCAACGACTGTCACCACGAATACCATCCCTGCCGACATGGACAGAACAAGGAGCAACATCAGCACAGTGACCCTGGACCAACCTGGGGCCATGGACACCACCACCACCACCAACCCCCAAGGTGGACCAGGGTTATCTGTGCGTGTCACTGCACACACTGCACATGTCAGCAGGGGTGGTGGGAGGGTGGGAGACAGAGGTCAGCTGCTTGCAGACGTTGCTGGTGTGCATGATGACCCACAACTGGTACGCATAGCTGATGCGTACCAGTCCAGCACCGGAGAGCTCAGCCAGGTAGTGGGGCTCCTCAGAGACATTAAACAGCAGCAGGCTGCCCATCATGCCCGCTTGGACTCCCACATGTCCCACGTGGAGTCACACATGTCCCGTGTGGACTCACACATGTCCCGCGTGGAGTCCAAGTGGGATGCACTGCATGAGATGACGGCGGTGCACAGGGACATTTTACAATGCCTCCGCCAGATGAACAGCAACCAGTCCACACCTCCCTGTGTGCCAACAACATCTGGTGCCGAACAAACTGCAACTGCCACAGGGAGGAGGAGGACTCTGGTGGAGAGTCCCCTGCACCGCAGCAGCCTGTACTTGAGGGCCCCCCCAAGAAGAGGGGTCGTCCGAGGAGGGAAAAGTGAGAGGCCGATGGCCAAGCGCAACTCCCAGGAAGCCTGAACCTGTTCTGGATGTTCGCCTTTGTGCACAGACTGTTCACCCTGTTGACGGCAACACTACTCCCACACATTGCATGGGGAGTACAAGTTGGACCAATGTGTCAGACAACTGTGGCCCCGATACTGGGGATCCTGTCTACCCGGACTTTCAATTCACCTAGGAACTTGGGATTGCAAGATTTATGTACAGCACAACCCATCCTATGCACTATTAACACAAATGTATCACAATAAACACACTAATACACCATACTTGCCTCTGTCGGGATTCCAACGTGGGTGCTGTTATGGGGATGATGAACTGCAAAATTACACTGTGTATGCGAACTGCAACAGCAAGGACAACACAGGCATGTGAGTACAGGCAACGTGACACACATGAGGGAGACACACCACCAGGGCTACACAACACATACACACCTAGGCCATCTGACTCATTGCCTACACTGATGTTGCCAGGGAAGACGGTGCAATGCACAGACACCACACCCATTCCCAGTTGTAGTCAAGTAGCCCACAGGTGCAGTAAGCAAATGGCAGTCAAATGTGTGACCACAGACAACGCACATCACAAAGTGAAGCACAGGTTTATTACACAGTTGCAACATGCCGTAACCACTACAGATGCAAGGTAACCCCACCTGGCAGCGGGCACAAAGTCAACAACTGTAGACGGAAGGAAGTCCATGGGTGTGGCGCACATCACCTGTAGGGACACAACAGCTACCAGCCTGGATGTGCAATCACGTCGTCGGTGGACACAGTTGACCAAACGAATCTGAAAGTGCCCTGTGAAGGACAGAAATGACACACAGTCAAAAGCAATGGAGTACAGGACAGAACAGCAAAACTCATGCACAATACATGTTACAAGATACCCACCCAGAACCAAGTTAGCATGTCAACACTGTTGGGGAGTACAGCCCACCTGTCACCACACATCGCAACACACATCCAGTCAAGTAGCCCATGGACACACTCCAACAGCACCAGAGCACCACCCACACATCATGCCAACTCACATCATTGACATGACACCTCAGGATACTCACATTCAGCTAAAGAAGTTGGTGATGAGCTGTGTGCGGACATCACCATCACCATCATCATCATCATCGTCACTGGCATCGTGGTCCAGGCCAGGATCCTCCACAGGTGGCGGATGTTGGTCATTGTCATCCTGGATGAGAGGCAACTCCTTCCGCACTGCCAGGTTGTGGAGCATGCAGCAGACGATGATAATCTTGCACACTTTCGCAGGGGCATATGGGAGGGACCCTCCGGTCTTGTCCAGGCAGCGGAAGCGGCTCTTCAGGAGACCAAAGGTCCGCTCAATCACTCTCCTGGTCCGACCATGTGCCTCATTGTAGCGCATCTGGGCAGGTGTCACAGGGTTCCTGAGGGGTGTCAGCAACCACGGCATGTTGGGGTATCCCGAGTCACCTACGGACAGACAAGTGCACATTAGCTGACTTGGAAAAGTGGGCGGAATACTACAGATCAGATCACACACAATGGCACAAAGTCAGTACACACCGACAAGCCAGGCACGCTGATTCTGCATCTGTGCCATCATCCTGGGGATGCGACTACTCCTCATCACAAAGGCATCGTGTGCTGAACCAGGGAAACGGGCACACACGTGTGTGATGGTCATGTCTGCAAGACACACCACCAGTGCATTGACCGAGTGGTAGTGCTTGCGGTTCCTGTAGGCCTGCTCCTGGGCCTGTGGTGGTACCAAAGCCACATGTGTCCCATCAATGGAGCCAATTACATGCGGCATCCTCCCCAGGGCATAAAAGTCACTCTTCACGTCAGTGAGTCGTCGCAGTCTAGGGAAATAGATGTACCGGTTCAGGAAGAGCAACATTGCCGCCAAAACATCGCGGAGCACACGGCTGAACATGGTCTGTGACATCCCACCAGCAGTCGCCACAGTATGTTGGAAGGTACCAGTGGCAAAGAAGTGTAGGGCTGCCATCACCTTCACCTTGGGGGTCAGCGCTGTAGGATACGGCCGGCCAGGCTGCAAATGTGGGGACAACTGCATTGCCAAATCCTCAATCAGCTGCCTGGTGAAGCGGTACCGTCGGATGCTGTCCCGTTCCACCATCGTTGCCAGGTCTGGGAATGGCCGATGGACAGCAGGAGCCCTGCAGTGCAGAGGAGAAGTAAGCAAGATTGTCAGTCACCCCACATATGCGGCATTGAACACACTCAAGATCCCAACATACATCATTATGAGGCACAACTACATGAAGTGTGCAGTACCGGAAGGACATGTATGGTACATACATGGCCAACATCTGTCACCACGGTCCAACAGGTGGCATCAATTTGTCCCAGGTTGGCCCATTGGATATCATGAGGCTGTGTCACAGTTCCCATCTCCTGCTGCCGTGTCACAATAACCCCCACAGTGACATGTGAGGACAGATGTGCCCCAGGCACCACAGCTCAACGACAGGTACATTCCCAGGGACCCTGTAATGCCACATGGACACTGGCATTACATGGAGTATCATGTATACACCACAGCAAAACAACCATGACCCCCACAGGTAGTGGCCCCACTTGCCACGGCAGGACAGACATGGACGTCTGTGACACACACGCACAACATCAGAGTCCATGCACACACAACGTGGATGTGGAGACTGTCTCCCATTGTGCACATGAAATCAGAGACATTGTAAACACTACATGCACAAAGACTGTGGAGGACCATCACTATTGTGCCACTGGGACACCCTGGCTCAAACATACCGTCCCACATGGGACTCACGGGGTATGTGACATGACATACACATACACCACTGTGAAATGTGACCATGGCACATGCACAGATATGAACAGTTGCACATCACAGTGGTCACGTACACGTAACACCCAGGATCCTGTCCCCATGAACACGTGCACAGCCTGGGGGTGGCTGCCCACAGGTGACACCCACAGGACAACATGTACACCAACATACACACAATAGGAAATGCATCCTTACATGCCTTATGATAAAGTTTGGACAGGCTGTCGTGATGTAGGTGTGCCCCTCACTCCCTGGGAGCTATCTGTGGCTGGCATATGTCCATCTGAGACAGGCATGCTGACATATGCCAGTCACATGTACAGTGATGCGTTGTACCGCAATGGACCGATCGGTGCCTCCGGCCGGCCCATTGCATTCAATGTGTGCGGGTACGCGTTGTACCCCTGTGCGCGTTGTACCGTAATGGACCGATCGGTGCCTCCGGCCGGCCCATTGCATTCAATGTGTGCGGGTACGCGTTGTACCCCTGTGCGCGTTGTACCGCAATGGACCGATCGGTGCCTCCGGCCGGCCCATTGCATTCAATGTGCGGGTACGCGTTGTACCCCTGTGCGCGTTGAACTGCAATGGACCGATCGGTGCCTCCGGCCGGCCCATTGCATTCAATGTGCGGGTACGCGTTGTACCCCTGTGCGCGTTGAACTGCAATGGACCGATCGGTGCCTCCGGCCGGCCCATTGCATTCAATGTGTGCGGGTACGCGTTGTACCCCTGTGCGCGTTGAACTGCAATGGACCGATCGGTGCCTCCGGCCGGCCCATTGCATTCAATGTGTGCGGGTACGCGTTGTACCCCTGTGCGCGTTGTACCGCAATGGACCGATCGGTGCCTCCGGCCGGCCCATTGCATTCAATGTGTGCGGGTACGCGTTGTACCCCTGTGCACGTTGAACTGCAATGGACCGATCGGTGCCTCCGGCCGGCCCATTGCATTCAATGTGTGCGGGTACGCGTTGTACCCCTGTGCGCGTTGAACTGCAATGGACCGATCGGTGCCTCCGGCCGGCCCATTGCATTCAATGTGTGCGGGTACGCGTTGTACCCCTGTGCGCGTTGAACTGCAATGGACCGATCGGTGCCTCCGGCCGGCCCATTGCATTCAATGTGTGCGGGTACGCGTTGTACCCCTGTGCGCGTTGTACCGCAATGGACCGATCGGTGCGCACCCATTGACAATGGGCTTGCCTGGCAACGGATGCGTTTTCGAATTTCGAACGAGTCGGTTGCTGGAAATTCAGTTGGTCACCCACAACAATGTTGCAAAATCATGTATGCCATGAAGTTGAGGATTTGAAGGATGCTGTGGGCGTGTTTTGGTGCTGCTATTCCATGGATTGGCCAGATTCAGAAGATGCAAACGACTTGGACCTATCACTTTGGACACAAGGGACAGTATCTGCCTCTCCAGCACATATATATTGCTGGCTGTTCCCCTGAGAGCTCACTTGCCTGCACTACATGATCCAGGACGACATCTGCCACTGCACTGCTGCTGTCTCTGCCCCTCTGGACCCTGCAATGGCACGTACTGTGGAGAGAGCCCCAGCCTTCAGCCTTGAAGAGAACCAGGCCCTGCTGGACAGCCTACTTCCACAGTACAGCAAGCTGTATGGGACACCAGGGGAGCAGGTGAGTGTTCTGTGCACTGCCTTTCTGAATGTGCATTTTGTGTGACTAGCAAGGCTGAGAGTCTGCACGCCACTGGCTAGCAGGCTCACTGAGTAGTTGTCACCCCCATAGTGTGTAGTGATTTGCACTGGACAGGTATGGTGCAGTGACAGTGCATTTGAACATGGTTTTACTTCCCATGCAATGATACCATGTAGTGACGTCTGGCAAACTGTCCATGGTCAGCTTTGCACTGCCTGTGTACATCATGTGCCCCTGTGATTGAGACATGTATATGCAACTGTGTCATGCACGGATATGTTGCATGTGTGGTAATGGCCTTTTCACTTTGTCATCCTGACAGGTTAATGCCCATCGGAAGCAGGAAATCTGGAAGGACATCGTCCGGGCTGTCCGGTCCGTGGGGGTCTACAAGCGCCGGATCCGCAATTGCCAGAAGAGGTGGCAGGACCTTTGGGGCTGGACCCGGAGGATTGCACGGGTCCAGCTGAAGCTGTCGCCTCCTCGCAGGAGGGGCGGAACACGGACCCTGACCCCCCACATGCTCCAGATCCTGGCGGTGGTCTTTCCAGACCTGGATGGGCAGCTGAAGGCCAGACAGCAGCAAGGAGGGGGTGAGTCAAAGACTGCACTGTGAACTCTGTATTACATGCTTTGTGCCCTCCTCTGGCCTGGTTCAACTGCCACAGTGCAGCAGTCATGTTGTCCAGGAGCCATGTCCCTCTATTGTGCACTGCCCACTACTCATCTGATACCCAGGTGTGGCCCTTACATTCAGGGAATTGTGTCACTTGGGACTGTGTCCTTGCAGTTTGCTTCACTAAAGGTGGGGGACAGCATCTGTTTCCCTAACTCTGTTGTGGGCATCATGGGTGGGTCCATTGTTCACACAACGCCTGGGTTTGGACATGTGATCTGCGTGTTGCTTTGATATGCGGTCCACTTGCTGAGCTGAGCCACCACATGTGCCTGGGGTATGTGGCACACGCCCATGCAGCGGGTGGGAACAATGTTTGGGCCCCAGGAGTGTGCAGATTACGTGTGTCACACATACATAGCCAACTATCCACTGTCCAGGGCACATCCCTCATTCATGTGGAGCAGGACAGTCATGCCTACTCCAGGCCATGCAATGCACTCTGTACTCCCACTCCCGTGTATCAGCTGACACATTGTGCACAGTGATTTGACCCCTCAGGTGTCTGCCTCTGTGTCAGTGTGCTGTGGATTAGTTGCCAGGACTGCTGGGGTGTTTCTTGGTAGGGGCTCAGCATGCCCCTGGAGATGTGACCATAGGAGACGATACTTGTGTGTCACATAGGTGTTTGATCAGCTGCCCGTGCAGACTGGGGTATGCGAATGTGAAGTTCAGGCAGCTGTTCCCCATTCACAGCAAATTGTGAGGGGCTCAGGTTCAGAGGGTAGTGTCACAGGTCTCCCATATGTCCAATAGGTGTTACCTGGACAGATGAGGGTTGAGATGATGTGTTGTGTGGGGGATGTACATGTGCACTTGTGCAGCTCCAGGACTTGCATTCCCCATGACCTACTATTGTGACACAGTGCATAGTGTTGTTGTCTGGCTGCCAAGTCATACATCACTGAGACAGTGATGTATGACTTAGCAGTCATGCCTCTGCCATGGCATGTGTCAACTTATTGGTGGTCCTGCAGGGGAGTGACATGTGCTACATGCACACCATAGTGGCGCTGGCTATCAGGACATGGGTGCATCATGGTGTCTGTCGCTGGTATGCATCACATGCATTTCCTATTTGACTCTGGGCATCCCTTTCATCCGGAAACCTGTACTGACTCAGTGGCAAGAGCTGTGATGTGTCCACACCGTGTCCTCTGCACTGTCCAACTACTGTGTACTTGGTGCATGTGTCCACACTGGGGTGTTGCAATCCAACAGACACCAGACAGATGGGTGCAAGGCCATGTGGGATGTGAGTGCCATGCTTGGCATCAGACTGACAATTGGCTTCTCCTGTTCAGTTAGGGCACTTTTAGCAATGTACAGCTAATGATGCCAGGGCTTGCTCTGTGATGTGCTGTGCTCACAGTGGTGTGTGCGTTTGGTGCAGGTGACTGATGTCTGTCTGTTTCCCCATTGTTTGCAGATACATCCACGGCCACGGAAGGGGACAGCTCCACGGACCAGGAGGAGCCAGAGAGCCAGACTGGGTCAGCAGCCGAGGAGTGGTCGGAGGGACCCAGTGGCACGGAGGGCGAGGGGAGCCACACCGAGGAGTCCTCAGCACCATCCACCTCAGCTGAGGACCAGAGCAACTCGGAGGATGACTCCCTTGTGGAGGCGGGTGTCAGCAGCCACCACACCCCAGCTAGTGTTGCTGTCCCCGCCACCACCAGCACCACCACCGCACTCCCATCGGCTCCCATTCCCAAGGTCCGTGGAGGCTCCCATGTTCGGGAGCGTGTCTCCTTTGGCCCAGGCACCGCACCCCTGCCCCTGTGTCCCCTGCTGCCCTGAGTGAGGAGTCTGTGTACCTCCTTCGCCAGCTCCATGTAGGGCAGACAGCCATGCTGAGTGTCCTCCATGCGCACACCGCACTGTTGACTCAGCTGGTGTCGTTCATGGAGGGCATCTCATCGGGCATGTCTGACCTACAGAGGGGCAACAGGTCCATGGACTCCTCCCTGACGGCAGCAGTGTCCCTCCTAAGACAGTCCCTCACCCCTCCTGCCTCTGCTCCATCCACACTCCCCAGCACCTTGCCCGTCCCAAGCACACACACACCGGCACAGGCACACACCAGCACACACACATCCAGCACACAGACACACACGCCACAAACTAAACGCACACGCACGCACAGTCAGGGGACTGAAACCAGACTCACAGGGGATGGGGCCCTGGTACACACACACGCATCCACGGGCACTGCACAGTCCTCAGTTGCCTCTCCCTCCAAAGCACCCTCCCTTGCCTCACCTGCAACCCCAAAGACCCAGCGCCTCTTCCTCAGTGACCTCGGCCTCTTCCCCTCCGATCCAGCTGCCCCAGTATCCAGGGGGAAGAGGAAGCCCCCCCACATGGAGCAGAGTGCCCCTCGCCCCGGACACCCTCCCCCAGGCGCAGACAGACTGAGGCCCCCACCCGCAAGTCCCCCGGAGTGCTAAGAGCAAGACCCCGCCGCCGCCCTGCAGCTCAAGCACCAGGTCTCCTTCCTCCATCCCTCAGGCCCCCACTCCACAGGTGCCCCGACCACACCCTGCCCCAGGTTCCCCCACCCACAGATATACCATCCCCAAGAGGCTCCGGCCTTCTCCCCCTGCCACTTGCTCTCCCGGCACCACACCCCCCGCTGCGCTTGTCTGTGCCACTGATGTGGTGAGGGTGTCCTCCCCCTCTGTCCAGCCCACCTTGCCTGTTCCCCATTCTACTCCCCTGGTGGTAGGCACTGCAGTGGAGTCCACTACCACCCTGTCTGACTTGGGCACTGCAGTGGCGGACCTGTCCACTCCATCTGCAGGGTCCACTGCAGTCGTGCCGGCACCCACAACATCTGAGCCATGCCCCCAGTTGTGCCGGCACACACCATGTCAGACACCTCCACTGCAGTTGTCAGTGGCTCTTCAGCACCCACCAACCCTTCCCTGCTTCCTCCTGGTGAGCCCTGATCCTGTCCCTGCGGTGCCTGGCCTAACCCCCGGTTGCCCCTCCTAGTGGATTGTCCCTGGTTTTGTGCAAGCATGTGTAGGGTGGCATCTGCCACTGTCACCCACTTGTGACTTTGTTGATGGACTGGCCATTGGCCTTTGTTTATGTTCTACCGGACTTCTACTTTTAATGCCACATATACTGAATAAAGCAACTTTCTGTTCTCTAGTGCTTTTGCTTCTGATGTACATGATGTTGATGATGCTAACAATGCCCTTGCTGCAGTGATGTAGATATTTGGTCTCATGATAATGAAGTGTTACTGTGCAGGAACCCATGTGGTCCAGGGGAATGTGTCCTATCCTGTGGTGTATCCATGTCATCCATAGCAGCATCTGAGGGTGTCATGTGTTCAGTATTTGGCAATGGGATTTCCTACTTAGATTGGCAATTTCACATCTGTGGCTTCCACCCCTGCACATCTGTTGTGCCTGCCATTGTTCTATTCGTCTACTTCCTGACCGTGTGGCCATCTCCAGTGAACATGCAGGTTTGGGCATCAATGGGGAAGGACTCATCTGTGTTGTCAGTGCAACATTGCTATACAAGTGTGTTGGATCTGTGCTGATGATTCCGTTGGCACTTCCATGACCAGGCTGATGGGACGGGAGCCCTCATTTGGTGCTAATTGTTCATTGTGTGTCCCATTGCTGCCATGGTATGGTATCTGTTCGCCTCACATCTGCAGTCTCCACAGGGTATCTGCATGTGTGTGCCCATTGGTGCAAATATGTGGGTCTGCATTCGGATGGTCACTTCTGTCATTGTGTCATTGATGATTGTTGACGGTGTCAGCCCCCATGGGTGTTGTTTGTCTGCACATGGCCAAAGTTATGTCTTATTTGCACTGCAGGATTTGGCTCCCCCAATTTATGTTGCAATGGGACACATACACTACTTTGCCACTGATGTGTTTGTTGTTCTGTGACCAGGAATCATCCATGCAGTTTGGCAGTTGCACCTCTTACTTTGTCAACACTTACCTTTTGGTCACTGTGATGATGGGGGTTTGGACCCCATTGCCACAATGTTCAAAATGTGCTGCAGCTATGGACCCCACACTTACCTTTTGGTCACTGTGATGATGGGTGTTTGGACCCCATTGCCACAATGTTCAAAATGTGCTGCAGCTATGGATCCCACACTTACCTTTTGGTCACTGTGATGATGGGGGTTTGGACCCCATTGCCACAATGTTCAAAATGTGCTGCAGCTATGGACCCCACACTTTCCTTTTGGTCACTGTGATGATGGGGGTTTGGACCCCATTGCCACAATGTTCAAAATGTGCTGCAGCTATGGACCCCACACTTGCCTTTTGGTCACTGTGATGATGGGGGTTTGGACCCCATTGCCACAATGGTCATGGCCTGCTTGCGTTGTGTGTGCCACACACATATTTGTGTGGCACATGTGCTAGGGGTCACATTGTATGTTCGACGTCATGTTCGGTGTTGTAGGCATTTGACACAGTGTACACACGCTTGTCATGGTGTTGGGGGGATGTCTTCTTCTTGCATTCCCTAGGTTGTGGTGTGCTGGTTGTGTCATTGTGAGAAGTTGGCCTGGTATATGCTGTTCACTAATTAAAGTGGACACCTTGCACCAGGGCAAATCGACTCTTATGGTAGATAGGTTTAAGACAACCTTTTAAAGAAAGCTATCCTAGTGGTAGCTGTGGAGAGCAGCCTTCAGGCTAAGTCTCGGAGGAATGTAAAGCAGCTTGTTTTACCATATAATCTCTTGAATCACCAAATGAAAAGACACCACACAGGTATATATATCAAATATATATGTATTTATTTCTAAATAACTCTCTACTAATCTCTTTATGAGATTAGAAGACAAACATATGCACAAATCAACGTTTCACAATAAGTTAAGCACAAAATATGGCTGGGGCCCTAGGGGCGTACCAGACCATATACTAAGTAAGAGACTTAGGGACAACGACTTGCAGGGAGACAAGGCCTAGGGCCTTCAGAAGTGCAGGGGCCTCACGAAACCACCCAAGGCAGGTAAGTAAAGGACCCACGGGGGACGCGTGCAGTGTGGATACACAGGTGCGGATCGCCGTTAACTTCAATGGGGCAAGTCGCGGTTGGAAATAAAGAGTTTTAGGATACTTCGGGAGAACCTACAAGCAAGTCACTTACAGGGTAAGTAGTTCTAGGGCCCACACCCACAGGAGCACCGTAGTGCTGGAGTTACCTCACCCAGGAAAGCCGGGTGCATAGGTGTCCTTTGGTGTCGGGTCGCGGCGTCGTTTTCAATGGCGAACAAAGAAGACTTGCTGCTTGCGGGAGCTGAAGAAGTGTCCGGTGGAATCCAAGCCTGGATTCTGAAGAAGGATGACCTGAAAGCAGAGGGGACAGTGTTCAAAGTCACTTGGCAGTGACCCGGGGCAAGGAAGATGGATGCCCACCGTCGTCGGTTGATTCAGGTCGGTTGCAGGTGCCTTGACTCTTCAGCCACGTGGTCCAGGAGGTGTCGACGATGACCAGGAGCTGGATTCGGTGGGTCCCTCGACGTCTGCAGCTGACTGCGGTGTCGGCAACTCGATTGGAGCCAACAAGTCTTGGCAGCAGCAAGTCTCGGGGAGATGAAGAAAAGTTGATGGCGCAGACCAGCAAGGTCTGAGGGACTCGCCCAGCGAGGGTAAGTCAGGTCAGGCCTGGAGCAACCAGGGGAGCCCTTTGGTTTCTTTAAGAAGTCTTCTGGGGACCCACAAGCCGGCGGGCAAGGGATCGCGAAGACACCTCAGGCAGAATCACTCAACAGGGGCCCACGGTCACTCGGGATGGTGTAGGCCTCTGATCTTCGGAGGGATTCCTGCTGGAGGTCGGGACCACACGTGGTCCAAAGCACAAGTTCGTAGAACGTTGTGAAGGGGTTGCACTCGACAATAGTGCACAGTACCCAGGGGTCACGGTTCCTCGTTACTCGTGGGGTCCACTTGCCTCAGCTTCGCTGGGGACTCACGATGGCCTGGGAGAGGTCAGGAAATCCACTTCTTGGGCTGCAGGGACTTCGGACTCCGGCGGGAGCGGCGTAGTTTGCGACCGTCGTTGTCGTTTTTGGTGCCTGCCAAGCAGGGGAGTCACTCCTTGACTCCAAGGGAGATTCTTCTGTCTTCCAAAGGTAGTGGAACGTCGAAGGGCCAGGATTCTTCTGTAGAGCGTCGTCCAGGGGTTATCTGCTTTGCAATGGCAAGGTTCCCCCTCTTATACTAAAAAGAGGGGATGGACTAGCTCTATGACCCCACCTATGGGAGGGTCAAGGGAGGGGTGGCTACACCCACTTCCCTTTGTCCAGTTTCGTGCCAGAGCAGGGGCAGGTAGCCCCTGAGCTGGTTTGAACTGGCATATGCACAGAGGAGCCTTCTGCTCCCCCAGTGCAGGACTTCAAAGCACTCTAAGAGTGCACCCACCCAGCCCCAATACACTAAACCCTGTCTGGGAGGTGGTTACACCTCCCTGTGACAGGATGCCTATTGTTGGGCTTCCTCCACTGCGAGTTTCGGTCATCAGCAGGAGGGCAGCCCAGTGTCTGTGACTGGTGGCATCCATTTTGTGATGCCAGGGCTCTTTAGGATTCTACCGCGTTTCCACAGCAGGTACATGTCTTATCCCTCTAGAAGGGTGGAATGCTACCCCCGCCGCCAAGATTGGCGGGGGGTAGTATTCCAAGATGTTTGACACCAAACACGACATGTTTTGATGCAGCCATTCCAAAGTTAGCATTTACCGCGAGGATATAATGCACTTAAGAGTATATGGTTTAACCGCATCCACAAACAGCACCAGAGAATAGACTCTGAGAGCTGCAGAGGGGCCCTGCTCAGGCAGAGGCACCCCCTCACATAGAAGCCAAGCACCCTGCCCTCAGGAATGATAGGGCCTGCCTTAGGGGTGACTGATAGGTGTATATGTGTGTGCTGGTGAGATATAGGAAACCTATATCTCAGTGAGGGGTGCTAGCACCACCTCACCCAGGCTGCAGTAGCAGGCCTGTGGTGTCAGATTTAGACTGCTTCCCAGGGGTGGCATAACACATGCTGCAGCCCCTGGTAGGCCTGTGAAGTACCTATGCCCTTGGCACCTAAGGTACCATATACTAGGGACTCATAAGGCACCACAGTATCCAATCACTAGTGCACCTAGAGTGCACTCCATGTCATTTAGAGAGAACAGAGAGGCTGGGGCCCTGATTGGCAGGGACCCAGCCAGACTATAGTCAGAAACCAGTGCTAACATCAGAAAAAAAGTGGGGGCAACATAAGAGGCAGATCCTACTCTCCTACACAACCCCCCCAAACGTAGGGACACTAAACTAACCTTGACCAGTTGAGTCTTCGTGTTCAAAGTGGAAATACCTTGAGAGTCCATCTGCATTGGCATGTTGGGTCCCAGGCCTATGTTCCACTGTATAGTCCATCCCCTGTAGGGAAATGGACCACCTCAAAAGTTTTGGGTTTTCACCTTTCATCTGTTTTAGCCATAGGAGGGGCTTGTGGTCAGTCTGAACTATGAAGTGAGTGCCAAACAAGTATGGCCTCAGCTTCTTCAGGGCCCAAACCACAGCAAAGGCCTCCTCTCTATAGCTGACCAACGTTTCTCTCTAGGGGTCAGCCTTCTGCTAATAAAAGCTACTGGCTGGTCTTGACCTTCATCATTCAGTTGAGACAGTACAGCTCCCACACCCAGCTCAGAAGCATCTGTTTGGACAATGAACTTTTTGGTGTAGTCTGGACTCTGTAAGATGGGGGCAGTGCACATGGCCTGCTTTAGGTCTTCAAATGCCTTTTGACAGCTAGCTGTCCACTGAACCTTTTTTGGCATTTTCTTAGAGGTAAGATCATTCAAGGGGTCACTATAGATCCATATCCCTTGACAAACCTCCTATAGTACCCAGTCAGGCCTAAGAAGGCTCTCACCTGTGTCTGGGTGGTAGGAGCAACCCATTCCATTATGGTTTGGATTTTGCTCTGTAAAGGCTGAACCTGGCCTCCACCTACAAGGTGGCCCAGGTATACAACCTGACTCTGCCCTATCTGGCACTTGGTGGCCTTGATAGTGAGGCCTGCTTTCTGCAGGGCCTCCAAAACATTTCTGAGGTGGACCAGGTGATCCTGCCAGGAGGAACTAAAGACAGCAATATCATCTAGATAAGCTGAGCAATAAGTTTCCATCCCTGCCAGAACTTTATTCACCAACCTCTGAAAAGTGGCAGGTGCATTTTTCAATCCAAAGGGCATCACCACAAAGTGGTAGTGCCCACCAGGGGTCGAAAATGCTGTTTTGGCTTTTGCATCATCAGCTAATCTGATTTGCCAGTAGCCAGCTGTTAGGTCAAATGTGCTTAGATACTTGGCTGAGGCCAAAGTATCAATCAGCTCATCTGCCCTTGGTATGGGATAGGCATCAGTCCTAGTGACTGCATTGAGGCCTCTGTAGTCTACACAAAACCTCATTTCTTTCTTACCACCCTGGGTATGAGGCTTGGGTACCAGGACTACTGGGCTAGCCCAAGGGCTATCTGAAGGCTCAATCACGCCTAACTCCAACATTTTCTGGACTTCAGTCCTGATACAGTCCCTGACATGGTCAGGTTGCCTGTAGATTTTATTCTTGACAGGCAGACTGTCCCCAGTGTCCACCTCATGGGTGCACCAGGTAGTCTGACTAGGGGTCAGGCTAAACATATGTCTAAACTGTTGCAGAACTTGTCTGCACTCAGTTTGCTGATGGTCAGTGAGGCTGCTTGCCAAAGCAACACCATCTACTGACCCATCATCAGGGTTCTGAGAGAGCAGGTCAGGGAGAGGGTCACTCTCCTCCTCCTGGTCCTCATCAGTTGCCATGAGCAAGCCCATATCAGCCC
Organism: Calotriton arnoldi; assembly: GCA_963921515.1. Taxonomy (NCBI): domain Eukaryota; kingdom Metazoa; phylum Chordata; class Amphibia; order Caudata; family Salamandridae; genus Calotriton; species Calotriton arnoldi. The sequence goes on along the minus strand of CAWUFW010011650.1, from coordinate 13,090 downwards.
TGTCAACATATGGCTTTAATCTGTTGACATGAAGCACCCTTAGGGGGCTCCTGGGAGTTCCAAGATTCACCAGATAGGTGACTTCTCCCTTCTGTTCAACTATTGTATGGGGGCCACTCCACTTGTCCTGGAGGGCGGCTGGGGCCACAGGCTCCAACACCCACACTTTCTGTCCTGGCTGGTATACAGTCAGCACAGCCTTTGGTCATGCCAAGCTTTTTGCAATTCTTGGCTGGCCTCCAGGTTTTTGGTTGCCTTTTTCATGTACTCTGCCATCCGGGAGCGGAGACCAAGTACATAGTCCATCACATCTTGTTTGGGGGCTTGAGAGGTAACTCCCAGCCCTCTTTACCAAACATAGTGGACCTCTCACAGGATGCCCAAACAGAAGCTCAAATGGGCTGTAACCAACCCCCTTCTGTGGAACCTCTCTGTATGCAAACAACAGGCAAGGAAGAAGAAGGTCCCATTTCCGCCTAAGCTTCTCTGGGAGTCCCTTAATCATTCCTTTCAAGGTTTTGTTGAAGCGTTCAACTAAACCATTGCATTGTGGGTGATAGGGGTGGTGAACTTATAAGTTACACCACACTCCTTCCACATTGCTTTCAGATATCCTGACATGAAGTTGGTACCTCTGTCAGAAATGACCTCCTTTGGGAAACCCACTCTGGAGAAAACTCCAATGAGGGCTCTTGCCACCACAGGGGCTGTGGTGGTCCTCAGGGGAATTGCCTCTGGGTACCTGGTGGCATGATCCACTACCACCAGGATAAATCTGTGCCCAGATGCTGTCTGAGGGTCAAGGGGACCAACAATGTCAATCCCTACCCTCTCAAAGGGTACCCCCACCACAGGTAGTGGTATCAGGGGGCCTTTGTTGTGCCACCTGCCTTACCACTGGCTTGGCAAGTGACACAGGAGCGACAAAACTCCTTTGTGTCCTCTGACATATGTGGCCAATGAAAATGTGGAACAAGCCTGTCCCAGGTCTTGTTTTGGCCCAAGTGTCCTGCCAAAGGGATATCATGTGCTAAGGTCAAGAGGAACCCCTAAACTTCTGAGGTATTACCAACCTCCTGGTGGCTCCAGGGGCTGGGTCTCTACCCTCAGAATATAGGAGTCCCTCATCCCAATAAACTTTATGGGACCCACTAGCACTCCCAGCAGCCTCAGCAGCAGCCTGCTGTCTGAGGGGTTCAAGAGAGGGGCAGCACTGTTGCTCCTTACTCAGATCTTCCCTAGAAGGGCCCCCTGCCCCCAAGAACTCAACCTGGTCAGGTTCAAGTCCCTCTGGGGCAGTTCCTTCTTCAGGTTCTGCTTCACCTCCCTCTGGAAGTGAATCCTTGATCTGAGACAGAGGGGAAGGCACTGCCTTTACCCTACTGCTCCTCCTCTTGGGAAGCATCTGGTCCATTGTTCCAGGATCCAGAGCTGGTTCAGTGTCATGCATTCTTGCTTGTGACCTGGTCACAGCAAATACCTCTGCAGGGATGCCCAACATCTCAGCATGAGTCCATAACTCTACTTCAGACCAGGCTGAAGTCTCTAGATCATTGCCCAATAGACATTCTACAGGGAGGTCTGCACTGACTACAACCTTCTTGAGGCCAGTTACCCCTCCCCAGGAGAAATTCACAACTGCCAGACTATGGTTGGTCTGGACATTGCTTGCATTGGTCACCTGGTACATTTCACCCAGGATGATCTGTCCAGGGTCCACTAGGTCCTCTGCCACCATGGTGACACTAGCACCTGTGTCCCTAAATGCCAAAGCCTGTTTGCCATTTATCAAAGGCTGCTGTTTGTACTTGCCCAGATTACTGGGGCTTACTAGGAAGGACATATCAATGTTTCCCTCACAAATCAGCATTGCCTGAGTGGTCACTCTGACTAGGTCAGAATCCACTTCAGAACCCAGGGTCAACCCTACTACACCCTTATTCTGAGTACCACCTCCACCAGTAGCTGAGCTAGGGGGCACAGTTGCCTTAGGGGCAGGAGTGGTGGTGGTTTGGTCTTTGGACTTGGTACAATCAGAAGTCCAGTGCCCTTTCTGTTTACAGAATTTGCACCAGGGCTTCTTTTGGCCTTTTCCCTTGTTGGACTGTGACTCCCCACCAGATGCAGATTTTTGGGGCCCTTGTGAAGACTTCTGGTCTTTTGACTTATCCCCACCTTTCTCAGAGCCTTTAGGATCTTGCTTCTTAGTGTCACCCCTTGGTTCTGGGTTTTCTGCCTCACCCTGGTTCTGACCCATTTGTCTGCCTTCTTTCCCAATTCTTGGGGAGAGGTCAGATCAGAGTCCACCAGGTACTGATGCAACAACTGGTTCTGGCAATTATTTAGGATCTGTTCTCTCATCATCAGATTATACAATCCCTTGAAATCAGTAACCCTACTGCCAACCAGCCAACCGCCTAAAGAGCCTTGGTTGCACAATCAACAAAGTCAGTCCAGTCCTGAGTCTGTGCCTTCTGGGTATCTCTGAACTTCAACCTGTACTGCTCAGTGGTTAAGCCAAACCCATCTATCAGTGCACTCTTCAGGACCTCATAATCATCAGCATCCTCCTCTCTAACAGTGAGGAGCTTGTCTCTTCCTTTATCTGAAAAGGAGAGCCACAAGATTGCTGCCCACTGCTTTTGGGGGACCTGCTGTACTCTACAGGCCCTCTCCATAGCAGTTATCCACTTGTGGATATCATCCCCACTCTGGTAGGGAGGAACAACCTTGCTCAGGTTCCTATGGTCAGGAATATATTCTCTGCCTCTAGGGACACTGTTGCTGCCACCAGGGGTTCTAACCCCTCTTTTCTAGAAGCTCTCTGGATCTCCAGGGCTTCCCTATCCAGTGCCAACTGCTTGGTTCTGAGGGCCACTCTGGCTTCCTCATACTGGAGCAGTATGCACCTTCTCTCAGAGGAGGTCTCTCTTAAGGAAAAGTATGAGCTCCTCTGCTGGACAAATTCTCTGCCAGAGTGATAAGAGTGGTCAGATTCCCTGGAAGGGGATCTGTGCCTCTCCTCCTCTCTGTCAGTTCTCTTAGGGAGAATTCCTCTGTCCTTTTCAGGCCCCTTTGAGCCTGGCCCTTCAATCACAGAATCTTGGTCATTCTGATTTTCATCATCTGACCCAGATACTATGACTGACCCACCCACTGATTCAAACCCTTTAGCTCCTAGAGCCAATCTAAGGTCATCTGCTGTCAGCAGATCTATCAGGTGTAGTGTTGAGGGACTCTGTCCTAGTCTCAGGTGTCTGTCAACACACATGGCTCTCAAGTCAGAGAAAGCCATGTCCTTATACTGAGGCTGAGTGGATCCACTGGGTCCACCCTTTAAGGACATTCTAGTGTTGTGCAGTGTTGTACTACCTACACTAGTTTGTGGCCTACTGATCCTAGCTTGAGCTGTGGAAAGGGTGTGCTATCCCTTGGCACACAGCTCTAAGTTCAGTAGAACTTATTGATACTAAGCTTGACTTTATATGTACCTTGAGTACCTATAATGGTTTTCAGTTAGTAATTCAAATAGAGATTTTCTGGTAAAACAATGGCAAGCTGGAATCCCACACGCTGCCCACCAATGTGAGAAGTTGGCCTGGTATATGCTGTTCACTAATTAAAGTGGACACCTTGCACCAGGGCAAATCGACTCTTATGGTAGATAGGTTTAAGACAACCTTTTAAAGAAAGCTATCCTAGTGGTAGCTGTGGAGAGCAGCCTTCAGGCTAAGTCTCGGAGGAATGTAAAGCAGCTTGTTTTACCATATAATCTCCTGAATCACCAAATGAAAAGACACCACACAGGTATATATATCAAATATATATGTATTTATTTCTAAATAACTCTCTACTAATCTCTTTATGAGATTAGAAGACAAACATATGCACAAATCAACGTTTCACAATAAGTTAAGCACAAAATATGGCTGGGGCCCTAGGGGCGTACCAGACCATATACTAAGTAAGAGACTTAGGGACAACAACTTGCAGGGAGACAAGGCCTAGGGCCTTCAGAAGTGCAGGGGCCTCACGAAACCACCCAAGGCAGGTAAGTAAAGGACCCACGGGGGACGCGTGCAGTGTGGATACACAGGCGCGGATCGCCGTTAACTTCAATGGGGCAAGTCGCGGTTGGAAATAAAGAGTTTTAGGATACTTCGGGAGAACCTACAAGCAAGTCACTTACAGGGTAAGTAGTTCTAGGGCCCACACCCACAGGAGCACCGTAGTGCTGGAGTTACCTCACCCAGGAAGCCGGGTGCATAGGTGTCCTTTGGTGTCGGGTCGCGGCGTCGTTTTCAATGGCGAACAAAGAAGACTTGCTGCTTGCGGGAGCTGAAGAAGTGTCCGGTGGAATCCAAGCCTGGATTCTGAAGAAGGATGACCTGAAAGCAGAGGGGACAGTGTTCAAAGTCACTTGGCAGTGACCCGGGGCAAGGAAGATGGATGCCCACCGTCGTCGGTTGATTCAGGTCGGTTGCGGGTGCCTTGACTCTTCAGCCACGTGGTCCAGGAGGTGTCGACGACGACCAGGAGCTGGATTCGGTGGGTCCCTCGACGTCTGCAGCTGACTGCGGTGTCGGCAACTCGATTGGAACCAACAAGCCTTGGCAGCAGCAAGTCTTGGGGAGATGAAGAAAAGTCGATGGCGCAGACCAGCAAGGTCTGAGGGACTCGCCCAGCGAGGGTAAGTCAGGGCAGGCCTGGAGCAACCAGGGGAGCCCTTTGGTTTCTTTAAAAAGTCTTCTGGGGACCCACAAGCCGGCGGGCAAGGGATCGTGAAGACACCTCGGGCGGAATCACTCAACAGGGACCCACGGTCACTCGGGATGGTGTAGGCCTCTGATCTTCGGAGAGATTCCTGATGGAGGTGGGGACCACACGTGGTCCAAAGCACAAGTTCGTAGAACGTTGTGAAGGGGTTGCACTTGACAATAGTGCAAGGTACCCAGGGGTCGCGGTTCCTCGTTACTCGTGGGGTCCACTTGCCTCAGCTTCGCTGGGGACTCACGATAGCCTGGGAAAGGTCAGGAAATCCACTTCTTGGGCTGCAGGGACTTCGGACTCCGGCGGGAGCGGCGTAGTTTGCGACCGTCGTTGTCGTTTTTGGTGCCTGCCAAGCAGGGGAGTCACTCCTTGACTCCAAGGGAGATTCTTCTGTCTTCCAAAGGTAGTGGAACGTCGAAGGGCCAGGATTCTTCTGTAGAGCGTCGTCCAGGGGTTATCTGCTTTGCAATGGCAAGGTTCCCCCTCTTATACTAAAAGAGGGGATGGACTAGCTCTATGACCCCACCTATGGGAGGGTCAAGGGAGGGGTGGCTACACCCACTTCCCTTTGTCCAGTTTCACGCCAGAGCAGGGGCAGGTAGCCCCTGAGCTGGTTTGAACTGGCATATGCACAGAGGAGCCTTCTGCTCCCCAGTGCAGGACTTCAAAGCACTCTAAGAGTGCACCCACCCAGCCCCAATACACTAAACCCTGTCTGGGAGGTGGTTACACCTCCCTGTGACAGGATGCCTATTGTTGGGCTTCCTCCACTGCGAGTTTCAGTCATCAGCAGGAGGGCAGCCCAGTGTCTGTGACTGGTGGCATCCATTTTGTGATGCCGGGGCTCTTTAGGATTCTACCGCGTTTCCACAGCAGGTACATGTCTTATCCCTCTAGAAGGGTGGAATGCTACCCTCGCCGCCAAGATTGGTGGGGGGGTAGTATTCCAAGATGTTTGACACCAAACACGACATGTTTTGATGCAGCCATTCCAAAGTTAGCATTTACCGCGAGGATATAATGCACTTAAAAGTATATGGTTTAACCGCATCCACAAACAGCACCAGAGAATAGACTCTGAGAGCTGCAGAGGGGCCCTGCTCAGGCAGAGGCACCCCCTCACATAGAAGCCAAGCACCCTGCCCTCAGGATTGATAGGGCCTGCCTTAGGGGTGACTGATAGGTGTATATGTGTGTGCTGGAGAGATATAGGAAACCTATATCTCAGTGAGGGGTGCTAGCACCACCTCACCCAGGCTGCAGTAGCAGGCCTGTGGTGTCAGATTTAGACTGCTTCCCAGGGGTGGCATAACACATGCTGCAGCCCCTGGTAGGCCTGTGAAGTACCTATGCCCTTGGCACCTAAGGTACCATATACTAGGGACTCATAAGGCACCACAGTATCCAATCACTAGTGCACCTAGAGTTCACTCCATGTCATTTAGAGAGAACAGAGAGGCTGGGGCCCTGATTGGCAGGGACCCAGCCAGACTATAGTCAGAAACCAGTGCTAACATCAGAAAAAAAGTGGGGGCAACATAAGAGGCAGATCCTACTCTCCTACAGTCATGCATTGTCCATCCTATGGGTGGGGGTGGTAGTGGTGGTAGGCATCCTGCCCCCCCTGGCTAAGGGTGGTAGTAGTGGTAGGCATCCAGCCCACCCTGGGTGAGGGTGGTAGTAGTGGTAGGCATCCTGCCCCCCCTGGGTGAGGGTGGTAGTAGTGGTAGGCATCCTGCCCCCCCTGGCTTAGGGTGGTAGTAGTGGTAGGCATCCTGCCCACCCTGGGTGAGGGTGGTAGTAGTGGTAGGCATCCTGCCCCCCCTGGCTAAGGGTGGTAGTAGTGGTAGGCATCCTGCCCCCCTGGCTGAGGGTGGTAGTAGTGGTAGGCATCCTGCCCCCCGGGTGAGGGTGGTAGTAGTGGTGGGCATCCTGCCCCCTGGCTAAGGGTGGTAGTAGTGGTAGGCATCCTGCCCCCCTGGGTGAGGGTGGTACTAGTGGTAGGCATCCAGCCCACCCTGGGTGAGGGTGGTAGTAGTGGTAGGCATCCTGCCCCCCTGGGTGAGGGTGGTACTAGTGGTAGGCATCCAGCCCTCCCTGGGTGAGGGTGGTAGTAGTGGTAGGCATCCTGCCCCCCCTGGCTGAGGGTGGTAGTAGTGGTAGGCATCCAGCCCCCCCTGGGTAAGGGTGGTAGTGGTGGTAGGCATCCTGCCCCCCCTGGGTAGGGGTGGTGGTGCGCATTCAGGCCCCTGTGTGCATATGTGGCATTGGTGATGGGCATCCCGCCCCTATGGTGCTGCTGTTGCTGGTGTAAGTATATTCTGCATCCCTGTGTGTGTTTGTGATGTGTCGTGTACGTGTTGTATGTGTTTTGTGGTTGGTGTCTGGCTTACCTTCTGCGCCGTACGCGTCCGTGCCTGTTCTGGTAGTATATGTAGAATATTGGTATGATCGGGACGAAGGGATTCATGGTTGGTTCGTGTCGTTCGTCCTTCTCGTTGCTTCGCGTCGTCCTCGTCGCTTCGCCTCGTCCTCGTCGCTTCGCCTCGTCCTCGTCGCTTCGCCTCATCCTCGTCGCTGCCGTGTTCGTCTCGGAGCCGTGGATCGTGTGGTGGCGCGAATCGGAGCTTATGTGCGCCTCTCCCGGATGCTTTGACGTGCCGTGCGTAGCGACGGGTTCGGCGCGTACGGAATGCGCATCGTACTTGTCCGGCCGGACGGGGCTGCATTTTTCCTTCCGTGCGACTCGATTCGGCGTTTCCGGATTCGCCTCGGTCGGAGAACAGGACCTGGTTTGGGTGAGTACGGCTCGGCCGGATTCTTTGCTGTTGTGCGCATCGTACTTGCTCGTTCGGTGTGCTGTACGGATCGGTCGGGAAACAGGCTTTCGCATGGCTTTTTTCCCGACCGAATGGTATTGGGTGCGCCTCCGACCGAGATCGGAATCGGCCCCAAAGTATACCGTATTTACGGCACTTCCAGCACGTGGAAGTTTGGAGAACACAGATGTCTTGGTTCAGGATTTTTGCTTTATGCAGGATTTTTACAGCATGAGGAACTTTGGACATCTGGATTTCGCGAATCTTTTGCCTAATTATGGATGCATTTAAAACGTATGGACTGTGGATTGCAACAATGAATTTGTTGTTGCGTTTTTATAAAAACCCTTACTTTTTCAGGTTTTTGGGGGAATATATTTTTAGCTTACACAGTATATTTTGCAGCAGTGATTGTGCTGGAGAATATGGCTATTGCAATCTGTGTCTCTTTTGATAGTTTTGCAAGGGATTTGGATTGCATTGTGGATTATGGATTTGTAACTTTGGATTCTTGGAGGGCTCAAGACTCTTGGTGAACTGTGGAACTTTACAAATCACCAAGAGTTGAAGAAAGAAGACAACTGGAGGTAGGAAACCAGACATTTCTTTTATTTGGAAACATATTTAATAAAAATGCCAATCTAATTATTAAAAATGAATTGCAAAACAGGCAAGTAAGACAGTATAGGTGTTAGTGTCAGTTAGAAATGTAGTATGTGTGCAATATTGTCTAGGTAATCTGAAGCCACCATCAACGAAAATTGTTGAATTTGTCCCAGTAGTCTTTCAGACATTTCTTTTGTACTTTTGAAAATTCTTGGGTTCAAACTACCAGTCAATGATTGCGCAATTCTCATTTCTTGGAAACTTTGCTCCTTCTTCAAAATGTCCAAGAAATCATAAAGGTTTGGGTGAGGTTTTCCGATTGATTTCTTGAAGGAGTTGTGCCATCCCTCTATGGCATTATTGGTCTTTGCTCCTCCTGATTTCTTGCAGGAGTTGTGCCATCCCTCTATGGCATTATTGGTCTTTGCTCCTCCTGGTTTCTTGAAGGAGTTGTGCCATCCCTCTATGGCATTATTGGTCTTTGCTCCTCCTGGTTTGTTGAAGGAGTTGTGCCATCCCTCTATGGCATTATTGATCTTTGCTCCTCCTGATTTCTTGAAGGAGTTGTGCCATCTCTCTATGGCATTATTGCTCTTTGCTCCTCCTGGTTTGTTGAAGGAGTTGTGCCATCCCTCTATGGCATTATTGGTCTTTGCTCCTCCTGATTTCTTGAAGGAGTTGTGCCATCCCTCTATGGCATTATTGGTCTTTGCTCCTCCTGGTTTGATGAAGGAGTTGTGCCACCCCTCTATGGTATTATTGGTCTTTGCTCCTGCTGATTTCTTGAAGGAGTTGTGCCACCCCTCTATGGCATTATAGGTCTTTGCTCCTCCTGATTTCTTGAAGGAGTTGTGCCATCCCTCTATGGCATTATTGCTCTTTGCTCCTCCTGGTTTGTTGAAGGAGTTGTGCCATCCCTCTATGGCATTATTGGTCTTTGCTCCTCCTGATTTCTTGAAGGAGTTGTGCCATCCCTCAGTGGCATTATTGGTCTTTGCTACTCCTGGTTTGATGAAGGAGTTGTGCCACCCCTCTGTGGCATTATTGGTCTTTGCTCCTCCTGATTTGTTGAAGGAGTTGTGCCATCCCTCAGTGGCATTATTGGTCTTTGCTCCTCCTGGTTTGTTGAAGGAGTTGTGCCATCCCTCTATGGCATTATTGGTCTTTGCTCCTCCTGGTTTGTTGAAGGAGTTGTGGAACCCCTCTATGGCATTATTGGTCTTTGCTCCTCCTGGTTTGATGAAGGAGTTATGCCATCCCTCTATGGCATTATTGGTCTTTGCTCCTCCTGGTTTGTTGAAGGAGTTGTGGAACCCCTCTATGGCATTATTGGTCTTTGCTCCTCCTGGTTTGTTGAAGGAGTTGTGCCATCCCTCTATGGGATTATTGGTCTTTGCTCCTCCTGGTTTGTTGAAGGAGTTGTGCCATCACTCTATGGGATTATTGGTCTTTGCTCCTCCTGGTTTGTTGAAGGAGTTGTGCCATATCTCTATGGCATTATTAGTCTTTGCTCCTCCTGATTTCTTGAAGGAGTTGGGCCATCCCTCAGTGGCATTATTGGTCTTTGCTCCTCCTGATTTGTTGAAGGAGTTGTGCCATCCCTCAGTGGCATTATTGGTCTTTGCTCCTCCTGATTTCTTGAATGAGTTGTGCCATCACTCTATGGCATTATTGGTCTTTGCTCCTCCTAGTTTGTTGAAGGAGTTGTGCCATCCCTATATGGCATTATTGGTCTTTGCTCCTCCTGGTTTGATGAAGGAGTTGTGCCATCCCTCTATGGCATTATTGCTCTTTGCTCCTGCTGGTTTGTTGAAGGAGATGTGCCATCCCTCTATGGCATTATTGGTCTTTGCTCCTCCTGATTTCTTGAAGGAGTTGTGCCATCCCTCAGTGGCATTATTGGTCTTTGCTCCTCCTGGTTTGATGAAGGAGTTGTGCCACCCCTCTGTAGCATTATTGGTCTTTGCTCCTCCTGATTTGTTGAAGGAGTTGTGCCATCCCTCAGTGGCATTATTGGTCTTTGCTCCTCCTGGTTTGTTGAAGGAGTTGTGCCATCCCTCTATGGCATTATTGGTCTTTGCTCCTCCTGGTTTGATGAAGGAGTTGTGCCACCCCTCTGTAGCATTATTGGTCTTTGCTCCTCCTGATTTGTTGAAGGAGTTGTGCCATCCCTCAGTGGCATTATTGGTCTTTGCTCCTCCTGGTTTGTTGAAGGAGTTGTGCCATCACTCTATGGGATTATTGGTCTTTGCTCCTCCTTGTTTGTTGAAGGAGTTGTGCCATCACTCTATGGGATTATTGGCCTTCTTTGCTCCTCCTGGTTTGTTGAAGGAGTTGATCCATATCTCTATGGCATTATTAGTCTTTGCTCCTCCTGATTTCTTGAAGGAGTTGGGCCATCCCTCAGTGGCATTATTGGTCTTTGCTCCTCCTGGTTTGTTGAAGGAGTTGTGCCATCACTCTATGGCATTATTGGTCTTTGCTCCTCCTGGTTTGTTGAAGGAGTTGTGCCATCCCTCGATGGGATTATTGGTCTTTGCTCCTCCTGGTTTGTTGAAGGAGTTGTGCCATCCCTCTATGGCATTATTGGTCTTTGCTACTCCTGGCTTGTGGAAGGAGTTGTGCCATCCCTCTATGGGATTATTGGTTTTTGCTCCTCCTGGTTTGTTGAAGGAGTTGTGCCATCCCTCGATGGGATTATTGGTCTTTGCTCCTCCTGGTTTGTTGAAGGAGTTGTACCATCCCTCAATGGGATTATTGGTCTTTGCTCCTCCTGGTTTGTTGAAGGAGTTGTGCCATCCCTCGATGGGATTATTGGTCTTTGCTCCTCCTGATTTCTTGAAGGAGTTGTGCCATCCCTCAGTGGCATTATTGGTCTTTGCTCCTCCTGATTTCTTGAAGGAGTTGTGCCATCCCTCTGTGGCATTATTGGTCTTTGCTCCTCCTGGTTTGTTGAAGGAATTGTGCCATCCCTCGATGGGATTATTGGTCTTTGATCCTCCTGGTTTGTTGAAGGAGTTGTGCCATTCTCGATGGTATTATTGGTCTTTGCTCCTCCTGGTTTGTTGAAGGAGTTGTGCCATCACTCTATGGGATTATTGGTCTTTGCTCCTCCTGGTTTGTTGAAGGAGTTGTGCCATATCTCTATGGCATTATTAGTCTTTGCTCCTCCTGATTTCTTGAAGGAGTTGGGCCATCCCTCAGTGGCATTATTGGTCTTTGCTCCTCCTGATTTGTTGAAGGAGTTGTGCCATACCTCAGTGGCATTATTGGTCTTTGCTCCTCCTGATTTCTTGAATGAGTTGTGCCATCACTCTATGGCATTATTGGTCTTTGCTCCTCCTGGTTTGTTGAAGGAGTTGTGCCATCCCTATATGGCATTATTGGTCTTTGCTCCTCCTGGTTTGATGAAGGAGTTGGGCCATCCCTCTATGGCATTATTGCTCTTTGCTCCTGCTGATTTCTTGAAGGAGTTGTGCCATCCCTCAGTGGCATTATTGGTCTTTGCTCCTCCTGGTTTGATGAAGGAGTTGTGCCACCCCTCTGTAGCATTATTGGTATTTGCTCCTCCTGATTTGTTGAAGGAGTTGTGCCATCCCTCAGTGGCATTATTGGTCTTTGCTCCTCCTGGTTTGTTGAAGGAGTTGTGCCATCCCTCTATGGCATTATTGGTCTTTGCTCCTCCTGGTTTGTTGAAGGAGTTGTGCCACCCCTCTATGGCATTATTGGTCTTTGCTCCTCCTGGTTTGTTGAAGGAGTTGTGCCATCACTCTATGGGATTATTGGTCTTTGCTCCTCCTTGTTTGTTGAAGGAGTTGTGCCATCACTCTATGGGATTATTGGTCTTCTTTGCTCCTCCTGGTTTGTTGAAGGAGTTGATCCATATCTCTATGGCATTATTAGTCTTTGCTCCTCCTGATTTCTTGAAGGAGTTGGGCCATCCCTCAGTGGCATTATTGGTCTTTGCTCCTCCTGGTTTGTTGAAGGAGTTGTGCCATCCCTCTGTGGCATTATTGGTCTTTGCTCCTCCTGATTTCTTGAATGAGTTGTGCCATCACTCTATGGCATTATTGGTCTTTGCTCCTCCTGGTTTGTTGAAGGAGTTGTGCCATCCCTCGATGGGATTATTGGTCTTTGCTCCTCCTGGTTTGTTGAAGGAGTTGTGCCATCCCTCTATGGCATTATTGGTCTTTGCTACTCCTGGCTTGTTGAAGGAGTTGTGCCATCCCTCTATGGGATTATTGGTTTTTACTCCTCCTGGTTTGTTGAAGGAGTTGTGCCATCCCTCGATGGGATTATTGGTCTTTGCTCCTCCTGGTTTGTTGAAGGAGTTGTGCCATCCCTCGATGGGATTATTGGTCTTTGCTCCTCCTGATTTCTTGAAGGAGTTGTGCCATCCCTCAGTGGCATTATTGGTCTTTGCTCCTCCTGATTTCTTGAAGGAGTTGTGCCATCCCTCTGTGGCATTATTGGTCTTTGCTCCTCCTGGTTTGTTGAAGGAATTGTGCCATCCCTCAGTGGCATTATTGGTCTTTGCTCCTCCTGGTTTGTTGAAGGAGTTGTGCCATCCCTCTATGGCATTATTGGTCTTTGCTCCTCCTGGTTTGTTGAAGGAGTTGTGCCACCCCTCTATGGCATTATTGGTCTTTGCTCCTCCTGGTTTGTTGAAGGAGTTGTGCCATCCCTCTATGGGATTATTGGTCTTTGCTCCTCCTGGTTTGTTGAAGGAGTTGTGCCATCACTCTATGGGATTATTGGTCTTTGCTCCTCCTGGTTTGTTGAAGGAGTTGTGCCATATCTCTATGGCATTATTAGTCTTTGCTCCTCCTGATTTCTTGAAGGAGTTGGGCCATCCCTCAGTGGCATTATTGGTCTTTGCTCCTCCTGATTTGTTG